>JAJTUV010000680.1:322500-1522500 GCA_021653895.1 Mastomys natalensis
GGTCAGATTGGGGGCTAGTTCACATTATGTATTGTCTCACGTTAGATGTTCCTGATGAACACACGACCAGTATCTGTTTCGGTATCCAACTGTATTGGAATGTGGAGCGTATATCATATAAGCTACCCTGCCAGCATAGCAAAAAATCTCAAAGATTTCGTCTCTTTAATGTGTCTGTCTTTGAGATATTTTTGCTATGCTAGCAGGGTAGCTTATGCAGAGTCTATAGATAACTCTCCATAGAGAAGTGTTTATTGTCATAGAACCATTAGGAAACCACACAGTTTCCAAACAGACATCTATCCACTTTATGGTAAAGATGAACTTTAGGTATGAAATTAATATCCTAAGCTTAGCTCCATAAAGTAATTGGGTTTCAGGTTATATTTCCCATGGATCCTTGCTTTCTGCCTGTCTAGACTAATGTTTTTTGCCTGTAATGGCCCGTTCTGCCCCACGTTCGGGGTCACTTTGTTCTCCCGGAGTTGCCCCACGTTTGAGAGCCACTTTGTTCTGGCTCGTTCTGCTGCTCTGGTCCATAGGTCAGGGTCTAGCAAGAGAGAGAGTGGGGATGGAGGGGCGAAAGACACAAAGAATGGAGACAAGACAGAGTCTGATCAAGTCTCATCTATTGAAAGGAAATCCTGGGTAGTTATACCCTTTACCACGTGCCATGCCCTCATGGACAAGCACAGCTGAAGGCACTATGTCATGTGCCTTGCAGCGTGGAGACCACGTGCACCTTGCAGCTGGGGGCACTAAACAGCAAAACAAGATATGTGAGAAAAACAAGATGTTTATCAGCGTGTACTCAGCTGTTGTAGGCTGTTGAAAACAAGTCTCTTGTCAGGGTATATGGCTCGAGATGGCTGCAAAGATGATAGCCGCTTTCTGCTAGGAGTCGGCTCCCAACAGTTGCCCACTCCTTTCATTGTTGTTATTTGGTGTGTTCCTTCAGCTGGCAGATCAAGGTAACACTAATAAAATCTGTGCTGTCTGTGCACTTCCGGAAGGGTTGCTTCTTGCTTTCTTAGTTGTTTCCTCGTGTATTGGATTTACACATACTGAGTAATTTCAATGATGAAGAACCCTGCTAAGTGTCTTTTTTTTTTTTTTTTTTGCTAAGTGTCTTTGTTAAGTTAGCTCATTACTAAAGTTTGTGGAATCCTCAAGGCAGTGTTCCAGGTGAGCTCAGGGCTTGTTTGTGGCTTTCTGTATCTTTGTTGCATTGTTGAGTGCAATCATAATTGCAATTCACCAACTGTAAATAAAATATAAATGACCTTTAAGAATCTAGTCAGGTGTTCATGACAAGAGTGTTTTATTATTTCATATATCCACTACTGAAGGCTCATTTTCAATTTTTACCAAAATCCTGAAAAAGTAAGTCAAATTATCTTTGCTTTATAGATGAACATCATGGCATATAAATGATTTAAATAGCTTGCCATTGGGATTAGTGAGACAATTAAGACATCTTATTGCTAACACTTGCTGACCTACTGTGCAAAAACCCCTCAATAAACAAAAGTTTTAGTGTAGTTCTTTATGATTTGTATTCATGCTCGTGCCTTAACTGAACCTTAGTATAGCTAAGTGCTGTTCTTCTGAGTTTAAAGTCTTTGGTAGTTTTAGATACCTTTACGAATACAAATGATGTGAACCCTAAATGCAGTTTTATTTCTTTTCTTTCTGTAGCAGGGCTTGTAATTATTACCAAAAAGCCAGGTGCTAGTGGCCTTCTGGACTATCTTCCCTTTCCAGTGGCTGGCTTTAGCTTACAAAACCAACCTCAGCTATTGGGGCTGACACTGTGGTTCGTGCTGGTGACTGAACACAGTGGCCATGATGTGACTCAGCACAGCTCTCCTGGCCTGGCTGCAGACTCAGCAGATCAGCAATCTGCTTGTGTGAAGCTTTGGTCTGCCGTAGAGAGGCTTATCTGGAAAGCCAGAGAAAACAAACAAGATGCCAATGGAAGTCAGTTGATGGCTCTAAGTTCTCTGTGTGGTGTTATTTGTTAGGTTTAAGAACCGTATGGCCAGAGAGCTATTTTACTGTAGGGCCATTTAGCAAATAGGCTGGTGTCAGATTCCAGATAAATAAGTTTACATTTTGTGCTGAGAGCATTTTTATCAGAGGGTGCTGTGTTTTACAAGTACTCACATGAGAACAAGATACCTACTGTACACAACACAACTGATGGATTCCCCAGGGACCCACGGAGAGATGCCTTTCCTGTGTCAATAAAGCACTCTTTGTTTCACAGACATTCCCCTCATTTTGAACTGGAATGTTTGAATTCAAAAACAGATGAAGCAGGCTCTGCTCTGCTGGTGCCTATAAATTGGGGCTATTGCTTTGTGACATGTAATTTCTTGCAAGGAGGAGAAGTGTGTTTGTTTTTCTGATTTCTTTAACAAGTGCCTTTGAAACTACCTGCATGCTGAAGTTTTGGTGACAGGACTAAGGCAGCAAAGTGACTCACAGTAAACTTTCTATTTCAGACTTTAATGTTACCCAGGTTCTGACCAAAATCTTGGGTTTTATTCAAGTGATTCTGTGTGAATCCACAGTTGGGATGCTGTAGGCTTTTTGTGTCTCTGCTCCCTTGCCTGTCATAAGTCCCAGGTTACAAAGTGTCACACCTGCTCTGGACAATCTTGGAATATGGCTAATAAGTTGTTTAGTTGCAAGTATATTTATTATGGATCCAGTTCTTTGTTGTCCTGTGAGTTGCCTGAAATACCAGTTTTGGAAGTGAAAAATGGAGTGTGAGCAATTCTGTGATTGTGAATACTTAACTGTGAGGTGTTTACTGCACTAGTGGAGTTATTTTCTGCAGGGGCTTCCTAGTGCTCCTGTTTTCCATGTGAGCCTCTGCATCCAGAGGATGAGTGGTCAATGTAGAGTACCTGGGGTCAGCATTAAATGGGTGTGGAGGAAACTTTACCATTGCTAATAGAGGACGACCAGGAATACAGTATTAGGAGAAGCATATCTAGTTTATTAATTATCTAAAAATATTAATGATTCTCCTGGATTATTATTATTTTAGGATAAATTATTTAAATTTGTTTTATTTTGCATTTAATGTCCCACCTTCCACCTCTGCTGCTTTCTGCAGGAAATTGAATCTACTTGGGAAGAAACAAAGAAAGCCCTCCACTACCTGACCACACTCCCAGCCATATTTGTTCTGTAAATCCCCTTTATGCCCATTGTACAAACTTTAAAGTTCATTACATTAAGTCTGACCCTGAGTGGGTGGTGTATGGAATAGGTCCCTATACTAAACACCTTTTCTTCTAGAAGTCTGGATATCGCTTTCAGGGTTTATAGTCATAGTTTTATAAATTGGACAGATTTTTTCAGTGGGAAAAAAACACGTCACTGGATGAAAAAGTAAGGTAAGGCCTACATCTAGAATATGTAGTTAAGTGCCTAGAGTTAGGCTAGTGTAAGGTTCATGAGTCTGATATTCCTTAGTCTATGGCTTTCCTCTCTCAGCCTTGTTCATCCTCCCTCTATTTAAGATAATGACAATAGGTAGGCAGGCATCAAGAGTGACTGAGATTTTTGTCATATGGAACTGGGAATGCACATTAAAGAGCCTTTTTTTTTTTTCTAATACAGTTCTAGAGTTTTCTTTGTTTTCCTTATGTTACCTGGTTGCTATTACAATCAGCAAATCTATTACTGCCTAATAGATTCTCCACCAATGTTAATTCCTCAGTTTGCACAAGTAAAACATAAAACATAAATTTGGCCATTTCCATGGTTCTGTTTTATCTTTTCCTTTGATTGCATTAGCTTCAAGCAGTCTGAGAAAATGTAACAGATTGCCTGTTCTGATTGCCATACACAATGAGCAAGCAAATGTCATGCATAGTTTAGAAAATAGAGAAGTTGGCAGTTCTAACAATGTCGTTTCTTCACCGAACTTTTCTTTAGTGAACTCCTTGCTCAGGGCATGAAGTATTCTGTGAGAATACTTAGTTGTGAGAAGCCTTTGTTGATTTATTCATGATGAAAACAAGTAGATAGGGTGGATATTAAAATATTTAATATCTCTTGCTTTTTGTAGTATAGCATATATATTATGTCTTTTTGATTCAGTTTTAAAAACAAAATCAGAGATAGCTATGTTTTATATAAAAAATCATGAATCAGCTCATAACTATTTTCTCTCCTACCCAAAGCCAGAGTAGTTGTTCTTAAGGAAGTATTGTTTATACATCATGTTTAAAGCTGTATTCAAAAGGAAATTGTCATTCCATCTACATTGACTCATTCAATATATTATATTTACATGCCAGATATGTGTTAGGTCCCATGTTAAATGTTAGAGAGACCACAAAACCAAGAAGACAAAAGTCATTTCTCTCTGTGTGTTAACATTTTAATGTGGAAGAAATGAGAGAAAAAAAAAAAGAATAAGAGGTCGGACAGTGATGTGTGTGATGGGAAAGAAATATATTAGCCAAGAGGACTAGTGGGCAATGCATTGTACTTAAATTTTCACCTCCAGATCTGCCCAACAGTCTTGCCCTGTCTGGTTTCTCCCCTGGAAGGCAAACTAGTGATCATTGTCTTAAGAGGTCTCCTGGAAAGAAATCTGAGGCAGGGAGAAGTGTGAGTTTCAGCTCCTTTCTTCAGCTGGTACTCCAGCTCATGACTGCTCTCTTAAAGTTTCCAGCACTTTTCTCAAGGCAGCCTTCATTACTGTAATACTTTTCTAGTTCCATTATCTTCCTTTCAACATGTCCCTTTAGGACTGATGCTGTCAATAGCTGTGCTATTACCATCCCAAGAACAGTGTTTTCTCTTTTGGTCTTTTTTGAACCATTCCTACTTCCTTGCCAATAATCTTTCGTTACTCTCTTCAATTATCTCAGTTATAGTGTGATACCTGCCAAGACCCTGGGCGATCCAGATGCTAGTATTGGTGTGTTCAAGAGATGGTTGGGCATTGTTAGCGACACAAGTGAGGCAAAGAGAGAGTAATGCAGGCGTATGGAAAGCTCCTTTTCTAGAATGTTGGATGAATAGTAGTATGGGCTAGGTGAGGGCTGGAATGAAATAAACAAATAGGGGAGTAGTTGGAAGTTTAGGCAGATTTGGAAGAGTGACATGATAAAATCATAGAGAGCCTTTCTAGAGTTTATAGCCAGTGTCAGACTGTAAGATTCTAATATGTACTTTTGAATTACACCTACTGCTTGGGTATTATTCTGCATGGTAGCAAAGGTGGAAGAGTAGGGGTATCAGGAGGCTGCTGAAGAAGATGATGGTGATCACAGAGGGAGTAAAGAGTGATGATGCATTTTGGCAATTTGAGGATAGTCCTCCGATAGTTATAACATGCTAAGGGAAGAATCTGGAATGATGCCAAGTTTAGCAACAAAATGGGTAGGCTTATCTTTTATGTTTTAAGGGCCACCTTTGAAAGAAGGCTTTAGAGAAAGTTAGAGAAAGTTGGTCCTCTTAGCATGACTCACAACTGGTATTTTGAGTGGGAATTTTATGAGAAATATCTATGCTGGACACATAAAATAGGAGTCATCAGTAAATAGATGATATTTAAAGTTAAGAGAATTATTGAAATTCCTTAAATTGTTGATTCTCAAACACTTTAGTCTGGTACTTTAATTATAATTTTAACTATAAATATATGGTGGTTGGTTCAATTCAGTCAACCTTCAGAAACATACACATGTGCATATTCAAAACACACACACACACACACACACACACACACACACACACACACAGGTGTGCACATGGACAAACAAGCAGCTGGAAATGTGCCTATCTGTTTAAATGTTGATATGTCTTTATAAAGTCATAGGTAGTCATACCAAATACGAATATAACAAGAAATCTGTTTAAAAATACTGGTTTTGAGAAGGCATTTTATTTAAATGCTGAGAAGTGAGTATAATCACTGCTTTTCCTGCCAAGCAGAATTAAATTATAATTCTGAGGAGAGGATATAAGGAGCATTATTGCAGCTGTCTTCCAAATGGCAATCTCCTTTTAAAATGTAACTATTTTAATCCATTTGTTTACAGTGTGACATATTTGTATGTGTAAAATTTCAAGTACTTAGACCTTCTGTGATTTCTCTTAACTTTCTAGGATTTTTTGAATAAAAGATAATTTGCAATAATGAAGTCTTTATCATCCAAACTGCTAGATTTAGTGTCTGCTGGTGAAAGTGTCCTATGGCTAACCAGCCATAGGAATTTGCAGCAAAAATTCACTAGATTTAGTCACTTTGTTTGAAATGAAAAATAAATTGGACCTCTAATATGTATACAGTCCCACAGGCTCTCTGTGATGTCACCAGATCTGTCAAAATGGGCCAGGAATGCTAGTGACGGCTGGAGGGAAGTCTGGACCCCCTGTCCCCTCTATCCTTCGAACCATCTTCCCAGGTAGCTTTCTTTTTGTCTCTGAAGCATAATTTCGTCCAAAGATTCCTTAATTATTTGGTCTCAGAATCTCATAGTTCAGCCACCCAATCTAAATGAGTTCATTTAAAATCTGTCCTGATACAGAATGCCCACCACATCCTTGAGGGTAGTTATTAAATCTAGCTGCAGAGTGCCAGCAGCTCATTAGCTGGGATGGCAGCCCTTTGCATTTCTTTTGTCCAACCAAATATATTTAAAAACCAATATATTTATAAACCTCTACTTTCTGGTCATTTTACCATAAGGATTTGTAAACATCACTGTAGTCTAGTGGCTCTCAAAGTTTACTGTATGCAGGGGTTACTTAGAGGGTTATGATGAATGCTGTAGGACTCCTTATTCCAGAGTGATTTTTCTGGATCAGGGATGGGTTCCAACAATGTATGTATTTGCATGCATGTGCACGAATGTGTGTGTGTGTGTGGGGGGGAGAGTGAGCGAGAGGAAAGGGGAGGGAAAAGGGGAGAGGAAGGGAGAGGGGGAGGGGGAGACAGACAGGGAGAAAGAGGTCAACCTCCATTCAACCTCCACTGTTGCTCCTTAGGAGCCTTCTACTTTGTTTCTTGAGATAATGTCTTTCCAGTCCTGGGGCTTGCCAGTTAATCTAGGTTGGATGGCTGGCACACACCAGAGATTTCTGTGTCTTGGCTTTCCCAGAGCTGGGGTCACAGTTATATAGCACCACACTTCATCTGGGAATCATACTCAGGTCCTCATGGTTGTTCCAGTAGCACTTGCAATACGGATTTGAACAAACCTGTCACATCATTAATGAATGAAAAAGTTAAGGATGGTTTATCACGAATTTGTGTCATAGAAAAGTCAGTTATAAAGTAGTTTGTGTAGCTGGGTATGGTGGCCATGCCTTTAATATAGCATTCAAGAAGAAGAAGAGATAGGCAGGCCTCTTTGAGTTCAAAAATAGTTTAGTTACACAGGAAATTCCAGGCCAGGCAGGGCTGTACAGTGAAACTCTGTCTCAAAAACAAAAACAACAACAGCAGCAGCAAAGTCTTATGTAGTACAATTTCACTTTTGAGATGCTTCAACCTTAGAGTATTTTATGCACTATGTTAGCGAATTTGGGAATTTAGGTAACCAATCCTTAACTTCTGTCATGTGGGACCATTACAGGGAATAAACGGAAAGAAGTGGGGAGACTACGAGGCAGAAGAGTGAAGTTATAATACAGTGATTGGGAGAGGCCAAAGCTGTAGAGGGGTCGGAAGTCTAGGTACTCAAGAGAGTGACATTTATGGGCAAAGATGCCAAGAGGCTAATTGGTTTAGAAGGAGACAGGATTAGGTTTCTTTGTATTTCTTTCTAATTCAGATGAAGCAATAATTCAGTTTAGCCTGTTTTAAATGTAAACTCCACCTGTTAAAATCAATCAGAGAATGCCTTCAACTGATTAAAAATAAGATGACCCTTTAGCATTTAGTCTCTGTTAAAAGCGGACTGAACTCCTTGGGGTTGGAGGAAGGTTTGTGTGTTGGAAGCCAATATCTTTTTTTTTTTTTTTTTTTTTAAGTTTGGTTTCCTCTTGCTTGAATCTTAACGACAATATGGCCACTGTCTTGCCACTGTCTTGGTTTTGTTGGGGCTTTCCTCTCAATCTTAGGAGCAACAGTTTGAAACAAGATGATTAGAGAACTCTTCTGCTACTCAGCTGTGCTCACTCATTGTTCTGAAATAAGCAGCTTAGGCTTAACTAGCCACACTTTGGACTGTCCCTATACAATGCTGTTTCTGTCCCACAGACTGGGGACTCCCTGTGCTCCAGGCTCAGCTGCAGGGTCTGCTGAATTAATCACAGGATCCTCAGATGACACTCTCTAAAGACTTGGCAATTTCTATCATGACTTCACCCTAACACTGAACTCTCTGCCCCTTTTAAATGTCCCCTTGATGGCTAGGAATTGGAGAGCAGTCTAGTCCTAGGAGGACAGTGTAGAAAGAATGCTCTTAAAAAAACTATTGAGAAGAAATGGGAATTCACTTGTCCTCAAGTCTGTTGCAATGAATTCAGCAGTTAATTAGGAGGTAGCATTTTAAGCACTGTAGAACTCTGTATGCACAGACATCAGGTTTGCATTGACTATTTCATTGTTTCAGTACCATACTGGAAAACTGTTACGTATCTGTTAGGAGGAAATGGAGAGAGCCCATTAGGTTAGAAGTAGCTAGTAATTTAGGACAAGTGGCTTCAACTTAGGTTGTACACTGAAGCTGCCTAAAAAGCCTTTAGGAAATATAGATGCCTGGATCTATGTCTTAAACATTAGATAAGAATTAGGAGCTTGGAGAGATGGCTCAGCAGTTAGAGCACTGACTGTTCTTCCAGAGGTCTTGAGTTCAATTCCCAGCAACCACATGGTGGCTGACAACCATCTGTAATGAAATTCGATGCCTTCTTCTGGTGTGTCTGAAGACAGTGACAGTGTAATGTAGAACATAAAATCTAAAAGAAAACATCCAAAAATATACAAAAAACTGACTACATCTAAACCTGGATTTATGAAAGATTTCCCAGGGAAACATTTTTACTGGTTTTTCAAATTTTCTGTAATCTTAAAGATATCTCAAGATCTAAAAAAAAAAAAAAAAAAAAAAAAACAAAAAAAAAAAACCAAAAATGCCTTCAAAGGGAAGAGGATGAAGATTGTAGATTGTATTTAGTGTACAAAGATATCAAAACCTTTATAGAAGTTTAGCACAAAGAAACTTATTAAAAGGAAAGTTGCTAAGAGTGAAACAAAAGTGATTTAGATAGTGCTGTTGCTGTACAGGAGGAAGTGAAGGATGCTGTTTGGTGGAATTAGAGATCAGCAAAGACAAGTAATTTAATGAAGATTGTATTTAATACACCTGTGTATTTATTTAAAATCTAACTTTAAAATCAGATTTGAAAACTAATGTGAGACTAGCAGGTGATGAAAGAGTTTATTTCTGAAAGAGCAGAGTTGAATGGAAGTCAGTCTTTGCTGGAGTAGTGATTGTAAAGAGGCTTAGACACATTCCTCTGTTCCAGATTCTTCTTTCCAGATATTGTGACCATCCAGATTTATAGGCCAGTGGTGTTTAAACTCTGCACTAGATGATTGCAGATTTGTGTTAACCATATCTGCAAAAGTTTCCTGGTCATGTTTGACCATTTTATACCCCTGTTTAGTCCTCTGCCTCTTCATCCTTCAGGTAGGATGCTAAGAATAATTTCATGAAAAGACCTTTGCAAATTATGTCTGTTTGGATCAGGTACATTCTTCTGAGGTCCTGTGGCATCTTAGGTGTATTACATTTTGATGATTTTTCCTTTTGTATATTTATCTTATGAAACAATAATTAAAGTGTTTTCAGTTACATAGAATATTGCATTCTGTTTTACTTAATATATGCTTTAAAATGACAGAAGTAAAACTAAGACTCTACTTTGGACCATATCTTCTGGTGACAACAATATTTTTGGAGACTGAAGTATGTTTAAGGTTAATACATAGGAAAAAATTTAGACACTTCAACTTGTGCAAGGCACATGCCTGTCACAGAGAAGGTTTTTCAATAAATTTTAGTTGTATGAAATTAAAGGCCATTGTTATTTCTTCCAGGAGTATTCTGACTGTATTATTTTAAGAAATATCCATTAGAATGTCAAGAGCATGTGGATTTAGGTATGGGTGTATTTCTTCATAGCAATAATTTTATTGACTTCTAATTATAAAGCATCTGAACATGTCATGTTATAATGAGATCTTTAGTTATGTAGGTCATAGATAATCCTCTAACATTCTTATGAGGCTTATATGAAATTTAGGGGCTGGGATTTGGATTCTGAAATGTGTAGTTGTGAGACTCATTGTTCATGCCTAATCAGAATTGTCTTTGCTTTGCTCATTGTACTCTTAACTTTAAGAAGAAAGGAACAGGACACAAAGGCAAAAATAAAATAGTTAAGTTTGATTAGATAAAGATAAAACACTTCTTTATTATACATAGTTAGTTGTCAAAGGAAGACATAGAGATGGCCAAATTTAAATAAAGGAATATTAGCATTAGTGATCATCATGGAAATGCAAACAAAGCCACAGTGGCCTTATTACTTCACAACATTGAGAAGAATTTTTTTTTTTTTAAATAGACACTAAGTGCTGGTGTGGTTACAGAAAAGAGGAACCTTGCATAGCATCCTGGTTCTAAGTGAAGCTGCTTTGGAAAAGAATGTTAAAATTAAACCTTCATGATCCAGTTATCCCACAATCGGGTATATATCCAAAGGGAATGAAGTTAGTATGTTGGGGAAATATTTTGGGTCCCATAATTATTGAAATACTACTTACAACAGCCAAAAATGGTAATAATCTAAATGTACATGTACCATAAACCACTATTCAGCCATAAAAACATTGTGTTAAGTGAAATAATCCAAGCACAAAATGACAAGTGCCACATGAACTCACTCTAAACCGTTCACTTAATAAAAGTGGAAAAGTGTTGTAATATTTACGAGGGGCCAGAAGTAGTGATGGGGAAGGGAAAGGTTGGGAAAGTTTAGTCAATGGATAGTCTGCCACCACTTGATGACAGGAAGCAACTGTGATGTACTTTGATCAGGATACTGATTCTTAAGAAGTAGATCAATGCATGTATGTATCAACAAACTTTAAGAAAGTTTTTTTAAATCTTTACCATAAATAAATGATGTTTTGGAGTGATATGTATTCAACCTGATTGCAAATTATACCCTATAAGTGCACATTGAAATATCACGTAGTACCTTCTATATGTTTAATTTAGTGTTTTTATATATTAACAATGAAAACTATTCTAATTAAGTAAGAGAGAAGTAGCACCCTGAAATGTCTTGAATCTTTCTTTCTGTAAGTTTCTTGGTTGGAAATCAAGGAGTGGCTTTCTTTTACTGTGGGATCACAAACACATCACCAGTCACTCTTCCATAATCTCTGTATTCCCCCAAAGAGCCTATTTAGCTACATTAGTAACTCATTCATTGAGCAACACATATTTTTAAGGTATATTACACATTGTTCTAGATGCAAACAACACAGCAGTGCATAGGACTAAAAAGATCCTTGCTTTCCACAGAGCCTATGTTTTAGGGAAATTAGTCTAAAACTAAACAGAGAAACGAAATGAGTGATCAGTGCCTTGGAGTCGATAGAACAGCACAATGGATGATGAAGGATGTGGTTGGTATGTAGTGAGGGACAGTCGAGGACATCCGTGGTCTGTGAAGTAATATTCGGAATCTGTGGGTAAAGCCAGCTTTGGATTAAGTTATAGTGCACAGTTCAAGTCAGAGGGTTACTCAGAAGCATAAATTGTGAATGCTGGTGAGCCATAGATGATCAGGGCTTTGGGAGAGAGAGCAGCCAGAGATGAATGAGAGCTTTGCAGCTCCAGTCTTGGCATCCTTCACAGCAATGTGCAGACTCCGAACACATGACAGTGTTCTTTCACTCTCATACTCTGGCTGTCTTTGATGTTTTAAAATCTCCTTTCAATATCTTTGTTTAGCTTCATGTTTTGTAGAAATTCTTCTTTGTCTGTACTTTTCTGGAATAACAGTCTACTGCCCCTGCTACTTATACATTGGTGATGTCATTATATAACCATTTCCATCAACTAGATGCACACAGGTAAGACTTTAATTTAGAAATTAGCAACAAGAAAGAGACACCATTAATGGAAGCAATTGTGGCAGAATTCCTAAAGTAGTGATTGGTGTCCAATGAGTGCTTTGCAATAACCTTTGCTGAGTGTTCCTGATGTAAGCACCAGTGTGGAGGCTGATGTGATCAGTGTTGTTCCTTCAGCACTTTTTCTGACTGTAGAGCCTGGCATGTTGGCTGCCTTGGGATTTCCATGAATGTACTACTATCCTCTGTAAATGTCTTTTAACTTAAATTAATGAGAATGCATTTCTACTGTTTGTATTGAGAACTCTGTGTCAAGGGCCTAATCTTAAAAGTAAATGTACTGCTCACAGCTGAGAAGCACAAACTCCAAAGTCTTGGGTTATTTATTGGTCCATGGAGTAAATGTTATGTAGTTCAAAAGTTTTTATTTATTTATTTCCTAAAACTAATGCTTGTAAGCTTCTTCCTTTATCAAAGTTTTTTATACTCAGTTATACCCTCTGTGGTTTCTTTGTTTTGGTTTTTTTTTTTGCCTTTATTAACTCAAGGAACATGATGTTGTATGAAGATACTAGTTCCCAGATATAAGACACGGAAGGAGTGTGCTATCCCAGTCTCTTGATTACTGAGGAATTACTTATTGGGAAGAGGGACACATTTAATTACTAATCATTTTCATTTCCAGAAAACAATTTGGTGTCCTTGTGTTAGTCATTCTTTCGGTATTATATGTAACCAGCCTTTTATGAAACTTACCATTTTGAATCTAAGGCAAAAGCTCATAAACTTTAATTGCTTTTTAATAGCTTTACAAAAGCAAAATGAAAGTAATTATCCCTGCCCCTATTTATCCAGTGCTTATAGCAGGTTGATTTTGGAAGGACTGTTAAAAACCGAGGTGCTTCTCTGGAAGGCTTTAATTCCCATTTCTCCATCTGGCACTATACTCTATGTTGAAGTTCTGAATCTTTTAACTTCTGGCAATTTTATTTCCTGAAAGCTATTTTAGAGGTTGAACTGAACGTGTTTTCTTTCTTCACTGACATGTCAGTTGGGTGAAGTGTTTTCATCATTACTGTTAGAGAAGAAAGACCATCCTCTTCTGCTTCTGTAAGTCAAACTGCCTCCTGCACATACTTAATTTGCTTAACTTAAAAGAGCTTCCCATTATGACAAATGGGGAAATAGGTAGGCAATGGAACACACTGTTTTTCTTATTTAAAGGCCTTATGTCTTATGATGTCAGGATGTACAAAAGAACAACTTATTTAGAATATTGATTTTAAAACAGATTCTAGACTTTGAGTGTCTACCTGAACTACCATTAGAGTGTTGCATAGGCTTGGGTTGCTAGTGGAGTTTTAGAAGTCTTCTGTGTTACCCATGCTCACAAAGTTTTTGGTGAAAGATCTGTGAGCATTTGTGTTGTTACCACTTATGAAGACATGCTCCCCAGTCGTCCCTTCATAGTGGTAGGAGACAATATTTTGAACAATATTCTCATCATGGAGTATTTTCCATGTTTTCCTCTCTTTTGTCTAAAGATATAATAAACATTTTAAATGATGTGTTACTCAAAATTTGAAGCTTCAGTTGTCTCTTTCTAGACTCATTAGGAACATTTTAAGGAGAAGTTAATCTTCAAATAGTTATTGGGCTTTGTAAGGAGAACACGCTGGTTATTTTAACAATCTGTCTGTAGGGGTTTTGCATAATAAAAACTTAAAAAGAAAATATTACATGCTAGACTGATATGAGTCTTCAGAAAACTTCCATGCCCTTATCAGTGAAGCTGCAGTGAAAGCCTCATTTGTAGAACTGCTACTAGGGAATGAGTGCTCTGATGCCCCAGGGGGCCCTATTGAGCATAAATGAAAAGGTATCTGCTTCAAATATCACTCACTTTTGATTAGCAAAAGAAGCAAACGTTATGCGTACTTCATGTAGGGTCATGGAGGCCAAGAGAACTGGAAATGCTTCTTTTATAAAGTTGATCTGATCACAATTAACCATTAGCTTGGGCTAAGACTTCTTTAGCAGTACAGTGGAAAGATATGATATATGCACTATAATACATGAGTTTCTCCAACTCAAAGGATCTTTTATCTTTTGTTGAAGATACAAAAAAATTAGCTTGCAAGTACTCAAACCCCCTATCCTATCCTCCTTGTTCTATGAGAACCTCCATTACACAACCATCAGTACACTTGAAGTATTCTTTACTTGTATGGCCTAAGGACAAGGTTCTATTATGCCGATTAGGCAATCTCTCTAATATCACTGAGCAGGTATCTTTATTCTTTGGTTGGTAGTATAGTCCCTGGGAGCTCTGGGGAGTCTGACTGGTTGATATTGTTGATTTTCCTATGGGGTTACAAACTCCTTCAGCTCCTTCAGTCCTTCCCCTAACTCCTCCATTGGAGTCCCATGCTCAGTGTAATGGTTGGCTACAAGCATCTGCATCTGTATTGGTCAGGCTTTGGCAGAGCCTCTCATGGGACAGCCATACCAGACTCCTGTCAGCAAGTGCTTTCTTGGCATCAGCAATAGTATCTAGGTTTTGTGTCAGCAGATGGAATGGATTCCTAGGTGGGGTAGTCTCTGGATGGCCTTTCCTTCAGCTTCTGTTCCACTCTTTGTCCCTGTATTTCCTTTAGACAGGAACAATTCTGATTTAATATTTTTGAGATGGGTGGGTACCTCCATCCCTGAGCCAGGGACCATGCCTAACCTCTGGATATGGTCTGTACAGGTTCTCTCTTCCCTTTGTTGGGTATTCAGCTAATGTCATCCCTGTTGGGTCCTGGGAGCCTCTTGCTTTCCTGGCATCTGGGACTTTCTAGCAGCTACCCTAGTTCCCCATCCCCCACTGCTACATATCTCCCATCAATTTCCTGACACTCTGTACTTCTCCTTTGTCTTTTCCTGTACCTGAACCTGCTCCCCTTTTGGTCTTCCCTCCCAGGTCCCTCCTTCCTTGATTATTTGTTTCCCTTTCTAAGTAGGACTGAAGCATCCACACTTTGGTTTTCTTTCCTCTTAAACTTCATATGGTCTCTGATTTGTATTGTGGGTATTCCAAGATTCATTCTTAATATCCACTTATCAGTGACTACATACCATGTGTGTTCTTTTGTTTCTGAGTTACCTCATTCAGGAGGATATTTTCCAGCTCCATTCATTTGCCTAAGAATTTCATGAAGTCATTGTTTTTAATAGTTGAGTAGTACTCCATTGTGTAAATGTACCACATTTTCTGTTATCCATTACTCTGTTGAGGGACATCTGGGTTGTTTCCAGCTTCTAGTTATTAAAAATAAGGCTGTTGTGAACATAGTGGAGTCCTTGTTATATGTTGGAGCATCTTTTGAGTATATTCCCAGGACTGGTATAGCTGGGTTCTCAGGTAGTACTATGTCTAATTTTCTGAGGAACTGCCAGACTGATTTCCAGAATACTTGTACAAGCTTACAGTCTCACCAACAATGGAGTCTCTTTCTCCACATCCTCAGAAGCATCTGCTATCACCTCAGTTTTTAATCTTAGATATTCTAACTGGTGTGAGGTAGAATGAAGGGTTGTTTTGATTTGTATTTCCATGATGACTAAAGATGTTGAGCATTTCCTCAGGTGCTCCTCAGCCATTCGAGATTCCTCAGTTGAACATTTTTTGTTTAGCTCTGTACCCATTTTTTAATAGGGTTATTTGATTCTCTGGAGTCTAACTTCAACCCTCTATCCAATATAGAATTGGTAAGATCTTTTCTCAATCTGTAGGTTGTGTTTTGTCCTGATGACAGTATTCTTTGCCTTACAGAACCTTTTCAATTTTATGAGATCCCATTTATCTATCGTTGATCTTAGAGCTGAGTTATTGGTGTTCTGTTCAGGAAATTTTCCCATGTGCCCATGTGTTGAGGCTATTTTCCACTTTCTCTTCTATTAGATTCAGTGTATCTGGTTTTATGTGGAGGTCCTTGATCCACTTGGACTTGAGTTTTGCACAAGAAAATAAGAATGGATCAATTTACATTCTTTACATGCAGACTGTCACCTGAGCCAGCACAATTTACTGAACATGCTGTTTTTTTATCCACTGGATGGTTTTGGCTCCTTTGTCAAAGATCAGATGACCATGGTTTTGTGAGTTTAATTCTGGATCTTCAATTCTATTTCATTGATCTACCTCCGGTCTTTGTACCAATACCATTAGTTTTTTGTGACTATTGTTCTGAAATAGAGCTTGAGGTCAGGGATGGTGATTCATCCATAAGTTTTTTATTTTTGAGGCTGTTTTCACTATCCTGGAATTTTTGTTGTTCCAAATTAATTTGAGAATTGCTCTTTCTATCTCTGTTAAGAATTGAATTCGAATTTTGATGGGAATTGCATTGAGTCTGTAGATTGCTCTTGGTAAGATGGCCATTTTTACTATTTTAATCCTGCTGATCTGTGAGTGTGGGAGCTCTTTTCATCTCCTGAGGTTTTCTTTGATTTCTTTCTGGAAGACTTGAAGTTCTTATCATAGAGATCTTTCACTTGCTTGGTTAGAGTCACACCAAGATATTTATTACTTGTGACTATTCTGAAGGGTATCATTTCCCTGATTTCCTTCTCATCCCATTTATCTTTTGAATAGGGAAGGCTACTGATTTGTTTGAGCTAATTTTATATCCAATGACTTTGCTGAAGTTGTTTACCAGCTTAGGAGTTCTCTGGTGGAATTTTTGGGCTCACCTAAGTATACTATTGTATCATGTACAAATAATGATATTTAACTTCTTCTTTTCCAATTTGTGTCCCTTGACCCCCCCACCCCTTTTTGTCTAATTGCTCTGGCTAGACCTTTGAGTATATATTGAATAGATAGAGGACAAGAAGAAGCAAATACACCCAAGAATAGTAGACAGCAAGAAATGATCAAACTCAGGGCTGAAATCAACTAATTTGAAACAAAGAGAACTATACAAAGAATCAACAAAACCAGAGCTGGTTCTTTGAGAAAATCAACAAGATAGATAAACCCTTAGCCGTAGTAACCAGAGGGCACAGAGATGGTATCCAAATTAATAAAATCAGAAGTGAAAAGGGAGATAAAAACAGAAACTGAGGAAATTCAAAAAATCATCAGATCCTACTACAAAAGCCTATACTCAACAAAACTGGAAAATCTATATGAAATGGATGATTTTTCTAGACAGATACCAGGTACCAAAGTTAAATTTGGATCAGATTAACTATCTGAAAGAGTCCCATAACCCCCAAAGAAATAGAAGTAGTTATTAAAAATCTTCCAACAACAACACAACACAACAAAAAAACAAAAAAACAACAAACAAACAAAAAACAGGACCAGATGGTTTTAGTGCAGAATTCTATCAGACCTTTGGAGAATACTAATACCAATACTCTTCAAACTATTCCACAAAATAGAAACAGAAGGAACACTACCAATTCATTCTATAAAGCCACAATTAAGCTCATACCTAAACCACACAAAGCCCAAACAAAGAGCACTTCAGACTGAGTTCCCTTATATATATAGATGTAAAAATACTCAATAAAATTCTTGCAAACTGATTCCAAGAACACATCAAAACAATCATCCATCATATCAAGTAGGCTTCATTCCAGGGATGCAGGGATGTTCAATATATGGAAACCCATCTATGTAATTCAGTATATAAACAAACTCAAAGAACAAAAAACACCACATCATTATCTAATTGTTGCTGGAAAAGCATTTGTGAAAATACAACACCCCTTCATGTTAAATGTCTTGGAAACATCAGGAATTCAAAGGCCCATACCTAAACTTAATAAAAGTAATAGACAGCAAAGCAATAGCCATCATCAAACTAAATGGTGAGAAACTTGAAGCAATCTCACTAAATGTCTGCCTTTTAAAAAATGTTATTGCATGTATTTTAGGTTATGGTAGGAATTCACATTTTATTTACTAAGTATGGTTCTGAGAAACTGTGATCATTATTGTTTACATAACTAGTTTGTAATATAGAGCTGGCTGTGGAGCATATGGACCCCTGTACTGTCTGGTTTTGTGTGTCTATTTGACATAAGCTGGAGTTATCACAGAGAGAGGAGCTTCAGTTGAGGAAATGCCTCTATGAGATCCAGCTGTAAGGCATTTTCTTAATTAGTGATCAAGGGGGGAGGGCCCATTGAGGGTGGTGCTATCCCTGGACTGGTAGTCTGGGTTCTATAAGAAAGCAAGCTGAGTAAGCCAGGGGAAGCAAGCCAGTAAGTAACATCCCTTCACGGCCTCTACATCAGCTCCTGTTTCCTGACCTGCTTGAGTTCCAGTCCTGATTTCCTTTTGTGATGAACAGCAGTGTGGAATTGTAAGCTGAATAAACCCTTTCCTCCTCAACTTGCTTCTAGGCCATGTGTTTGTGCAGGAATAGAAAACCCGACTAAGACAACCCCTCTTCTCCATTCAGTTTCACAAGGCCATTTTCTTAAGTCATTAGCATCACACCATTGTCTGAAGCATTTTGACTGTGTCAGTTGCTCCTACTGGCTCCACAGGTCTTTCAAGGTCCTTCCTTACTTTATTGAGTTTTCTCAAACACATCCAAGGAACATCACTGGAGCCAGGTAGCTTCTTTGGGTGCCAATATATCAAGAGGAAGTTATCTCAGAGGGGAGATAGAATGGCACCCAAGAAGTCAGGAAATGGTATAAAAACTGAAAAATGGCATGTGCTAAGAGAGACTAGGTAGAGAACTGACTAAATGTAAGCATTGCATTTCAGAGTTGGACATAGTTGAGTGGTGGATGTAAGTTATGGTTTCGGGCATGGAAATGAAATACACTATGGAGACTTCTTTGAGCAAAAGACTGCTTGTTAATTGAAAGAGACAAGGACTAGATTTAAGGAAATGAAAACTGTGTAGAAAAAGTCAACAAAGAAGACAAGATGAGAAAAGTGATGTACTTTCACCCTGTTCTTTTTTCTTTATGCTGTTTATCCTCAACGTCTTCCAATCTCTTGTTAATAATAGTAAGTTCAATATTACCTGAATATATTGAATGTGTCCTTGTGCTTGATGTTACATGAAAAGAACTGAGACCTTATTCCTGCTCTTTTGGATTTACAGTCCAAAGTCATCACAGCAATGTGAATGGGGTCATTTCTGCCTTATGCATGTTCTCTAACAGATTTATTGTGCCCTTATTTCTGTGGAGAACCATGATTTAATGAGCCTGTCTGAGTGAATCACATGGACTAAAACTTCACTTTAGCCTCAACACGGAAAGCAGAACTAATGTCTGTCTTTTTTGTCCTAGTTCCAGTACCTTTTAATTAGCCATTTATTGTTTAAGATGCTATCCTTGATTCAGAGTAGCTTTAAATCCACATGCTATAAGGCAGAGGTTGCCGTAAGCCCAACTGCAGAGTCTTCTGATTGCTGCAACCACCTGAAAATTCAGGTAATGCCACAAGTGCTTATCAGAGTAGTAACTTCCTGTCTGCCATGCTCATGTGTGCACAAGTGTCTGACGAGGAGTAAGAGCAGTCGTTAAAAACCAAACAAAATCAAGTTGTATATTTGATTGGAAACAATAGCCTTAACAATCTATAAAGAATATGTGATCAGCCAGTTTTTAAAGTTGTTTTACTGTTAGACAATGCATTATTTTTTTCCAGCTGTTAATATGCTGTCCTAGGCATTATTATTTTTATTCACAATAACACTGCTCCATACACCAAGGATGTAATATTGAGGGTTCAATAATAATAATAATAATTAATAATAATTTATACTTTGTACTGGGCATGGGATTGAGTCATATATTAAAGCTACCTGTGCTATATAGGTTATTACTACCCAGCATTTGTGTTAAGAATATTGAGATGTTAAGACTTGTATTTAAAGGTACATGACAGTTAGTGACAGAGGAACTCATCACTAAAACACTCAAATGACTGAGCAACTTCTTTAGACACTATACTGTAATACTAGGCATTTTACACAGATTTTCCTTCTTTTGTTGGTCTTATAGCATTTAATTGAAATCAACTACTAGGAACTATTGTATAATATAATAATCAAATACTCTCAAAGAGATAAAAAAGACAATGGGTGAAATCAGTGGCTTTAATTAAAATGCTGACAGATGTTTTATTTGTTTTACTTAAAGACTTAAGTAGCATCAACTGAAAACATGTTTGGATCTCATTATTAACTATAGGAGTTTGTCCACTTTTTCTTTAGAAATATTCTAGAGGGCAGGAAGTAAAATTTAATGTAGGGTTTGTCATGAAACTTTTGAGAAACACATGATAAACTATAATAGCTGTTTGACAAACTTATCCTTTAGAGAACTTATAACTAATATCCTGAAGTTATCTGGCCAAGCATATAGCTATTTACCAAGTCATGGACTAATTAGAGTTAACTGTAGTTTTCCTAGCTAGGAGCATTTAATGATTGCTACAATATACTATGTTTTGAATGTAGTATATTGAGGATGCTGCTCCATACTTATATGGGTCAAAAATGTACTTATGCAGGTGTTGATTACCAGTTGTTAATCTATTGTATCTTCAGATAAAAAGGAAAAGTTAAATGCCAGGCTTGAATTGCTTTCATTGCTATACCTGAAGGAACAAGATATCATAATATTAAAAGATAAGAATGTGTAATTACAGTTAGTGTTGAAATAATTACAGTGCTGGATCCCAATTTGGGGCTGTCACTGGACCTCCTTTCCCACAAGCTATTCTCCATTTTTATCCCTGCAGTTTTTTTAGACAGGAACAATTCTGGGTCAGAGTTTTTGACTGTGGGATGGCAACCCCATCCCTCCACTTGATGCCCAGTCTTTCTACTAGAGGTGGACTCTACAAGTTCCCTCTCCCCACTGTAGGGCATTTCATCTAAGGTCCCTCCCTTTGAGTCCTGAGAGTCTCTCACCTCCCAGGTCTCTGGTACATTCTAGATGGTCCCCCCACCTCTTGATGTCTGTTTCCATTCTTTCTTCTAGCTGTCTGTGCTTCAGTCATGTCCCTCCCTCTAATACCTGATTATGTTCCTCTCTTCCCCTCCCTGTCCTCTTTCCTACCCAGGTTCCTCCCTCCCTTTCTGCCCCACCCGTGACTGCTTTGTTCTTCTTCCCAAATGGGATTGATTCATCCTCACTTGAGCCCTTCAGCTTGTTAACCTTCTTGAGTGACACTGTTACAGATACTAGGTGTACTTACAAACAGGAGCCTAGCATGACTGCTCTCCAAAAGACTCAACAAGCAGCTGAAATAGTCAGATGCAGATATTTACACCCAACCAATAGACAGAAGCTGGTGACACCTGCAGTTGAATTAGGGAACAGCTGGAAGAAGCCATGGAGGAGTGCGACCCTATGGAAGACCAGCAGTCTCATCTAACCTGGACCCCTGAGATTGCTCTGACACTGAGTAATCATACAGCAGGCAGCATATACCCCCAACACATATACAGCAGAGGACTGCTGGGTCTTGACTCAGTGAAAGAAGATGCACCTAACCCTCAAGAGACTCAAGACTCCAGGGAATGGAGAGGTCTCTTGGGGTGGAGGTGAGGAGCTGGAGAAATCCTCTTGGAGATGGAGGGAGGAGGTATAGGATGTAGAAGAGTCAGAGGGTGGACTTGGGGGGGGATAAAATACTGGAATGTAAAAAAAGATTAAAGAATTAAAAAATAAATCAATAAAAATAATAAATATTTTTATAGCCATGTATTGCAAAAAAGAAATAATTACAGTATCATATGAGCTTCAAAGCATATGATATATACATATAAAAGTATTGTAATGAAATTCATTTCATACATTGAATATTTGAAAACACCTAAACAGACATAAACAAAAATACAAAGATAAAAACAAAACAAAGCAAAACATGTGGGAGTTCTGTGTACCATTGCTGGAGCACGGTTAAGGCATTGTTCAACATGAGTCATTTTTTGACCATGTTCTGACACCAGTCACCTTAGCAGTGGTAGCAACTGATATAAAAGATTATTAATGACATAAAGTAGCAGTTGCCCAAGTATAAACAAATTCGATAAAGATTGAACATTATTGTTTGTTTTAAATAATATAAATCGTCAAGACATTTTATATCATTTTCTTGGATTTACATATCCCAATTAATGCCTTCATCCATACAGCATTTTAGAGTAGCACGTTCTCCCTAAATACTCACCATTTGATATATTTAGGCTGCTTTTTATTATCTATTTTAAAATGTTTCATTTTGTGCATTCATGTACAGCTCTTTCATAAACATAATTAATCTTGGCTACATATGTTGAGGGTTTCTAGCCACTTGGTGACTGTTTAATATTCTGAGACATTTTAAAACTGTGTCTTAAAGTACATGCATTATTTCATAGTCTCAGAAGTGTGTATTGCTTCCAATTTATCCTTATGCTTGCCAACATTTTATTAATATTTTTCTTGCTTATTTTAGCCACTCTGGTAGATGTGCCATGGAATTTCTTTTTGGCTTTGATTTTCTTTCTCTGACAGCTATTGATACTGAACTGTTCATTTGTTTACCTGACCGTTGGTCACCTTCATATCATTTTTTGAGAAATGTGTTTCCTGATCTCTTTCCAGTTTCTTAATGTTGTGTTATTACTTTGCTATTTAGCTGCTCTCTTATCACATGTAAAACAATTGTGAATTTTATGCCATTATATGGTTGTCTTCACTTTTATGAAGTATACAGAAGGGGGTTATATTTCTTTGAAGCATGAAAAAGTTTAATTTTCATGATAACACTTGATTGTGTAACTTAAAATTTTCATTGCTGTCCTTTTTATGAAATAAGTAAGAAACCATTGCCCATAATGTGAAAGTTACTCCAGTTTTCTTTGAAGAGTTTTACATAAAATACTGAAAATGAAATGTTTATATGAATGTAATATGACATAGCGGTTCCTCGTCACTCTTTGTATACAGATATTTATCTGTTCTGTACATAGTTTGAACGGACTGTACCTTCTACCTTGATCGGGCACCACTGTGGAAAATCAGTTGGCTTTATATGCAAAGGTCTATTTCTGCTCTTCTGCTTCTGCTCCACTGAGTATAAATATGTATGGCATCAGGACAACATGGCACCAATGCCTTCAGTACTATTGTTTTGTAGAAAAAAATACTTTAAAATGTAGAAGCATTTTCATTATTATTTTTTTGGTAGCTCTGTATTCTTATTTGTATATGTATTTTGGAATTAACTCAGAAACTATTTCATAAAAAGACATACATGATAGAGATAACATTGGACATGTAGGCCTATTAAGGAATATTAACATTTTAAAATATTAAATATTTAAAACATAAGCATAGGCTATTTCTTAGTCAGATAATTAATTTTTCACATTTCTCTTGATATATATTTTGATTTTCAATGAATGTATATTGCATTCTTGATGCTATTGTAAAAACAATTGCTCCCTTAATTTCATTTTTAAATTTTACTGCTATTATATAGAAATATAATGATTTTTTTATGTTTATATTAGTTAATGTGTTTAGTTATTTTCGCGGGGTTTTTTCTTTGTCTCTGTTGCATTTTTTAAAAATTCATACATGTGTACATGTATACATGCATGTGTAAAATGTGTGTGTGTGAGAGAATGTACATTCATGTATGTATACATGTATGGAGACTGGAAGAAAATGTTGTTGATTGTTCTTAATCTATCTACCTTGTGGATGGCTTACTATATAGGTTAGACTCCAGGGATCTGTCTATCTTTGTCTACCAAGAGTGGTGAATACAAGCGTATGCTACCAAGTCTGTTGATTTTTATGTTAGTTTTGTGGATCAGACTTTAAACTTACTCACAGTTCTATCTCCCCACATCTGAAATTACTTTATGTAAGATCTTGAGACCTGTGGGTAAAGATATGAATAATTTTTATCTTCCTGAATATTATGTTTTTTGATCACTTATTTTAACTAATTTTAAATGTTAGAATTTTTAAATTTTATAGCCAAAGTTTGCTCATATTTAAGTATAGCAATATTGTTAAAACAATGCTGCCTAACCTTGTGCATTTGTATTGGTTCATATCGTCAGTTGTCCAGTGATAGAACCTACAAAACAAATTATGCTCCTTTTACAATACAGTGGTCAGCAAATACTTATTGAATGCAGCATCATTTCTATAAATGCACTAGGGGTTTTAAAAGTCGGAAAAACACTGAGCTGTGTCTATCCCTTAATTTCCTAGTGAATCCAAGTCTCAACGTGTTTCAGATAGATCTATGCAAAATGTGCTGCATAGAAATCCAGTGGATATTGGGAACTCTGAACTGGTAACTATAGATTGAAACAAATAATGCTACTACAAAATGGCCTTAACATAGCTTGATTCTTTTACATAATGCATAGATTCGCTAATCAGCTTTTAGACAAATAATGCATAGGAAACACTATACTTGAAACAAAAGGCGGAGATGGGAAGGCTAATTAGAGTCTTTTTTAGTGAGGCAGCTGTGAATGCAAAGTTTATGTTTAATTTGAACAGAGTGGTAGGGTGAAATAGAATTCCAAGGCACACAAAATAAAAGACTGGTGACAGCAAAGTGAAGAAAGGAAAATGTAATAATAGCCAGTACGACCAGCTAAAAATATCACAAGCATGTTCGAGTCAGATTTCAAAGCCACAGTAGAGGAACCAAGACTCAAAGCATCCCCCTTTGACTCCACCCCCTGTGTTAAATATTTCTTGCTACACTCCAGGAGTCACTACATGGTACAGGTCAGTAATACACACCCAATGTCTTCAATGTAATAACAATTTGTCCAAACCATGTTTCCAAACTGAGCAGTTTATGTTTTCATCCATGTGCACCCTGAAAGTCCCTACACCATACACTCAGGAATAGCTTGCATCCAAGGGTGCTCATAATAACTAAGGAAGAGAGGAGATCAAATAAAGATTTACAAGAATGTGTTGTAATGTGCAAGATGAGATTACTGTTTTCACTCATGCCCTAAGATCCTGATTACACTAATTTGGATTCCCAAGAGCAAAATTTCATTGTTTGTCCCAAAGGCCTTGTCATCTTCCTTCCTGTTTTGGAATTCTTTATGTCTATCTATGTGATGTGCATGTATGTATGAGCACAGTGTGTGTATGTGTGTGTGCATGTGAGTGTGTGTGTGTGTGTGTGTGCACTCAGCTTTACTTTCTAAAGCAGGATCTCACAGAACGCAGGTCTCAGTATTTCAGGTAGTCCAGTTAACTAGCTTGCTCCCAGGTCTGTTTCTGTGACCCCAGCTCTTGAGAGTCAGGACTAGAGGCTGTCTGCTATGCCCATCCAATTTTTAGTGGGTGCTGGGAACCCAAACTCTGCCTAATTTGCAATGCAAATGGTTTATCACCTAACACATTTCACCAGCCTCTTCATTAAATTTCTTAGTGTGATAATTTCTTTGCATAGTTCCTTTACTGATTTTTACCAGCTTTTTTTTTTTTTTTTTTTTTAACAAGATGTATCCCCGACTGGCCTGGAATTTACTTTGTGCTGGCCTAAAAAATGCATATCAGCTGTCCTTAGCTGATTTCAATATTAAGTGAGTATTTGTTTCATATCTACAATATTTCAATACCCTAAGGAAAATTTTTTTATACTCTGAATAAAAAGCAGGTTGTAGGGCTTCGGGGTATCCCAGTAGGTAAAGGCACCTGCTGCCAAACCTGAGAACTTAGTTAAATTCCTTGATTTCACATGGTATAAGAAAAGAACTGAATCAATCACACACACTATCCTCTCACCTCTCCATGTGCTGTTTGGTGCATGTACATTGGTACACTGAAATATCTACACATTCACTCTCTAAATGATCTTATGTAATAAATAAGCCAGGAAGGGCAAATTGCCTCTAATGCTAGCTAACTATCTATTCCCAGAGTTGTTGGCCATCAACAATTTGAGTTTTTACTAGTTGTCCTACTCTCTTCTTTGTGTCTCAAATGTGAGCCTTGTCTATCACGAATGGTTAATTTTGTGTGTCAACTTGATGATGTCAACATGTCCATACATTCAACTGAGCAATGTTCTGGGTGGAACTGTGTGGGTTTCCTTGATTAGATGAACGCTGGTGGGCTGAGTAAAGCATATTTTCCTCTCCCATGTCAGAGGTCTTTATGCAGTCAATTGGAAACTAAAAACAGTGTCGAAAGGCTAAATAATTGGGACCTCCTCTTGTCTGGCTACTGGAACTGAAACGTTAATCTCTGCTCACTTCAGATTCAGATTGTGTTATGTAGCTGACTACCATTGGATGGCAATATTCTCTGATGTTCTATTGCTGGACTTTGAGTTAGATTGTCATGTCTTGTTGTTCCCAACTTTTTGTATATTATTTTGGGAATTACTGAGCTTCAAAATTGTGCGAGTCTACTGTTTTGCACCCCTTTTCTCTAATGATTTATTTTTTTATGTGCATTGGTATTTTGCTTGCTTGTTTGTGGGCAGGTGCTGATCCCCTGGAAGTGGAGACAATTGTGAACTGCCACAGGGGTGCTGGGAATTGAACTTCATCCTCTGGAAGAGCAGCCAGTGCTCTTAACCTCTGAGCTAACTCTAGGCCCCACCTCCCTTGTCTCAATGCACATAAACACATTTTATTCATTTTATGCTCTGGAGGACACTAACTAATAGTGTCTCTCACTAGAAATACTTCAAATTCATGTTTCAGTAAATTACAACCAGAATTGCAAAATAACTACAATCTTCAGTATCACTGCTGAGTAGCTGAAATAAAAACACATTAAATACATCAAATTTTCAGAATAGTTTATATTACTGCATTTCCAAGGACATCACACAAACTAGGGGTAAATATTTTGATAATTTACATATGATAGTACTGATTTGATGGTGCCACTGAGTATTTCTACTTTAAATTAAATCAGTTGAAGAAAACGATTTCCCCCTCAACAATAAATTGGTTACGTTTTGTTGAAAACATGAGATACCTACTGTTTTGTGCAAAACATGACACAATTTTAACCAGAGAAATTTATGGGATAATAAGTGTGTGGGAGTTCAAGGCCCGAGGCACCTTCCTGGAGTGTTTACTATGTGGCAAAGGCTTTGCTAAGCTTTCAGAAGATTATTTTTAGGAAAGGAATGAGGTGAGATGAAAAAAATTACACTAGCAATGCTAAGTAAAAATGAACTCTGGAGTTTATGCCATACTCTTTACATACCACATTATATTCTATGTGCATCCATGAACTAACTGTCCTTTCAACCCATGAGAACATTATTTTACTTTTACAAATACAGAAATGAAGCACAGAGAAACTAAGCAGCTTGGAGGACCATGCAACAGCTCTTTCTAGGGAACATCCTTTCTCCAGTGGCTATGCATTACCACTGCCTAGTGCTAGTTTCTAGTTTGTGTTTGTTTATTTTTTTTTTTTTTTTTTTTTTTTACTTTTGGAGATTATAATTACATCATTTCCCCATCCCTTTCATCCATGCAAACCCTCCATACGTCCCTTCTTGCTCTTTTCTGAATTCGTTGCCTCTTTACACACATATATGTAGTGTAGCATTGAGTAATTGTTGCTACATTACGTATGTGGGTTTATCTATGTACATACTCATATTTCTAAATCACACATACAGCTGCATGTCTTTTCAGGGCTGATGACTTGGTATTTGGTAACCAACTGATGTATTCTTCTCTGAAGAGGAATGTTTATGTACCACCATTTTAATAAACTAGCATAAATCCCAACTGCATTCTAAATATGTTTTTTCATACTCACAGATTAGTGTTGTCCTCTCTCATCAAGGAAACTTCTCCTTACATCATACAGGGAGCATTACATAAAACTACAACCAACCAAAATGCAAACTTGTAGAACCCAGTACCAACTGATGCAGACACAATACAACTTTATCTAAGAACATTATGAGAGAGGGCTTGGAAAGAGTCTGAGGGCTAGAAGAACATGGAGATTGCTGTGAGATTGTGTCTATTAGATTATGTCAGAAACTATAGTTATTTACTCAGAGTTTACATATAATAATTGCTTCTGAGCATTTCATTCCATGGTGAAGGAAAGAGAAATGCATATGCTGGAATTACCATCTCCTTGGAGCTTAGGAACTGAAACCAAGATGTTACTGATTATTATCTTGAACATTCCTCAGTATTAATGGTGTCTGTTTAAAATGCCATGCTGATACACTTAACACTTCAGAATGCAATAATAATAGCTATCAGGGCTCCTTTCAGCATGCAATTCTTGACATCTACATCAGCATCTACGTTTGGTGACTGCACATGGGATGAATACACAGGTGGAATGGTCTCCAGATGGCCCTTCCTTCAGTTTATATCCCACACTTTGTCTCCATATTTGCTCCCTTGAGTATTTTGTTACTCCTTCTAAGAAGGACCAAAGTGCCCCCACTTGGTCTTCCTTCTTCATGAGCTTCATGTGGTCTGTGAGTTGAATCTTGGGTCTTTCAAGCTTCTGGGCTAATATCCAATAATCAGTGAGTGAATACCATGTGTGTTCTTTTGGTGACACCCTGTCTTAATCGGGATTCTCTCACAGAACTTATTGAATGTCTATATATATTAAGAGAATTTATTGTGATGACTTACAGTCTGTAGTCCAACTACCCAGCAATGGTTAGCTGTGAATCGGAAGCCCAAGAATCTAGTAGTTGGTCAGTCCCATAAGGCTAGTTGTTTCAGCTGGTCTTTTGTAGAAGTAGATTCCAACAGATGTAAATGCAAGCAGGCGAAGAGCAAATCTTCCTCCTTTCAATGTCCTTATGTAGGTCTCCAGCAGAAGTATAGTATAGTCTAGATTAAAAGTGTGTACCACCATCTGGGACTTGTTTTGTGCCAGGCTAATCTTAAAGTCAGAGATCTCCTTGCCTTAGTCTCCTGGAATTAAAGGTGTGTGCTATCTGGCCTGGGGCTAAGCTTTTCATAGCCACTATGACTCAAGATCTCCATACCAAGATCCAGGACAGAAAGCTGTGTCTTCCAGCCTCAAGATCTGTATTACAAGTAAGCCACCCAGTTCTGGATTGTAGTTCATTCCAGATATAATTTGAGTCAACCGCCAGGAATAGCCATTACATACCCTTACCTGATTTGGGATCTTAAATAACATAAAGGAGGCAAAAACTAGCTGAACACAGAAAACAAAGACCCATGATTGGTTGCTTGGGTTTCTGTTTACTTCTCCACATATCAAAGTTACACTGTGTGCTGGGTAAGTTTTGCCAGCTTAACACAAATACTTCCTAGGAAAAGGGAACCTCAGTTGAAGAATTGCTTCCAGTAGATTCTCGGTAGTGGGGCATTTTTTGATTAATGATTAATGTGGGAGGATCCAGTCCACTATAGGCAATACCACCCCTGAATATGTTCCTAGGCAGTGTAGGAGAGCAAGCCACTGAGTAGTTTTCTGTATGGTCTCTGCTTGAGTTCTTGCCTCCAAGTTTCCGGTCTTAAGTTCAGGACCTGATTTACCCCAGTGGGGCTTGTATCTTGTAAACCAAATAAATTCTTTCCCCTGAGTTGGTTTTGGTTAGTGTTTTATTTCACTAAAAGCAAACTAGGGCAGATTGTAACCGGGAACTATAAGACAGATAAACTCCTGCTCCCACCCCCTAAATTTGTTTATGTCAAGTTGTTTTATCATAGCAATAGAAATAAAAGTAGAACACATGGTATTGTTACTATTATACTTGAAAAGTTTATTTTTAATCATTTATTAATATATATTAAGGCAAACACTAAACAAAACTATATGTGTGTTCATATATTTGTGAACACGTGCACTTGTAAAATTCTAATGCCACCAGGAATTAAGTATTGGGAATGTATCTCACAGATGATTTTGTCTACATAAAGACTACCATCTTCATCATAAGGGGAATAGGCAAGTTTATTCTGGAGCTTTTTTGAGTGATCAGGATCCAGGAACAGAGATTTAGTTTATCATGAATTCCATGTTCCCATATGGCAGCAGTTTCACAAGGTTTTTTTTAGAGTTACCGAAAAAAAGAAAGTCACGGCAACTTTGAAGTACATTGATGGGTACTCATAAAAGACAGACACATTGAGATGGAGCTGGTGAGTTATTTTGTAGGTCCAAGATACTATGTGATGACCTTCTTAGTCTTTGGATTTGTGGAAGCTAGTGTTCTGCTAAATTAATAGCTTCTAAGAGGTTTGTTTTATTATCATGAGGTATTAGTTCAGATACACATGGGAGAAAGAAACGGCTGTTTCAGAAGGCTAAAACTAGCCCAAGATAAAGTCAATCAGCCCCAAGCCTACAAAATTCCCATTTCTCCACAGTACTGAAATTCCGATTGGCCCACACAGGCTGAAACACTGAAGATTTTCACCTTTTCCAGACTTCAGGAACGAGCAGATCTATAAGTGTTTGCAGACAGAGACTCCTAGGAGTTTGTGTTGTTGTTGTTCATAGCGAGACACAACTTCTTTCCAGGAATTTTCATTCATAATATTTTTAGCCACTCATGCATAAAGCCTATAGCTTTGAGGATAGAAACAAAAATATTAGAGAAACTTGGAATGAAATGAACATATGGGAAGAAGTTTTTTCTGAACAGTTTGCTTTACACAGCAGCAATTCATAGTAACTAGAAAGTAGAGAGTGTAGATGTGTATTTCGTTCATTCATAAATTCTTGCGAGTTTGTATACTAAAGAAGCAATAAATTCTAAATAGTAGATCTTAACAATTGATTACCTTAGGTCATTTTCCAAACAGCAACAAGTTGTACATGCATATCTAACTGTATTCAGTTTAATGACTTCTGTGAATGTATTATATAGCCTTTGAACCACTTGAATATTAAAAAAATAATCTTCCATGTTACTAGACATGAAATTAGAGTGAAGACCTTGTGGTTCAAAGGAGTCATTTCTAGGCCAACTGAGTGAAGAGTTGCTGTTGGTAATGAAAATCTTTAAAGATTTGGCTTCAATACACATATTAGAATTTATGGATTGGACTTAACTATATCATTCTGTAACATTTTAAATACTACTAAATATTCTTTAAATTTTTCTCAGCATTTGTGAGCTAGAGGGAGAGGAACATGTCATTAGTAAGTGTCCCCAGGAAGTGTGCTGGAGAGTTCTCCCTGCTTGGGCTCACTGACTGAAACACTCAAGGCCCCAGAAAAGAGCAGAGAACTGAAGTTTCAAGTCTTGAAAAGCAGCAGGGAATTTTCAGATCCTTAGTTAACACACTCAATCTCTTCCAAGCTGGCTGCACTGAACTTTTACCACAAAGAATAAACCTAGCAGGAGTGTGAGTTAACATTTGAGATGATATTTTTTTTAAACTTAAACTCACAGTGAGTTGTTTGTCGAGTGTATTCATGTGTAGAGGCCAGAGGATAACTAGAAAGAGTCTGCTCTCTCTTACTATTCTGGACCTGGTCTCATGAACTGAACTAAGATTGTCAGCTGAGTTTGAGGCCTTAACCTCTGACAACTTTGTTGGTTAGTAGATGGTTTGTTAGAGAAAATAAATGACATCATTAGCTTGACAATACTGTAGGATCCTAGAATACAGTCCACTACAAAATGAAGAGAGTTAAGTATGTTCCGTGGATGATCTTCTGACATTTTCTTATTTCCATGAATCATCCTGATAAATATAAGTGACTGCTTGAAGATGTGTACTTAATGATGTTCAATAGCATTAGAATTATTGACATGGACAAGCCTTGGCTTGGAGAGGGGTTCTGAGAGAGGGTGTGTCTGAGAGTGGTGAAAAGAATGAAGTCAAATAATGGATCCAAGCTGACAACCTGTGAAATTCTGCTTGTTACAGTTTTCCACTCTGTTTCTCTCTGTTTTGTTGTCTTCTGGGAGTTCTCTGTCTATATTCTGTTTGTTCCCATTCTAAGGAATCTCTCTGTCATGCCCTGCTTTTGTGTGTGTGTGTGTGTGTGTAGTGTGTGCAGTTCTCCAAGCAGTTCTCTCTTTTAATCCTAAAAATTCTCTGGCTGGTTCATATCCCACGAGCACAGTCCAGTCATTTATTTTACATATCAATCCAGTTCATTTACTTCAGGTTTCCTTTGATTATCCTATGAATCATTATCAGTGACCCCAGCCCTTATTCCTAGGAAACAGCAAGCACATATTTTTAGCATTGCAAAAGAATTCAGAGATCTGTCTGCTTGTTAAGCAAGAGCATAAGGTAGCTGGGATCCACCTTGTCCTGCTTACCATTTCCACCAGACTCGGGCCTAAGCTGGCTCAGTTGTAGGCTGACCCTGAATTCAGGAATCCACCTGCATTTATGTATCTGCCTGTCTTTGTATCTTTCTGACAAGCTGGATCATAGTGTAGCTACCGCTGTTCCTTTAGATTCATGAAGTCTGTCATAATTTATATTGCATCCTTAAACTTTTACATAGTTAAAAAATTATATACTTTTGAACTCATGTATTTAGAACTCTTTCCCATATCCTTAAGTGCTTTCCTGAAGGTCACAGTGTTTACCCTTTTGCTGAGATGTAGCACACTCTGGACTCCTGGACTCCTGCTGTTTCTAATTAGCATGGAGTCATTAACATTAACAGGGAGACCATTCCGCATAAGGAAAGAGTCCTCCAATACTAGTGGGTTCAGAATATATATATATATATACATTATTACACAAACAAACCTTATGTCCACAGCTGCCATCAACACTTTCGGAGGCTCCCACCAGTGACCTGTCCCAAGGGGAGGAACCACATCACTCTGTCCCCACCAGCGCCATGCTGGGCCTGTCTACATATTATTACACAATGTTTTGTATAAAAGATATTAAATAAAACTAAGCTTTCTTCAACTACTATTGAGTTTGAAAATATGTATTGTAAACTCATTAGTTTAGTGAAAACCATGGATAATAGGCATCCAAGTTTGCCATAAAACATTACAGAATGCACACATTAAACTATATAATCAGTATAGTATATTTATTGTATATGGAGAAACAAACCCAATTATGTTTTTGTTTTTTTACCTCTAGATTATTTTATTTTGCAAAGAGAATCAAATCTGCTAACATTTAAAACAATGCTAACATAATTATGATAACATAGTTGTTGTAAAATATTTGGAGCTTTGATAGTAACAATTTTCTTTATGGATAAATGTTATTAAGTTGGATACATGTAAGGAAGAAGGGTGTAAATTCTTTGAGAATACCATACATTGTATGTTTATCATATTACCCACCATTTCCACGTCTTTACACATTCATATCCACTTCCCTACCAGTTTGACTTTGTGTTGTATATATTCAACTTGATTTTTTTTTTTTTTATAAAGGAAAGCAAAGACATGCATGTAAACCTATCACCCACTACTTCAAATATCATGGAACTGAACTTTGTCCTCTAGCTTGAGATTGAATCAATTTCCTGATCTCTAATTTGTTACGTCTTTCTTTACATCACACAAGATGAAAGACTAAAATTGGGCTGTGATCAAGTGCTTCTTATAGACAGTGTACGTATTTATTTTGTAGAGTATAGTGATGGCTGAGCATTTGTAGATTTGAGAGAGGATACATTATACTAGTGTTTTGTGAATTTAATATTACCTTTATTTTTTGTAGAGAGATGAGAGTGACGGACCCAAAGAACGGGTCATTTCTCCTTATGGTTCTAGAAGACTTGCCTTATCCACAGAGCATGGTGCAGGGCTCAGAAAACTGAGCTCATCAGGTGATGTTGCTCATGCATTAGTAAACTTCAGGAATTAAGAAGATATATGAAAATTATTCTAGATGAAAGAGTCAGTAGCAAAGAGGGGAGGAAGCAGCCTGAGGACTAGTGAAATGTCAATGCTTCCTGTGTTTATTATAGGATTGCATTTTATTCCCGCAGTTGCTTTGAAAATATCTTGATTATCGAGAATTGGTGACACTTTGTAATGTGATGTGAACTCCTTGATGTTGGGGAATTCTATGTCCCCATTGGCAGTTTGCTCAGCTGTCTCTCATCTTTAATTCTCTTTGACATTGTGCAGTTAGGTTGGGACTAGTTTGCTTTGATGGACCTACCTGATTCATTTGTGGATCCTCTGGTTCTGATCATATAAATAGTATATCCCAGTCAAAGGCATCTCTTTTGTTCTGAACTGCCAAGAATTATTCAGGCAGGTATGCCTACAGCTAGAAGCCTGAAGTCTATATTAATAGACTACATTTCTTAAAGCCTACCAATTAAGCACCATGGGCAATTTCATGTTTTTTTTCATATGTAGATTTTCAAGCATTTATGTTGTTCTCTATTAGCTGAAAGCTACAAGAAACATTCTAAGGGTTTTATAACTTATTTTGGCTTCAATTCATGGATGCATCAAGTAGTAGAAAGCCCTTTGGCAGTAAGTATTGCCTTTATTCTAACTTCCTAAGAGAAAGATGGATGTAATTATTAGTGTTGATGGGGATGTTGGCATCTTTGTTCCTTGGATGGATTCTTGGTGTGCACGATGTTTGACTCTTGCGTCCTTGATAGCATTTCTTGTCAAGAGAGATGCTAGAGGAGGGATAAAGTAAGAATTATTTGGCTCACAGTTTGAAAAGACAATAAGACTTGAAATATTCATTTGGATGCAGAACAGTTAACAAAATACTACCTTCTAGGAATGTTATTGTGCAAGCTTATGTTTTATTTTATTATCAAATTTTAAAATTTTAAAAATAAATAGCCCAAATTGCAGTCATAGCTTTAATTTATGATAAATAGTTTAACTATCTGTCATCATTTATACTATCATGGACTTTATCACCTCTTGATAAAGCTTAATTATGGTAAAGCTTAATTATTTCTCCCAATAAATGATCAATGTAAAAAAGTTCTTTGGGTTTTTCAAGTGTCACTGACTGTATAATATTGACTAGATAATTAAATGGTTAGTGTTACAGTCAACATTTAAATATTTTCTTTGTAAATCTCTTGACCAGGGAGTAGACATCTTTATTTGTACGACTTGTTTATTCAGCTCTGCCCTAGAATTCTTTGCATCTAATTATCTTCAAGATACAGTTGTGCCTTTGACCTTAGATTATTTAAATAAGAGTCTCTGGTCATTAGAAGAGGCATTAGCTAGGTAGGCTACAGTGTAGAAAAACGACTTAAGCAACCACTCTAGAACAGGCATGACTCTCTGGCTTGTCATATAGAAGAGAGATCGATGTAGATGGAATGGGAAGGTGATGAAAGGATTAGGCCCATAAGTCTGCCCTGAATGGGACCGTAGGTCTTTAATTGTATGCACCAACAAGTAGACCTTTGTGGCATTAACATGATTGCCAATATGTTATATGAAATATGGAGGACATCCTCAAATATGACACTTTTGATGTCTCCCTATGGCTCTCTAGATTGTATTTAGTGAATGCAACTAAAATAAACCTGGGTGATTATTTATTTTTATGAGAAGAAAACTGTATAAGAGAAAATGGACGCTTATTTATACAGCTTTTAAAGACCTTGTTTAAAAAGCATTTCATGCTCTCCTATTTTGGTACAACTGGTGATATTACTGTATTATAACAGAAAGGGATACATCTCACTTACAGAAATGCACACGTCATTTACATTCAGTAAGGCATCTTATTTTAATACTATTGGGTTTTGTACAAAATCTAAAGTTTTAAAATCATAACTACCTTCGTTCCAAATTTAATTTTGTTTCTTGATGAGTATGCTTTGTAAAGGTAGAATTATACTATTTACTCATTTTTAAAAATAAAAAAAATTCATGAACCTAATTGAATGTTCTTATGGGTATAGTCAAAAGTTTAGTTGTGGTAATTGGCTTATTTTCTGGAAATAACTTTTAATGGTGAAACTACCTCTTTCATCACTTATTTATTTTTAATAAAAGTTTGTATAATCTATTTAGTGTGTGTTGTTGTGGTTGCATTGTATACTTGTTAGTGTGTTGGTGTGTATATGTTACATGAAGTAGATTTGGCCAAATGCTGCCTGTGTAATAGTATTAATTTTGGTTCCCAAAACTGCTTACAGGAGTGTCTGCACTTAAGACACTAAGGGACCCTGCCCCCAGTTGGTTCCAATTGTTAAATAAAAATGCCAGCAGCCAATGGCTGTCCAGGGTAGACAGAGGCAGGACTTTTAGATTTCCCAGGCTTGAGACAGATAGGAGAGAGAGAAGGAGGCAGATTCGCAGAGAGATCAAGTTTAGGAACTACAGAAGAAAAATCATCCAAAAAAAAAAAAAAATTCCCCTATTGGGGGAACTGCCCAGAAAATGACAGGGCAGCAAAGATAAAACATAGAATTAGAAGATGTGAAGCCAGGAGTACCAGAGGGAAATATATACTAGCTACAGGGAGGATTAAAGGTGCCCAACGAATGAGCTAGCCAAGGGTTATCAAAATTAACTGACGCGCGCGCGCGTGTGCGTGCGCCTGTGTGTGTGTGTATCTCTGTGTGTGTGTGTGTTTGTGTGTTTTTTCATTTGAAAATCCAAAGGGCTCTGGTGAGTGGCGGGCAGCGCAGTTGAATGCACTGCTACAGTGGCACGTGTGCATTAAGGTGTGTGTGTGGAGGTCAGAGGACCCACATGGGGAATCTCTTATCTCCTTCCAGTCGAGAATTACACTTAGGTCACCAGGCTTTGGGGCAAACAACCTTCCTCATTGAGTCCTCTCATTGGTCTTTGTTTGTTTGTTTGTTTGTTTGTTGTTTATAGGCCATAATGATCAAAACTCTGGATATACTCCATGCAAAAGCACTTTCTTTTTAAAAAAGTCATACTTGTGTTATATTTTCTGGGAGCTTTAAAACATATGTTTTAAAATATGTGCTGAAATATATGAAGAACTACAGTAATAATTGTTTAATATGTTTTACTTAAGTATTTCTCAGAGATCTGACCTAGAACCATTTTTCCCTTCATTGCACAAACTGATATAATGTAGAACATCCTTCTTTGTATCCCACCTAGAGAACTGACTTTTTTTTTTAATGTTATTGAACTTGATGGTGAGGATATTATTCTTTTTGATGCTGAACAGATGTGAACTTTATTACCTCATTACTGCTTTCAGGACTCACACATAAACCTGTTAGTATGTTTTTGTTTATTCTTTTAAAGTCTTTAGTTTAAATTTGCAAATAACCCCAGCTTTTTTCCTTCCTTCCTTCCTTTCTTTCTTCCTTTCTTCCTTCCTTCCTTCCTTTCTTTCTTTTTTCTTTCTTTCTTTTTTTTTTTTTTAACAAAAAAGAATTCCAGTTTTCTAGCTTCCTATCAGTTGGCTGTTGTTCAGTAGTTCAGCTTTACCAATGAGGAATTGGGAGCTGGAGTGAAAGCCTGCTAAGAGAGGCAGAGAAAGCACCCAGCTGATCTTCCTTAGTTGACCTCCAAGAGGAAAACAGTTCTCCTTCTTCACACCTTCTCAACCCCCCTTCAAACTGAGTGTCTCTCCCTTCTACTTACTGTGAATCTCTCTAGCTGTCCTCCTGACTCCTCTTACTCTCTATTCTGTTGTTTTTATTTCCTATGTTCACTCGCTGTCAATTGTTTGTTTATTCAACCTCTTGACCTATGGTTATTTAGTCCTATTTACAATAAACAGAAAGCTCTTGGAGTAAAGGTGTGTGCTAGGGCTGAGCCACACCCAACTAAAAACAGGGTTTTCCAGTTACTAGCACAATCTCTGGATTCACAGTGTGATTATATATTCCCACAGTATGGCACTCTGGATTCACAGTGTGATCATATCCTCCTACAGCATGGCACTGTTTGTTGCACAAGCACCTAGACTTTAAGATGGCTCTTTTTCTGCACCTTTTCCTTCAGTGTCTGATTTAGAAAGCTACTAGATAATGCTGGATAAAAGAGTAGAATGTTCTTTTGTTCCTTTTTATGTTTCATAGCTTTTACTACTATTCTAACTTTAGAAAAGAAAACTGGTGCCTGATAGGAAATGAGTTCTCTCATTTTCTAATTGAAATGTAACAAAAAGGAGGGAAAAGAAAACATAAATGGAGGACATAACCAAGTGAACCAAGAGCTCTTTCTGCTCTTAATTTTCCCAGAGCAAGTTGTAATTCTATCCCTTTTCAATTTTTCATAAGCATTACAATCTGCACCTTTGCTTAGAAAATATTTTAGGAGTCAGTTGTGTTTGCAGTCATTTGCAATTTTATTTGTTTGATTGTTTAACCTTCAAGAATTATTCTTTGTACTTCAAAATGATTATAATATGCTTCTGTACATGACATGAAGACTATGGTTCACATGTACATTTGTGGATGCTTAGTAATAACTGTGCGGTCCTTGGGGAACAGAGCACAGTGGGAGTGAATGCTGAAAGCAAGGAGTAGGAGCTGAAAATCAGACGGTTATGCCAGTTAAATCGTGATTCGGTATAAAGATGATCTCATGATCTTGATAACTGCAAGGCAGCATTGAGGATAATGAATGATTGAGAGACAAAAAAAAAAAAAAAGAAAGAAATCAAGATTTACATCACTCTGGGGTAACAGCAACAGCTAATGAAATCACTGTCATAAGATCCAGTATCCAAGACGTTGTTATGCCTCTGTGATATTAGGAAGGAGAAGATGTGTACATTATAGACTGGTTTTTGAAAGCAAAATAAAAAGTTGTGGTGGCAGATGGAAAAGTTGAGTAGAAGGAAAAGAAAAAGAAAACCTGTGTAACCTGAAGAATTTATAAGCATTTACTTGGTAAGAAATTTGAAGAACTTCGGCAATCCTAGAGAAGAGGAGGTGTTTTTATGCTGTTTTTATGCTATGCTTAATTTGAATCTGCTGGATGCCCAACGACAGCATTGACCTCTGCTAAGTGTGGTACACTGCAGTTCATAGATTTCAGTGGACTACATAAACCAAGCCAGATAATTAGTTTAAAAATATATTTTATTCAAGTCTTCAGTTTACAAGCTTAACTTGGACTTACGAGCTAGCTGAATTCTCTCTGTACTCATGACTGATCATGGCTAAAAATTCAGTTTATCATGTTAGTTTCTACTTATTCCCTCATAGTGTTCAAGCAACAGTTTTGTTAATATGGAAAAAAAAAAAAAGCCTAGACAAAATCAATTTGAGGTTAGACAGGTTTAACTTTGGCTTCCAGTTTGATGGCTCACCGCAGTGGAGAAGGTAAGTCAGGATGAGCTTGATCTGCCTAGTCACATTGCATCCCAGACAGCACACACACAAAGACGTCAGTCGCTGCCCTGTTGCTGTGAAGAGAAAACAAGATCAAGGTGGCCCTTATAAAGGAAAGCATTCGGTTAATAGCTTGTTTACAGTTTAATAGGTTTAGTCAATTATCAGTCATAGTGGAAAGTATGGTATCACACAGGTAAACATGGCACTGAAGCCGAGAAAGAGCTTTACATCCTGATCTGTAGGCCTCAAGGAGCAAGAGAGATACTGGGTTTGGCATGGGTTTCTGAAACCTGAAAGCCCACTGTTGGGCATCCTGCTTGGATGGGAAAGCGTCTTGGGACTTGAGAGCGCAGGAACCACCCAGCTCTGAGGTGGGAAAGTGTCCCAAGGAAAGAGTATCCTGAGACATGAGAGCCAAGAACCACGGAACTCTGAGAGGAAGCCTCCTCTGCAGAGACATTGCAGCTCCCAGGTAAGGCTATCCCCAGTTGAGCCCAGAACTCAGGAATCTCAGCCCCGCTCCTTCTCTTTGCTCCTTCCCTTCTTCTCTTCCTTGCTTCTTGTCTTCTTCAGATTAAAGAGTCATACCAGGCAGCAAACCTCATAAAAGAGATTTATTGAAAGTCCCTTGTGTGGAGGGATGAATTCAGGAGTGACTGCCTATGGTCCTAGGAGGGAGCAGACAGCACGGAACTGGACAAAGTTCAGTGCTTATATAAGTGTTGGGGGTTGGGGAGATGGAGCTTTCTAGGGTGGAGATTTTCAGGGTGAGGATTGATAGGATTTCAAGTCTTGAGCTTGGGGGAGAGCAGGGATTCCTGGGTTTTCCTGTTCAGGGATTGATGGATTTTTCATGCTCAGGGATTGGTGAGTTTCTGAGGGAAGTTTAGGGACTGGTGGCTTTTATTCAGACTTTTCACCTAAAATTGGCATAATCTGAGGAGGGTCCTGTTGAGGGCCTGGAGATAACCTTTGTGATAGTTACAGAGGCTGGAAAAGCTCTTTTGATAGTTAGGACTGGAGAGAGGCCTGGCTGCTGGCACTCCTCAGGTAAGGGCTAGCCACTTTCCTGCCTTAAGGATTTACACAGTTTACAAAGTCTACAAACAGAATCCACTGCGGGAAAAGCCTTTCCTGCTCCCTGAGTGGAGTGAATATCTAACACTGACTCTAGTGACACACTTCTCTTCCAACAAGGCTATACCTACTGCAACCGTACTCCACCTTCTCATCTGAATAAGCATTCAAATATATGAACCTCTGAAAGGCATTCTTACTCAAACTAGTACAATGCTCAAGTCATGGTCTTTTTATTCTGTCTAGGATCTCAGACCATGGACTTCTGCCACTTATATTTAGGGTGAACCCTCCCACTTCAAGTCAATTTAGAAACTCCGTTATAGTCATGCCTAAAAGTTTATTTTAGAGGATTCTGAATTGTGTCCAATGAACAAACAGTATTTTTAAAAATTTTTTATTGATTATTTTATTTATTTACATTTCAAATGTTGTCCTCCTTCCCAGTTTCCCCTCCGCAAACCCCTATCTAACTCCCTCCCTCCTGCTTCTATGAGGGTGCTCCCTCACCCACCCACCCACTCCTGCCTCACTGCTCTAGCATTCCCCTATTCTGGGTCATCAAGCCTTCACAGAAACAAGGGCCTCCTCTCTCAGCTAGACCATGGGTCTCTCCATGTGTATTCTTTGGTTGGTGGTTTAGTCACTGGAAACTCTGGGGTGTCTGGTTGGTTGATATTGTTGTTCTTCCTTTGGGTTGCAAACTCCTTCAACTCCTTGAGGCCTTCCCCTAACTCCTTCATTGGGGACCCTGTGCTCAGTCCCATGGTTGACTGCAAGCATCTGCATCTGTATCAGGAAGGCTCTGGCAGAGCCTCTCAGGAGACAGCTATATCAGGCCCCTGTCAGCAAGCACTTCTTGGCATCAGCAATAGTGTCTGGGTTTGGTGTCTGCAGATGGGATGGATCCCCAGGTGGGGCAGTCTCTGGATGGCCTTTCCTTCATTCTCTGCTCCACTCTTTGTCCTTGTATTTGCTTTAGATAGGAGAAATTCTGGGTTAAAATTAATCATTATAGCAAACCTATTGTAAATCAGCACCCACAAACTTCCCCAAAGATGCTCTGCTCACATTCAGGAAACTTGTGCTTCTTTTCAGTAGAAGGATATCTGTGAGGAGAATTCACAGTAGAAAGCGAAAGTTGTATAGTAGAGACTGCCAGGTTGCACCTGGTACTAAGGTATCAGCATCCACATTTACTTTTTTAATGAAACTTAGATAACTTGGAATGATTTATCTCTAGGACAGTAAAAGAAAGATAGCTACAGGCAAATCAACATACTGAAGAGAACAGCTCTGAAAAGGATGAGCCAATGAGAAGCAGAGAAAGTCTTAACATAGATATCATCTCAGGGGTCAATAGAAAGCCTCACTGTCTGTACCATGGTCATATACATAATTTTGTTCAGATCAGAAGTTATTAACTTCAGAGAATTGTTTTCAGGATCATAGCTTATAACATACAATGTTGTTTCCCGCTCTCCAGCAAACATTTCAGAAAGGAAAGGCATAGGCCGCACTCACTGTTATACATGCTCAAGCCTTACATGTATCTCCTGACCACTTAACATTCCTATTTGAGAATATTTTATATAAAAGTAATGTTTCAGAACCAGCAACCTTCACAGCAAATATTATATGTGCTGGAATTCTTGAGCTACATCTTCAATGGACTCTGAAGTAAGAGGCTGTAACCCAGTGGATCCTCTTTATTCTTACTTCAGCTCCCAAACAATGACACAGAGGCTTATATTTATTAACAAAAGTCCAGGCTTTATGCAAGGCTTGTTTGCCACTGGCTCATAACTCAATTATTCTGTTTATACTAATCTAAGTTCTGCCACGTGGCTAGCTTGTTACCTCTCCTCAGTTTCAGACATCCAACTTCTAAGTCAGGGTAGTTCGGAGGAAGCTTCTTGGAATGTATGAGGACGATGTTAGTGGGGACTCCTAGTAATAGAGAATAAGGAATCTGAACTTGCCTTCTTTTTTTCTTAATTCTTTCTCTTTTCCTTTTCTGTTTTTCTTTCTTTACCCATGTACCTGACAAAATGACCTTTATTCCATGCTAATCATGAGGCCTATATCTGAGTTATATGTTAAGCTCTGTGATTTTTTTTTTTTATGTGTAATAAATGTCCTGTACCTAGTATTTTATGTTATAGGAAAGTAAAACCAAATGTATATTTAAGACTAATCCAGAAAAAAAATGTGCGGTGTCCTTGAGCTTGAGAGAACTATAAAATTGAGAATATACTTTTCTGCTGTCAAGATATATTTTAAGAATATATTCAATTTATCCTTGATCTTTCTTTCTTTATTTAAAAATGAAATGTTTTAAGCACAACAAAAAATATAAAACCTATAGGCATATTATATTTGCTTTATTGTTCTTGTGAAGAAGAGAAAAAGTTTGTTGTATAATTTTTAATAACTGTATTATTTCTTAATATGACTCGCTAGTCCAATAATCGAGGAGGCATAGTCCTATTGATTTATTTAATCAGCTTTAACACAATAACTGGGACAATTATGCCTAAACTATTTTTCTTATGGTAGACTGCACTCCCCAAGTTGCTTGCTGTTTGAGTCTTGCCTGGGTTATTTCTGCTCCATCAGTGTCCTCAGGGGAACTTTTCAAGCCACAGCCCATCTAACGGAGGTCTCCTGCCTCTCCATCTTCTTTCTCCTTTTCCATTCTCTCCTTCTCCTGGATTCATGGTCCCCACTATGACACAGGCAAAGCCTCACCTACCTCTATTCTCCTCAGTAATTGGCTATCAGCCACATTTATTTGACCAATCAAAGAAGACTGGCAAGCAAACGTTTATATAACCTCATATGGTGTATGTGGGAATGTGCTCATCTAGATGGCAACCAAACATGGGATCTAGTATTAATGTCTGAATACATAGCAGCACCAGATCAACCCCAACAAAAGTCCCTCGCTTAAGTATGCTGAAGTTTTGCTTTTGGATTAGCTGAAAAAAAGCAGAGATTTTCAGCTAAAGTATTTGGTGAGACAGTGCTATTTTAAATGAGAAAACACATAACACACTTTACAAAAAGAGAAGCTATTATTAATCGATATATTATAAAGACTGATTAGTTATTGGCTGTTCTATAACGGTCCTTTGATAAAGAGATTATTAACGTAGATTTATATTTCTTTAAATAGTGTCTTTATGACTCTTGAGTGTGGAAGAAGCGCTGCTGGCGCTTCTGCCCATCTTACAAGAACTCTGAAAAATGTGTTTTTAAAAATAAAAGAAGGGGAACTGTTTCCCCCAAGAAGGAGTCTCCTGAAACACTCTCCATCATGCCTTGTTTACTTTTAACTCTCTAAAACTGAAAGCTCACGGCAAATCTGGTGCTGACTGCCTCTGGCATCGCTAAGACCACTAAAGACTATGCCATAGCTATGTGGAAAGTCCCCTTTACCCTTAAATGGAATGGCCTGGACCCAGTTCTCACATACATGGGGCTGAGGAGGACTGATACGCCTGTTTGATACCACAGAAGGCACAGCTAAATGGCTGCCAAAAAGTTTAATGAAATAAATAGATACCCCCACAAAGCCAGGCCCAACTATAAATAAGATGAATAAAAATTACTTCCTCAAATTTAAGGATTAAGATGCAAGTTCTTTGTAGGTCAACCTCTATTTTGGAACTATTGATAAACTTTATTATAATTCTTTCCCACTAGATTAGACGATAAATTTCCTCATCTATATTCTCAAACCACAATGCAATGATAAGTACTTAACAAGTGTTTGATAAATGTTCATTGCAGGAACCAAACTTCTGAGAAAACGAGTGGAGAACAATCTAATGATGCAGGCTTATGGTGATGAACTGCTATCAGTTGCCTTTCACAGGAAGTCGCAGGCTGATGGAAGGAGTGGCTGAGTCATTGGTTATTTTTTGCTTCAGGCTGTAACACTGATAGACATCACTGTCCCTTGCATTGCACTTTTTTTTTTTTTCTGTAAATAGTTACAGCAAAATGTAAAGAAAATGTGTTCCTGGACATAATGTTCTCATTAGCTGTATTAAGTGAACTCTTCACGGTCTTGAAGAAAATGTGGTACTGTCTTGAATTTAACTGATTTCATGCAAAGCACAGTGTGAAGACTGGCTGACAGGGTTTCCTCTAGTGATGAATTCTGCAGGGGAGTAATTTCCTCAGGCAGATACTGCTACTTTCCCCTAACTAATAAAGGCAGAAAATCAGCAAAACTTCTCTGAGAATTTACTTCTCTTAAGTATTCACACACTGGAAATTAGACAAATTTAGTATTACCTAATCTCCTATTTTCCACAGTTCTCAGAGTTTAACTGCCTATGTGAGGCTTATACTTAAGTGCAGTCACTGCAGTTGCTTGTTGGAAAGGTGAAATTTCATCCTCCAATCTACCTTCTTAGCACAAATTTATTTTAGCACAAATTTCCTGGAATGCAATGTTTGTGACTGATTATATAATCTACATTTATCTTGTATTCAGAAGCTTAAAATTATTTTTTATATATGAACTTTGTTGAAAACTGCTTCCAGGAGAGAGGCAGGGTAAGAATCTTAAGTTGTTTCGATCAAGTTTCTACCTAATGTATTTGACTGCCAAGTGAAATTTAGCAGTGTCCATATGTTGTCATTTCTACATCTTTTATTCTTCTGATATATGTGTGAGTAAAGAAGGGGTCTGCTCTATCTAAACTATATCTTTGAGTACTAGGAGAATAAGCTTAAATGATTACGTGTACACTTTCTTTGGTCACAGATAGGACATTACCTTCATGAATCACAGAATAACTGAAGAGTTAGTGATATTTATTCAACATAAAAGAAATGATGAGGAGAATGTGTAAGAAGACTGAACAGAAAGGTTCACAGTTGGGTAAATACAATGTTTGTGCTCTGTAAGCATTTTCCATATTCATTTAACAGCTTAGGCTATGTATTATGGAGCTGGGTAAGGGAATGAGTTAAATGTACATCTGTAATACATGACCACTTCTGTAGTCATTGTAGCTTATTGGATTTGGTTTTAATTTAGCTTGAGATTGAGAGAGGAGGAAAATGAAGCAGAAAATTCTGAAGAATCAAGTACTGTGGGAAGCAACCTATATTAAGATAGTAATATATTTGCACTAATATAAGGGAAGAGATGTTCATATTTTAAAAAGGAAAAGTTTAATTAACATTTTATTAATTTAATAGTTGATATTTTGGGAGAAGACATTTTCTTTATGAAATTTTTATATTGGTACTACATATACCATATTCAGCTTTTAAAATGAAATGGTGAAATTGTACTCCTAGTATTTGACATAGCTATAAGGAACACAAAGTTGGGCTTATGCCTTTAGTTCTGATAATTGAGGGTTTTGTTTTCAGTAGGGCATTCATGTATCACTGGGGAGCTATCAAATCTGTAGTGGTGACAAATCTGTCAAAGATCAGGTCAAAGTGTTTACTTGCTCTAGACAATTCCATGATCCATTAGTAGAAAATAAATGATTTCCTTAACTAAGGTCTTTTTACAAAACTTCTAAGACATAAGAAAGTACCTTAGTTTTGGGTTTCACTGTTGTGAAGAGATACCATGACCAAGGCAATTCTTACAAAGAAAAACACTTAATTGGGGCTGGCTTACAAGTTTCAGTGTTAGATTTTTATTGGGAAGAATGGCAGCATATAGGTAGACATGGTGCTGGAAAAGGAGCCCAGAGTTCTACATCTGAATCAGCAGGCAGCAGGAAGAGAGAGTTAGCCACTGGTCCTGTCTTGATTTTCTGAACCAACCAAGCTACCCCCAGTGACACACCTCCTCCAACAAGACCTCCTAATAGCGCCACTCCCTATAAGCATATGTGGTCATTTTCATTCAAACCACACAGATAATTTTTACCGGATATTAAGGTTTAATTTTTTTATGTGAATATGCATATATTTTTGTGTGTGGATGTTTCTCTTTATATTCTGGTACCCATGGAAGTCAGAAAATGGCATCAAGTCCTTTAGAATAGGAGTATATTATGAGCTGCTTGACTTGGGTGCTATTAATAGAACTCATGCCCTCTGAAAGAGTAGCCAGTGCTCTTAGCTCCTGAACCATCTCTCTAACCCCAATTTACTAGATAATTTTTAAAACACAAAATATTAATTTTACATTGTATAGAGCCAGTGTATATAATTGTTCAAATGTCTCCTTAATAGGTTATTTTGCCAGTTTAAAATTTGATCTCACCTGTAATCTTCATTAAAATGAAGAACGAATTAATGGTGTAGTATTCCCAACCTGAGTTTGCTGAAATACTATTATGACTTAAGGAAACAAAATGTTTAAATGTGTGTTAATTCTCTCAATCTGACTGAAGCCCATTTGAAATGCTGTTCTTTGAAATCAAGCCCCCAAGAACAACAAATATCTCCAGAAAACCAAGAGCAGATGAATAACAGTTTTGTAGAAATCATTTATTTTCCTCAACATACCAGACATATTTAGGCCCAAGATGTTTATAACAGTAGATTTAATTTAAGGCAATCTATATGTGTGGCTTGAACAGAATATGTCTACCATAGGCTCATCTATTTAACCTGTTTGTTGCCAATTGGTGTTGCTTCAAGAGGTTATGGAACCTTTAGAGATGATGCCTTGCTGGAGGAAGTACATCGTTAAGGATGGGCTTTGTAGGTTCATAGCTTTGCTCCATGTCCTGTTTGCCTTCTGCTTCCTTTAACGGTATTTAAACAATGTAATTGGTCAGCTGTCTATATTCAACTGAAAAGCGTGCCTAGCCTTCTGGCATCATAAACCAAATAAATGCTTTCTTTCTTGTATTCCTTTTGGCAAGGTATTTTATCATAGAAACAGAAAAGTAACTAAACTGTGATGCAAATCTTTAAGAGAACATATATTAAACATCAGTAAGTAACACATTATTTGGTAGTACTTAGACAATCCAATTAAATCTGAGTTAGACAAACCAATTATGCTTTTCTTACCAAAGACAAGGGTTCTAAAGCAGAACTTCCAGCATGGCTGAGTCTAGTCTCAGGGGCACTCCCTTTCACAGCTGTTTTCTACTGAGTTAGATACTGTGGTAATTTGAATAGGAATGCCCTAATAGGCTCCTATGCTTAGTCACTTCTGGAGAGGGTGGCATTATTTAAAAAGATTAAAGGACTAGGAAGTATGGCCTTCTAGGAGGAAGTGTGTCTCCGGAGCAGGGAAGAGGGACTTTGAGGTTTCAAAAGCCCATTCCAATCCCAGAGTCTCTGTTTCTCTCTCTGTGCCCATGGATCAGGACACAGTTCCCAGTTACTTCTCCAGCACCATTTCTGGCTTCATTCAGCCATGCTCTTTGCCCTGATAACAAACTAAACTGTAAGCAGGCCTCCAATTAAATGTTTTCTTTTATGAGAGTTGCCCTGGTTATTATGTCTCTCCACATCAAGAAAACAATGTCTAAGATAGATATATTTCAAGACATGCAATTGGTGGTCAAAATAGCCTCTGGGGTTTCAGCCTTCCAGTTAATCAATTCAAGTGAACAGAGATTATCTTTATCTAGTTGTAGGAAAGTGTACTCATTTTATTGTCCTTAATTTAGTCCACATTTTCATTCAGGAATGAATCATCGTGAATAGATCATAATGCTGTCATTGTCCAGTCCTGGAAGTCCTTTAAGGTCCTTGGCAAAACATAAGCTGTCAGGAAGGAGGAGGAGGGTAGCTCTGCAAAGGACACCCAGGCAGATGACATGTCCAGAATTTTTCTTTGCTGCGGGAGGAGTGGTGGCAGGAAGAAAAAGCAATAAATAACTGTGCAAAACTAAATGAAGAGTGAAGTTTATGTAAAAACACCACATCAGAAAATATAGTTTTAAAATGCTGTGTTATTAGAAACTATGATTATAAAATATACATATTGAAACATTGTATTCATGTAAATTCTTGAGGTACATATATCTATAAAATTGTTCCTCATCTATAAAATAATAATTGTATGGTTAACAATTGGTATATTTATTTACTTTTCTGCTAAATATGATGCTGCAGGAGGTATTGGGATTTTTATTGATGTTTGTATAATATAAATTGGTTACTATCCAAAAATGTTATCTGATAATTAATTTGAAAAAAAAAAAAAAGGGTGAGTGAAACTCCAGCCTTTTTCCTCCTCCCAACTCTGGGAAATTAGACGACTGAATAATAATTCAATAATAATAATAATAATTTCCTCATGGAAATTTGCTTTTAGAGAATTATATATTTTGGGATATTATCCTGATAACTTTAATCTGTTATTTACTTATAAATATCATTGTGATAGCATTAAACAATTATTTATGTATGGATATTATCATGATAAAATTAAATTCCATAGGTAAAGAAACAATACATAATTATTTTTAAAAATGTAACCCAAGTACTGAATACTTTCAGGTCCAACTGTTCATTAAGAAACCAACTACTGGGGCTGGAGAGATGGCTCCGGGGTTAAGAGCACTGACTGTTCTTCCGGAAGTCCTAAGTTCAATTCCCAGCAACCACAAGATGGCTCACAACCATCTGTGATGGGAATCTGATACCCTGCTTTGGTGTGTCTGAAGCTATAGTGTATTCATATAAATAAAATAAATCTTAAAAAAAAAAAAAAGAATCCAACTACCGTTTCTTGGTTTCCTTCATTTGAATGATGTCTATTTTTTGATTAGATGCCTGAGCCAGGAAATCCAAGAGTATATTAAAACAGTTCTGTGGCTTTGTTTTAGTTCATAATGAAGTTTTACTTATTAAGCCACTATGGTTTTATACTTTTTAACATGAAGAAAGGAAGTGAGATAGAGAAATATAGGAGAAAAGAAGGAATCAAAATATAGGAAATGTTTATGGAAAAATATTTTTTTTCTTAAATGTCTCAGTTGCAATGTGTAACTATGGCATTGTACTGATAACCCTAGCATTTTAGTGTTCCCTAGAAGAAAAAGTTTGTTGTTAAAAGTTAAATCTGTAACCAGACACATTTAAACCATCGTTAAATGAAAGTTTTCCAGCTCTGATAACAGCAGTCTCGGAGAATGTAAAGGACGTACTTGGCTTGGGCCAGCAGGTGGGGAGTTAGGGTTGCAATGGACTTCTGGGTCCAGAAAGTGGAGCTGCCTTGCTCCATCAGTCCCTCCAATCTCGTGAAAATACTTTATGGTTACCAGAGAGGACATACTTTAAAGGTATATTTTGTCTGGGTATAAATAAAAATATATGATCTCAGAAGAAATAAAGCCAAAGTGTCATTCTAATTTTTTATACTTAAACATGTAGTACAGAAATTAGTATATTTAGATTATGTAAGCCTGAAAAAATATAGTAGGTGATTGCCTTTTCAAGCTTCATTGATTGGCACTTTTTTTTCTTTATATGTGAAGTTTTTAAAATTTCAGAATAAACAATTTTATTGTTTCAAAAATTATTAAGAGACTATTTCTATTTAGTTTATTTTTTAATTCTTTTTAAATGCTTTTTATTTTTGTATGTTCATTGGTGTTTTACCTTCATATATGTCTTTGTTTGAGGATATAGGATGCTGAGAAACTGGAGTTACAGGCAGGTGTGAGCTGCCATAAGGGTCCTGGGAACTGAATCTGGGGCCTCAGGAAGAACAGCCAGTGCTCTTAACCACTGAGCCATATCTTCAGGCCCTATTTACTTATTTTTAACAAAATACTTATTTGAAGAAAAGTTTTTTTTTTTCTACCAGGGAGAAGAAGAAATAAATAGTAAACAAAAACAACATTCTAATTGTTTGCTCTATTACCTAATTGTATCAAGCCTATATTTTGAGAGAAAAATTCCAAAGCCTGGATGGTGTTAAAAAAATAGTTAAAAAGTTATATTACACAATAAAACCTACAAAGACAGACAGTATTATGAGTAAATTTTTATTGAAAGTCAAGTTACTTATATAAGTAAAATAAATTTAAAATAACATTACATATTTTTTGAGAGATTATGGTGAAATTGCATACTTCTCCCCAGCTTTGATAGTATAATTCAACCCGTGTTTCTGAAAAATGGATCATATTCTAAGATTTGATTCTGTATATTTATTCTGTTTTGTGTAAGAAGTTGTCCATCTCTGTATTCCCACACTTGTGGATGTAGAAGAGAGGAGAGTTGTGAGGAAGCTTCATTCAGTACTTTAAGACATTTCACACACTTTGACCACATCTGTCTCTCAGAATTGCATGGGATATCTATGGAATGTCCTTACAAGGAGAGGATTTGAGAATAAAGTTGGTAACATTTGCGAAGCCAGCTAGTATAACACATTTAAATCACAATACTACAGTAATCCTAGCCTACTCTATTAGTAGCATTGCATCTTGGAAGGCCTGAGCTCCATCTTCAGCACAGCATAAGCCAGGTCTGGCTGTGCTTGACTGTAATTCCAGATGTCAGGAATCAGTAGTTTAAGCTGATATCCCTAAATTACAACTTGCTATGGTGTATCTGGGCTGTTCTTACCTCCAGTTGTCCAGCTCTCAAGCCTTGCTTTTATAACTCACCTACCCCATGCTGTCTCTCCTCTCTCCCCTTCTTTCCTCCTTCTTGTGAAACCTTGCCTTTCTGCCCAGCTATAGGCTGTAGGCATCTTTATTCACCAATCAGGGATAATTTCAGGAGCAAGATTACATAGCATCACTTGTGTACATGCAGATTGTACACAATCTGGTCCCTGGGGACAACCAGGCCTTGGGGGCCAGTATTTAGCATTACAATACATAGCAAAAGACCAAATCTCAACAAATAACTTTCTACATCTCCAAATTTTCTGCTATATATATGTTTATACTATAATATACACATATAAGCATTTCAAATATTGAGAGACTAAATTATTTATATGATTTAAGCTTCTTTATTTTTTTAATCTTTGAGTTCCTATTATATTAAAATGTACCCTTACATGGTAATGATTATATTTTGCTGCCTGTTATTTATTAGCTCAAAATGTTAGCTTTTAATGCAATCCAGTTGTCACAATTTTCATCTAGATTGTGTTTGCTATAAAAGGCCCTTAATAACTGAAAGATCAAAGTTTGGGAAGTGTTTAGTCTTTGAAAGAGCAAAGACTTTCCAATAAACTAGTCTTCAGAAAGATACCCTGGAACTCATAGGACATGACTGCCCCTGTGGAGCAGACTCGGATGACTTGAGAATGGTCGTCTCTCTTCTGATGAGGAAAAAGTCCTGTCAGCAACAGCTCCAGAGAACCACTGAAAGTCCACTTGCCCCTGTAAATGAAAGACCTAGATTGAATTTGATTTTAACCAGTAAGTTTGCATTTTACATATTTGAAAAATGTTTGTCATCTTTGCTTCAAGTTACCTTTCTGTTAGCATACTAGGAACTGAGGCATCCCTCTCAGATAACAGATTTGAACTCTTGGTCCTGCCCACTATCTCTGGAAATAGAAAGCGCCAGGATGACTTGTTTCATCTTTTCAGTCTCTGCTTAAATTTCAAGCACTTTTCCTATTTTGTATCTTAGAATCATGAATGACCTGTGTCATCTCTATTTGAAATTCCCATCTGGCAAATATATGCAGACTTCTAAGGAGCACTCAGCTTATTTCATCTTCTTTCCTGTCTCTTAGGAACAACACAGGCTCCATCATTTTTCTAAAACACACATTAGACTGCAGAACATCAGTGTTTTTTTTTTTCCTGTCACTTTTTCATAAAAAAAAAAAAAAAAAATTCTCAATTTCATAGCATGGTGCTGACAAGCATTTTGATGTGTGCTCACTCAACACTGAAGTTTCATGCAAATCATTTCTCTCTTCTCTTTCCTCCCTTCAAACCATCCAATGTACCATCCCCTTTCAAATTCTTGGTCTTTTTTTTTTTTGAGTGCCTTTTATGGTCATCATATAGATGCTTTGTATGTTATAATGCGTAGTGATATTGCTTGCTCCAAAGTGTGATTTAACCTAGGTTTTATATCTCGAGGAACATCTATAGATATGTATCAAGATGAAAAGTTGAAACACCTGACCATGGTCTGATACTGTTTTTTCTCAAGTTAGTAAAAGTGTTTTTTTGTAAAAGGCGATTGCTGTCACTTAATTTAGCTGTCTTCAAATTCTTTAAGAAAGTGTGATAAATGGTGGTAGACAGCCTTAAATTGGATATATTATGTTCATCTTAGAAATTTAAGAACTATTTGAATTGGAAATTTTTAAAATTCTAGAATAAAAATGTGTTCAAAGGAACAGCACATAAAGCCAGTCTCATTTTTGCAAGATTATTCAAAATGCTCTGTCTATGAGCAAATCTAATCACATCAGAGACGGATGCAGAGTCTGTCACTTCACTGCAAGAGCAAGAGAAAGGGGTATGCACAAGTTCATTGCTGTTTTGATGTGAGCATTTTTTATTCTCTTCTTTATTCTGTCAGATTGCATAAAATATTCTTTGAAAGCATTTTATAGCAAGGCTGGCTTTAGTCAGCCATTCTTACAATAAAATTCGGGAAAGGTTAAGTCAAAATGACCATGTTGAGGAAAATATTTCGTTATTATTTTTTGTTGTGATATTTACTTGAAGGTTTTAAATACTAGTGTTATCTTGAATAATTTGCTTATTTGTACTTTTTGTTTGTTTTTTAAAGATTAGTAGTTTGCTACAATAAACCCAAGAAGTCACTCTTGTTCTTAAAAATACCTTTTTTTTTGGTCACCGAAAACAAGTATGTTCACATAAAACAGGATCTGGTAAATCATTCTGAAAAATATGATCTGGCTTTTTAATTACCTTTTTGTGCTACATGTATGCTTGACTGTTCTCATGTTGGACAAACAGACTTACTTTTAGAACTGGATTTACATGATGGTGTGACCTTTACCTTTGTGTGAAAAGTAGTTGGTACAAGAATGTCATGTGCTTTCACTGGTGAGGGCATCACTAATTGGGCCAACATTCTCTGTCACTTAAAGTATGAGATGTTGGCTTAAATTATAGTGTCTATGTTTTCATATGGCTGCCTCTGTAGCAGCTGTTACTGACCTGACCTCCATTGATTCTCTAAGGCAGTTTCTGTGTTCTTTAATGGAGAGATCCTTTGGCTACTGAAGCAACTGTCCCATGGGATTTGGACTGCAAGTCTATGGGTTTCAGTTCTCCTGGGAACTCCACCGAGCTCCTGACTAAGTACAGTTGGTATGTGACTGCCCAGGGCTGCCACCTTTCATTGTGATGCTACTGATGTGTGTTCTACACTGGATGTCAGAGCTCCCCCAGTAGATGACAGTGTGGTTACTGGTTGCATCGCTCCACCTGATAATTGAACTGCACTGTTTTCTCACTTTTCTCTCTGATGCTGTTTCCGAAGATAGCCTCCCCAAATAAACCTGAACTAGAGTTGTAGCTCAGCATTTTCTGAGGTAAGCTAAGCTAATACCTTGCTCTCTACTTAGTGTTATATCAGAAATATTTTTTTTTTAAAAAAATGAAGATTTCTAAAGAAGACTATGTCTAAGCTGGAAGAACTTTGAGACTATTTAGGTAGCTTAGATAAGGAGTCCAATGGTGGATTCACTAACAATTTATGGGCTCCTTCAAAGGCCTGGGTCTCTTCTTTAACTTCTCCCTCTGTAGCCCACACATTTGTCTCCCAGATTCAAGCCAACTTCACTCCATTGCTGCTATTGTTCTTGGCAGTTTCCCATTATACTGACATCTCCAGATGCTGGAGTCTACTATTACAATGGAGCGGCACCTCACCAGTATCCTCTTCTAGGTTTTCTTCTGGGACTTCACACAATCAACTTTATCTGCTCTCAATGCGTGCCTACAATACTAGTACCACTTGAGTGACTCTTACACTACCAAGTACACTGGTACAACACAACATTGTCTGCCTCTGAAACACAGTATGCGCTAACTCTGAGGAAAGGGTTCTGGTTTCTTTGTAATCACTGCAAATTTCTTAGCTCCAGCTAACCAGCATCAATTGCCCAAAAAAAACTAAGATTTTACTTTAGTGGTCCTTGTCTCTTACTCCAACATGTCAGCATTCATGGTAATGTACTCATGCTCCACCTACCTCATGGTGCCTTCTTCCTTCTTCTTTCTTTCCCTTCCTGTCCCTGCCTCAGAACCCAAGCCTGGGAACCAACGGCCTGCCTATATCTCTTCTGCCCAACTACAGGTTGTAGATATCTTTATTCAACCAATAGTTTAATGAAGGAGCAAGGTTTGCACAACAAAAGCTGGTTTACATGAGAATTCACTTATCTTGAGGCAACTAGACCTTGGGATACAGAAGTTAGTATTACAATAACACAGCAACAAACCAAATCTCAACAGTATGTTGTACATAACCAAGGCAAGGAGGATCTTTTCATTTCATATTATTTGAATTTAGAATTAAGTAGACACATCTAGTCTAGCTCTTAATACTTGTAAATGTGGAATTATTTGGAAATGGTATTTACACACATACAAAGATGGTATTATCCATCTATGGCTTGAAGAGGCAAGGAACAAAGCTCCCCTTGGTTTTCTGAGGAAGTGAAGCTTTTCCAATGCCTTGAGTTTGGACTTATGATTCCTAAAAATATGAGTGAATAAGCTTCTGATCTTTTTTGCCACTCAATAGCAGTTGAGATAACTTGTTATGTTACGTAGGAATCTTATAGTCTATGTTTGTGGTCTCCTGTGTCATAGATGTGACATTGATCTAGCCTACATTCAATCACACAAAGACCCAACAAGAAAAGAGAACTTCAGACCAATCTCCCTTATGAATATCGATGCAAAAATACTGAATAAAATTCTCTCGAACAGAATCCAAGAACACATCAAAACACTTATTTATCATGATCAAGTAGGCTTTATTCCAGGAATGCAGAGTTGGTTCAATATACGGAAATCCGTCAACATAATCCACTATATAAATAAACTCAAAGAAAAAAACCACATGATCATATCTCTAGATGCTGAGAAAGCATTTGACAAAATTCAACACCCCTTCATGATAAAAGTCTTGGGAAGATCAGGAATTCAAGGTTCATACCTAAACATAGTAAAAGCAATATACAGCAAGCCAGTAGCCAACATTAAACTAAATGGAGAGAAACTTGAAGCATTCACATTAAAATCAGGGACTAGACAAGGCTGCCCACTCTCTCCCTACCTATTCAATATAGTACTGGAAGTCCTAGAGAGAGCAATTAGACAACAGAAGGAGATCAAAGGGATACCAATTGGAAAGGAAGAAGTCAAAGTTTCACTATTTGCAGATGATATGCTAGTATACTTAAGTGACCCCAAAACTTCCACCAGAGAACTCCTAAACCTGATAAACAACTTTAGCAAAGTGGCACGTTATAAAATCAACTCAAACAAATCAGTAGCATTCCTTTACACAAAGGATAAACTGGCTGAGAAAGAAATTATGGAAACGAAAACTTTCAAAATACATTCTATAACTCTGATTCTTTCCACATTTGATTCTTCTTTTTTCTATGACTCAACTGTCAGATAACCACACAGGTTATCTGTCCATTCTCTGTCTGGGGTGTCTAGTTTTAATGGCCTGAACAACAACAAAAAAAGTTTGCTTGTGCTGTAACTATTGGGAGTTGAAAGAGTTAAAAAAATGTTTAGGAGTCAAAGAAAATGTTTGCAAAATGAATTTTTTAGTTTTGAGACTATAAGAAAGTTTAGATTAAGATGTCTGTATCATGTGTAATAAGTTTTCAGAGTCTTTAAAGATGTTTTTGAAATTAGAATGTATTAGTAGAAAATAGAGGGAAGTAACAAAAATGGTTAAAAGAGAGGTGATAGAAGGCTACTGATGGAGCTCGCTTTAAAATCCCTTGAAATACCTCCTGCCCACTCGGTGTAGACTCGGCATTCCTGTTTGAAGAGGACATATGGGGATTTGCTTCAGTTGGGCAAGTTCAGGTCATAGCTCGAAAACACAGGTGCCTTATCTGCATCTAGATTCAAAAATGAAATTCACCATTAAGCAGTTGAGGAAACTGCAGAAAACTATTTTGCCTTCACTGACATTTTAAAGTTTACATTTTAGTACATCTAAATGTATAAGATACAGTCCTGTCCTAATCGTACTCATCTTGATGTATAATGTGCTAACTTTGGCTTTATTTAATAAAAAGTTTAAACAAAAAAATGTCTGCATGTTGATGTAATATTTGAATGGTTTCATCATAAACTAATTGTCTGAATGAAATGATGAGATTTAGTGAGCAATGCTTTGTTTCTTATCAGATATGTTGGTCATTATGGTACAAAGTAGTAATTAATTTAGCCTAAAGGTTGGTATCATATATTATACCAAACCTTGACTGAGTTTGATGCAGTATTCCATACAATGTGTTTTATTTTGCATTCTGTTTATTTACAAAATTAAAAAATATTCAAGAGAGTTTTTTAATACTTACATTTACATTTGGGAAGAGCAGAATGGGAACTGTAGAGATAGTTCTGTCAATAAAGTACTTGCTCTCAAGTTCACACACATAAGTCCATCCTCAGACCTCATGTGAAAAGGAGAGATGGTGAGGAGTCCCTATAATCCAGTCCTGAAAAAGCAAAGACAGGACGATTCCAGGAGCACACTTCCTAGTACTGCTCAAATCTCTGAACCTCAAGTTTCAGTGAAAGAATATATCTTAAAAACTAAGGTGGATGGCCTTTGACGACCTACATCTGAGAGTGGTCTCCATTCTCATATATGCCTACACACACACACTTACACACACAGACACACACATCTGAACTAGAGATTTCTTGATTGGGTACTTTTGATGATACTCTTGTATAAGCAGTCTAATATATGTACTAGTTACATCTACATTTGAACAGTATAATGACTGTTAGATTGCAAGTTGCAGAAATTAGAGTTCTTGGTATTTAAACAAAAAAAGGCATTTTGTTGAAAAGATATGAGTTTGCTAAGAGGTGGTCAGCTGAAAAAGTTCTCACTACAGATGATTGGAGCCAAATTGTTTCAGAGATCTGAAGAACAGGTGTGAATGCTGAAGGGTATGGTCATGAAGCAAAACTGAACTAGTCATGCGTTCCAGTGCTTCCTTGGTCACACATGATGTCTCAGTGCTAGACACCTGATTAACAGTTCCCCAAGGCCTTCAGATAAGACGAAAAGAGTAGGTTCCCAACAGGGAATGTGTGCTCTGCATGAAAGAAGAGATCTAGCTACAATCTTTCCTCAGAAGTGACATCTGAGGCAATACAATCTCAAACAATAAAGAGTTTTATCAGTAAAATGAATACAAATTCAATGATAATGTTGCTGAGGTGTTAGAAAGTAACAAGAGATTAGTGTGTTCTTACTTTCATGCACACACACATGCACATACACAAACACACACATTAACTTTCTTATCCTAGACAATCCACATGCCTGGCATAGAGAAAAAGACTGGTAAACAACTATAAACATAAGAATCCTGGGGTTGGGTACATATTAGTTACATAGGTCTACTATTACAAAGAACAACAGAGCAGGTACCTTAAGAAAATTAAAATTAGTTTGGTTGTGGGGTGATGGAGGCAAGACTCCAAAATCATAGTGCTATAGGGAGATCCTGTTGGTATTCCTTCTGATGCAGTAGATCCTAGTCTCTGCTTGGCCTTCTTCCCTCATATCTATTTCTTTTCTTTTTGAAAATACATTAGCCCTAAATTCACAGTGGTCTTATCTCACGATCCTGAGCTGATAATATCTGCACATCTCTGAGGCTATGTGGAATCTAAAGAAGAGTAGTAGACAGTAAATTTGGTGTTCATAGCATAGTCTGCATAAGGGTGGAAGAAGAGAGATTATGAGACAGACGGTAAGAAAGTGTTTTAAAGAATGAGACATCACTATGAAGATATGGAATCGCCACCAGAAGGAATGAAGCCAGGGAATGACATTAGCAGACTCGTGTTTTACAATAAGCACATCGGGCATTATTTGAGTACTTTAAGCTGTGCTGGAGAAAGAAAAACTGGTGGGGACATGGTATGGAAGTTAAAGTGTGAAATAATAATGACAGTTTGGGAAAGGAGATGCTGGTGGGAATAAGAAATAGTGGAACTGACAGTTTCTGAATTAAAGGCAAAAAGATAGCAGAAGACACAGGATGACTTAGGGGCTGCCTTCTGCCTTCCCATGAAGCCACGTAAGGTCCTCTTAGCATATGGATTGTAGACAAACATGGAGATATTTAGAAAGCCTTAATAACTATACTCAGTAACAGACTATGACATAGCATTTACACATAACAATCTGAATAATTTTCACTGATGCAGGAAACAGCCATAACAAAAAGACAAGTGAAGTAGACTCAGCTGGGTCTGTTGCAGCATCTGAGCACTGTAATAGCTGATGAAGGTGCACGCACTTTAATATCCCCCAACCTGTTTCTATGTAGTTTTAATTGTCTTAAAAAAAAAAACCCAGCAACTTGGTTTTAAAGCTTGTGTGTTCAGTGAGCATATACTACTTCTATAACAGGAAAACACAGTTTAATTTGAGCATCTAAAATGGACCTAGTGTAGCATCTCTGAAATGTAATATGTAAAGAAGCAAGGAGCTGATTTCAAAAGCTTGGGCATCTTTCAACTTAGGAGACGGCACACAAGAGAATAAAACATTGTTCCACTTGGTCAAGTTGTTTATAAGATATGCTGAAATACATATGTGGATATAGATCACATGTCTTCAGGTTAATCGCTATTTTATAAATCCAGGGGAAGTGCTACTGAGGGTCATACGTAGCAAATAAATTGAGAAAGGAAACAGTTGTTGCTTATTTCCGAGACGTGATCCTGTTGTGTAAACTGATCACTCATGCCAGCCTGCCTTATATACATGGTTGCATACCTGTGCAGACTGTGCTAATCTGTGTGAGGCAAAGAATATTTGAGTTTCTGGAACACAAAGTTAGAGCTTTAATATTAAATCTACTTTGCAAATTCATGCTTCGTGCTGTGAAATCAGGGGACCTTATTTACATGCTCTGTTCTGCAATCTACTTTCAGACTGCTAAGACAGTGTTTTGTTAATGAATACTCACAAATGTGATGATTTTATTAAAACTCCCAAGTCAGTTTTAGGATGGTATATTTGAAGCTACCAAGAACTATCACAGGATAACGGTGCTGCACAGTAACTCTAACATATGGACAAATGTTGGCCATTTCCTTCAATCAAGAAAATCTTTTGATATTAATGTGGATTTTTTGTTGTTGTTTAAAAGTTTGATCATTGTTTACACAACAATTCATTGGCATTTACAATTCACAAGCATTCAGAGGTAAACTAAACTTGATGGAGAAGAAATGCCAAGAAAGAACAGAGCCAGGGTCGATCCTTCATCTGTCTCTATAGGCATGTGTTAACATTCTAGAACGCATTTGATGAAAATATACGGGTCCCAGTCAGTACCCTGTGACACCTCCTCACAGGTCCCTTGCAATCTCGTTCTGTGCTAAATAAGTTACATGTTTTACTTTTTTCCACACTTTCCTTCCCTCACAAGTTATTCTTTTTAGAATTCTTACTGAGGCACTCTTAATAGTCATCTCTCTTGTTTCATACATGTTTCCTAATATTACCCACAGTTTCCAAGGTGAATTTATTATTTTGATCAATTACAAAGGGTTGAAAATATATTGAGATAGAAAAACATAAAAATATTAGATATACACCTTATACTATCACTAATGTAAATAATAAGACTACATTTTCAGGAAGACGGAAGTATTATAATTTTGGCATCACTTTATGTTAAAATTATAATTAACTCCCTAAGAAGAAAATTGTAGGTTATTTCTTATTATATACTAAGCACACATTAATCATACTTTAAATTCCTGAGTAGACCAGAGAATAAACATATCATATATAATTTAATTCAGAAATGAGCTGGCATTCATAAGTGGAAGCTAGGAACATGTGGACCCTTTGTAAAACTGTATCTAGTCCCCAGATAAAATTGTGACCTTCCAAGCATCGAACCTTGATGTCCCAATCCTATCTGCTCAGAAGCATGTACACACCTACGTGAAAGGGACATTTTTTTAGACAGATGTCATACCCTGTTCTCATCATGCCTTGTTCTCATCCTAGCCCATCAGTTACCTGTTTTACCGCAAAAGTAGTCTTTAGGGCGTGGTTAGCTATTTCTTTTGTGTCATTTTAGGGTGAAAGAGGGTGGGAATGATAAGGCCAGTCATTCAGGAATTAATTTTTCCTTGTATTGGTGTGGCTTGCTTTCTCTCTCTCTCTCTCTCTCTCTCTCTCTCTCTCTCTCTCTCCTCCCTTTCTCTTTCTTTCTTTCTTTCTTTCTTTCTTTCTTTCTTTCTTTCTTTCTTTCTTTCTTTCTTTCTTTCATTTTTTTCTTTTTAATTCCTATTTTTCTGTCATTGCACCTGAGTATGAAGTAGCTTCTCCGGCTCTGAGCTGGGCGGGTGATTGTGGTCACACCCTGACAACACTAGGGATCTAAACTGACTCCTCTTGTAGCCTCACCACTGTTATTTTTAGCAGTTTAATGGGTGCATTATACAGTATTCCATTTTGTGTGGAATTAGCTCCTCTCATTTTAATGCTGTAATTAACATTACTTAAAATAAAACTTGAATAAAATACTGAAAAAAAAGAAAAGTAGAAGAATGAAATGAATGAACAATATATCAGGTCTCACATGATACCAAGAAAAGAATAAGTATTTTTGTTATAGAAACTGGCAAATGAAAAGAGAATGACAAAGATTTCTGGAGTTATTTAAAAATAACCACACACTTTTCCATATTTTCAGAAATATATAAATGTCCTAGTGTGGGAAAATCATAGCTTTTCAGGTAGATTAAATTAAAAAAAGACCTAAATAAGACACATTCAGACTGTCAAACCTAAGGTAAAGAGAAGGCTTCCCTTGAAATCATTAAGAAAAATGTAACATCTCAGGTATAAGGGAGTTCCAGGGAGCTTGGCAGTCATCTGGGCAGAACTAGCTTAGTTAGAGAAGAGAAGAAAAACGGATGTCACAGAATGGTAGGAAGAAGAGAGCTAGGAGTCAGAGTGAGCACTGAAGAACAGATGCTGCTAACCAAGTGTGCTTTCCCAGCAGAGCTGGTCCTGGAAACGAGAGGTAAAGACTCTTCTAGACCTAAACTTGAGAGAGTTTGCAACTGATGAATGCTAAATGAAATGCTAAGTATAATTTTTCAGCTAAAAGAAAAAGACTTCATTAGTATTACAAACACAGTCCTCTAACTCAGAGGTGTAATTAACTGTGCAATCAAGTTTATAGTGGTTTACCTAGTTCTGTGATATTGCTATGTAGATTAGCTATATGCTTAGCATAAAGGTTAAAAGAGAAAACAACATAAAAACATTTTCACATTGAAAACAAAATGTTTGACATGAAGTAAAACCACAGAATATTGGTATGCAATCAAAGTTAAGCTATTATTCATTGTACAAAGCCTTGGTAGTTATGATGTGAGCCTCAGGTAACTACACAGCAAAAATATATAGTAGATACACATTGAATGCAAAGAGCAAGACAGTAGAGGAAAAAAATCTGCTTACAAAGGAAGACAGAGAAGGGAGCACATGCTTCACAATGCAGAAAACAGCGGACAGCATCTCTACCTCATTAGCTAGTCTGAGTATGGCCTATACAATATTCCCAGAGAAATTTATCTGAGGATTTTAAATTTATTTTTTGTTAATCTTTTATTTTACTATTTATTGATCTGTATGTGTGTCTGTGTGAGTGCAAGTGCCAGTGGAGGCCAGAAGAGGGCATCAGATACAGTTATAGACAGGTGTTAGCCATCATGTGGGTGTTGGGAATTGAACTTCCTTCAGGTCCTCTGCAAGAGTAATGGGTGCTCTTAACATCTGAGCCATTCTCCCAGCCAACTGAGTATTTTTCTTAAAAGACCCAACTCTGTGCTCTTTACAAGAGATTTACTTAATTTTTAAGGGCACTGAAAGAGGGAAAAAAATCATCCTACACAATGAAAACTAGAAGAGAGCAGTAGTAATGACACTCATATTTGGTAAAATAGATGTTACCTCTAACTGGTAAAGTCAAACAAAGTCCATACATAGTGATAAAGATAACATTCACCTTGGAGATTAAACGGTTGTAAATATGCATTCGGATCTCAATATATATACAAAGTACTATATACATCTGAAGAGACACATTCTACACAGCACATTCATATTAAACTATGTACTACTTTCGTATACTACTTCCAAACTGGAAGTATCATTCAGACAGAAAACTTTAAAGGGATGTGTTGGATCTAGTCTGTACTCTAGACCATAAGAACCCTTAGTCTATGAATATAGCCCTTGGCACTTCAGGAATGGTTGTGTGTTATGCCACAGAGCATATATCAGTAAATGTAAGAAGGCAGAAAGGATATCCACATCGGATATCTTTTCTGATTACAGTGATATGAAATTAGAAGCTGATAATAGAGAAATTACTTATGGGAGGTATTTTGAAAACTATAAATATGTCAACTTGTAAATATGCTTCTAGCTATAATATCACAATCCTATAACCCTAGCAAATGTGTAACTGTATAAAGGGCACAGTTCAGTCTTCTGCTAGAGTAATTGATTCTCTTAATCACTGAGCCACTCTGCAGCCCCCGGGATATACCTTTAATGGATAAGGGAGTTGAGTGTGTAAAAAACTCACTTCAGATTAAAGATCAGAATCTGATGACTTCACTGCCAAATTACAGTAACATTTAAAGAAGGTAAAATATTAGTTTTTTTCAAACTTATGCAAAATGAGATAAACTTCAAAATCAATTTAAGACTCCAGACATATCCTGGAACAAAATCAGATAGGGATTTTATAAGAAAATTATAGGCTAGTATCCTAATGAATGTAGACACAAAAATCCTCATGCAACAATACACTTATTTTAACATACATTACTTCGAACTGCAAGGACAAATGCACCAAACGAACTGCTTCTCCTTCCAAGTTTCCCAAAAGTTTCTTTCTTTTTGGTCTATTCTCTTTGAATGCTCTGCTTACCCCCTACACATCTTTCTGCTTGGTATGTGGTCTTTCTACTCATAGTTTAGCCATTAGCTCCCAGAAGTGCTCATCTTGTATTTTTATATTAATTAATACCCTCATAGGATCTTATCTGTTAAAAAAAATAAAATAGTAAATAAAGTAGGAAGATGAAGGTGAGATAAAGTTGATACTGATGCCAAGGGTCCAATGGCCAGACTCTCCTTCTCCATGCATTATGTACTATGAAATGCAGAACTGGTGATCTCTGAAAGGTCATTTTACCTGAGTGTTTTAGACCAACCTTTATAATGTAGAGACCCTGATGTAATACAGTTCCTATGGAAAATTCCACCCAGAAAATTATTTTCATTGCTACTATATCACTATAATTTGTTACTGATGTGAATCATATTGTAAATATCTGTATTTTCTGACAGTTTTTAGTGACCCATGTGAAAGGGTCATTCAGTTCCCACAGATTGAAAACTGCTGGTTTAGAGTCAAATAAAAGAAAAGATCCCAACTTAACATGGATTGAGATTATCCATTTTCCATTACAAATGAACACTGCCACTTTTATTTTCAGAGTGTTGGAGGTCCCACTGCTCTGGTAAAGGACACATATGAATTATAAAGCCCTTTTCTGCAAATCTACTGCCCATTCTGTGACGGATAAATAGAGAAGGGATTTTAGTAATCAAAAAAGAAAGACAAATAGTACCTAATATTATCTGGGAATTGTGTTTATGTCTATCATTTTTTAAAAATTGTGGGCTGGAGAGATGGTTCAGTGGTTAAGAGTACTGGATGTTTCTGCAGAGGAATTCAGACCCCAATACTGAAAGGTGAGTTACAGTCACCATACATAATACTTGTTCCAGTGGGTCCAATAGCCTCTTCTGGCTTTCTTGAGTACCAGAGATGCATGTGGTATAAATACATACATGCCAGAAAAACAGCCATACATCTAAAATAAAAATAAATAAATTTTAAAGAGTTATTTTAAAGTACTACTTTCACTCTTTGAGAAAAAAAAATATTTCTGTGTAGTTTTTCCTTTTTAAGTGGTAGTAAAGTAGCCCTTTGGGGGGTAAAGAAGGTGTTTTATAATTAGGTTTTGGTGAGAGCTTTGTAAGTGTCGTAAAAAATAAAACCACATTTTAAGTAGTAAAATCTATGATATTCAAGTTGTACATTAAGTGAGCTGTTTGCAAGAAAGTGAAGGTCTAGCCAAAGGTTGATTAAGGTGCTTGGAATAAGCGGCATTGATAACAACAGCCCATCTTACCCGACTGATTTCATTCTATATAATGTTGGAAGCTCACAGTTAGGCTGTGACTGATATGCCCTTTTAGATCTTACCATCTCTGTGCTGTGAGGGAAGAGAACTGACACTAAGAAGCTTGGTACCAGTCACAACTTCAACCCACCTCTATCATTCTGTAAGCTCTTTGTTCATGCTAGGAAATGAGAATGAGATTTCTCACAGGCAATCTTTGCTTTCATGAATTCAAGGCTCCAGTGAGTCCTTGAATGTATGACATTTATTCAATTGAGATGTGCAAAGAGAGCACACAAACATTTGTTGTTCTTAATCAGTCGTAGTAGGTAAATATTCTTTGAACATTTGTTTTATAGCCCGGGAGACATTACAGAGGCGAGTAAATGTCATGTGAAATGGTGAAGACTGAATTTTTGAAAAAATAAGTATGTGTCCTAGTTCTGAAGAAAGTTTGATGACCTGGAGATACTCTTGCAAGAAAGTGTTCAAAATATGTAAACATTTCACAAAATCATCAACTCAGATGATTTTACTAATTTTTTGATTATTTTACTTTTATAGGTAGGTGTGTATACATATGCATGTATTCACATGTACACACATCTCATATACATATGCATTTCTACATTCATAATTGAACTTAACTTTATCTGTAACTAAATTAGAAGCCTTATCCCCATTATCTGATTACAGTTAAATAGCCCTAATCAATTTAATATTTGAGTTACACTCCGAGAAACTAAAAAATGTATTAATAGAAACTTATTTGAGATGTACTTCACTTTAAACCAGAAACTTCCAGTGTGAGTTTTTCACATAATTAAAGTATGTATATGTGAGAATAAAAAATTAAAAACATCTTGAGACACAGAGCAAGGAATTCATGGTCAGCAGAGACCACCAACAACTTGTTAAAATTAGCCATAATAATAATAATTTTGAGCCTCTTCAGGGGCAGAGTGACCAAAACGAAAAAGAAGCAAGGACACAAAGGCATACAAGTCTAAACAAGCAAATGAGTAATGGGTCATCTGGTACTCTTGAGTCCGAGGATTCATGGTCAAAAATAACTAGTCCATGCAAATTGCTGATGTTTAAAATATCCAATCATGTGTAACCGCGCCAAATCTCTCCGCTTTTCCCACCCTTATCTATAAAAGCTTCAAACTTTCTGGGGTCTTGGTTGACTTCTCAGCCTCCTGCGTGAGGTGTAATTCGATCCATGGGCCCATGCTATTAAACTACCTTTTTGCTAATTGCATCAAGATGGTCTCGTGTGTCCTTGGGTGGTAAGCTTATTCCCAGATCAGCGTGATGGACTCCCTCTTGTGAGGCCCTTTCATATACATCTACTTGAAATAAATAGTAAACTATTTTTTATCTATTTATAGTGTTGTTATTGTGGTTTGTAGGCATGCTGTGTGTAGGTGTACATGTTATTGCTCATGTATGGAGGTCAGAAAAAAACCTTGTGGTGTCCTCGCCCACGTTCATGTGGGTTCCAGAAATCGAACTCAGTTCTCTAGGCTTCCAAAGCAAACTCCCTCCCCAGCGGAGACATTTGATTGTCCAATATTTGATTGTGATAAAATGCTATTAATTAGTGCTAAATTTCAAACAGAAATCTTGATTTTCTTTAATAAAAAAATGTATGTACATGTTAAAAAGACACTTTGTTGTTTTCTGAGACTATCTTTGCTGAGCTAATAACTGTCCTTGTGATCAGACATTACCCCAGGATATCTTGCAAGCAGGACAACGTTTAGGTCAAAGGTTTGGTGGTTGGGTTGGTGTCCCAATTTCTGCATTGGAAGTCTTGTCCAGCTACAGGAGATAGACATTCGGGCTCTGTGTTCTCCATTATCCTAGGAGTGTCCATTACACCAGGTTTCTAGCTCATGCCAGAGATGGTTCCTGACTCTAGTTGCCTCTCCCTGTACTCTGTCTGTCTCCATCCTCCCACAGAGCCCTCCTGTTTTTATCCCCACTGTCCCATTAAGAGCCCTCCCCCATCCTGCAGCAATGCATGTTCTATTTCCCCTTCACAGAAGGATTCATGCATCTCCACTTGAGTGCTCCTTGTTTCTCAGCTTCTTTGTGTCTGAGTATTGTAGCAGGGTTTTATTGTATTTTATAACTAATATCCACTTATAAGTGAGTACATACCAGTTTTATCTTTCTGGATCTGGGTTACCTTAGTCAGGAGGATCTCTTCTAGTTCCATCCATCTGGTTGCAAATTTTATCATGTCATTGTTTTTAACAGTTGAGTTAAACAGCTGAGCAACTGATGAAAACTGATGCAGAGACCCGCAACCAAACATTTTGTAAATGTACCACATTTTCTTTATCCATTCTTTGGTTGAGGGACATTTAGGTTATTTCCAGTTTCTGGCTATTATGAATAAAGCTGCTACAAACATAATTGAACAAGTGTCCTTGTGGTATGATGGAGAGTCATTTGGATATATGAACAGGGGTCTTGAGGTAGATGGGTTAAAAATATTCTGAGAAGCTGTCTCATTGATTTCCAAAGTGGCTGTGCAAGTTTACACTCCCCAAAACAGTAGAGGAGTGTTCCCTTTGCTCCACATCTGAAAGGTATAAGAGTTGTTTTGATTTGCATTTCTCTGATGGCTGAGGATATTGAACATTTCCTTAAGTGCTTCTCCATCATTAGAGCTTCCTCTGTGGAACCTTCTCTGTTTAGACCTGTACCTCATTTTTAGTTGGATTGTTTGGTTTACTGATGTCCAGTGTTAGTTCATTATATATGTTGTATATTAGCCCTCTGCTAGATGTGGTGGCATTTGTGAATATCTTTTCTCATTTTGTAGGCTGCCATTTTGTCCTATTAACAGTGTCCTTTGCCTTAAGGAAAGCTTTTAGTTGCATGAAGTCGCATTTATTAATTTTTGATCTTAGTTCCTGAATGATTAGTATTCTGTTTAGAAAGTTGTCAATTGCACCATGTGTTCAAGGATGTTCGCCAGTTTCTCTTCGATCAGGTTCAGTGTATATAGCTTTATGCTGAGGTCTTTGATCCACTTGGAACTGAGTTTTGTGCACAGTGATAAATATGGATCTGTTTGCATTCTTCTATATGCATATATCCAATTAGATCAGCACCATTCGTTGAAGGTGCTTTCCTTTTTTGATTGTATAATTTTGGCTTATTTTTCAAAAATTAGTATCCATAGGTGTGTGGACTTACTTCTCGGTCTTGGTCTTCATTTGAATTCCATCCTGTTTTTACTGGCAATTGCTTCTTAGTTTTGTTTATTGTATTACACTGTACCCTGCAGGGATGTTCCTTAAGCAGAAAAGCAAAGAACTCAAAATAGCCTTATGTAGTCCCTGAAACTGACCAGATTCACCAAATCTCTCCTAGGCAGAGTAAGCAATAGAATCTGACAGTCCTCAGACAAACAAAGCTGCAAAGAAGACTCTGAGACCAGATCTTCTGGAAGAAGCAGAAACCAATTCAGCTGTCTGTAAGAGGTTTAATACTAACCGAGGAGCATGGAAAGCATACTTCCCAACCAGCTGAGCTGACTGCAGTGTGTGCAGTGTACTCCAGGTTCCCAGCTTTTGTGAGCTGTCACTCATGGTGGAGTAGGCTTTGGTGATGCAGCTGTTTCTTTAGTCATTTCTGTTTCTGTAAGTAAATTCTCACCCTTACTTCTGTAAGTAACCCCAGTAAAACTCAGTCATTCACCAAGTTGGACATTGGTGGTGTTGTGGACTAAGGTAAGAAAGAGTGCATATTTATCTCCCAGGAAAAGATTGTTACACAGCGGTGCTCTCCTGCTGGAGTTGTGTAGCTTTTGCTTCTTTCTTTCCCTGATGTTTACAACAGATACTTAATGGCTCAAATAATTCATTAGTGTTGAAGATAAATATTGCAATGCTACCATTACTTACAAACTCATTAGAAGATTATCTCTGAGGGGGAAAATGCCCTTCAAGCATTAGAATAAATAGTCTCTGTGACTGCCAACACAAATGGTTTAGTGTTCCCTTTTACTGCGTTTCCAAATAGTTTATTTTATCATCTCTCTCATTGGTGTGGTTATGTTATTTTATTGCTGGCTTATGCATTTTGACATACTTGACGTATTTTAATATATTCAGTTATTTTTCTGATGCATGTTTAATTTTCCCATTTGAACCACTGGGGTTGGTTTAGTTTTATAGTTGGACTCCACAACTCCTGCTCCAGAGTTTTAAGCAAACCAAGCAAATTTGGTTTCTTTGGGGGAAAATAATATTTTCAAAATACTATCTTTGGAAGTACTATAGGGGTGGAAGTTTACAGCCTTTCAGAATTCAAGTATTTGTGCTGCTATTTGTCAAATATAAAGCATGTTTTGAGCCTCCAATGAGTTTTCCACTTCCCCATTCAGAGTTTAAGGATTTTCTCACATGTGACTGTATTTTCAGTTGTCTAATGCACTGGAAATAGTAGAAGAAAAGGGTTATTATGCTTCTTTTTTAAATTATACAATTTAAAAATTCCCAGAATAACAATTCCATAACTTTTCTCCCATTTATATGACAACTGAGATACATTTGAAATTTGTTTGTACTTCAGTTTGTCCTCAGGATATGTCCCTGTAAGGGTGTTGTACTATGGGTGTTATGCTGCTGTGAAAGCAAATGAAATAACCTCGTCTCTGGTTTTACTACATTTAGAAGCATTTTCATTCCTCAGAAGTTTATCTTTTAAATGTAATTTTCCATCATATTTTAGTAATATTTAACCCTTTTGTAGGTATGAGTAAAAAAATACAATATATATATTTAAAAATATCCTCAATTTCTATTTTCACCATTCCATATGCTCCTCTCACAGTGGGTCAGGAAGTTATGACTGGTTTTCCTGGTATTAAAACTGGGCATTTCTCCGTTAAATTCAGCTGAAGTACCCTGTTGACCTCTGAAGACCATTTTCCTGTTGTTTGAATGACTACTGATAATGCTTTAGGAAAATTTCATTAGAATAAAATTTCTTAGTTCTTATACTCGGGTAACAATTGATCTTTTCAAGTTTTATGCCTGATTGAAAACTGCAGCCTTGGGCTCCATTCCTTCCATGATCTCTGCAATGTCAGAACTCTCAAGGCCTCTGAGCTCCCTTCCAATGCTGCAGACCTTTTGTAGTCATTTCCAATGTTGCTTTTTTCAGTTTAATTTTATTAGGCTGTGAGTAGAATGTGTTTTGTGTTCGTCATCTGTTGACTTTGTATGATTATAAATTGGCTTATTCGTATACATATATTTCTTAATCTTTTTTCATTCTAGTGAAGTTTTAAAACATAAGGTTTTGTCCTCCTTTGAATATCATTATACACAGGATTTTGCTTTTATTTTTCTTCTATCTAGTACATCTGTGATTTTCATTATAATCCACGACAAATCTTAATTTATTTTAACTTAAAATATGAAAAATTATCCTTTTGTTCTGTATAGCATTATCTACTTTTGTTTTGTATTATGGTTTTCATTTCTTAAATTCTCAAACTATATCATTGGCATTTTGAATTTTCTAAGATTTATTCATTTTTAAGTGTATTTTATTTTTGAACTCCACTTAATCACAATAATTTAAAAATTTGCCCTCATTGACAGTGTTTCTTGTAGGCTTTCCTTGTTTTACATGCTGCGGTTACTTCATTTTCGTACATACTTTTATTTTACTTTTAGTAACATGTCAACAGAATCATTTTCCTAGTATTAATATATAGCATGGGGTTAGATTTTTCAAAAACTTAATTTATTCATTTAATTAGGTTACAGTGTAATGTTTTCTAACAGGTTTACATCATTTCATTTCGGTTGATTCTTCTCTTCCTTCCTCCATCTCGTTGCCTCCTCCATTCTCTGTTTTGCCTTCTCAAGTCCAGTATTCCACTTCCACTATTGGACCACCAAACTCTTTCTACTTTCAAAACTTTATATTCCATCATGTTTTGAAAGTATAGCTCTGTATTCTCCAATTTATCCTGGCCCTGACTTTGCCCTTAACATTATTTTCTGAGCATTTTTTGTATATAGTGACTATCATTAAGATTTATGTTTTAATTTATTTTTGTTTTTAGAGTTTATCTTTACTATTTCTGAAGGTCACCTTTGCAAACTTATAAGGTTGGGACTTTTCTGATACTTTTAAAAATCTTAACACAAATCTTTTATTTTCTCCAGAGGCTTGGCATAGAAAAATACTTTCCCACTTGCTACTAATAACACAAAATATTGGATACTTTGGTATATGAAATGATGTTTTAATTTTCTTTAATTTATTCCATATTCTTGCAAACCTCCTTATGGGTTGTCCTCAGTTCCTCAATGAGACTCTTCAGGACAGCTTTAGTATTAATTTCTGTAGACGTTGCTGGTGCTCATAGCCATTGGCTATCTCACAACTTCACCTGTGTAGGAATCTCGCTGCCTTCCCTGGGCCCTCCGAATGGCACTGCAAGGCTGCTGCCTAACTGTGCTGTGATCTATAGGCTGTGCCCGGGAAGAACCTGCCCCAGGGATACCTCAGATTGCTGTCAGTGTTTATTTTCTCATAGCTGTGTGACAGAAGCTACTGCTTCTTCAGACATGACAAAGGAGAGACAAAGCTTGTTCTTTTTAAGAGTCCAAAGGTTGCTCCCTTCACAGGCAGCTTATAAATAATACTGTATTCACTTTTCCATATCCAGGGAACTCACTTATTAGAAAGGGCTCAGTATTTATTACAAGAGATCTCACTACACTCTGCCAAGTCTAGGTTTGAAAAATCGATAGTTTTGAGACTCTTTCAGAGTCTCCCCACCTATAGGCAATTAGTCAGTAGGTTGCTTTGCCCTTTCTTCAGAGGTCTGCCCAAATCAGGGTAGGATACGTAAGGAATACACATATTGGATAAACCTCTTAGTGACCTATCACCTTCTGTCATCTGCTTTTGTTGTCGATTATATTTCTCAGATTTTGTGTTGTTACCTTGGTTGTACCTTTTCAAAAGGATTTGGTAATTATGACACCCTTATCCTGTTTTCATAAAATTTCATCATTGAATTTTCTGTTAATAGAATCAGCCGTCTTCATCAAAGGCCCCACAGCATCCTAGTCATGACCTCCACTTGAAGGACACCCTCAGCCGCTGTTCTCATACTGTGTGGTTATTATGCTCCTCTCTGATTTTCATGCATACTCTCCCAATCTCTAATAACAGATGTGTCTTCACACTCCTCTCATAGTAATTCACACATTTTAGTTGCTGTTTTCTTTGATCAGTGATTTCCAAAGTAGGTCAGATAAATTCCTGTGGTGAATTCAAGGGAAAATAAATATTAAAATTTTTATTGAAGCTGTATTTCTCTCATACCTTTATGCTTTACTTGTATTTTGTGAGACTTCTACATAAAGACATGAATATGTAAATTAAATTACCATCTGAATATGATTGATATAACATGTATATGCCACATGAGCAAATGTCTTTTACATTCCATCTTCGTGAAGAAAATATCTTTCTAAACCATGTCACAGAGAATGAATTTCCTTCAGAGGAACAATACAAATTTCCGGAATGTGCATTTCCTGAGATCCATAAGTTATAAGCTATTTAATTTGTTTGACCTTCAGAGACCTTTGGTTTCAGTACTACGGCATTATCTGCTAGAGTTTTTATATTATCACACCAGTCCTGGTAGAACAACTATTCTAACACAGCCTTGTTTTACTATATGCCTACTGTACAATTATATTTGTGTGATCCATTTCAAAGCTGTTAACCAGTAGGATGAGTACTATGAGAAAAGACAACAAATTGTTGTTAGAAATTTAGCAGTCCACATTCTAGGTTATAGTGGTTTCCTAACAGTGAAGACTGGTCAGAACTAAGTGTATTGATTCCCTTTAAAAACTGTCTGTAGAACTCTGTTCTTCAAAGCTGGTGCAGTCTAATCAGCAGCTATATACTAGATTTATCTGTTCTATTAGGAGGAGGGAAGGCATGTTTCCCCTTATTACTTCTGCATTATTTGTTTGACAAAGTACCCAGTCTTGAAAATTATGTAAGTATAAAACTCTAAATAGGTGTGTCATTATTCTGGGGGATAGTTGGATGGCTCAGAGGTGAAAAGCACTTACTGCTCTTGCAGAGAGCCTGGGTTCAGTTCCCGTCACCCACGTAGCCTCTCACAATTGCCTGTGATTCCAGTTCCAGAGGATCTGACTCCCTCTCATGTTTTCCATGTACTTCTGCACAAATGTGGAGCATGTGTGTGTATGTGTGTGTGCATATGCATATATATGCACAAACATACAAACATAAAATAAATAAGGAAATAATAAATATATTTTTCACTCTTAAAAATAATGCTTCTTAGTTCTGAAAACACAGCAGGCCAGGTCCTGGTATGTAGTATCTGGTATTGAACAGACAGGCAGGTACCTTGGGCAGACTGAGCTGCCTGTCTAGATTGCCAGGTAAGCATAACATTATCTTTCTGTTTGGAAGATGTTCATTGTTATGTTTTGCTTTTTAGTAAGGGATTGAAATGTTAAATGCTCATTTAAGTGAGCCTTCCTAACCATTCTCTTTCATACTAGGCAAAGAAATGTATTAACCTAACAATAAGAAAGAATTTCTTAAAGCTTACCTTTATGATTCCTTTCCATTCAGGTGGAGTGAGATTTTGTATCTTCATTTCATTCTATTTAATTCTCTCTTTTGATAAGTGTACACCTGCTATTTGCTATTTATCAGTATGCACATAGTAAAATTTTCGTTGAATCCATCTCTGTAAGTTCAGTTTTGCTTTCTTTGACTCTCTGAAATGATAATATCATAGAATTAAATAAGTAATTATGTAATGAAGTCTTGATACCATTTACACCTGCCTGCTAGGTATTTTGATATATACAGATGCATTTCAGGAAGGAAAATGAATTATTCTGGAGCTTTTATTTTTTAGTGCAGGGGCTTTGTGGATTCTAGATAACTACTCTGCCTGTATCCGCAGCCCATAATAGCTTTCTTCCAATTATTTCTATTTACTTGTCTTATTTTTAATGAATTAATTATGTATAATTTATTTGATTGAGGCTGGCTAAATACCATACAAACCTAACATGGACTGACCTCCTCCTGCCACTAAAAGACTGTGGATCCGAGATGTACAGATAAATAAAAGGAAAATGAAACAATCTTATCTTGGGGCAAATAATGTAACCTTGGGGTTTCTTCAAACAGGAAGCTGACAGTGAAGTACACTCAAAAGTTGCTATCACCCCCAATACAACACACACACACACACACACACACACACACACACACAACAGGGCACATACACACACAGAGACACACACACCCACATAACCACACAAGACACACAGAAACACAACACACAGACAAACACACAGAACACCCACTAAAATCTAGGTTGTCAAGGTTATAGGCTGGGTTGAAAGTTGCTCTGTGTTTCTCCTTTCATCCCTGGGAATATACAAGACATCGCTGTATTACTGAAAATTTTATGTCGGTACAAAGATTTATTTCAATGTTGTCATATATCAATCTTGAAATTTCTGTCTTCAGTTTACCACCTATATTATTTATGTCACAGCTACAGTTGTCATTTATTAACTGTGTTGTTACATGACCATTTTGTATTTGTAAGAAATAAGGTACACTTAAAACCTACACATACCCAAGTTTATTGACAACTTGAACATGAGCCTGTAACCATGCACCTTTTAATTCAGCATTTGCTCTACAGGGACTTTTGTAGAGAAGACAGAGGTGCTCCTTATTACAGGGGATTTTTATTTCTTTTGAGGTAAAGATGATGAATTGTCCCTTGTAATTCTTTCTTCCGTTAGAGGAGTTGGGCCTTGTGATCACCTTGGTTGAGGAAAGGCAGGAGGCAAGAAAGAATGTGCAGAGAGCTGTCGTGGTCATGGGTCTTTTGCCCCACAGAAGGCTCTGGAATACCATCTTGAGGTTTTCTGGGAGAAGTCAGGAGCACTGGCTTAATCCAAGGAAAGAAACTCAAAGTTTTTCAGTGAATATATTACAACCATATACATAGTTATTATGTATATACCTATTATAAATAATGTATAATTACTAACTCAAAGTTGTCATTGCTCAATACATACTGCTTTAAACATTTATAAAATATTTGACCATATTCATGATAGTTTGTATAATATGCTTGGCTCAGGGAGTGGCACTATTTAAAGGTGTGGCCTTGTTGGAATAGGTGTGTTACTGTGAGCATGGGCTTTAAGACTGTACTTCTAGCTGCCTGGAAGTGAATATTCTGTTAGCAGCCTTCAGCTTAAGATGTTTAAACCCTCAGTCCTGCTTGCAGCATGCCTACCCATGCTCCTGCCTTGATGATAATGGACTGTAACTCTGAACCTGTAAGGCAGCCCCAATTAAATACTGTCCTTTTAAGAGTTGCCTTGGTCATGGTGTCTGTTCACAGCAGTAAAACCCTAACTAAGACAATATTTTGATCCTCCAATAATTCATTTCTGTGAAGGATAATACATTTTTCCCCAAATCTTAGAGTAAACACAAACAGTAGTATTACTTATATTCTCTGTTGTTGTGATAAAACACTGACAAAAAGCAAAATAGAGAGAAAGCATTTTTCACTTCTTCCTGATCACACCTCATCTTTGAGGAAGCAATATAGGAATCCCGGAGGTAGGAACTAAAGCAGAGAACGTGGAGGTCCGCTGCTTATTTGGTTGCTCTCTTCCTCACTGCTCAGCTACTTTGCTTATACCTTAGCAACTGAAGAACTGTTCCCAAAGGCACACTCATAGGCAAATCTGGGGAAAGCAGTTCTCACGTAAAGTTTCATCTTTCCAGATATCTAATTTGTGTCAGGTTGACAAAACCTAACCAGCACAGGGGTAGTTATTTATCAAGTCCTTTGCAAGGCCATTAACATGATCTTGTATTGAATGATAATTTAAAAAGAAATGATTACTTTAACTTTTAAAGATGGAGCAGATGAGGCTGAGGAGGGTAAATCTTTAGATTACCTCATCTTTTTTGTTTTGAATCTGGGATTTGATCCATGATGGTTTGTTTTCAAATCCACAGTGCCAGGAGACTATTGCACAGACTTGGGTTCTATTAATAACCTGGCATCTAGAATGACACTTTTAGGGATATTTGTATTGAGGCTATACAAACAGTGACTCCTCCAGAAAGATATTTGAAAGAAAAAAACTTAAAGGCTATAGTTTTTACAAAATTAAGTTTGAAAAAAAAGAAGGGAATATTAATAGAACAGCTTGAAGCCTATGAGTTACCTTACATACAACCCTGCTTTAATGTGTGGGAGACTGAGTTTTCTATTGGCTCTGCTTTTCTAAGAAGCATATTTATTGCATATGCTAGACTTCATTTCCTTGAGACTATAAGACCAAGACCAAGAGAGTTTTGTAAGATTAACAAAAGATCTAAAATGGCTTCTGTTTACTGAACAAACAGACATTTTGAATTAGACGTTACAATGATGTGTTGACAGTTCAAGACCATTGGTTTTCAAAAACATAAAATACAGCCTTTTAAAAAACTGAGTGAAAAATATCAAATGTAAGCTAATAGGAATGTTCTTTCATTTTTAAAATACCATATAATTTTTCTTCCAACAATAATTCCAGAGGATAGATTCTTTTTTGCTGAAAGCAAAATAATGGACTCAGAATTAAACAAAGGTTGGTGACATTTTAGATTTATACCTAAAGGTCACAACAATTTTCTTTCATTTAGAATTTTTGAATTGTAGAGTTTTACTACATAAACATGATAATATTATCCCTCAAGAAGCGTAACTGATTTTCATTGTTATTTTTATCCTTGCATCTTATTTTTAATTTGCCAGGCAAATACTGTTAGTCTACTTGAGTCTCAGAGCCATAAGTAAGGTCATTAGTTTTCATAGCACATGTTTAGCATTTTATAAAATGAGGTGTGAGAGGATGAATAAAATCATAATGGTGTGTGTGTGTGTGTGTGTGTGTGTGTGTGTGTGTGCACTCAGGCATTTGTGCCTATGGAGGAAACGGCTTCCTGTGCTGTTCCTTAGGAGCACTCCTCACAATATTTTGAGAAAATATCTTTCATGGGTTTGAAGTTCATCAAACATCAAATACACGAGGCAGGATGGTCAGAAAAGTCCAGTTGTCTCTGACTATTTAGCACCTAGGGTACAAGTGAAACCAGTTTGTATGTGACTTCTGAGTAAAACCCAGGTCTTCCATTTTGAAAGGCAAATCATACCTCATACCCAATAAAAGCATCTTCTAATAATACCTTATTTTAAAAAGCGAACACATATAAGTTACCGTAAGTCCTGTTTGTTTGAGTAATGTCTATTGACAAATGCTTTTGGGAAACTTAGAACAATCAGAGCTTGAATCTGAATCTTTTGCTACTTTAATTACTCTAAATGAATTTCTCAACCTCTATTTCATTGCTTGTGTAATTGAGCAATTAGAAGACTTACTTAAATAGCACCGTTATGGGAATTATTGGAGATTTTTACAAAGTTTACATAATGATGTTTGACTTTTAACAAAAGCTCTTAATAATTAATTGTTCTTATAGTATGAAATGACTAACCTGCTTTGATAATTCACAACTTTGGTATTCACAACATTTTTATAAGCTCCAGATTTTTATTTGAAGGATTAGATTCTTGTCTTCCTTCTTTTTCATATTTCTTTCTGACAGGCCACCTGTTTCCCAGTATTGAAATAAAAGAGAGTTATTTATGAAACCATTTAGATATGAGGAAATAGTTTTTAGGAAACTAGAGATCTGTATTTCTCACTTTTAAAAATGCTAGAATAACGGTATCTTAATTATTCATAGTTTACTCACATTTTTACTCCCTATGGGGTTTATCTAATAGTCTTTGTGGGAATATATACATACCAAGGAAATAAGAATGAGCAAGGATCCCAAGAGGCAGTTGAAGAGCTTGTGTGTATGTGCGTGTGTGTGTGGGGGGGGGCATTTTCTTGCTAGTACTGTAGTTATCCAAATGCCTTGAAATTGAATGTGATTTTAGTTCTCTACCAGTGCCCCTCCTTGTGTTAGACTGAGAGATTTACATGGTGTTTTGCCTCTTGATTCTTGAATGCCTCTGAATGTCTGATCTAAGCCAACATCTATCATATCTAGACACTGAATGAGAACTCAGACGGCTTTTCAGTTAACCTTAAACACAATGACGACTCTCTCACCATAAGAAAGAGAGAAATGACCATAAATCTAGGCCCAATGGGTAAATGGCCCATTTTGTAGAATATTTAGAATATTTCAGCATAACAGCACTTTATCAGTTTGTATTATTAGAAGTTATGTTATAAATTTATACATAGTTCTAAGAAAAATCCTTTTCCTGCCAGGCAGGATAGCATATTTGTGTGACCCTAGCATTGTGAGGTTGTATAGAAGGAGGAATTCACAGTCAGCTGGGCTATGTAACAAGCTCTTCCAAGAAAAAAAAAAAAAAACAAGATAGTACAAAACAGCTTGCTAATAGAAGACTTAATAAAATAGCTCAAACTAAAACAAATTCCAAACCAGAAGTTAGAATTCTAGTTACAATTGAAGGTGGAATTAAAGTATGCATCTTGGAAAAATACTCACAGTCGCTCTGGAAGGGAAGTGAGTAATGGGAATGTGTCTGTTTTGTTTTTGTTTATTGTTTCTTTTCATTCGAAAAAGCCATTTACTTGTAGAAAAGGAACCTTGAGTCAGATGGCATTCTGCCTCCCTCTCTGGCGCACAGGCAGCTTCTGAGACTCATCCTCTTTCTGCTCTCTTTATTGGTCTTCGCTGTCTCCATCCAGACTTGGTGTCTCCTCGAGGTGCTGCTCAGCTTCTGACCTTGCCTTGTGAACTTTCCATATTGAAATGATTTTTCAGGAGTAACAAACATCAGTAGATCGGACCCGAAGCTCTAGGCCATTTTCCAGCACAGTGATTATAGTTAATAAAACATTTATTTTCTAGAAAAATTTCCAAGAGTGGTTGTAAAGTCTCATAAAAAGAAACAAATAAACAAACAAAACCAAAGACTATTAAAACATAATTATGAGCATATATGCTCATATATAAATTAAAACATTATGAGCAGGTAAAACATTTACAAGCAGGTAATTTTGTAATTGGAATTCCATTTTAGTGTGTTCCAAGACATAAAAAATTCTCCATATTATCTGCTAGGTATAGATAAATTTTACTAGAATATCCAATCTGTGCTATTGCAGCATAGATTTGATTTTACAAAGTCCTTTAAGGAGTCCCATGTAATAATGAATGACAGACTTTTAGAATATGAAATAATTTTTAAACAGATCTTAAATATTTGTTACCTAATTTTTGTGTTGGCATTTTTATAATTCTTCAAACTTGTAATGAAAATAATTGCTGATGAAGTGTCCCACTGGTATTGAGATAGAACTTTCTAGTTTAATGATCCAAGAAATGATGCTATTTGCTTAAGCTGATTTCTTCTTCATCCTGACATACATGCCTTGTAATCATCCACGAAGTCTGTGTTCAAATTACACACACACTACACACACACACACACACACATCACACACACACATACACACACTCACACACATACACACACTCAAACACATACACACACACATACACATACACACACACTCACACACATACACACACAGACACACAGACACTCACACACACATACACACACACTCACACACATACACATACACACACATACACACACACATACACACACTCACACAGACACACACACACACACTCACACACACATATACACACATACTCACACATACACTCACACAGACACACACACACACTTACACACTTACACACATACACACATACACACATACACACACATACACACACACTCACACACATACACACACAGACACTCACACACACATACACACATACACACACTCAAACACATACACACACACACAGACACTCACACAGACACTCACACACACACACACACATACACACTCAAACACATACACACACATACACATATACACACTCACATACACACTCACACACACACTCACACACATACACACACACACATACACAACATATACACACACATACACACTCACACACAACTCACACACATACACACACATACACATACATACACACACATACACACACACACACACTCACACACATACACACACATACACACACACATACACACACTCACACAGACACACACACACACATAGTTACACACACACACTCACACCAGAGTGGGTGGGAGAGGAAAAAGGAGTTGTTTTTTTAAAAAAAAAAAGCATGGAAAGATGTCAAGAAAGACACCAGGACAGGGTACATGTTTTACTGATTCCAAGAGAGTTGCTTTATTACTATTCCAATATACAAATACTTACATGTCACTGTCTACAGCAATTATTAACTTATAAAAATACTTTTGTAAAAATATTAACTGTTTAAAGGGTGTGATTGAGACATAATCTTATTTTCTATCTCATTTTAACATCCTACTACTCTCCGTTCCTATATTACAGTCATTTAGAACCAAATATTTCTTCCTTAGCAATATCAATTTTACTTCTACTGTATTACTTTCAAATATGTTTTCTCTCACAAGACTCAAAAAGTTAAGAGGTTTTAAATAGAAGATTATCTCCCCTGAAATCACATTGTGAGAAGCAAACTTCATGGTTTGCTAGCACATCAAAAACCCTCTTAACCTGTCTTTAGAAGATACAAGTTTAGCTATGTGTCTTCCTTGATGTGGGATCTTGGGTCAGTGATACTCCCCATAGATTGTGTTCATGTGCTTTAGAGGAGAGCTGTGTTAAATAAGAATATTCTTGCAAACAGCATGGAAAGGGTGTACAGCTCAGGCATGCTGAACCCTAGGTCTTGCTATTACCACTGGTAATCTCTTCTCCACCCTTCTCTCCACTGCAGAGAATCACAATATTTACTTTACCAAATATTAGTCTGTCTTATGGTAACTATCATTTCACTTAGCGTTTCAAGCCTAAGCTCGGGTATAGGAAATGTCTTTTAATAAATTTTGTTCTTATTTTCCTTGATTCTTCTGTAAATTTGTTTGGATTTCCAATAGATACTTTGAATTTCTAGTGACAGCCTCCTCAATGCATATATATATTGCTCACTAAATAAATTGCATAGAATGATTAATAATTAATATATTATATATAGTTGTAGTCATAACAGCATGAAACCTAGTATATAACAATATCAGATAAAGATACGTGAACTTTGTAAGCATCATTGCTTTCTTGGTTAGCCATGCAACACAGAGTGTGTCACACAATGATAAGGCTAGGAAATTAAAGGTAATATTTCTGCTACAAATTTTCCCAATGAGACTGTGTACTACTAATGCAAATCAATTCCCAATGCAGGCTCTTAGGATACAGAGACTTGGAGTCATGCCAGGAAAAAGTGCATCAGACGCATTGTATGAAATTAGAGGCAAAATGTATTATTGCCACATTATTAGAAAATTCAGTGAACATTTTCTTGAATTTTAAAAGAGGCAGTATTTAGTAGCTCAAGTGGCAAATGTAGAGTTTATTCATTTTTACATTCATTCAAAAAATTAAAAAAAATGTTTGCTATCTTTCCCTTTATCCCTTTCCATGTGTTTTTCTGATGCTCTGCATTTATCTTTTAGCCAATTCTAATAAGCCTTTCCAATGTTACATACCTGTCGATTACTTATTGATATGTATGAGGCAATGGTTATACACACTAATAATGTACAAGATATGACGGTGAAGTGTAACATGCACCTTTTCCTGTTACCATGAATGATACCAAGAAAGGTATTTTGTAATCATGTGCTACATTCCTCTACTATAGCAGGTGTTTTAGTATTTGTTTATCATTAGCAACTCATTCTGCCTTCTAAAGAGAATCTAGGAACGTTCTCTAAGACTTACTTTGTTTGTCTAATTATAATATATTGATCTTAATATGCAAGTTTAGAGCAGAAAAGGGTGTGGGGACACATGCAAATTTAGAGCAGGAGATGGTATGGGGTCACAGCTGCATGCTGTCCTCCATTTTGACCTGAGAATTTTCCATAATCTTTTAGAGACCTCAGCTTGAGTAAAGCCAGATTTTTGACCACATTGGGGAAAAGAATTTCAGATTAAGCCAATGAGAAGCAGAATTAGAATTTAGTTAAGCTAAATTAGAAGATGCTCGATACAGCATGGATGTGGGCTTCTCAATGGAGATTTTGGCCTCGAAATGGTGACTATGTGTAGAGTTGTTTGGAGTTTTTAGAATGTTCTTTAGGGTCTTAAGGAACCCTCTTCTCTTTTGTCTCTCTTTCCTGTTTGATGATTAAGTTACAGGGTAGCTATGGAGAGGTATCTTGGATCTGATTGCAATCTGATGAAACCTGGTCCAAGTAGATTAAGCAAGATTTAAGGGTACATCCTCAATGTTTCTGGCAAGATTCCTAGGGAAGGAAGGTTTGTAGCTGGGAAAGGAGGAAGGTATTGTTTCAGTTCCTGATTCCTAGCTGGTGAGTGTCTTCAGCCACACCTCAGGAATAGAGTTCTTTTTTCGCTTCTGGTTCCTGTGCTTTATAATCCCCTGTCCACACAATTTGTCCTGCATGATTTATACCCTTCCTCCAACTGCGTAATTCTTTTTGATGAATAACATTTGACCATCACATGTATAGCATAGTTAAATTGAGAGGAAACTTAATTTTTTTTTCAGTTGCTGGTTTGGTTACAAGTTCAATATATGTTAGTATGACCTGGGAACCTACTGTGTAGCCAAAGATACTTGAACCTCCGGGCTTTTGCTTCCATCTCCAGAGTACTAGGGTTTACAGATATGCACTACGGAAATTGAAAAGAGGACTTCACAGGCAGTAAACATGAACCTGAACTACTAAGCTCCATCCTCAGCTTAGCTCTTCCTATTGAAATTTTCTAGCTGATAATTGAACTAAGGAATCAATAGTGATCTTGAGTAAGAAGCTAGTTGTAGTGCCAGATTATGAGCTAATTTTCCTATTTAGAAGTACTGTTTTTAACTCATATGGACAGCTATTATATATATATTCAGTTCTATATTTTTCTGAAGCATTGAAACTTTGCACCCAGTGGGCCAAGATGAGTCACTATTGCTTTCTTCAGGTTTCATTTGTTCAGAATGTTTTCTGTAGTGTAAAAGAAATAAGAGGACATTGGAGCAGATGTCTCCTGCTTTCTGTTACTAATTGCTCTTAGACAATAAAGTGCAGAAGGTCCTTCAATAGACCAGAGCAAGGGATGCCACAGAGACCAAGGTTTGTGCTTCAGGAGCCTACTCATTGCCACTCAGTACAGCTCTCATAGCTGGCGCCATCTGCCTCACAGCTGAAAGTTATTAAATGTCACAAACACCAGGCCTCCTCACTTCCTGGCTTTTGCTAAGCAAGTTTACTGGCACCCTTGGGCAGATTGCTCAGTTTGTAATGTAGTACAGGCTGCCAGTTCACCTGTGAAGCTGAGTGACTCCTTAGCTTAGAACAAGAGCTCATGGACATTTAACTTATAGCAATATATTTCAATTGGGGATTTCTTAATTTTTTTTCTAAAGAGCTACCTTTCTATTAAATTTTATTAGCAATTATTATCGAACACCAACTTGTCATACACCAGAGAAAGACACACTGTCGCTTTGTTTTACCTGGCCTGAGTTGGCACAGAAATGATGAAAGACATGCTTAAGTACTCAGTCACTGTGTTAGCCTGCTGAGTGCGCATATTTGTGCAGTGTTAAGGGAATGAGCTCTGGCTGGGTATTGCAGCATATGGTTTGCATTATGAGAGCGGAATCATAAAATAAAATGAAAGGACAAGCATAGCTTTAGAAACATAAAATAAAACAGTATTTGTTTTTCTTTAAAAGAATGGTTGTGCTTCCTTTTCTTTTAAAGAATATTTTTATCGGATATTTTCTTTATTCACATTTCAAATGTTATCATCTTTCCTGGTTTCCCCCGACTCCCAGACCCCCTAACCCGTTGCCCTCCCCCTGCTTCTATGAGGGTGTCCCCTACCCACCCACCACTCCCGCCTCCCAACCCTTGAATTCCCACACACTGGGGAATCGAGCCTTCACAGGACCAAGAGCCTCTCCTCCCATTGATGTTTGACAAGGCCATCCTCTGCTACAAATGCAGTTAGACCCATGAGTGCCTCCATGAGTGCTCCTTGAATGGTGGTTTAGTCACTGGGAGCTCTGGCAGGTCTGATTGGTTGATATTATTGTTCTTCCTATGGGGTTGCAAACCCCTTCAGCTCCTTCAGTTCTTCCCCTAACTTCTCCATTGTGGTTCCTGTCTCAGTCTGATGGTTGGCTGCAAGCATCTGCATCTGTATTGGTCAGGCTCTGACAGAGCTGCTCAGGAGACAGCTCAGGGTCCTGCCAGCAAGCTCTTCTTGGCATCAGCAATAGTGTCTGAGTTTGGTGTCTGCAGATGGGATGGATCCCCAGGTGGAGCAGTCTCTGGATGGCGGCTGAGCCCCGTCCTAGTCTAGATGGCTTTGGGTTTGGCACCTGTGGTTCTCCTAGCATCAACAAGCCTTTTCCTGTCGTCAAAGACCAGGCTCTGATACCAATTCAAATGTATCGCATGATTTTGGATACCCTGTTGGGCCAATCAGTTAGAATAGCAAACTTCAACCATGAAGTGTTTATTCTTAGGTCACTGGAAACAATTACTATTGATTATTCTGTAGGAGGCAACTATCTTTTTCCAGTGTTTTGATGTTTCATGCCATTTTTCTCATTCTTCATGTTTGTCACAGTTATTCAATGTGCATTTTTTTGGAATTAAAATAATTATTTGTTTGTACATAAGCATTTAATTTTGCAATTAATTATCTGGTTCACCTTAGTTGTTGAAGTCATATTTTTTCTACGGTTTGTTAATGTTTTTATGCATTCATTCAGTTGTGTTACTTTAAGGTGACTATACTGCATAGTATTACATATACATCTAAAACATTTGACTTCTAAATAGCAACTATTTTGTACCATACTGAACACTGTGTTGAAAATTTTCACAAATACCATGTTTGGGCCTGTGTGAAGTCTGTTTGTATACACACCATATAATGGAGATTTTGATTTATATGTGTATGAATAGTAAATTGGTTTATGTACTGTAGATTGTTCTTCAAATATGCTATTCTAATGAGAGATTGTCAACAACAATGCTTGAAAACAACTGTTGTGCCTCAGTTATGCTTCACTCTAGTTGTTCTTTAGAATTAACTGAAGAAATTTGTTCTCTAATGTGAAACCAGTAGTCCACATTCCTGTTTTAAATGAATGGTGGGAATCTTTGGCAATGTACACTATTAACCATCTCACTGGTAACTGTTGATCTGAAGTTCAAATGATGATTTGATTGAAGTAAAACCATTTGTTACAATCTTTTTTTTTTTTTCAACACCAGTGGTAGAATACATTGCCTGTTAAGTTTGTGAGACTTAAGGTAGTTTAAATTTGTACTTTCTGATATCAGTAACATCTGCTTATTTGTTTCAAGATGTTCAGTTTGTATGACTATAAATTGAAGATTTTTATCTTTTATCCATTTTCTATTTTAGTACTGTTTCCCTTTTATAAGTGGATTCTTAGTATATTGTTCTAGTTTGCCTCTCCAGTTTTTTCCCTTTTTTTTTAAATTGGATATTTTATTTACATTTCATATGTGATTCCCTTTCCCCATTTCACCCCCACCCAGGAACCCATATCCTATCCCCCCTCCTTCTGCTTCTATGAGGATGTGCCCCCACGCACTCACCCACTCCCACCTCCCCACGCTTGCCAGTTTTAAAGAACAAGTTTTTTAAAACTCTCAGTTCAATGCAGTGATTCTTGAATTTCTTCAGGTATAGGTTCCTATCCACTAGTACTTTCTTAACTGATGCTTTTTAAAATGCTACATCTGGTTCACTTATTAGTAACTTATTCTTTTCTTAGTCACAAATACATTTTTATTTCTTTAGATTTGTTGACATAAAGTACCTAATACATGTATGGATGTGTGCATATATAGATATGTATGTGTGTGTGTGAGTGTGTGCGTATTTGTCTGTATATATTATTAGGGGCCCAACCTTGAATCTTGTGCATTGTAGGCACAATTTAACCTCAGAGATACATTCCCAGCTCCTAAAAAATATTTTTAAAACTATCAATAAATAAGTGATGATGCCAATCAAACTGGCATGTCATTTATCATAGGCTACAGAGTGATCTTTTTATAATTTGTTAGAGAATGTATCAAAGATTCTCTTTTAAAAAGCTTTTATTAGAAACATGAAATGCATCCTTTAAATCTATTTAGAAACTTTATTTGATGGATATGAGGTAATGGAAAAATAAAAATTAAATCAGTAGCATTAAAATATAAAATAAAAATGGTTTTTAAATTCTTAATAATTTTATAGTATATCAAATGTTGATACAGTCTAATTTTCTTTTCATTTTTGGAATTTATTTGAATGAAATGTTAAGCTTAAATAAAGCACATCACTCTAATTCCTTGTAGTCAGTTGTTATCCCCTTAATAAGGCTAGGACAATTATAACATTTACTTGAATTGAATGAAGCATTTGTTTGAAAACAAAACCACTAACTGATTGTTCATTTTGTATACATTTCAACATCTCTATGGTTCGAATATATTCCTTTAGTGGAAGTATTTCTTAAGTTAGAGAATTACCACTGCTATCCTTACTAGTTATTTACTAGAAACAAGTTCTTCAAAAAAGTTCATTGTTTTTACTTGTATATTTGTATTTCAGCTAATGTCATCCCTGTTGGGTCCTGGGGGCCTCTTGCTTTTCTGGCATCTGGGACTTTGTGGTGGCTACCCCCCGTTCCCCATTCCCCACTGTTGTTCAATTTCCTGACCTTCTGTATATCTCCTCTGTCACCTCCCACACCTGATCCTGTCCCCCTTTTCCCCTCCCTGTCCTCTCTCCCAAGTCCGTCTCTCCCTCTACCCTTTTGGCAAAACAGCAACATATAGATTGTGAAAAGATCTTTACCAATCCTATATCTGATAGAGGGTTAAGATGCAATATATAAAGGAATTCAGGAAGTAAGACTCCAGAGAACCAAATAACTCTATTAAAAAATGGGGTACAGAGTTAAACAAAGAATTCTCAACTGAGAAATCTCAAATGGCAGAGAGCACCTAAAGAAAAGTTCAACATCCTTAGTCATCAGGGAAATGCAAATCAAAACAACCCTGAGATTCCACCTCACTCCAGTCAGAATGGCTAAGATCAGAAACTCAGATGACAGCAGGTGCTGGCAAGGATGTGGAGAAAGAGGAACACACCTCCATTGCTGGTGGGATAGCAAGCTAGTACAACCACTCTGGAAATCAGTCTGGTGGTTCCTCAGAAAATTGGACCTGTGGAACCAGCTACACCACTCCTGAGCACATACCCAAAAGATGCTCCAACATATAACAAGGACACATGCTGCACTGTACTCATAGCAGCCTTATTTATAATAGACAGAAACTGGAAAGAACCCAGATGTCCTTCAACAGAGGAATGGATACAGAAAATGTGGTACATTTATATAATGGAGTACAACTCCGTTGCTAAAAACAATGACTTTGTGAAATTCTTAGGCAAATGGATAGAACTAGAAAATATCATCCTGAGTGAGGTAACCCAGTCATAAGAGAATACACATGGTATGCACTCACTGATAAGTGGATATCAGGAAAAAAGCTTGGAATACTCACAATACAACTCACAGACCATATGAAGTTCAAGAAGAAGGAAGAATAAAGAGTGGATGCTTCAGTCCTACTTAGAAGGGGGAACAAAATAATCTTAGCATTTCTTGTTGCCTATAATTGTTTGTGTAGAGTTAAGGCCTTGTGGGATTTTTCCTTTCACATTGGCATATTCATTAGTGTTGTACTTGTTTGACTCATGTCTGGGTAGTTATGTTGGTAAGACTTCATGAGTGTAGTTTCTGAAATTACTGGGAGACACAATTTCATAGCAAATTCCCTGATCCTCTGGCTCTTACAATATTCCTACCCCTCATCCGCAATATTCCCTAAGCCTTATTGTTCAGTAGCAGATTGTGGGTATAGCCAGTGGGACTAGGCTCCACAATGCTACATTTGATTATTTATGGTTTCCTTCAGTGTTCTCCAGCTGTTGCAAAGGTAATTTTCCTTGAGGGGACTATAGTCATCTGTGGAGATAAAGACAAATAGATTGTGAGTAGGGAATGGTTTAGTAAAGTGACAGTTGTAGGTTCTCCTAATACCTGCACTGAGTAGTTAGCTAGTTTTTCAGTATTGTGTGATTTTCCTATGTTGTATGGGTCTTAAGTCCAATAGGGTCATTGGTAGCTCCAAAGTATGCTTGCTATCATTGTTCTGTAGGGTTATTATGTCACAATGGTTATTGACGTGGTTCATTGGTGTCATAGCTGGCTAGGCATTTTGATTACTTCCCTCCTTTGGAAGTGAGCATAGTTTCTTCTGCTACCATGAAAGCTAGTCCTCAGACAAGAGGCTTTAAGGTCAGTTTCAGCTCAGGAATCTCTTGGACTCTTGTACTGAACACTGATAAATAAATAAACTTCATCTATTTATCTTGAATATATTTTCAAAATTACATGTTTTTAAACTGTTAAATATTTTCAGCAAATTTTGTAAATGCATATTGTTTATATCCATAGACTTTGTACTGTTTTAATAAACAGTTCCTATGGCTTGGAATTCAACTAATATTTTGTAAAGATATTTACTACATGCTAAGGATGAAAAAGAGCAAACTGTTAGCATTCAGATTCATGTGTTTTTCTAGAGCATCATTTTCTAATTCATTTCATGGCTTGTTGTAGATAGAGACATGAGCATACTCATTAGTCCAAGAATAAAATGGTTGCTTCATTTGATTGGATATCCTAAAAGGAAGATTTTTCAAATTAGTTCAATTTGGTTGTAGGTTGAGGTTTGTTGCCAGACAGTTTTCTAAACATGTTCAAATGGTTAGTTATGTGAAAAAGAAATCTAGCCTTAGGTAAGAAGAGGGCGTTGAAATTATTTCTCTAGGGGAGGAGAAACATGACAGGGGTAACAAGTCAGTCACAATGTGAGCAAATATAAAGAAGGGTGGAAAAATTGTGGGTGCAGGGTGCAGGGTTGCAGGGTGCAGGTTGCAAGGTGCAGGGTAGGCTGAGGAACAAAAAGCTGTGACTTAAGAGGCAGATCTGAGAGTGTTTCATACTCACATCAGCAGTCCTGGAAGGAAATGCTGGGGATGATGGGATTATGGGTGAATCCCACATCCTCAAATCCTTGGCCAAAGAGAGATTAATGAATTTGATTAAGATTAGGTAGCAGATGTTTTTCAGTTGGAACCTGGAGCACAAGTGGTTCAGAATAGGGGTTTGCAGGTTCGAAATTGTTTCTGAGTACAAAGCAAGAATCTTTAACCTCATTAAACCTCCTGGGAAATGGTATTTGCTGTGTTTGGACTTGAAAGAGAATGAAGATCTCCTTTTGTTGTCTAATTGCTCTAACTAGAACTTCTAGTACCATATTGAGTAGATATGGTAAGAGTGTGCAGCCTTGTCTTGTTCCTGATTTTAGTGGAATTGCTTCAAGAATCTCTCCATTTAACTTGACATTAGCTGTGTGGTAGGAACCTGAGTGGGAGAGAGGAAGGGAAGGGGAAAGGGGGAACATGATCAGGTATGGGGAGGGGAGACAGGAGAGAAGCCCTGAGGGCCAACAGAATGAATGGAAATATGCAACCTAGAGGAGTGAGAGGTAGGGAGACGCACTAGAAAACAGCAGAGACCTGGGAGGTGAGAGACTTAGGACTCAAAGGGAGAGACCTCAAATGAAATGCCCTACAGTAGGGAGAGGGAACTTGTAGAGTTCACCTCCAGTAGAAGGACAGGGCATCAAGTTGGAGTTATCATCCCACAATCAAAAACTCTGACCCAGAATTGGTCCTGTCTAAAAGAACTGCAGGGACAAAAATGGAGAAGAGCCTGAGGGAAAGGAGGTCCAGTGACAGGCCCAAATTAATATCCAGCTCAAAGGGAGACTCCAAGGCTTGACACTACTACTGATGCTGTGGTGTGCTTGCAGACATGAGCCTAGCATGACTATCCTTTGAGAGGCCCCGAAAGCAGCTGACTGAGACAGATGCATATACTTACACCCAACCATGGGAATGAACTCAGGGACCCCTGTGGTTGAATTAGGAAAAGACCAGAAGAAGATGAGGACGAGGTAACCCTATTTATTGGAAAACTGGAATGCTCAACTATCCTGGACCCCTGAAATCTCTCAAACACTGCACTATCAACCAGGCAGCATACATGAGCTGGTCCAACCCCCCTCCAACACCTGACACATATACAGCAGAGGACTGCTTGGTCTAGCCTCAGTGGGAGAAGATGTGTCTAACCCTGGAGAGACTTGAGGCCCCAGGGAGTGGGATGCCTAGGAGGGGAAGGCAGATGAAAATCCTCTTGGAAATGGGAGAAGAGGATTGCGATAAGGAACTGTAGGAGGGCAGACCAGGAGGTAGGCAATGCCTGGGTTGTAAAAAGAATAAAAGTAAAAAAAAAAAAAAAAAACTTAGTATCTTAAGTATGACTTTCAGGCAGACTACCTGGTATAGATTTCCTTCTCAATATCTTTGTATCTATTTGAACTGTAGCAACCTTTGATTTTTCTGTGCCTAATTTCCCAACATTTTAATTGCTACCATTTCCCATGTAGTCACAAAAGAAAATAAGAAATACTTTGAGAAAATAAAAAATAAAAATAAACATTGTTCCTGTGATTTTTATTTTAAGTGATCATTCTCACACTAATTACTACTAATAAATAATTTTAAAAGAAGAAAATGAAAGAAAAAGAGAAAGGAAGAAAGAAACAAAGAAAGGAAGGAAGGAAGGAAGGAAGAAAGGAAGGAAGGAAGAATTTCTTGATATTTGGTTTGTTGCTTGAATCACAGGCCCAGGGTCAAGTAAAATTTTTTCGAAGTATGTGGTGAGCCGATGAAGGGATTTCTGAGGAGAAATAATTTATCAGTTACAATTGAAGCATTAATAAGTAAGCAATGTAAAAAATTGACTTATTTCAGCTTACTATGTTCATACTGAGGTTGAAAGGAAAGTGGTCATGGTAGCAAGGCAGAAGCAGAAGGTATTGTTCACTATGTCAAGTAGTGCTGGTGCAGGCCTGGCCAGTACTGCTTTGTTCCCAACTGTCAGAAAATGCAGTGAAGACTCCTTCGATTCTATGCCTTGATTCCATCTCACGGAAATGAATTCCATTATTTTGGACACCCATATAAGTTGATAAAATATGTTTTCTAGCAATGTTTTAAAACTAGCAAAAAGGCAATCTCAAACTTTTGCACAGACCCAAGTTTTTACATCTAAGGGAATTTCTTTCTTTTTTTTTTTTAATACTATACTTCATTTAAACTGGCATATATTCAAGAAGTTTACCACCCAATATAAAACCAGTATAAAAGTCAGTAAGAACTTATTTTAACTCTCTTTAAAGACACTGAAAAAGTCAAATTTTCTTTTCTTGTGCATACAGAACCCTCTGTTCCAAGGTTGTTTTCATCAGAAATAATTATCTGTATTTGGATTTCTTAAAAATTATAGTGAAAAAGTTATTTTAAAGTTTTCAAATTCTGAGGCTGGAGAGATGGCTCAACAGCATATGTAACCGCTTCCCGGTCTGTCTAGCTCCTTATTAATGGCGTTTCAGCTCCTTAGTAATGGCGGCCTGTTCTGCTACTTTGTAACTGCCATTCTGCTGCTCCAGTCTGCGGGTCAGGGTCTAGCAAGAGAGAGAGAGTGGGGACGGAGGGGTGAGAGATGCAAAGGATGGAGACAAGATAAAGGGTCTAATCAAGCTTCTCTTTCTCTTTCTCTTCTCTTCCCTTCTCTCTTTCTCTTTCTCTTTCTCTCTTTTATTGAAAGGAAATCCTGGGTATTTATACCCTTTACCACGTGACTTGCCCACGTGGGCAAGCTCAACTGAAGGCACTACGTCATGCACATAGCAGCGTGGAGACCATGTGCTCCTAGCTGCTGGCAGCACTAAACAGCAAAACAAGATATTATCAGGTGTGCTCAGCTGTTTCAGGCTGTTGAAAACAAGTCTCTTGTCAGGGTATATGGCTCGAGATGCTATAAAGATGATAGCTGCTTTCGGCTAAGAGTTGGGTCCCAACATCTATAAGGTTATAATGGTCATTCTGAAGCTCTGTCACGTTTTTGTGAGTTCATTATGATAAGATGCTTCTATTAAATTGAGAAAAATAAAGTATCATGTGGCATTTCTGCAAAGAACTTCAAAGTTTGTGGTTCCAAAAGGAACATCACATATAATCTTCCACAATCTACACAAGTCAAGTATGCCATAAATATTTGTTTCAGCATAAATAACTGTATAAAATTTCATTAGTCCTTGAGAATATTTTTCTTAGTATCATTATTTCTGTGTGATAATCTTATTTTAGAGAAAGGTAGCTGACTCTTTCATTAAGGACACAACTTTGTAATGAAAATCCAGGAAGAAAACAGTTTAGTTAACATTGGAAAAATCATAATGAAAGGCTCAACATGTGACTGCTGAAGCATGGCCAGAGCCTGAGAAGTTAGCTCAGGATAACAGACAATGAAGTACTACTAATACAAGGATTAAATTTATATTGACATGAAAAAGGCTGCTCTGATCTTGTGTCACTTTCAGGTCCTGAGGATGCATGGACCTATAAATGTCCTCACCTGGAGTATGAGTGGTGGAGGCCCCCCCAACTGATATCAGATAGAAGCAGCATGTTCTAGTCATTGCATAGCTACAAAACTTTTATGACACATGTGGGCCAAGTTCTGACTGTACAACGAGAGGGCTATAGCTGCAGAAATGACTTCTGATATATCAAACCAAAATCCTGTTATCAAAATTAATTAAACTTCTAATTTCATGAATTTAAGTGCCCCAAAGGATAGGGTGCATGTTATAATTTTTCTGTTTGATTCATTAAACGAAGAACCCAGATGTTCCTGTTAGTCCTTTATGTGTCCCCATAATTGTTGCAGAATAGGTTAGAACATGTCTTACTATTGGAGGATTTCAGCAAAGAGCCTTTACAGCAGACACTAAGTAAATCAAGGCAAGCAACACAACTACCAGTGTTGTGCTAGCAGGACTTAGGAAGCTATTATTCTGCGCACAGTAGCAGGTTCCGACAGTTCTAATGTCCTCTTGGATCACTTTGGAGAGTAGAATTAATTCAGAATTAAGATTGCCTGGCATTCTCTAACAACTGTCTGACAGAGTTGCATTTTCACAAACGTATAAAAGGCCTGAGAATGCAATTTAAATGTATCTTTATTATTCACAAAACAAACTTTCGTTTGTATTTCATCCAATTTTACCTTCCAATCTATAACTGAATGTTGACCACATGAATTACCATGTTTTAATAAATTACTTAAATCTGTTGATGCCATGTATGTTTTCAGTTTGTAACTCATTTACTCACTTTTAATACTTCAAAACAGTTCCTGGAACATTGATTCCAAATGGAATCATAAGGATAAAAGTGAAATCCAGAACCATTTTATGAGTTTTAATATTAAATCTACATCTAGTTTCCATAATCATAACAATATGATTGGGATTTTTAAAATAAGTTTCAATATCAGATTGATAAGCAGAGAACTGCTTTTCCTTAAAAGATTGCCAAATTAGATTGGAGGTTTTGTGGGTGGGATGTTGTCCCCCTCCCTGTACTGAAAGTCCTACCTGGCTACACGAGGTAGCCTCTTTAGGCTCTGTATACCCCTTTGGTAGAGGTCTTAGCTAGGGTCAACCCCATAGATACCCAGAAGCTTCCCTGGTCCCAGTGACCACACCCCCATACTGATTTCCATTCTCTTTCCCAGCCTTCCTTCTTCCCTATTCCTGATTCCTGCCTATTCTTCTCCCTACTCCTCTTCCACAAAGTTCCCTCCCTCCATATACTTTAGATGTCTATTCTTTTTCCCCTTCTGAGTGAGATTCTCAAGATGTCCCTTTTTACTTAGCATCTTTGAGTGTGTGGATTATAACCAGGTTTTACTCTACCTACTATCCATTCATAAGTGAATACATACCATGCATGTCTTTCTGGGTCTGGGTTACCTCATTCAGGATATTTTCTAGTTCCATCTTTTAGCCTGCAAATTTAATAGCTGAGTAGTATTCTATTGTGTAAATGAACCACATTTATGTTATCCATTGTCTTTTGAGACTTCATCCAGCAGCTGACAGAAACAGATGCAGAGACCCACAGTCAAACAATAGGCAGAATACCCCAGAGTTTTGTAGAAGGGTAGGGGGAAGGATTGAGGGATCCAGAATGATCAAAGACATTACAAGAAGACCTACAGAGTAAACTAACCTATGCCAGTGGAGGCTATCAGACACTGAACCACTAACCAAAGAACAGGCATAGATTAGACCTAGGCCTGCACACATATAGAGCAAATGTTCAAGTGTGGGATGTCTCTGACTCTGTTGCCTACCTTTGGAGTCCTTTCTAGTAGCTGAGTTGCCTTGTCTGGGAGAGGAGGCAGTTAGTCTTGCGGTGATTTGATGTACTAGTGTGGGTTGGTGCCCATGGGAAGCCTCCCCTTCTCTGAAGAAAGGGAAAAGGAGAAAGGAGAATGGGGGATGGGTATGAGGGTGGGACTGGGAGGAAAGGAGGGAGAGAAGCTTCTATAAGGCTGTAAAGTGAATAAATAAATAAATTAATGAGTGAAAAAAAGAATGTCTACCTTCTTAAAGAGAAGATTCCTTCCATATTCATCAAAAAATTAACACTCCCGTGTACCTTCAAATAGAAATTCTAACATTAACTTCCCCATAAACTTATTTTATGATATGTCTGAAATCGTATATAGAAATAATTTTTACATGAAAACATTGGCTGAATAAATAAATGAAGTGTCTGAGATGGATAACCTCTTTTGCAGAACAAATAGTCCCTTAGATAAGTTGTTGTATGTGTAAATGTATTTATAAATGATTTTGCTTTTAAAAGCATAATAAGCTTTTTCCTATCTATTTGGTTGTTGAGAAGAAATCCAAGCTTGATTGCTTTGATTTCCAACAAGTTCAGAAAAAAATAATCTTCTTCCTTAAATTTACAGATAAATTTAATAAACAATATGCATGCCTTGGAGGATTTTAGCTTACATATTGCACTTAACTCTGTCTCTCATTACTTTAGGTATTTAAGTTTATCATTATTTATTGCCTTTTGTGACTTAGTAGACTATTGCAAGTTGAGTATATAACACCTTTTAAATGCTTTGTAATTTAAAATGCACTGAGAGCTGGGTGTGGTGATGCATAAGTAACCCCAGTTTTTGTGAGGTTGAGGCAGGAAAATTATTCTGAATTTGAATCAGACTGGGCTACATACCAAAGCATTTTTTCAAAAAGCAAACAAAACAATCGCCAAACAGAAGAGGTTGGTCATCAATGCTTCCTTTATGTTTTTAACAGGGTACTGGGTATTACTGAGCTGAGCAATTGGGAGGCTCCGCATCATGAACCGTGCTTTCAGCAGGAAGAAAGGTAAGAGAACTTGACAGTCAAATCAGTATTCTTACTAATAAAGTGCAAATAAGACATGTGCTTTTTCTATTTGTCAAAGCAATTTGGCTATATTAGAGTAATTCACATCGGTAGCTACTACTAATTAATATGTTTTTATTGTATCCTAATTAAAAAGAAGAATTAATATGCTTAGTTCACAATACATGTGAACATATTACATATTTGCTAGCAGCTGTATGCTGTACTGTAGAATTGCATAGGAGCTATCTTCTATTTAACCTGTTTCTTGGGATTTTAGAGTGAATACTTAAATAATGTTACTCAAATTTCTAGATTATTGAGAGCTGGAAGAGATGACAATTAGGTACAATTATAGATAGACACAAATGAGCAATTAGGTTGTATTCTACATTAAAATTTAGGTAGATATTGTAAATTGCCAAATAAAATATAGAAAATCCAAGTATTGCATTATTATCCATATAAAGTTTTAGAAGTTGACCTTAAGTATCATGGGTAATAAAAAAAATGACCCAACAGTAAAATCAACTCTAATTATTTAATGTATAGACAATAGATATTTAGAACCAGCAACTACAGAGTTAATGTTCTATTTTATTTAGTGAAGTGTATTCTCCCCAACTCTACCCCTCCATTGAGTATTCCAGGAATCAGCATCCCTTTCTGATCTCAAGTTCACTGTGTAGCCAGGAAGTGAACTTGACTTTTGATCAGCTGGCTTCCACATGGCAAAGGTTGGGATTGGAGGCATGACCATTGCATCTGTTCTGAGGTGCTAGGATTACATTCAGATCTCCATGCCTACTTGCCGAGCATTCTACTGTTGGGACTAAAATGAGCAAATGATGCTCTGACACATAAAACATAAACAGACCAGAAATAAAGGTAGGGGCAACTTTAAACACTTTGGAAGTCAAGTTTGAGAATTATTTTTATGCAACAAGGAATGTTTTCATTATTTATTTGAAGGGTTATATTTTCAACCATGACATTTAGTGTAATGAAGGGCAAATAAATGTAAACTATAAAGCCACTGATTTTACATAAGAAAAAAATTCACATAGTTTTGTGAAGATATAAAGAGATTATTAAATTATTGTTTGTGAAGTAAGAGATGCAAACACTTGAATGTGGTAAGCAGACTAGTGTATTCAGTGGGAATTTAGATAATATGATCTTTCAGACCCCATTCAAACCTGTTAATCTGAAAACATTATTTTATTTGTTAGTCTGAATAAAGAAAAGCAATGTAACATTGCTTGATGTCTACAACTTGCTTCTGATTTTAAACCCACTAAAAGGGAAATGTTTCCCGTTCTGTAGTAGCAAAGTTGAGAGATAATCCTACAACACTGCAAGGTCCGGGGAAGCTACGTCATGACTCCTCAGCTGGGTCACAAGTCTCTGCAGACCTTTTGAGATACATAGATCTGATTACAGCTGTCTTCCTGAAAGCTTTAAATCCAAAGCCCCTGTCTAGAATTCAATATACACTTGAAAGATATTTGGATTTATTTCCATTGACAAATTTCAAGGACCAGTGTTCCTTTCCAGTTCAACAGAACATGAGTTTGGCTCATGTGCTCAGTGGGAGGACAACGTTGGGAAGTAAGAAATACAGGCACTTGTGATTCCTGTATTGTTTCATTCTTCTCCAACTTTCTTCACCTTCACATCACTCATGTTTAAGTTAAATGATTATTCTAATCAGAAAATTACTGATCAGCATTCTGCTCTACTCTAGGTTAGAACTTAACTAAACACTTTGCCTTAAGTTTTGGCTGTTAGTTCTGACTCTTATGTGCTAAAGAATAATTCACAAGAGGTCTGATTCTGCTGTTAAAGAATAGTGCTGTGTGCTAGGTTATAGTTTTATGCAACCACACCTGTTTTTATCCATGCTGGGCATGGAACCTAGGCCTTCCTGTATGCCAGACAGGCGCACTACCAATGGAGATACATACCAACCCTCTGTACATCTTTTAATCATAAAAAAAATGAAAAATCTCTACGTCATTTTGAGTCACATAGTCTTGGTCTAGCATTTAGAAGGCATAACCCCTATTTTTTTTTTTTTTAATCTTCACAACTTCATTTAGTAGAAAATCTGTCTTTCATCAGCTAAGACCTGGAAACCTTCACAGGACAGGGAGTCTGGGCCTCTGCTCTCTGTTCCTCACTGGGGTTTCCCCTTCCAGTCATTTCTTGCTATTTTGCTTGCAATTAAATGGTGAAGGTTATCAAGGAAAGGGAAGAGATGAGTTCTTACTAAGCTTGGTGGCTTCACTTTCCTTAGTCAACAAGATGATTAAAAGAGATCTTGCATTTGTGGAAATGGATGATGTCATCATCATCATCATCATCATTGCCATCAGTGTCCACAAATGAAGGATCCCTATTCTCCTCAAGTGTCTGTCATTTTTGTTCCATAAGGTGGCTAGGTTTGGCTGTTTATTATATAATAAAATATACTTTTATATACTTGAAAACAGTAATACTATGCAGATAATTTTCATTTGAAACAGAAAACTTGAATTTTATGAGATAATTCAAGTAATTTTAACACCTGGGATCATAGTCACATGTGGAAGACTATCAAATTCAAGTGTTACTTGCACTAATAGTGCACATCTATAGTATAAGTATACATTATTCATTATATTTTAAACATACAAAAAGGTACCCCGATTAGGATGAGATCATTTCTTATTTGATAAAAAAAAATGTAAGTTCCTTGGTTAAAGCACACTCCCATTAACTATTTGAGAGTATCAGGTAAAGCCATGACCACCTAGTACCCAAACACAGCTGTTGCTTTTCCTTTTCTCAGCTCTCTGGAGCAGTGTTGTGGGATCAATAGGGCTAAATTATCCCCTTGAGTGATGATCTTTGTGATGCCCTAATGTCTAAGGGTTGCCCAGGGACAGAGAAAATATTGCATATATAGGAATTGCATGCATCTGAGTTACTCTGAAAAACTCCATAAAAGCTGCTCTAACATCATGATCACAGGTTAGACTACAGTGATTGCCTTTATTTTTTTTTGTTGGTATTTTTGAATTCTCAAATTCACATTGTATTAAAATAAACCATACAGCAAAAATTGTGAGTAAATGTGGCTGATTTTACTGTGTTTTCTGTAACATGTCAACTGATATTTTGATGAGTAAATACAATTATAATGTTTATATTAAAGTATTGATTAAGAGTGGTTTTCCTCTTGTGGAAAATTTATTCTACATTCATTCACTCAGTAACATTTCACATTAAATATAATGCACTAGAAGTAGGTATGTTTTGTTATGTTATATTAAGCTCTCTTCATATAAATATTAAGAAATTACTACATCTTTACTGATTAACATCTTAATCTAAGTGCAGCCTCTGTTTGTTGATCTAGCATTTGAATGGCTTGACATTTGTCAAGAATTTTGAAATGTGGCATTTTGTTTCATGTGCCTTGCCTGTTAAATTTGAGTAAATGATTTTAGTATAATTAGAAGCAATGTTGACATGGTCTAGAAATAATCTTATCTTTGGGTTTCTATTTCATCACCAGTCTCACTATCTTACTGCTTCTGTGGTTCTGTCAGGTTTACACATGGTGACCAAGAAACAGCAACTGCACTTTCTTCTCTAGGACTATTTGCATAAATTAGTGACAATAATTTGTTCTTTTGTGATTTTGTTTGTTTGTTTGGTTGGTTGGTTTTGCTTTTCTTTTACCAGCATACAATTTTGTCTAGTCTTGAGGACTTTCTTAGAAAATTTTTAGGTTTCTGAAAACTTTGAAGTAAAAATTAACCCCTAAACTACCATATTGGATACTGTGTGGACACTGATTTCTGTTAAGAATTACAGCTTATACCCTAGAAATTTAATCGTATATATTAGTTACATTTCTTGACATGGTATGAAAATAAAACTCAAAAGAAGATTATGGAAAGAAGGATTTATTTCAGTTCACAATTTGGAAGGGAAATTTCCATTATGTTGGGAAATGGTTGACATTCACAATAGTGAATACACATGGTTGCATTATTTGATCATGATGGGCTAGGAAGCAAAGAGAGGAAACACCAGTGCTCATCTGTTTCTCCTTATAAATGCGTAAGAGGCTGGTGACCACTTTTCGAGGGGCCTTCCCTCTTCAGTTATCCATCTATGGAAATTCCTTGAAATACACCAGGATGTGTACTCCCTAGGGGATTCCGAATCCAATCAAAGTGGCAGTGAAGAGCCATCATATCATGTTCGTGTTATCCTGCCTCAAGGAGCATCTGTGTGGCTACCCTCTTTCTATGTTACTGAGTCTGAGACAGTGACAGAAAAGAGCTCTCCTCTTCTTGTAGCAATGACTTGCAAGGAGAATCTCTTCTTTTGCTGCTTCAGGATAGGGATGAGCTCTCACAATGACATTCAGACAACATTTTGACATTACATCATTCTGGGAAATGTCTTGAGATGAATTATGTATAGAGATAAAATATTGTATATATTTTCAGATTTCTTAATGATAAATCTTTTATATTTCCACTGTTTCATTGTGTAATACTTAGTTTATATTTTTCTTTGTTTTGTGAGACAGAGTCTCACTTTGTAGTCAGATTGTCCAGGAGTTCACTATGTAACCAGCTTATAGTCATCCACCTGACCTTGCCCCCTTAGCTCCGGAATTACCAGCATGAGCCTCGAGACCTGGCAATATATATGCATATTGGGTCCAAGTCTCTCTGTCTTTGTCTCTGTCTCTGCCTCTGTCTCTGTCTGTCTCTCTCTCTCCCCTCCCTCTCCCCCTCCTCCCTCTTGTGTATGTGTGCCAGCATGTGTTTATGAGTATGCATTACTCATAGGGTGATGCATACCTATGTGTGTGCATTGGCTGTATAGAAGTTCTAGAAATTGTCTTGTCTTCCTCTTCCCTATAATATAAGTATAATATTGTAGCTATGAGCTGTAGTGCTAGCTCTTTACATGAGTGTTGAGGATCTGAGCTCATGTCCTTATGCATGTTCAATAAGCATCTTACCTGCTAAAGAATCTCACCAGCCCCTAAGTTAAAGACTTTAACATAAAAAGCAAGACTGTCAGAAATTTTACAAAGACTATTCCTGATTTAGTTATATTTACTAGTAATCATAAAAGCACAAATATGATGGGACTGTATTCAATAAAGCTTTTTAAAAGATTTTTTTTACTTATACTTTATGTGTATTGTGTTTGTCTGTACATATCTCTGTATACTACATGCATGCCAGGTAGTCTTGGAGGCAAAAAAAAACAAAAAAACCAAAAACAAAAAACAAAACAAAAAAAACACAAAAAACCAACAAACAAAAAAAATGAATTAGCCTTTTGTAAACTTTGGCTCCTTTCTCCCCTTATACATTAATCAGACTATTTGAGAATTTTTTTATGTAATATGTATCACAAATAAAGTACAACATTGACTGAAATACAGTTGATACAAATGTAAGTAACACCCAATACACATTGGTGTCAAAATCTATCTTTGTACATATATACATGTTTTTTTTTGTGTGTAGGCATACCTGTGCACATGTATAAATATGGAACAGATGTTGATGTTGGTGTTCTCCATCTGTGACTAGCCACATTATTCTTTGAGACATGCTCTTTCATTGAATCCTGAGTGCGTTACTTTAGCTAGATGAGTTGGCCAGTGGGATCCAGGGCTCCTCATGCCTCTACTTCCTCAATACTGAGATATAAAAGTAGAGCACAAAGCTGCTACATGAAAAAGACAGATCTGAACAGGTCCTCATGCTTGCTATGAGAGTATTTGATCATGCTAACTCCTGAGTCAACTCCCTAGCCCTGCAACCTATCTTTTTAGGAATTATTTTATTTCTAATATTTTATTATGTAGCCGCCTATGGCCACAGACCAACCCGGTTCTCCTGAAAGGGGGGCTGGAAATGAAGAAAGGGACGGAGCGGGAGAGAAAAATGAAGCCAAGACAAAGTTCTCTGATCAAAGCTCGAAGTTTAATGTTCAGCTTTTAATTTAAAGGGAAAGCACCACAGAACCCCTTCTTGTTTTCAGCCAGAGATGGGTGGGGAACCCATCCTTAGTCACAGCCGGAGATGTCTCAAGGCAAGCTCACCCAAGCTTCTGCAGGGCCCAATCTGTGCATTGTCTTAATTAAAATGTAAGTGTAAATGTTCTTAATGCCAGCCTATTTCCTGAGGCCTGGACCAAAGATTCTCCTTCCTGCAAGCCTGTATAGCTATTTTTAATGGTTTTATTCAACTCTAACCTGCTCTATCCTCTTTTCTATAAACATGGGTCAGTCAAAAAAATCCCAAACTCATGATTGAACTGCCAACTGCTGTCAATGGAATACTGGCAGTTTAACTACATTTTTAACTTTCTTTTGCAATGTTAGAGTATAACCATAATTTTGGGAAACAAAACCAATTTTTAACAATGTAAACAATCAATTTTCTCTAAAATCAACACCAAGCACATTACTTTTATGTTATAAAGTTTTGCTGCCAGTTCTTTTATATGAATGCATGATAGTGCAGCCTTTAATATATCATTAAAGAGACACTGTTTTTAAATCTTATCTTTTATACATCTGGTTTCTGAATGACTCCAACCCTGAGTTACCAGTTTTAAGCCAACTTTCTGTTACCAAAGTTGCAAATTTTTAATCATACCCAATAGCTTATAGGCCAATAATCTATAACCAAGACATGCAGAACATATTTATACTTTTAAAACCAGTCAGAGACAAAAATCTTATATACACATCTTATATATTTAGACTAAACAAAATTTTCTTGCTTTTTCTATCTGTAATTTCAAGAGAAATGCACCTTGTCACAGAGATTTTTCTAGGAAAAACAACTCTCAGCTTCCTTATCATCGAAGTGAAAAAACTGCTGGTCCTTTTAAGAGCAGCATATACAGCCAAGTTCCTGGAAAGGCTTCTCTAACTGAGGTTGACCCTGGTCATAGTGCAGGGTCACTTATCAGCTTCTGCTGTGCACAGTAAGACTGCCTTTAAAACAAAGTTAACCTAAACCAAGGGGTGGATACCTAGAAGTTTTAACCATTTTTCTTTTGAACATGAAACATAGAACACCAATCATTCAAACAACGAAACAAAAACAGACAATGACACGTGGACAGATTGACACACCAAGGACAGACAATAGACAAAGAAAGCAGAACTAAGGATTTCTCCTGTAGGAGCCAGAGAAACTCAGAATATCTCCTGATCTTCTGTTCCTAGGAGAGCTCTGAAATATCCTTTTCCTTCTTTTTTGCTGATGCAGCCCAGAGAGAGGACAACTGCTTTTCTGAAACCCTTTCTCTCTCTCATATTCAAGATCTATCTCTTTCTTTAGGAGATGTAGCAGCGGCTATTGATAATTACTCCTCAGTGCCCTGCTTTCTTAGTTTCCCAATTCCTTCTAACCCTGCTCCTCTTACCTGAGTCAGCTTTTAGGCTCAGACAAACGCCTGTTTAGAATTCTCCTGTCCCATGTTTCACTGTCACCCCGTTGGTGAAGTTGGCATCAAGTCAACACCTATTCAGCCTAGACTGTATTCCCTTAAACACACTTCCTGCAACCACAGCAATAACTAGTGTTAGCATCAATGCTGTTCATTGCTTATCAAGTGCTGGATACTCTTTTCCATTTTCTGTGGAGCTCCACCTAAGAAGGGTCCTCCATTTTTAAGCCTCTCATTGGGGCACCACCTGTAGCCACCTGCTGCCAAGGACCAACCAGTTTACTCCTGCATGGGGGGCTGGAAATGAAGAAAGGGACAGAGGGCAAGAGAAAGATGAAGCCAAGTCAAAGTTCTCTAATTAGAACTCGAAGTTTAATGTTCAGCCCTTAATTTAAAGGGAAAGCCCCACCGAACCCCTTTTGTTTCAGCACAGATTGTGGGGAAAAAAGGCCATGGCTTGTCCCAGAGACTTTCCATGTGGCGGGTCCCACAAACAGGAGAAAGGTCTGAGTTTCAAAGGCTGGAGGCTTTGGTAGTGGCAGGCCTCAAAGACACGAGAACGTCCATAGTTCCAAAGGGGTTTATTTTCATGGCGGATGGTAGATGGAACTGGATGTACCCCATGAAACTCAGGGCAGACCTGAGTTAAATAGGGAGGGAGACAGGGGGAAGGTATGGGGAAGATGCTTAATTGGCTCCACCCTCTGGCCTTCATTAGTATGTAAATCTCTTTAGGGCCTGAGGTCTGTAGTCACCCTCTACCTTGTACTTTGGGAGGGCTGTAATGGTCTATGGAGACTAGACTGCGTGTCAGGACCCTGGTTCTGGGATGGCCGAACACCTGCTGTTTCTCCTTGGAGTCTCTGGGTTCCAGGCTATGCCAGGCAAGAACCAAGATACCCTTACGAGTCACACAGATATGGGTGGGGGAACCATCCTTAGTCACTGCTGGAAATGTGTGGGGAACCCATCCTTAGTCACAGAAGAGATGTCTCAAGACAACTGAGCAGGCAGTTTATTCTTCTAAGTTCCTGTAGCAGGCTTAATGCACAGGTGGGTAACTCCACTTGGTCCTATTTGTAAACAAGGTCTTTCAGGCTGCTCAGGCTGGGGAGGGCAATTATTCATGTTTCTACATTTCCAATTACTACAATTAAGAATATTAATTTTCAAAACTTCTGATAGTAGATTTTCAACTAGTGCTTTCCTAAATTTGAAATAGAGATTATCCTGATAACCCATTGTATCTAATGAATATAATCAACTTCAAGCAAGAGCAGTTTCTCCCTTAATGAATTTTTCCCTTTAGATTATGCAAAGCTTGTTGCTAAAGTTATCATAACTACAAAAGATCAGAATATTTTATTATCTGGAAATTATTCAATATATTTGGCATCTATAAAAACAGTAAACACAAAATAAAACTTGTCTTAATTTGCATAATTGTTACTGCTTATAGCTTGCTGCTGATCTTATAAAGTGAGTACAAGGGGAAGTAATGTGTGTGTAAGAGGATAGCTAGTTTGAGGTTATCCTTGGCTACATACTTACTGGCTTACCACACAATTAACAGATGAATTTTATGATAAGAAAAGAATCAGTGACTTAATCATTTCCAGTTGCAATATCTTACTTTCTTAAATTAAGAAAGGTTCAGGAAACTAGACTGTGTTACTAGCAAGACTTCCTTCAGGTGAGAATGTATGTATATGGCATCATAGAAATTCTGGTTTAATCCAATACTGCATTTTCTCTGTTACAGACAAAACATGGATGCATACGCCTGAAGCATTATCAAAACATTACATTCCCTATAATGCAAAGGTAAAATAGTTATTGGGGTATTATCTAATTTGATATTGTTATATGTTATGTTGAAATAATTGTACAAATTTAAAAATGTCTTATGCATTGACATGTCATGGTAAGAAATATTTAAAACTAAATTGATATGATTGAAATGAGTAATATAACATAATATATATGAGTATTTTAGAATATATATATATATGCATAATGTAGAATATTAAGCAATTAATATATTATTAATTTCCTTATAAAGTTGATATGGAAGTTGATTGCCACTGCTTATCATGCAAAGTTAATGAATCAAAAAAATTTTTCATTACGTATCATACCAAATATTTATCATAAATGGCATGTGATTATATATATGTACAGAGAGAGAGAGAACTATTATTATTTTGAGCTGAACAGTCAGACATTGATAGTGACTGTACAATTCTATCCTTTAGGCAGAACCAAGCACTACTTCACTTTGAATAAAATGGATCACATTGAAATGCTTGTTTGTCAAGCGTTGGGAGGCTCTATTCTAGTGAGAAGTATCTTTCACTTTAGTATTCCAATGTTTATGTGACAAGGTAGATCTGTATGCAGACAGCGTTAAGTTTCTCGTGCTATACCAGATTCATAGCTAGAAAATAACTGACACTAAAGAAAAGCTACAGAACGCTTTCCCACACAGAGGCCACCAACCGTCTGTAAGGCTTCAAGAACAGTGCCTAACACACCATCCGTTTAATAAGTGAGAGGCTCACTAGGTGTTATTACACGCATTCATAGAGTACTGCTTTTGTTCTTCATGCAGCTTATTATGGAAAAACAGGTTGCTTTTGTCTGTTTTAATTTGATGTAATTTGTGATGATATATATCATATGTGCATCAAATAGCATTGCAGCAATCTGAAGAACATTCTGTTCCCTCCTTTGTAGCACTTGGTTGTCTTGGGCCAATTTTAAAGATGTGTTCTCTTCTTGTTCAACTCTATGCTCAATGAAAAGTCAGCCTGTGTTCACAGGAGTTGGTTCAGTACAGCATGGAAGATCACAGACCATGGAACTAAACAGCCATGTGGTATATCCTAAGTTACAATTTTAGCTGTACTGAACTTTCCTGTATCTGAACTGTGCATTCAAATATAAGGAAGTCAACGATAGTAATTTCTTCTTTGAGTTATTTGAGATATAACGAAGGTAGATGAAGTTTGAAACAACATAAGACATAAAATAACTACCCAGTTGACATTAGCAACCATAAACACTTTATTTCCCCATAGAGCTTATCAAACAAAGTGACTTCATAAGATTTTCTTATAAATGATTGGTGTGTTGGTGCATAACATTATTACTAATGTGTATTTCATTAAATTTACAGTACTGATGTGTTTTTGCATGATTTCTGTTAGTAGGGATGTATATTGATGGCCTTGTATACTGACTAACAATATTATCATCACCTTATAAGTTAGAAAACTGATGGTGAAACACTGCATATTTTGACTATTGTCACAAAGACAATAAGACAGAGACAATTAGAAAGCTGAGATCCCTTTGGCTTTAAAGTTCTGTGTTTTTAAAAACCGAATGTGATAATAGCAGGTTATGAATTCATTATTTAAATGTCTATTATGTATAAAGCATTGTTGGCTAAGGTGTTACTGAAGGTTGGTGTATTACAGAGCTTTCTAGATGTCTCCTATGCGTGTGGTGTCTATTATCATGATGAAGGACAATAGCTGGCATAAAAGCCACAATATGTCTTTGGTTTCTATTGCTGTGATCAAACACTGACCAAAACAATTTGTGAAGGAAAGGAATTATTTGTCTAACAGGAAAGCCAAGACAGTAACCCAGAAGCAAGAGACCATTGAAGGAATATTGGCTTGTTTTCTGTTTTTGTTTGCCTTCTTATATTACTTAGAACCACCTGACTAGAGCTGGCACTACCCACACTGGGCTGAACCCTCCCATATGCCAATCTGTTGGAGGAGACTCTTCTGATACACTCTTCTCAGGTGTCTGTTGTTTATGTTAGGTTGGCTAAAACTAACCAGCACCTACTATGATTTTGCCATTCACATGACACTTTCGAAAAGTTGTAGAGATTCAGAGAACAGTGAGTCACCTCTATCAGATAGAATTCCCAAATTTAAGAAGACACAGGCTATCATTTCTATCCATCAGGTTTGACAGAGGGTTTTTATGGTAAGCAGTTAGCAAGGTATAACCTATCCAATGGATGTGATAAAAGCTGACCTCTAGCTCAAATACTAAAAGTGATAAAACAATATATCAAAGATCTCTCAGCAAAGTTGGATCAATAGGACTGTGTTGGCTATTTTTATGTCAATTTGACACAAGCTAGAGTATTTTGAAAAGAGGAACTTTCAGTTGAAAAATGGCTCTATAAAACTGGCCTATACATAAGTTTACTGGGAATGTACTTGATTAATGATTGATGTAGGATAACCCACCCAATGTTAGATAGCGTCAACTCTAGTTAGTTTCCCTGAGTGTATAAGAAAGTAGAGTAAGCAGGCTAATAAGAATTTCTTTATGGCTTTTGTTTCATTTCCTATCTTTGGGTTGCTGACTCAAGTTTCTGCCCTGACTTCTTTAGTGATGGAATGTGGCCAGAAAGTTGTAAGGTGGGTTAAATCCATTCCTCCCCAAGTTTTTTTGGTCAGGGTATTTTATCACAGCCATAGAAATGCTAAGGAAAGAGAAGTACTAAGGTGTAGGGAGAGAATGAATCTACATGACAGACCAACTAAAAGATCTTGGTGAAATTCTTGCCATGAGCTGACCCTGAAGACCACAGGTAAAATTCCCTTCTTTCGCAGGGAAATACCAATTCCATCTCTATTCTGTTGCAAAGACTCTTTCAATTGCTTGGATCAGGCCTGCCCAGATGACCTAGAATAATTGACTTTCTACAAAGTATCCATTGATTGTAGGCATTAAGCACTCCTACAAAATAATTCCATCACAGTTTCTAGATTAGAATTTGACTAAATATGGCACCATTACTTGGTGAATTTGCACATAGGACTGCTGGTTACCAGTCTAGTAACAGAGAAAACTAAAACAGAAAACTAAGAATGCTTTTGAATGTCAGAACACCCAGTTTAAGTCACAAACTAAATGGAGAAGATTTTAACAATCTCTGCCATGACATGAATGTTGATCTTTATCACTAGAATGAAAATGTAATTAGAACTCTTAGGAATTTGTCCATGAGGATTGGTAATAAATTTACTTAATGGTGGGAAATTCATGTGTGATATAAATAAGGTAAATATCAGACAAATAATGGATGCAACATAGGAGCATGGTTGGTGTGGGAAAAAGGGCCAAGGCAGTGTCCAGGAGACTTTCCATGTGGCGGGTCCCACAAACAGGAGAAAGGTCTGGAGTTCTAAAGGCTGGAGGCTTTGGTGGTGGCAGTCCCTAAAGACACGAGAAAGTCCATAGTTCCAAAGAGTTTATTTTCATGGTGGATGGTAGATGGATCTGGATGTATCCGCGCCCCCCCACCCCCACCCCGGTGAAACTCAGGGCAGACCTCAGTTAAATAGGGAGGGAGAAAAGGGGGAGGGTCTCGGGAAGAATGCTTAATTAGCTCTACCCTCTGGCCTTCATTAGTATGTAAATCTCTCTAGGGCCTGAGGACTGTAGTCTCGCCCTCTACCTGTGTACTTTGGGAGGGGCTGTAATGGCCTATGTGACTGAACAATGTAGGTCCATGGAGACTAGACTGTATGTCAGGACTCAGGGTTCTGGGGATGTGGTCAAACACCTGCCGTTTCTCCCTTGGAGTCTTGGGGTTCTAGGCCCATGTTCAGCCAAGAACCAAGATACCCTTATGCAGTCCCACAAGTTGGTATATGGAAAACAGACCTGGACAAAAGAGAATATTGTAGGAAGTTTTCCATTATTTCACTTTTGGCTTGTATTGGTTTAAAACTAAGAAGATATGATTAACAGAGCTGTTTAAGAGTAGTAGTTGTCCCCTCTAAAAATGTGATGCAAATTAATTGAGATGTCTTCAAACTTTGATTTTTTTTTGCTTGAATATTCTTTTTATTTCTTTTCATTTCTTTTTAGGAATACATTTTGGTTCCACATTCTTTCATTTTTATAGAGTATTAATTATAAAATATTGCCTTGATCTTTATATTGAACCCATGTTGAATATATATCTATGGGAGGGTAGAGAATATTAGGTTTAGAATGTATCAGTCTATATGTAAGGTTCATTAGCTTTGATATTTTCTTTATGTGTAGTGATATTAGTACTAGTTCCCTGGGAATTTATTGTATATTCTTTTGTACTCTGTAACCATGCATTTAATCTACAAATTATAACTAAAGGAGGAGAATGGGTTATGAAATTAGTGTAGTGGAGATCATTGGAAGCCTGCATTTAGAGAGAGAATAAATATAAAAAGGAAAAAACTTTCAGAATCTATGTGGCAAATGTATATTTGCTCTGCCGATTTATGGGCTACAATCAAATAATTCATAAGTCACTACTTTTCTGTTGTAACCTGTAACCTGCCTTTCAACAGACAAAACAATCAGATTTAACTAATTTAAAAGTGAAAATTTGCCTGTGTAAGCAATTGCCATTTTCAGAGGCAACTTCTGTCTCTACAGTCTTAGCTAACCTGAAACTACAGAGATCTGCATGCTGCCTGCCTTTGCTTCCTGGGTGTTAAAGGCTGTTATAAACAGACACTGGTACACTTACAGTAGAAGAGATGGTTAACAACTTTAATCACATACCCCATTGAACATATCCTCCTACCATGATTCTTCACATATTCATGGAACTACTGAGTGGTGAAAATGTACAAAATAATGAAGGGAAGCAATAAGATCTTACAACCTAGTTGTATTTGTTTAGTCATTTCTTTCTTCCTGGCTCCCTCTCTTCTACCTTCTTTTCTTTTTATTGTTGTTTTATGAAATAGGTTCTCATTCTTACTGTGCTGGACTCAAACTTTTAACCTTTGTTTTAGGCTCTTTAGTGCTTGAGATTGCAAGTGTGCCTGATTTCTGAGGTAAACTTTTAACTAAACTTGAGCATACAGAGTCAAAATGTATTCACTGAATACAGATGTGATTGCTACCTGAATCACACTAGAGACAGGAGAATTGCTGCAGAGTCTGAATTTATTTTGAAAATAAGGCTGACAGGATCTAAAGATGGATTTTATATCCACCCCCTTTGCTATAATTAGAACATTAAAGCAAAAACTTTCAAAGATATTACCCATAAGGAAGCTGCATTTTCATTCTCTCCCACTTCTGACAGGAATGCTAAGATGTCTTTCCTATGAAGGTGAAATGCTGACAGATTTTTTATTTTAATCAGTTTATTATTCTATTCATGTAAGAGTGATTTTCTACATGAAGACTTGTGACAATTGTTTCCTACAGAACATTTATTAAATATTTTATGTTAAAATGTATAACTGCTCTAGAAGGTTGATTTCTTGATCCTTGATGAAGTGTTTAGATTTAGGATATGGTAAAAGGGGACTGGAGTTGTAGTTTAGTAGTGGGACACTTGCATAATGTATGAAAAGTCATTCCCCAGGAATTATATACCCATGTCTTTATATATAGAACATGTACAAATTATATGTATAATACAAGTAATACTTAATAGAATGTAATGTAATATAATATGTGAAACAATGGATTCTTAAGGACATTGTCAGATTGCTTGATGTTTTAGGCATTCTTTTGTTGTAGACTCTGAAAATGAACAAACACAAACAGAAACACAGACTTTGACCTTAAAACTTGAGTCTTTTCTGATGAAAAAGAACTGTCAGAGAAAGAGAAAGAATTCTGGATGAGAACTATATAGGTGATGAGAAACGGTATGAAAATCAAATGTCAAAGAAAGATTTAACAAGGAGATTACATCAGATGACTTTGTTTTCTAGTGTGTTGGCTTTTCCTACAGGAGAAAATGAGATGTGTGCTGTTACCCTCTAGGTGTGCCTAGAGGATTGATGACTTGCTGGGCTGGGTGACTTCTAGTTAGTTTTTCCTCCTCATCAGATGTCAAAATATTTATGATCTATAAAGTCTTATTTGGTTTCAAAGACAAACATAAATGAGAAGAGAACAAACATATATATATATATATATATTGTGTGTGTGTGTGTGTGTGTGTGTGTGTGTGTGTATATATGTATATATGGAGAGAGAGAGAGAGAGAGAGAGAGAGAGAGAGAGAGACTGAGAGAAGGGAAATATGATTCAACTCTGTGGGTCCTCTAAAGTAACAGAAAAGTTACATTTCTGAAACATGTAATACATTTCTGAACACATGAAAAATGGTATAGAATTCTAAATTTTTAAGACATTTTAGTGTACTTTTATAATCCCCATAAATATAACAATTGACCAAATTTCTTAGTTGTGCTACAAGGAGAATGTAAAAAAAAAAAAAAATTACATGTAAAAATTAGAGTGCAAAGCTCAGAAGTACTTTTTATAATCAATTTCACTTATTCAACTATATTTTTTATTAAAATATGGGAATAGATAATAAAAGTCATCTCTGTAAAAAGACTTCTGAAACAGTTATCTGAAATCATAGACTTGTTCTTCAGTGATGCTGTATATACAATATGTTCATTCAAACATTTGAAGATGCACAGTGATTATGTAAGTTAAATGTTAGCTCAGTTTATCCAATGGTAAATTTTATATTCTGTAATAGTTCTAGGCAATTCTGTTTCTGTAACTGTATATGTTTTTTGTGTAACATAGAAATATTATACATATTCAAAAGAATGCAGAAATCTCTATGATGCTATTTTCTCATTCTTTTAGTGGTAAGCTATAAAATATTTTATACTAAATATTATGAAAATAAATAGGCAAATTATAATATACTTGGAAGTTTGTTATTCCTTATGTGGTTTTTGTGTACTTTTAAGATGAAAAGATAAATTCAGAAAGAGAAATGGCAGTAGACTATGTATCTTCTCATTTTTTCAGAGAAGTTGTACAATCAATTGATTTTCTGAAAATTCATCTCTTTTAAAGAGGCTATTTAGTTCCTCACCAAGTTTTTTTCACATTGCTGATATTATTAGTGAACATAATTTTAAAGCTTAATTGCTATATACTATTATTTTTGCCTCTGAAATTTCTCTAAGAAGTATCCCAAAGCTACTAGAAACTGAAGCAGAAATGACACATTTTATATTGATTATTCACTGCAACAGTTCACTGTGGCATTTCTTTATTTGGTATACTTAAAGATAATACACGTTACGTATCCAAAGGTATTGTGTTAGCTCCTCCATTTCCATCGTTTTCTTGATAAAGTTACTTGAAGTTCAGAGAATTTAAGTAATTTTCCTAACAGAGGAAAATAATATAAAGTTGGATGTGAAAACCAAGTCTCCTATCTGAAAGAATAAAAAGGGAAGGAAAGGAAAGGAATAGATGATGACTGCTTGTAGGTATTGTAGAGAAGATCTTGTGTAAATATGTGGGAGACATAGCCAGAATCAGAGACATCTGGGAGAGTTCAGAGTGTACATGACCAGTCTGAACTGTGCTATGCGGGGAGAGAAGGAGGGGAAGAGAGAGAGGAGAGAGGGGAACCAGGTACAGCAGCCAGTGGGCCCAAAGGTACAAGAGTAGGCAACCAACATGGTTGGATTACATAGGGAAGGACAATCTAGCCCCCTGGGCTGGCGAGTTCAGCGTAGGGGGCTGGGTATGCCAGCCGGGAGAACCCTAGGAAAGGTAGAGATTGTGGGATGCAGAGAGAACCTAGTGGCCAAGTCCACTCCGATATGTTATGTAGGTACCTCAGCTGCTTTTGAAACCTAACACTATCCGGTATCCATTTTCTTTCCATTGCATTATACTAACACAGCATCAGAAAGATTAACCTACTTAGCTGAGAGATTATGTTGCCCCAAAACAAAATAGAATTCTGCATCCATGCCTGCCTTTTCAGGCTATCACATGTGTCACCCTGACCTGACTGTTAACTGATGCTTTGGGGTATATTATTTAAGACTAGCTAGTTGTGAGTGACACTGTAGACTAAATGGAATGTAACTAATGATATGGCTCTCTAACTGGGAGGCCACTATCCATAGGCTTCATTTTCTTCCCCTTACTCTGCTTTTACTCAGTGTATCTACTAACACTATCTCTCTGTAAAAATGTCTCTGTGTGACTTATGGTTCTACAGAATTCTATAAAAGCACCTAGTTATTGCAGGGATTGTATCAAGGTTGGATATGTCTATCATTTTGTGAAAGAACAGGAAAACTTGTTCATGGACAAATTATAATTTTGAAAATATCACAAGTTGATCTGATCCTTAAAGGGTCAAGCAGTAGAATTCTGAAGTTTGAGATGTGAATTCAAGGGACTGAGCAGAAAATAAAACAGAAATATTTGAGAAAGGTCAAAGACATTCACAGCTTTTATCAAGACTGTTTCAGAAGTGGCTTTGATGAGTGGCTAAAATCAGCTCATGCTGCATCAAAAACCTAGGCAGGAGGTGAACATTTCTTTGAAAGAAAAATCCAGGAGAAATAAGAAGTAAGGATAAAGGAGTTACTACTGAAGGTAAAATTATGGCAGGAAACTTGTGGGTTGAACAATGATATAAATTAATCAGAGAACCAACATCCTTACTGGATTCTGTGGCCTCATTTTAACTGCAGTCTACTTCCATACCCATGATTGTGCATCTTTGGATTCAGTCAACAGAGAAAGGAAAGTATTTGGAGGAAATCTGTACTAGTACAGATTATTTGTCTTATAATTGTTCCTCAAACAGTACAAAATACCAAGTGTTTGTATAATGGTTAGACTGTGTTAGGATCTAGGTGTTCTAACGGATGTATGTGCGTTAGACATGTGCCATTTTACCTGCCTGAAGGACTTGAGTGATAGCTACACTTCTCTGTGACCTGGCCCCTCGTGAACAGTGTGGGGCAGCTGCAGTGATAAGGAAGACAGTTGGGGCAAGTGGCCTCGAGCTTCTCCTTGTTGTTCTCCTTCCAAGGCATGAGATGAGGCAGTGACCAGCTCATCCAGGCACGGCACCCGCCCAAAGCACAGCACAGGCACAGCACAGCGCAGCACACACAGCCAGCACAGCACAGCACAGCAACAGCACAGCACAGCACAGCACAGCACCAGCACAGCACAGCACAGCACAGCTCTTTAGCAGACAAGCCATAGTCCCAGTCCATGGTCCTCTGAAGACTTTCTACAGAAATTTTAAGAAAATAGTCTTTTATCTCTTAGGCATTATGCAGATAAATACATATATTTAAAATCATACTAAAGCTATGTTTTCTCTCTTTTTCAATGGCATAAACTATGGGAAACTTTGTGTCCCAAACAGTTTTGCATCTATTTTACGTTTAAAAAGAATCTGTGTTCTATATTTTTTTTTCCAGTTTCCAGGAAACTGTTTATCTCCATCTGTTTGTTTTTTTGTTTTTTTGTTTTTTTGTTTTTTTTTTTTTTGTAATGACTAAGTAAATTTTCTCTGAATGTTTAGTATCAAATCAAAGAGGTAAATTGGTCTCCATGTCAGTGTTTGTGTGCACTGAATAGCATCAGAAATATCGAAACAGAAAAATGAAATCACTGATGAATGTAAAGACCCAAAGTATGCTCTGCAGCCTCGGTCTGAGAAACAGTGTCTCAGAGTGTTGTGTTTTATGAAAATAAAAAAGAGAGGGAATGTGTTTGGTGTAGGTGCCATAAGGTGTGCGAGAATGGGGTGCCTCTGAGGGCCCATGCCAAGGCATCTCTTCCCCCTGAGGGACCAGCCTCACAATGGTATAGTATAGAATAGAGTTTATTCAGGACATGGGGAGGGGAGTTGAGGGGGTAGTAGAGACAGAGAAAGGAGGGGAACTGGGGAGAGAGGGAGCAAGAGCACAAGAGAGAGGAGGGGGCAAGCAGCGGCTTTTACAATGAGGCAGGCACACCTGGCTATTGCCAGGTAACTGTGGGGCGGAGCCTAGACTAAATGCCAGACGAAGCACAGAGAATAAAGTGCTATGAATGTTCAAGTCAGCCATTTACATTCGTAAGTCAACCCTGAGTTATATTTTCTAAGACTAATAATGGTGTGCCAGAATATGATGCATGATAATGATTAAGATTTGGCAGCAAAGAAAAATACAGAAGTATTAAAATTAGCACATTGCTTTTAATCCTACCATGCAGAAATGACCCAGGGTTAAGTTTTAGCTAAAGATATTTCAAGAAATTCATTCTATACAAATGTGCAACTGTGGGCATATAAATCAGAAATGACTTAAGCATAGGTGAATAACTTTTAGCAGTAACCTTGTGAGCACATTTTAATCACCTCATTAGCCCTCCAAAGAGCAACAATAACAAGACTGTTAATATTTGAACAACTCAATTGTAACTTAAAAAAAAATTGTAAATAGGAAAGTGATGCTGAGGTTGAGTGGACAGATAGAAAAAATAGCTTCATAGGATAAGTTCTAATAGACATGTTATTTTAAAATAAGAGCATTTGACTTTGATTCTCAGATGAAAAATAAATCAAAGTGAATCAAGTTACTAACTTCCAGCTATGTGTCTCTTTGTCTGAATGGATATTAGTTCAAGGAAAGTGGCTGGAGGAAACTCCGAGATCTCAGCTTCCGGCCAACTTCTCTCTAGAGTGTGCACACACAGATGAGGAACAGTCAGCGAAAAGAGAAGCGTCTCAACAGCCCTCTTTTCTCTGCTCACTTTTCTTTTCTTGTCAGGATTCACTAAACTACATTTAGTTTTGAAAGTACAATTGCTAAATGCCTTAATCTCAATTTCATATCGGAATGACTCTTGTTCACCATTTCTCCTCTGTACCTGAGGCTTTGATTAATTTTTTTTCCCCTCAAAAAACCTTCCTAAAAGAGACCCAGTGAATGCAAGGTTCTATGGAATATTTTTTATTTCAGAATATCTGCCTGACACCTGTCTTTCTGGATCTTTCTTCCCCTCAGAACATTAGTCTCTAATAAGCAGTCTTTCTCTCTTTTCTTGAGAGAAAAAAAAATCTAACTTTCCAGTTTTCCCTCTCTCCTCCATTGATGGCAACTCACATTTTCTTTAGGGACACCTACCTGAGACTTCATTGTTAACTTTTAACAACACAATGGCTTTGTTTAATGTTGAGTGTTCTATGTCACTTTGTTTCCTGGTATACAGTATACATTTTTTTTAATTGAAAGGTTTTTTTTACAGTGTCTATCTTTTTAAAAATGTTTTAAATTGAAATAGAATTGTATCACCTTCCCATCTCCTCTTCTTTACTCTAGCTCCCCCTTGCTCCCCTTTCTTTACCTTTCCTAAGCCACACCCCCTCGAGTTGATAGATTCTTTTTCTTTCCTTGTTACTCCTATGTGCTATAAATACAATCTACCGAATCTGGTTTTGTTTTGTGTTTACAATTGCAAGGCTGATCACTCTACATTTGATAACCAATAAGGGTGCTCATCTTTTTTCAATTGAAAATAACTTCTGTTTTCATGATACAGAGAATTCATTGGATTCTTCAAGTTTTTCTTAGCTCTTTCCAGTTGTTTCTGCTGACAGCTAGGTTTATACTTCTTTATTCTGTTCCCACTGGATGCTCTCACACACACTCAAGGCTTAGCGTACTTCCCATCTCTTAATGGCTTTGTCCCCTAGACTTTATTTCTGAATTCAAGCCTCATGTATTCTTCCTGCAGGTATACTATTAGTAAAAGACTTTAATATTACCTAATAGTGTTCTAAATCAGGTTTCTGATAACTTTCAGTAAATTTATTCTCTTTTATCTAGCAGAGCTGCTTCAGGGGGCACTTGGCTTCCTGAATTGTGTACATAAGTGAGAAAGTGAGGCACCATTTGAAAGACAGTTTTCTTTGGAGCTCAACTGCCATCATCAGCATGGCATTCTTATTGAAGTTTTCCTTGAGATTCCTTTCTTCTCATCAGTCTAGGCAGTGTCAGATTCAGATTGTCACAAGTATCAGACCCACTTGTCCAAATGTAGCCTTACTAGCTTTAGTGAACATGCCCTTCATAGATCAATATCTATGGAGGGAGGATGGATTCATTGATTCAGCCCATGTCACAATGGCTTGCGTTATGTACAGTAATTCTGTAAGAAAGTCATGTCTTTCAAGGAAAAACAAACTTCTACTGGAAGAAGGTAAAAAGACAATTATAGGTACAAGGATCATAAACACTCTATTTCACCAAGATAGGCTTTGCCCTGTCTTCTACTTCCTCACTATCCATACATCATATACCTGAGAATCACTTGTGTGTTTCTCCTTCTCCATGAAATTACCAACAACAACTAGATATAGTATGGTACACCTCAAAATATCTATGGTGAAATAATAGATTTTCATGTTTTATTTTTACAGAAGAGACTTTCATGGAGACTATTTTCTCACAATTCAATACTTTTGAGAAATCTTACAGAAACTAGAAAACATATTCCTTGTTAAAATGCCTTGAGAATTTAGTCATGGTAAGTGTTGATGCTTCTATCTGTCTTGCTGGCAGCAGGTTGGCAGTTCATGTTATCAATAGTCTGCTATCATGCATGTCATACACTTGTGAGGCCATGCTCATCTCTTGCACAATAGGCTGATACAATAAATTCTATGATAAATAGGGTGATGTAATAAATTCCATGATATGGTTATATCTCTTCTTTTTTCAAGGTCTTATGTTATTCAACCCAGGAGTAGTCTATTAATAATGAAATTCAATCATTTTACATCCTGATGGTAGAGCTGTATTTCTGTCATAACCTATCCCTCACTCATAGGAGTGGTCAATGTTTGCCTTTTCTGCTTTTTCAGATATGTCCTTTTAAATACTTTTTGTTTTTCCAATGTAGGCTGTTATGTTTTGTCTCATCATCTTTCTCATTATTGTCTTCAGAGACATTGCATATATGTGAGCATACCTAGACTCTGCCGCCTCAGTGTTCTGTGAGTTACTATAGTTCTTTCTTCTTGCTCACTTTGTAATCTCTTGTGCTTAAGCATCCTATCCTAGTTCTTAGAACTACATTCTGAAGATATCTGCATTTTTCTTTTAATTTATTCTTTTAGAAGTTCATACATCCATGTATGTATGTGATGTATCTTGATCATATTTATCACTCACACCTGTTCCAACAACCCACATGATTCCCAATCACATCTCCCTTCTACACTCCCATTTTTTTTTTATAATCTTTCATCAATTGACTATTTCTTTTTATTCCATTGAGTTTAGTTAATGCCACCCTTATGTTCATGGGCATGAGGGTCATCCACTGGGTCACTGGGAGTCTACCAGTTGCCACTGTCATTAGACCATTAGGTTCTAGCAGTTAGGGTCAGATACTGATTGTCTTCAAATCTCAACCCCTGTGGTAAGGCTTATACCTTAATGATTGGTGTTCACTGTTTCCTGGTCCACCCATGAAAATGAGAAGGATAAGCCATATAGGACTATATCTGCATTGTAGTTCAATATTCAGTGCCTCTTTTATAATTTTTAAAATAATAAATACATTTTAAATTTAAAAAGCTGGACATTTTCAGTATGCAGTTATAAAAATGGGGATAGTAAGCTTAAGCACAAGAGATTGAGAACACTTTTTCAGAAACTCAGTTGGAAGTCAAGGGATGTTTTCTCCTGGCTAAGTGTGTCAAGGAGAAAAGAACTGTAGTAAACTATAGACCATGGAAATTGAGCTAAGAAGGGAGACAGGATCTTGATATGCTCAACGTATATGTAAAACTTCAAAAGAGTGCAATCATGAGAAAGAAATGATAAGACAAAATAGAACAGCCTACTGTGGAAAACTAAAAATATTCAAAAGGTTAAGGGTATCAAAATGAAGGCCAATCATTGGTTACTCCTACATGTGAAGACTGAACAATGATAAAAATACAGGGCTGCTGTCATGATGTAGAATGAGTACATTTTCTCATGCACAGTCTTTCAGCCTTTCTAGACTACTGTTGTTATCTCACTTATAAACTGCATCCTAATTTAAATCTCAGCACACATTTCTAATACCCTAGACTCAGAAAGTAGAGTCCTTATCTCCTGTTTGAAATTATCCCAAGATAAGAGATTAGGAGAGTAGACCTGTGTTATTTAAAATCCAAAAATAAAACCATCAGTGATGTACACAAAGGTGATAAAGGGTGGTTCTGCTATTAGTATACCAGAACCAAGTTTGAGTCTACAAAAGTTCTGTTTTTATGGCTTTAGGATCTCAGCAAAACTAGTTGAAAGTGGGCTTTGTAATGCCACATAACTATAGTACTTTATAAGGTTTAATTTACATATAAATTGAAAGTGGTACCTTCTTTTTAAGCATTTGGTACAATTACTATAACATCAGCACAATTGCTAGCATGTGGTATTGTTTTTACTAAATATTGAGTTTCTTTGTTTTCCCAACTTGATATAAAATTGCTGCTATGAGAAAGGCTTCTATAATTTCATCCACTGCCACAATTACAGATGGAATTTTAGACTACAACAAGTACATTAGGAGATCAGTCCTTGGTTCTTTGCACATTTTAATAACAGAGCCATTCTAAGATCCAGCTTTATGAAATAGTAGATGTAAACTGACTAGACACACAGTCTCTTCTCTCCCAACACTGTCTTCTACACAGATTTTATCTGTGACAGAATTGCTCACTAATGATGACAGGTGTGGCAGCTATATCTAATTACTTCCTAGGAGATTTAGATTCAGAGAAGCATAAATCACCCACCTCATGCTCTGCAGGATGAGATAAGAGATGGTACCTGAATGGAAGAGCATAGGAGGCAAGGGCCTAATCTTCACTTAGTTGATCCACAGTTATAATCCTAAATAATTAAGTGTCTCAGTCTGGATTTATTTCCAGTCATTGTGACATCACTTTCCTAGTTACATATCTGTTTTGATTGCTTATTAGAATGATACTGTTCCATGCTTTCTAACACAGATGTTTGCCAAGACCATGGGGCTGGTGGGGAGAATCTAGTCCTATGAGCAAAGAAAGTATTTCCATTTGCAAATGTTCAGAATTTTAAAAACGTATTAAAGGAGTTTGTAAGAGAAATTAAGACTGAATAAACTCAGTTATTGAGATAGAAATGTGAGTTACTTTGATTAACAATTGTGAATTTGATTATTATTTTTTAAATATACTGAAACAGAATAATAAATCTAAGCAACTTATGGCATTTTCATTGAGCATCATTAGAGAATGAAAATATTTTTTGTTAAAACTATGTCAGATGCTACACCCATGAAATTCCACCAACTTGACTACCGAAAAATGAGTTGAAAAAGACACTGACATTGGATTTGCTAAAGTGCATAGTGACACACACAACAGGGTATATAGAGAACTATAGACCATTAATGAGTGCTGATAGCTGGAGAAATAGTTTTCTCCAGTGAAGAGCATACCAGCTGTGTACCCAATATACATGGCTGAATGATCAGCCATGAAAGTATAATACAAACAGGATTGTATAGATTTAAGTACATTATATTTAGGAATATATATTTATATACATGTATACACATGCATATTATAACAATTAATCAAAAATATGTCATGAGCTTGAAAGAGAGCAAGGAATGGATACAGGAGGGTTTGGAAATAAAAAAAGGGAAAGAAGTATTGTAATTATGTTGTAACTCCCAAAATAAAAAATTAATTAGATAATATATTACAATTTTAAATCAGTTTGTTATTAAATTGTTTCAGGGTTAATATGTCTTTATAATTGTCCAACTTTAGTAGGCTTTTTATTTTTAGTTTATAAATCAATAACATTTTAACTGAGTTCCAAGAAACAAGTTTGTGATTCCACCAGAAATACTCAGGAAGACATGAATGCTTATTTTCCTGTAGCATGCACTATATATCCGTTTTAGGGATATGAAATGCCTTCCTCTTAGTCTCACTGAACATCCCACTCTAAGGATTTTACAAAATTGGGTGGTTGAAAGGATGGCCAATTACTCAAAGGAGATAAATACTACATACTCAGAGGAACGTCATACACAAAATATAAGAAGAAGAGTTCACCAATGCTCCCTGTGGTCCTTTGTTAGTCACGAGATTCATTGCCAAATATTCCATCAACAGCGTATGTGGAATGTGTTTTGGTTTCAGAAAACTATCATATTTCCATACATCTAGATGATATGAAAAGAACTAATAGATATGTCTTAGCAATGGAAGTGAGGAGGTCATCCCAGAGGCATACCAAAACATGACACATTTGAAAATTCTAAACATTTACGGTAGCTATAACTTAGAGTGTCAGTAGTAAAATGCAGAATTCATATACTGATATCAACACAATGATATTTTCAGTGCCAGAAACACAGCAAAATACTTGAATCTGAGATAAAACATAATGGGGTGCAATATCTCTTAAGTCTAAACATTAAAGTTTAGACCTTATGAAGAATTTAAGTGTCTTCTGTCCACAGTATCTTTAAAATATCAACATATAAAACAAAATATTCTGTAATGATCCAACAAAATCTAAATGGAAAGACCAATCTTAAGCATTTCAGTGTGTCCTTTCAGAAACTTACTATGAGCAGAAAATAATATTATTTTAATTGTTTTATTCTTCGCACTTATATTAGAATAAACTACTCTCTTCAAGTTTCAACATGGTTAAAGGAAAGGATGCTGTCTGTACCAGAAACTCCTTGCATATGATCAGGTAAATCACAGTTTATTTAGGAGAAGGAGCCAGAGATGGGATTTTCTTGTTTCTACTCTCTACCCTCCAGAGTCATTAGAATATTTCTCCTCTAAGTTTTGCAATGTGTTCTTTAGCCCAGAATTTTTATTTTAATCAATCTCTTAACTTAGAATTTTTCTGGGCAAATTTTTATGTGGACATGTACCATATTCAGTGTGTGTGTGTGTGTGTGTGTGTGTGTGTGTGTGTGTGTGTGTAATACATACATTTCAAAACTATGAATTATATACTATATATATAAAACTATATCCTTTAGATAAAATGAAAAATATGATTGACTTTGTGTTTACAAAAAATCTTTAGCATAAATTTTCTCAAAATGTGGAGAAATAGAGAGTTATAATTTTTTTTTTCTGAATGACAGATCACTTCCTTTCAAGTACCAAACAGCAAGGGTTACCAATATTATACTGTACCTCATCGTAACTCATGGTAAAATGTCTACAAAGTAATGAAAATACCAAAAAGCACATTTTAAACAAAGCACAAAATTCCAAATGTCATCAAGTACAGTGTCCTCTCTCGCTTTGTAGGCTTTCCTGTCACTGGAAGTGCCTCCTTCTTACATCTGTGCTAAGACATTCTGGCAATGTAGTCAGACTACTACCATTATATTTCATAGAAAGTAACCCAGTTTACAAGTATGCGACTGAGTTTCCCTCATGTAAAAATTGAAAGCTGGCCTTTTCATACAGGCAAGGTTTCTTTAGATTTAAACCTGGATGACACAAATGCTTTTTGCTGTATTTTACCTTTTCTGGGTTCAGAAGTTGCAGAGTAGAGAGATATATAGAATAACAGTTTTACATATGTTAGGCATATGTAGAGTTAGGAAATTATGATATAGACTAACTCTATTTTCATTTTTATATAAAAACAACCTTTAGAAAAAGAGGAAAACTGTATTGAAATGGTAAGCTCTTAAACCAGTAGTTCTTTACCTGTGAGTCACAATCTTTTGGGAGGTCGAATGACCTTTTCACAGGGGTCGCCTAAGACCATCAGAAAACATAGATATTTTCATTACAATTTATAACAATAACAAAATTATAGTAATGAAATAGCAACAAAAGTAATGTCATGGCTGGGGGTCATCACCATGTGAGGAAGTGTATTAAAGGGTGACAGGATTAGGAAGGCTGAGAACCATTGTCTGAAACGATGAAACGAAAAGACTGCTGTGTTGGGTTGTATCCTGTTGCCTCTTGCTGTTTCATTCTTAATATGTTTGTGTCCTTTCTGCACTATGGCGATTGGGAGTGTTTATCTTTGACTGTCTTCAAAGCTGCACAGTAGTTAGTGACAAATGCAGTGTTATTATTCATTGTGCAGAATTCGGACTTAAAGGAAGATCAGTGTTTCTTAAAATAATGTGCTTAGTTTTGCAATGTCATTTTCTTGTCCAGTTTTTTTGCTTCAGTAGGTGTAAAAGGAGTTCAGAAATCTGTATTATTACTTCAGTGTTCTTGAGAAGCACTTGGAAAGATAATGTTACTTTATTGGTATTTGAAGGTCAAGTAGCAAACTAAATGAAATTCACAGGTAAAGCCAGTATTCCAGTAGCAGCTAGCATGTTCCCTCCAGTATTTATGGAAAGCCTATACTGAGGAACAAAACTAAGAAGTGTGAGTTTCAATTCTTCCTCCTATGCAGCAGCTGTGACAGTGTTAAAAAGTGTCAGACTGTCAGGAGGCTGAAAGAAAAATTTAGGAACTGAATCCATTGTCCTGATGTCACATTGATAAATAAGTCCTTGGGGACAATAGCCTTGTAATGACACTAGCTGGGTGTTAAGAGGCTATCTCATGCAATGGGAAAGATTTCTTTTCTTTTGCTTAGTACAAATGCATCACCCACAAGACTCTCCGAATATCCATGTGTGCTTAATAAAATCAATACAGCCAAAATTGAAAGGTAGTTTATTCTAGCTGTTCCCTGTCCTCATATATTTGCTCTTTTGTTCCCACTTAGCTGAGGACCATTATTTTCTTCCAAACTCCCTTTTTCTGAGTTAAGAACTTCAAACCTGTAGGTTCTATCAAATGGGATAAGATTAGCTGAGATTGGGTATTGGTCTCAGCTGACTCGTAAAACCTAACTTTGCACTTGGTGGTATCAAATCCTACCAGAAATTTGACTGATTATATAAATTATCAGACTCAGTCTTTCTGTTGCAGTGTTAATCTTATGAGCTTCCTAATGCAATTATGAAAACCATGTATGTGTTACCACATTGGATATGATTATGACTTCATTTTGCAAACAAGTAAGTGAAAACTAAGTGAAAATAAATACCTTCTTCAAGGTTACAGATAGCAATCAGCAATTACACTCGTGCATATGATGTGCCTTTTTGGCATGCTTTCAGGCAGGAGAACTCAAAGCTCCCTTTCTATGTGTAAACGGCATGTATCCTGATTAGGTGTTTCTTCTGTATTTTACAACAGATAGAAAACTTAACTAGGGGGAAAAAGAATGTATGCCATGGTCATTGTGACAGTCACTTATTGTAGGACTGGATGGCATTTGTTCTATTTTGTTAAAAGAGGGGTGGTCCTATGCTTTATCCAGCAATAGGCTCTTCTCCTGTCATGAGTAATTTGTAAGAGTCTTCAAGAATATATTGCCATGATGGAGAAGAGCAAGTGTCCTGTGCTCATGGCCTCTCCAGATACATGATCCAGAAAAAGCCATCTGCTCCTTTACTTCAGCCTTCCTTTCCTAAGACTGAACACATTGTTATGATTTCTTGACTAATATTTTCAATTTTAATCCCTTAATTTGTGGATGTTATTTTCTTGAGAAAGCACATTTGTTTTCATTTGTATTGATTTCATACATAACCTATTGCTTCCTTGTTGGCATCAGGGTACACAGAAAAGGCATGTGATAGTTACAGTTCCCAGTTACAGAGGTTTGTAAAAGCGTGCTAGTACTGTGCGGTGGATGATCTTAAAACTGGGACAGTTCCTATGAGAAGAGGGAGAGGGGGAGAGAGCTACCTCTGGTGTGTTTAATTTATCATAGTATAACTCACTTCGGCTAGACAACTCCTAAGGAAAAGACAGATTCAGTCTAGATGCTGAACAGTCAGTGACTAATTTATCAGAATGTATTTTTCATCATGGACTCAGTTTTAACATAGATAATATTGTTTGTTATTAGTGCTATATGCATTTGATGATTATTCACTTTTCTATAAGAAGATGTCTATAACTTAAATTCCTGTGGATATGGATACTAATTACTGTGCTGAAAGAAAAAAAATGACTATTTCAAAACCAAAGTTACAGATACCCTGGTATCCTTTTCCCCTTATTGAAAATTTTTATTTTAAGACAATTTTTATCACATGCAGCAATACAAAAGGCTAATATAGATTGAAAATAAACTCTTTACTTGTACAATATGTATGAATTTGCAATAGTTTAATGATCTCTTGGGTATTTAAAAATATCCATACGATATAGCTTCTCAGCAAAACTTGGCATGTGTAGCTATAATCCTAGCAGTAAGGAGACCAAGGCAGGAGAATCGGGATTTTAATGGTTTGCCAGGTCTACATAGTGAATTCAAGGCCACCCTGAGTTGTAGAGTGAAACCTTGTCTCTCTAAGAAAGAACATATAATAACAATAACAACAGCAATACAGGGTTTTTTAATAAAAATTTCCTATTCTGTTTTTGTCCATTATTGATGCTATAAGCAAAAGTCCAACATACTGTAACATTAAAAAGGCAGAAATTTATTGTTTCTGAAGTCTTAGAGGCTGGGAAATCAAAGGTCAAGTTATTCAGATATTTGATGTCTGGTGAGGCACTGGTTACTTCTAAGATGTGCCTTGAACTTTGCACACTTCAATAAGAATAAACACTATCTTCTCTTCAGGAGAGATGCCATGCTAGTAGTTGTCTTGAATATTATAGTCTATTCAATGTGACACTAGGATCATCTTGAAGATTCACTTTTTTTCCTGTTTACAATACAATCTTGTTACTTTTTACTGTTACAGTAAGATGTGTAAAGTAAGATCAGACTAAGTTTGAACTGAGGATCTTCGTACCTCTGTCTCCAAAGCACTGGGATCTCAAGCCCGTGGCACCACATCTGCTTACCCCTCTTACTGGTTACATGTAGGAAACAAACCTCCCTGGCTGTAAGAGTTTCCTTTTCTTCTAAACCTAACAACATGAAGAAGACCAGAATTTGCTTATAAACTTTACTTTGATTTTACATGTAAAGTTGAGTCTGATACATGGCTTCCAGCAGAGTTAGAGTGACAACGCCAATTAAGTCATTGAATCAGAAATACAAATGCCACGTTTATTTGGTAACACTGAGAAATAGGTGGCACATTCAAATTAATCCTCTGATTAATCCTATTCTTAATCCTATTTTTAAAATTAAAGACTTTTTATTATTTATTTGCATGAGTCCATGTTTGACTGTATGTATGTATGAGTGTATGGGGGTGTGTGTGAGTCTGTGTGTGTGTCTATGCAAGTTTGTATGTGAGTATGTGTGTGTGTTATTGTATGTGTGATATGCCTAGATGTGGATGTGTGCATTTGAGTCTGTGCAATCGTGTGTGTGAGTCTGTGTGTGAGTGTGTGTGTATGTCTGAGTGATTGGGCAAGTGTGTGTGATGTGGCTGAGTGTGTGTGTACATTTGTGAGTGTGTATATGAGTGTATTGTGAGTTTGTATGTATCTGTGGGTGCAAAAGTGAATGTGTGTGATGTATGTGTTTTTGTGAGTGTGTGTGTATGAGCGTTTGTGAGAGTTTGTGTGTGTGTTCTTGAAGAGAGAGAGAGAGAGAGAGAGAGAGAGAGAGAGAGAGAGTTTGTGTGAGTGTGGTGTGTGTTCAATTGCTGTGCATGCCACCATGTATATGCTGAGGTGAGCGACAACTCTTGTATTCTTGCTTGCCATTTTGTGGGATCCAGGGATTGAACTCAGGCCCTCAGGCTTACATACCTTTATTTATTCAGCCACCAAACTGGTTCTTCTAATTTTATGTATGTCAATAAGCATTAAAATAAAGACTTGACAACTCTTTTGAAAATACTGAACTTAACTGGTGCCACACATTTTTGCCAGTAATTACTTTTCCTTGATTCAGTACATCAGAGTATCTCTAAAGTCACACCAAGAATAACACTTTAGGGATCTAGGCAGCAGCAATAATTCAGCTGTCACAGACTGGTAAAAGAGAAGACAATACAATGCCATCAGCTTTCAGTGTTAATAATATAGAGATAGGCAAACTGTAGAAACTGTTGATATTCTGAAAAATAAAACTGAGAAAAAAAGTTAAGATTGATAAATGTTAAATGTCCAAAATTTTTCTAGAAACTCATTTGGGATTTTAAAAGTCCCATAGTCATCTGGATGTACAACTATATACCAAAGAGAACCATTTTAAATTTAAGTCTTTAGTTCTATCTAGCATTCATACTCTGCCCTATATAATATGAACACATATATACATATGTGTATATACATATAATATAGTCTGGTAGTATGTATTATGCAATGCCCTGATGTGCACTTCACATACAAAATTTTATTCAGGATTGAATTACTTATATTTATCTAATAATTATCAAAAATATTATTTATATAGGAAAATAAAGAATAAAATATAATTGCAAAAGTTGTTAATGCTTTTCTCTCTGAAAATTGATAAGATATTGTGTTGAAACAAAGTCAGAAATGACAGATAAACTGCTTTTATCTTTATGAAATTAAAAACATTAAAACAAAGGTCTAACAAGGAATACTTGACACTTAATGGGCTGTCAAACACTTCCACATGTGAAATCACATATATGGCTGTAATTCAAAGTCCTATCACATGCTTAAACAGCGTTTGTTATCCCCCAGCAGTGAGTTTCATGCTTAGCCCTTTCTTCTTCCTTGTTGGTACTGAAGAAAGTAATGTCTTATTTTAGGAATGGCTTCTGGCAACCAGGCAGGACTGTACGGCTTTGTGTTACAAACCTATTTCTTGTTTTTTGCTTTATTTTCTTTGCTGTATTTTTCCATGTTTTTAATCCATGATGTTTTAAAACCTATGAATTTAAGCTACTTTAGATAGATGTTGACATGAAATGGTATTGTTTTGTTGTCATTTGCTTGCTTGTTTAGGCAGGGATTTGAAGGCATATGCTTGGTTGGCCCCACAGGAACTTGAGATAAGGCTTCAGGAAGTCCTCACTGGCTTTGACTCTCTTGTGAACCTCTGAAACTCATTGCCTTTTCTTGAATCAAGGGAAAAACCACTTCTTCTTGGGCATTAAGTCCCTCTTGCCTCTCAGTGATGGGAGGTTTTTCCGAACCTTCCCCATTAACAGGGCAGTGGGCATAACAGGTGACTGATTATTTTCTCCCCTTCTCAGCCCTAAAGTTTTAGGCTTGGAATATATTATCATCCATCTACATCACATTTCTTTCCTTATTGAAACCATTTACTTCCCCTGAGTCACATGTTCATATGTTCAGTATTTCTTCCAAATACTTCTGTATTAGGAAACCAATAGTTCCAAATAATTCTGTATTAGGAAACATTTTAATCTATAGACATTTTGCCCAAATCTCTTTTGTCCACTGTCTTTTCAGAGTACTGACATTAGTGAAAAATATTATTTATATGAAAAAAATTATAACCAAGGGGCCAAATGCTTTGCCTTAAATTAGTAGGCCAATACATTTATCTTTATTGAAGTATGTAAATATAAATTAGAGACATTAGCATGTTTTGTATCAAGTATCTTAAATACTGAGACTTTACTTGCATGCACTGGATATTTCAACAAAATACGTTTTAAAGCAAATTACAATTACTAAACACTGTGTTCTTTGAGCATCTCTGACCAACTTCTTTTGTACCATATATAACCAGCTGCATGATATTATTAGTGGGGTCACCGTGCACAGCATTTACTGGTATACTTCATTTATTAAAGATAATTGTAGTAACCTGACAAATCACTTCAATTATTAAATTTAGAAAAGAGATTTCTTGAAAAAATAATATGCAATATAATTATCACTTCATCATTTAATGTTATATTTGGTGAAGGTTTTGAAATATAACATTTTATAAATAATACCTTGCCTGTCTGTTATATTGCTGACATATGTTTATATTTTATATTCTCTTCAGAATCTCAGATTTCCACTTATTAAATGCCTGAGTAAAGGCATGAAAATCACCAGTGAAGTTGTTTTGAAAAAATGACCATTCTTCTTTGGATTTAACATTATGAAAGTTAGAAACTATTTAGTTACAATTATTTTTCACAATTTTCCCCAATTATTTAGTCTAGAACAATTTAGTTAAGGAGACTATATGATTTTTATATATAATAGTTTTAATTTTCCCTTCTTTTTTTAAATTGGATATTTTATTTATTTACATTTGAGATATTCTCCCCTTTCCCCATTCCTCCCCCAGAAGCTCCCATCACATCCACCCTCCTCGTTTTTGCTTTTAGATGATCTTAAAACTGGGACAGTTCCTATGAGAAGAGGGAGAGGGGGAGAGAGCTACCTCTGGTGTGTTTAATTTATCATAGTATAACTCACTTCTGGCTAGACAACTCCTAAGGAAAAGACAGATTCAGTCTAGATGCTGAACAGTCAGTGACTAATTTATCAGAATGTATTTTCATCATGGACTCAGTTTTAACATAGATAATATTGTTTGTTATTAGTGCTATATGCATTTGATGATTATTCACTTTTCTATAAGAAGATGTCTATAACTTAAATTCCTGTGGATATGGATATTAATTTACTGTGCTGAAGAAAAAAATGACTATTTCAAAACAAAGTTACAGATACCCTGGTATCCTTTTCCCCTTATTGAAAATTTTTATTTTAGAGACAATTTTTATCACATGCAGCAATTACAAAAGGCTAATATAGATTGAAAATAAACTCTTTACTTGTACATATATGTATGAATTTGCAATAGTTTTAATGATCTCTTGGGTATTTAAAAAATATCCGTACGATTTAGCTTCTCAGCAAAACTTGGCATGTGTAGACTATAATCCTAGCAGTAAGGAGACCAAGGCAGGAGAATCGGGATTTTAATGGTTTGCCAGGTCTACATAGTGAATTTCAAGGCCACCCTGAGTTGTAGAGTGAAACCTTGTCTCTCTAAGAAAGAACATATAATAACAATAACAACAGCAATACAGGGTTTTTTAATAAAAATTTCCTATTCTGTTTTTGTCCATTATTGATGCTATAAGCAAAAGTCCAACATACTGTAACATTAAAAAGGCAGAAATTTATTGTTTCTGAAGTCTTAGAGGCTGGGAATCAAAGGTCAAGTTATTCAGATATTTGATGTCTGGTGAGGCACTGGTTCCTTCTAAGATGTGCCTTGAACTTTGCACACTTCAATAAGAATAAACACTATCTTCTCTTCAGGAGAGATGCCATGCTAGTAGTTGTCTTGAATATTATAGTCTATTCATGAAGTCAAAGTCCTTGTGACACTAGGATCATCTTGAAGATTCACTTTTTTTCTGTTTACAATACAATCTTGTTACTTTTTACTGTTACAGTAAGATGTGTAAGTAAGATCAGACTAAGTTTGAACTGAGGATCTTCGTACCTCTGTCTCCAAAGCACTGGGGTCTCAAGCCGTGGCACCACATCTGCTTACCCCTCTTACTGGTTACATGTAGGAAACAAACCTCCCTGGCTGTAAGAGTTTCTTTTCTTCTAAACCTAACAACATGAAGAAGACCAGAATTTGCTTTAAACTTTACTTTGATTTTACATGTAAAGTTGAGTCTGATACATGGCTTCCTGCAGAGTTAGAGTGACAACGCCAATTAAGTCATTGAATCAGAATACAAATGCCATGTTTATTTGGTAACACTGAGAATAGGTGGCACATTCAAATTAATCCTCTGATTAATCTATTCTTAATCCTATTTTTAAAATTAAAGACTTTTTATTATTTATTTGCATGAGTCCATGTTTGACTGTATGTATGTTGAGTGTATGGGGTGTGTGTGAGTCTGTGTGTGTGTCTATGCAAGGGTTTGTATGTGAGTATGTGTGTGTGTTATTGTATGTGTGATATGCCTAGATGTGGATGTGTGCATTTGAGTCTGTGCAATCGTGTGTGTGAGTCTGTGTGTGAGTGTGTGTGTATTCTGAGTGATTGGGCAAGTGTGTGTGATGTGGCTGAGTGTGTGTGTACATTTGTGAGTGTGTATATGAGTGTATTGTGAGTTTGTATGTATCTGTGGGTGCAAAAGTGAATGTGTGTGATGTATGTGTTTTTGTGAGTGGTGTGTGTATGAGCGTTTGTGAGAGTTTGTGTGTGTGTTCTTGAAGAGAGAGAGAGAGAGAGAAGAGAGAGGAGAGAGAGAGAGTTTTGTGTGAGTGTGTGTGTGTGTTCAATTGCTGTGCATGCCACCATGGATATGCTGAGGTGAGCGACAACTCTTGTATTCTTGCTTGCCATTTTGTGGATCCAGGATTGAACTCAGGCCTCAGGCTTACATACCTTTATTTATTCAGCCACCAAACTGGTTCTTCTAATTTTATGTTATGTCAATAAGCATTAAAATAAAGACTTGACAACTCTTTTGAAAATACTGAACTTAACTGGTGCCAACATTTTTTGCCAGTAATTACTTTTCCTTGATTCAGTACATCAGAGTATCTCTAAAGTCACACCAAGAATAACACTTTAGGGATCTAGGCAGCAGCAATAATTCAGCTGTCACAGACTGGTAAAAGAGAAGACAATACAATGCCATCAGCTTTCAGTGTTAATAATATAGAGATAGGCAAACTGTAGAAACTGTTGATATTCTGAAAAAATAAAAACTGAGAAAAAAGTTAAGATTGATAAATGTTAAATGTCCAAAATTTTTCTAGAAACTCATTTGGGATTTTAAAAGTCCCATAGTCATCTGGATGTACAACTAATATACCAAAGAGAACCATTTTAAATTTAAGTCTTTAGTTCTATCTGCATTCATACTCTGCCCTATATAATATGAACACATATATACATATGTGTATTATACATATAATATAGTCTGGTAGTATGTATTATGCAATGCCCTGATGTGCACTTCACATACAAAATTTTATTCAGGATTGAATTACTTATATTTATCTAATAATTATCAAAAATATTTATTATATAGGAAAATAAAGAATAAAATATAATTGCAAAAGTTGTTAATGCTTTTCTCTCTGAAAATTGATAAGTATTGTGTTGAAACAAAGTCAGAAATGACAGATAAACTGCTTTTATCTTCATGAAATTAAAAACATTAAAACAAAGGTCTAACAAGGAATACTTGACACTTAATGGGCTGTCAAACACTTCCACATGTGAAATCACATATTATGGCTGTAATTCAAAGTCCTATCACATGCTTAAACAGCGTTTGTTATCCCCCAGCAGTGAGTTTCATGCTTAGCCCTTTCTTCTTCCTTGTTGGTACTGAAGAAAGTAATGTCTTATTTTAGGAATGGGGTTCTGGCAACCAGGCAGGACTGTACGGCTTTGTGTTACAAACCTATTTCTTGTTTTTTGCTTTATTTTCTTTGCTGTATTTTTCCATGTTTTTAATCCATGATGTTTTAAAACCTATGAATTTAAGCTACTTTAGATAGATGTTGACATGAAATGGTATTGTTTTGTTGTCATTTGCTTGCTTGTTTAGGCAGGGATTTGAAGGCATATGCTTGGTTGGCCCCACAGGAACTTGAGATAAGGCTTCAGGAAGTCCTCACTGGCTTTGACTCTCTTGTGAACCTCTGAAACTCGTTGCCTTTTCTTGAATCAAGGGAAAAAACCACTTCTTCTTTGGGCATTAAGTCCCTCTTGCCTCTCAGTGATGGGAGGTTTTTTTCCCAACCTTCCCCATTAACAGGGCAGTGGGCATAACAGGTGACTGATTATTTTCTCCCCTTCTCAGCCCTAAAGTTTTAGGCTTGGAATATATTATCATCCATCTACATCACATTTCTTTCCTTATTGAAACCATTTACTTCCCTGAGTCACTGTTCATAGTTCAGTATTTCTTCCAAATACTTCTGTATTAGGAAACAATAGTTCCAAATAATTCTGTATTAGGAAACATTTTAATCTATAGACATTTTGCCAAATCTCTTTTGTCCACTGTCTTTTCAGAGTACTGACATTAGTGAAAAAATATTATTATATGAAAAAAATTATAACCAAGGGGCCAAATGCTTTGCCTTAAATTAGTAGGCCAATACATTTATCTTTATTGAAGTATGTAAATATAATATAGAGACATTAGCATGTTTGTATCAAGTATCTTAAATACTGAGACTTTACTTGCATGCACTGGATATTTCAACAAAATACGTTTTTAAGCAAATTACAATTACTAAACACTGTGTTCTTTGAGCATCTCTGACCAACTTCTTTTGTACCATATATAACCAGCTGCATGATATTATTAGTGGGGTCACCGTGCACAGCATTTACTGGTATACTTCATTTATTAAAGATAATTGTAGTAACCTGACAAATCACTTCAATTATTAAATTTAGAAAAGAGATTTCTTGAAAAATAATATGCATATAATTATCACTTCATCATTTAATGTTATATTTGGTGAAGGTTTTGAAATATAACATTTTATAAATAATACCTTGCCTGTCTGTTATATTGCTGACATATGTTTATATTTATATTCTCTTCAGAATCTCAGATTTCCACTTATTAAATGCCTGAGTAAAGGCATGAAAATCACCAGTGAAGTTGTTTTGAAAAAATGACCATTCTTCTTTGGATTTAACATTATGAAAGTTAGAAACTATTTAGTTACAATTATTTTTCACAATTTTCCCAATTATTTAGTCTAGAACAATTTAGTTAAGGAGACTATATGATTTTTATATATTAATAGTTTTAATTTTCCCTTCTTTTTTTAAATTGGATATTTTATTTATTTACATTTGAGATATTCTCCCTTTCCCCATTCCCTCCCCCAGAAGCTCCCATCACATCCACCCTCCTCGTTTTTGCTTTTATTACCATTTTAATTACACGCAAGTATTTAAGGTCAGTTTTAGATTAAAGAACTAGCAATAAGATAGATGCAAATAGTCAAGGAACAAGCAAGACAATAAACACAATAGTCAAAGTACAAGCAAGGCAATAAAGAAGTTCTGTGTTCACTCCATGATCACTATTTCTAAGGGCTTACCAGGATGACCAAAATATCTGAGCCTACTTCCCTGTCCTAGCCCAAAGTCATTTTCCTGTCTGAAGCCTACTTCTTTGTTCTAGCCTAAGATTTTAGATGCCTGCCTGAAATCACTTCTTTGTTCTAGCCTAATGTCAGATTCCTGCCTGAAGCCTACTTCCTTATCCTTGGCCAATGCCTATTTCCTTGTCCTTGGCCATGTCAGGTTCTTGCCAAGCAGCCCAAAAAGCTTTCCACCTCTTTCTCCTTTTCTATTTCATAAACAAGACTGAGCTTGTCTTAGGTCATTCAGAAAAGAATGCCTTCCTACCTGTCGGGGAATATGCATTATCAAAAGCAATGCATTTCTGTCTTAGTTTGGTAAGGCTCTGTGTAGAATCTTACCCATCCTTAGCTTGTCAGCCTGTTAATTTAATAACTCTGTCTAGGGGTCCATTTTCAGGTTCAAGTCATGTAGTTTGGCTGCCAACATGTTGATGTTGTCAAAGACAACCTTTAACAATATCAATGCAAGTATTCCAGGACAAACCAGGCTAGCATGATCAAGCTATAATGCCCTTCTTGAAGCTTGACCAAAATAGAAATACTGACCTCAGGCCATGGGTAATTTTATCAGCAGTATCTGCAGCATCAACTCACAGCAGAGTGGCATTCTTTAAATTCATAATCTCACTATGCAAAGTTAAAGCATCCAGAGAGATGATAGAATTATGCCAAATACACTGCAAGTGTCTTTAAACTTTTTTTCTAATTATATTCACTATCATTGTAAGTTTTAGAAGTAACACAAATCCAATGGTATTTGGCATGACACTCGAGATGGCTCCTTACTCTTAAACTCTGAACCTCCTTCCAATAATTTGAATAGGATAAAGAGCATCAATCTGTTTTTCCAAATGCCTACCTAAATCCTCTTGTATACTCAACACATTAGTATCATTTTTTTCTAAGTGATTAACAAAAGTAGCTTTCTCATTTCCCCTTCTTAATGAGACAAACACTGTTTGTTTTGTATTGCCTCCATGTTTGAAGCATCAATCAGCTGTTTTGCTCAGATGCTCTGCTGCCTGCACTTAGAGAGTAGAACATGTAGACAGTAGAGTCACCAAAGCAAATTAGGAAAGTAGAGACAAGTTGAAGAGCTCTTATCCACTCAGGAAATACTATTTTTAAAATAATTGAGTCATAGGACACTTATGCACATCATGGAGCATGTGATAATAAATAGTGCATCTGTAGAATTAAGAATCAAATCCTGGCCTTTGGCCTGCGGCGGGCCCCTTGCTGGTCTGCTCCGGTGGAAACAGCAGATCCTGAGACATCCTAGGGGGACCCACGGCCCACAGAGCGGAGGGTAAGTCACCTTGCCCACTAGCCCAAGGCCCGGAATTAGAGCCGGGAGCCAGGTGGGGTTTAGGGAACTAGCAGACACCCAAGCCCGCCCCTCCGGACTATAACTTCCCGTGCACCCGGACCCTGGTCCTTTGGCCTGCGGCGGGCCCTTGCTGGTCTGCTCCCGTGGAAACAGCAGATCTTGAGACATCCTAGGGGGACCCACGGCCCACAGAGCGGAGGGTAAGTCACCTTGCCCACTAGCCCAAGGCCCGGAGTTACAGCCGGGAGCCAGGTGGGGTTTAGGGAACTAGCAGGCACCCAAAGCCCGCCCCTCCGGACTATAACTTCCCGTGCGCCCGGACCCTGGTCCTTTGGCCTGCGGCGGGCCCCTTGCTGGTCTGCTCCGTGGAAACAGCAGATCCTGAGACATCCTAGGGGGACCCACGGCCCACAGAGCGGAGGGTAAAGTCACCTTGCCCACTAGCCCAAGGCCCGGAATTAGAGCCGGGAGCCAGGTGGGGTTTAGGGAACTAGCAGACACCCAAAGCCCGCCCCTCCGGACTATAACTTCCCGTGCGCCCGGACCCTGGTCCTTTGGCCTGCGGCGGGCCCCTTGCTGGTCTGCTCCCGTGGAAACAGCAGATCCTGAGACATCCTAGGGGGACCCACGGCCCACAGAGCGGAGGGTAAGTCACCTTGCCCACTAGCCCAAGGCCCGGAATTAGAGCCGGGAGCCAGGTGGGGTTTAGGGAACTAGCAGGCACCCAAAGCCCGCCCCTCCGGACTATAACTTCCCGTGCACCCGGACCCTGGTCTTTGGCCTGCGGCGGGCCCCTTGCTGGTCTGCTCCGTGGAAACAGCAGATCCTGAGACATCCTAGGGGGACCCACGGCCCACAGAGCGGAGGGTAAGTCACCTTGCCCACTAGCCCAAGGCCCGGAGTTACAGCCGGGAGCCAGGTGGGGTTTAGGGAACTAGCAGGCACCCAAAGCCCGCCCCTCCGGACTATAACTTCCCGTGCGCCCGGACCCTGGTCCTTTGGCCTGCGGCGGGCCCCTTGCTGGTCTGCTCCCGTGGAAACAGCAGATCCTGAGACATCCTAGGGGGACCCACGGCCCACAGAGCGGAGGGTAAGTCACCTTGCCCACCAGCCCAAGGCCCGGAGTTACAGCCGGGAACCAGGTGGGGTTTAGGGAACTAGCAGGCACCCAAAGCCCGCCCCTCCAGACTATAACTTCCCGTGCGCCCGGACCCTGGTCCTTTGGCCTGCGGCGGGCCCCTTGCTGGTCTGCTCCTGTGGAAACACAGGATTCTGAGTCATCCTAGGGGGACCCACTGCACACAGAGCACAGGTCCCTCAGCTGGTCTGCTCTGGTGGAAACACCTGATCCTGAGACAACCTAGAGGACATACTGCATCCAGTGCAGAGGACAATTAGTTGGTCTGCGCCTGTGGAAACATCGAATCCTGAGACATCCTAGAAGACCTATTGCATCCAGAGCAGAAGGAGCTTAAGATCACAGGAACACAGAGACATCTGGAATCCGAGGAGATCGGACACAAGCAAGATAACTGGAAAGACAGACTCCAGTCAGACACAGTGAGCACAGGTAACACTAGAGTCAACCAGATGGCGAAAGGCAAGCGAAAGAACACAAGCAACAGAAACCAAAGTTACCTGACATCATCAGAACCCAGTTCTCCCACCATAGCAAGCCCTGGATACTCCATCACACAGGAAAAACAGGACTCAGAATTAAAATCACTTCTCATGATGATGATGGAGGATTTTAAGAAGGACATAAGTAACTCCCTTAAAGTAATACAGGAGAACACAGGTAAACAGGTAGAAGCCCTCAAAGAGGAAACACAAAAATCCTTTAAAAGAATTGAAAGAGAACACAGGTAAACAGGTAGAAGCCCTTAAAGAGGAAACACAAAAATCCTTTAAAGAATTTCAAGAAAACACAACAAAACAGGTGAAGGAATTGAACAAAACCATCCAGGATCTAAAACTGGAAATAGAAACAATAAAGAAATCTCAAAGGGAGACTACTGTGGAGATAGAAAACATAGGAAAGAGATCAGGAGTCATAGATGCAAGCATCACAACAGAATACAAGAGATAGAAGAGAGAATCTCATGCACGGAAGATACCATGGAAAACCTCGACACAACAGTCAAAGAAAATGCAAAATGCAAAAAGCTCCTAACACAGAACATTCAGGAAATCCAAGATGCAATGAGAAGACCAAACCTAAGGATAATAGGTATAGATGAGAGTGAGATTCCCAATCTAAAGGGCCAGTAATATCTTCAACAAAATTATAGAGGAAAATTTCCCCAACCTAAAGTACAAGACACCCCTAAACATACAAGAAGCCTACAGAACACCAAACAGACTAGACCAGAAAAGAAATACCTCCGTCACATAATAATCAAAACACCAAATGCACAAAACAAAGAAAAAATACTAAAAACAGTAAGGGAAAAAGGTCAAGTAACATATAAGGCAGACCTATAAGAATTACAGCAGACTTTTCACCAGAGACTATAAAAGCCAGAAGAGCCTGGTCTGATATCATACAGACCCTAAGGGAACACAACTGCCAGCCCAGACTGCTATACCCCGCAAAACTCTCGATCACTATAGATGGAGAAACCAAGATATTCCATGACAAAACCAAATTTGCACAATATCTTCCCACAAACCCAGCACTTCAAAGGATAATTGATGGAAAACGCCAACACAAGGAAGGAAACTACAACCTAGAAGAAACATGGAAGTAATCGTCCAACAACCTCCCCCCAAAAAAAGGTAGCTACACAAGCATAATTCCACCTCTAGTAACAAAAATAACAGGAAGCAACAATCATTTTTCCTTAATATCCCTTAACATCAATGGACTCAATTCTCCAATAAAAAGACGTAGACTATCAGACTGGATACATAAACAGGACCCAGAATTTTGTTGCATACAAGAAACGCACCTCAGTGACAAAGACAGACATTACCTCAGAGTAAAAGGCTGGAAAACTATTTTCCAAGCAAATGGTCCCAAGAAACAAGCTGGAGTAGCCATTCTAATATCAAATAAAATCGACTTTCAACCAAAAGTAATCAAAAAAGATAAGGAAGGACACTTCATACTCATCAAAGGAAAAATCTACCAAGATGAACTTTCAATTCTGAACATTTACGCTCCAAATGCAAGGGCACCTACATACATAAAAGAAACTTTACTAAAGCTCAAAGCACACATTGCACCTCACACAATAATAGCGGGGGATTTAACACCCCGCTCTCTCCAATGGACAGATCGTGGAAACAGAACTAAACAAAGACACACTGAAATTAACAGAAGTTATGGACCAAATGGATTTAACAGATATCTATAGAACATTTCATCCTAAAGTTAAAGAATACACCTTTTTCTCAGCACCTCATGGTACCTTCTCCAAAATAGACCATATAATTGTCACAAAACAGTCCTCAACAGATACAAAAAGATTGAAATAATCCCCTGCATCCTATCAGATCACCACGGACTAAGGCTGGTCTTTAATAATGACAGAACCAAGGAAAAAACCCACATCCATGTGGAAACTGAACAATGTTCTACTCAATGATGACTTTGTCAAGGAAGAAATAAAGAAAGAAATTAAAGACTTTCTAGAACTTAATGAAAATGAGGAAACATCATACCAGAACTTGTGGGACTCCATGAAAGCAGTGCTAAGAGGAAAACTCATAGCTCTAAATGCCTACAAAAAGAAATTGGAGAGAGCACACATTAACAACTTGACAGCACACCTGAAAGCTCTAGAACAAAAAGAAGCAAATATACCCAAGAGGAGTAGGCGTCAGGAAATAATCAAACTCAGGGCTGAAATCAACCGAGTAGAAACAGAAAGAACTATACAAAATATCAACAAAACCAAGAGTTGGTTTTTTGAGAAAATCAACAAGATCGATAAACCCTTAGCCAGATTAACCAGAGGGCACAGAGACAGTACCCAAATTAATAAAATCAGATCTGAAAAGGGAGACATAACAACAGAAACTGAGGAAATCCAAAAAATTATCAGATCCTACTACAAAGGCCTATACTCAACAAAACTGGAAAATCTGGATGAAATGGACAACTTTCTAGACAGATACCAGGCACCAAAGTTAAATGAGGAGCAAATAAACCATCTAAACAGTCCCATAACCCCTAAAGAAATAGCAGCAGTCATTAAAAGTCTCCCCACCAAAAAAAGCCCAGGACCAGATGGTTTTAGTGCAGAATTCTATCAGACCTTCAAGGAAGACCTAATACCAATTCTCTTCAAAACTATTCCACAAAATAGAAACGGAAGAAACACTACCCAATTCGTTCTATGAAGCTACAATCACACTCATACCTAAACCTCACAAAGACCCAACAAAGAAAGAGAACTTCAGACCAATCTCTCTTATGAATATTGATGCAAAAATACTCAATAAAATTCTAGCAAACCGAATCCAAGAACACATCAAAACAATCATTCATCATGATCAAGTGGGCTTTATCCCAGGAATGCAGGGATGGTTCAATATTCGGAAATCCATCAATGTAATCCACTATATAAACAAACTCAAAGAAAAAACACCACATGATCATCTCATTAGATGCTGAGAAAGCATTTGACAAAATCCAACATCCCTTCATGGTAAAAGTCTTGGAAAAATCAGGAATTCAAGGCCCATACCTAAACATAGTAAAAGCAATATACAGCAAACCAGTAGCCAACATCAAACTAAATGGAGAGAAACTTGAAGCATTCCCACTAAGATCAGGGACTAGGCAAGGTTGCCCACTCTCTCCCTACCTATTCAATATAGTACTGGAAGTCCTAGCCAGAGCAATCAGACAACAAAAAGAAGTCAAAGGAATACAAATAGGAAAGGAAGAAGTCAAAATATCACTATTTGCAGATGATATGATAGTATACTTAAGTGACCCCAAAAACTCCACCAGAGAACTCCTAAACCTGATAAACGACTTCAGCAAGGTGGCAGGTTATAAAATCAACTCGAACAAATCAGTAGCCTTCCTCTACATGAAAGATAAACAGGCTGAAAAAGAAATTAGGGAAATGACACCCTTCACAATAGTCACAAATAATATAAAATACCTCGGGGTGAATCTAACCAAGCAAGTGAAAGATCTGTATGACAAGAACTTCAAGACTCTGAAGAAAGAAATTGAAGAAGATCTCAGGAAATGGAAAGATCTCCCATGCTCATGGATTGGCAGGATCAATATAGTAAAAATGGCCATCTTGCCAAAAGCAATCTACAGATTCAATGCAATCCCCATTAAAATACCAACTCAATTCTTTACAGAACTTGAAAGAGAAATTCTGAAATTTATTTGGAACAACAAAAAACCCAGGATAGCGAAAACCATCCTCAACAATAAAAGAACTTCTGGAGGAATCGCCATCCCTGACATCAAGCTGTACTACAAAGCAATAGTGATAAAAACGGCCTGGTATTGGTACAGAGATAGGCAGGAAGATCAGTGGAATAGAGTTGAAGACCCAGAAATCAACCCACAGAACTATGGTCATTTAATCTTTGACAAAGGAGCTAAAACTATCCAGTGGAACAAGGACAGCATTTTCAACAAATGGTGCTGGTTCAACTGGAGGACAACATGCAGAAGAATGCAAATCGATCCTTTCCTATCTCCTTGTACAAAGCTCAAGTCCAAGTGGATAAAGGACCTTCACATAAAACCAGACACACTGAAGCTAATAGAAGAGAAAGTGGGGAAGACCCTCGAATACCTAGGCACAGGGGAAAAGTTCATGAATAGAACACCAATGGCCAATGCTCTAAGATCAAGAATTGACAAATGGGACTTCGTAAAATTGCAAAGTTTCTGTAAGGCAAAGGACACTGTCAATAGGACAAAACGGCAACCAACAGATTGGGAAAAGATCTTCACCAATCCCACATCCGATAGAGGACTAATATCCAATATATACAAAGAACTCAAGAAATTAGACTCTAGACAACCAAATAACCCTATTAAAAAATGGAGTAAGGAGCTAAACAAAGAATTCTCAATTGAGGAAATCCGAATGGCCGAGAAGCACCTAAAGAAATGTTCAGCATCCTTGGTCATCAGGGAAATGCAAATCAAAACAACCCTGAGATTCCACTTCACACCAGTCAGAATGGCTAAAATCAAAAACTCAGGTGATAGCAGATGCTGGCGAGGATGTGGAGAAAGAGGAACCCTCCTCCATTGTTGGTGGGACTGCAAGATGGTGCAACCACTATGGAAAACAGTCTGGCGGTTCCTCAGAAAATTGGACATATCACTACCTGAGGACCCAGCTATACCACTCCTGGGTATATATCCAGAAGATGCTCTAACACATAACAAGGAAATATGCTCCACTATGTTTATAGCAGCTTTATTTATAATAGCCAGAAACTGGAAAGAACCCAGATGCCCTTCAACAGAGGAACGGATACAAAAAATGTGGTATATTTATACAATGGAATATTACTCAGCTATTAAAAACAATGAATTTGATAAATTCTTATATAAATGGATGGAACTAGAAAATATCATCCTGAGTGAAGTAACCCAATCACAAAAGAACATACATGGTATTCACTCACTGATTATTGGATTTTAGCCCAGAAGCCTGAAATACCCAAGATTCAACTCACAGACCACATAAAGCTCATGAAGAATGATGACCAAATAGGGGAGCCTTCAGTCCTTCTTAGAAGGAGTAACAAAATACTCAAGGGTGCAAATATGGAGACACAGTGCAGGACAGAAACTGAAGGAGGGACCGTCTACAGACTATTCCACCTAGATATCCATCCTATGTGCAGTCACCAAGGTAGAGGTTGATGTGGATGGCAGGATGTACACGCTGACAGGAGCCTGATATAGCTGTCTCCTTAGAGGTCTGCAAGAGTCTGACATACTCATAGGCAGATGCTCACAGCTAACCATTAAACTGAGCATGGAGTTCCCAATGGAGAAGATAGAGTGAAGGCTGAAGGAGTTGAGAGGATTCGCGACACCATGAGGAAAGCAACAATCCCAACCAACCAGAGCCCCCAGGGTCTAAGCCACCAGCCTGGGAGTGCTTAGGGAGGGACTCAAGGCTCCAGCTATATAGGCAAGGGAGCTATATATAAGTGGAGAGAAGAGATCCTTTGACCCATGAAGGCTGGTCGTGGTGGGGGGGGGGATACTCGAGGGTGGGGAGGTGAGGTACAGGGGAGGGTGGGTGGGGGTACACCAACATGGAGGTGGGAAGAGGGGGAAAGGGATAGTGAGTTACTGGGAGGGATTGGGGGAAATGGGGTAAGGAGAGAACATCTGAAATGTAAAAAATAAAAAATTTTACAATAAAAAAAAAAAAAAAAGAATCAAATCCTGATCTCCATAAGCATGCTTTTTATTGCGTCAGTTAAAATTAGACTTTGTTGTACAATATAAAGTCAATGTCTGAGGTCAACAGTTAATAAAAGAAATACTTTTGACTCTAGTGTTTACACAAAGATTTGTATTTTACACAATTTGTGTGTTTAGTAGTAAAATTTCTCATCTTAATAGATCTGTGAAATTCAGACTAAGTAGAGCAGAACCTTAACGACTATAACATCTTCAGAATATATTTACTCATCATTGAGGACTTCTGTGACAAGAATATAACTCTTAAATATTACTACTTCCCTCCTTCCTTTGTCTTTATTCTAGGCATTACTACCAACTCAAATACTTTGTATTCCTTCATGCGGATTTCCATAATCACAGATCAACTGATGAGCTCCAGTAATGAGGTCTACTCCAGCTCCAAGAGCATGTCATCAAGAAGTTAAAGAAATGTTTTTTTACAGCTTGCAGCTGTGTGAAATTGCAGTCTACCTTCCATAAGCAATCATAATAAGAAGGCAATTACTCTGGGAATCTTGATACATTTTATTGGATTTAGTTTTGTTGAGATTTTCTTAACCAATGTGCCATGCATTTACAAAGTTGTTCCAACCTCAATATTATTGAAAATGACAAGTTTTGGAGCAGAGGAAAAATAGAATTTATTTATTATTTTTTCATGTAGCACATAGCATTTATAACCTCTGTGAATCATATATTGTTTTGAAATGTATGCAGATAAATTCTTGAAATGTGGTGGAGATAAATGTCATGATTCTGTGTTAGTCTAGCCTTGCTCAATCTTCACTTATGTACAGGCACATTTTTGGCACAGAACAGTGTGGAAAAAGGGACAACTTCCAGGAGTCCATTTCACCCTTTCTTGAGGCATAGTCTCTCTTTTATCTGCTGCTATGTTGTGTACTCCACCCTAGCTGTCTCCAAATTTGGAGATGATTCCCATCTCTCTGCCTTCTATCCTTTCTTAGAAACAATGCAGTTAGAAACAATGCATGCTACCAGGTCAGGCTTATTATTGGTTCCAAACTAAGGTTATCAGGTTCACACAAATAAGCACATTTGCCTACAAGCCATCTCCCATGACCAGCTTGTGGTTACTTTTAACTGAACAAAATGAAGTTAATTTCAAGACTAAGTTAGATATGCATTCCATAATAAATCGGATGGGTAGGAAGCTGAATGAAACAGCATGCCAACAGTGTTTAAATTAAATATATTCAACAGGAGGATGGTTCACTGCTCAGGAGTGCTGGCATCTCCTCCAGAGGACCTGATTCAGTTTTAAGCATCTAAAACACACCTTAAATTCCAACCCTAGGGTCTACAGTGACCTCTCATGGGCTACTTGGACACTGAAATTCATAAGACATACACATAAGTAAAACTAATAAATCTTTTGTTTAAAGTTCAAAACACATTCTAAACTTAGGCATATTGATAAATGGAAGTTTATAACTTCATCAGTTCTGATTTATATGTTTGCCAAGTGTTTGGTTCACAGCTCCATTAGTAAATGGAAGGGCACGTTGTAAGACTCATCTCTAAATCTAGTTCTGCTCCCGGAAGGCAGTCAGCTTGAATACATGATATATTAGGAAGTATCTAATATGAAAAAAAATGTATCCCCCCTTTTATGCTACAATACAGTTTTGTACAGAAAAAAATAAAATTATCTTTAACTTTGGAATTATAGTCACTAATCAAATTATGGAATTTTAGATATATTCTAATAAAACCAAAAAGGTTTGTAATAGCATAAGAATTAGAAGTCTCTAAGGTGACTAAAAAATACACTCAGAAGCTGTCCTGGATTATGTTGTCATTGATTTTTTAAAAGGTCAAAAAAAAATTAGAAACCAGCATTACAGTGCAGACCAACTGGTAAAAATTAATGATGGTTGCTGTAGCATTTTGAACAAAAAAAAGCCTAAATAAAATTGTTTTTAAAATGAAAATGCCTAAGCTTTAAAATAAGGAAAATTGACACATTGAACTTAGAGGTATATAGTATTTGCCCCGACTGGAAGAAGGGCCTGAATTGTGACAGCACACCAGGAGAGCTGTTCACTTTTGCAAATGGTGATGAGAGGATTAGGCTATTAGCTGCTGAGACAAAACACCATACTGCAGCATGTCTTCAGCTTCTCACAGGGCAGGCGCTGTAACTGGAGGGTACCCAATTGATCACGTACAAGCATACTGGTCTGTCTGCCAGGACACAGCTGTTTTGGAATTTGGGGGCTTCAATTTTCCCATCTGCTACCTGTAGTTCCAATGAGAGTTTCCAGGCAGGTTTATTTGTGCCTTGAAGCTTTCAGATTTCAGTAATTAACTGTGTTGATTTTGTTAAAAGATGAATCTTCCCTTTTTCAAAATAATAAAGCCTACAGCCCCTAATTTATATTCTTTTTTTCCATGGATAATTTATTTATTTACATTTCAAATGTTTTCCCCTTTCCCAGTTTCCCCCTGTATACCCCCCATCCCATCCCACCTCCCCCGATTCTATGAGACTGTTCCCAACCCACCCATCCACTGGCTCCTGCCTCCCCACCCTGCATTCCTCTACACTGGGGCATCCAACCTTCACAGGACCAAGGTCCTCTCCTCCTATTGATGCCTGACAAGGCCATCCTCTGCTACAAATGCAGCTGGAGCCATGGATCATTCCATGTGTACTCTTTGGTTGGTAGTTTAGTCCATGGGGCCCTGGGGATTCTGCTTGGTTGATATTGTTGTTCTTCCTATGGGGTTGCAAACCCCTTCAGCTCCTTCAGTCCTTTCTCTAACGCCTCCATTGGGGACCCAGTGTTCAGTCTAATGGTTGGCTGTGAGCATCTGCCTCTGTTTTTGTCAGGCTCTTGTAGAGCCTCTCAGCAGACAGCTATATCAGGCTCCTGTCAGCATGCACTTCTTGGCATCCATAGTAGTATCTGGTTGTTGACTGAATATAGAATGGATCCCAAGTGGGGCAGTCTCTGGATGGCTTTTCCTTCAGTTTTTGCTTCATACTTTGTCTCCATATTTCCTCCCTTGATTATTTTGTTCCCCCTTCTAAGAAGGACCAAAACATCCACACTTTGATTGTATGTCTTGTTGAGCTTCATGTGGTCTGTGAATTGTATCATGAGTATTCTGAGCTTTGGGGCTAATATCAACTTATCAGTGAGTGCATATCATATGTGTTCTTTTGTGACTGGGTTACCTCACTCAGGATGATATTTTCTAGTTCCATTCATTTGCCAAAGAATTTAGTGAAGTCATTGTTTTTAATAGCTGAGTAATACTCCATTATGTAAATGTACCACATTTTCTGTATCTATTCCTCTGCTGAAGGACATATGGGCTTTTTCCAGATTCTGGCTATTATAAATAGGGCTGCTGTGAATATAGTGGAACATGTGTCCTTTTTATATGTTGGAGCATCTTTTGGGTATATGCACAGAAGTGGTATATGCCGAGGAGAGGTATAGCTGGGCCCTCAGGTAATACTATGTTCAATTTTCTGAGGAACTGCCAAATTGATCTCCAGAGTGCTTATAACAATTTACAATCCCATCAACAATGGAGGAGTGTTTTTCTTTCTCCACATCCTTGCCAGCGTTTGAGATCACCTGAGGTTTTGATCTTAGCCATTCTGACTGGTGTGAGGTGGAATCTCAGGGTTGTTTTGATTTGCATTTCTCTGATGACTAAGGATGTTGAACATTTCTTTAGTGCTTCTTGGCCAGTAGATGTTCCTCAGTTGAGAATTCTCTGTTTAGCTATATATCCCATTTTAAATAGGGTTATTTGATTCTCTGGAGTCTAACTTCTTCAGTTCTTTGTATACTTGGATATTAGCCCTCTATCAGATGTAGGGTTGGTGAAGATCTTTACCGATCTGTTCGTTCCCGCTTTGTCCTCTTGACAGTGTCCTTTGCCTTACAGAAGCTTTGCAATTTTATGAGGTCCACTTGTCTATTGTTGATCTTAGAGCGTATGCCATTGGTGTTCTGTTCAGTAACTTTCCCCCTGTGCCCATGTTTCCAGGCACTTTCCCACTTTCTCTCCTATTAGTTTCAGTGTGTCTAGTTTTATGTGGAGCTGTATATAAGGAGATAAAAACTGATTGATTTACAGTTTTCTACATGCTGACTGCCAGTTGATCCAACACCATTGTTGAAAATACTGTCTTTTTTCACTAAATGGTTTTAACTCCTTTATCAAAATCAAGTAATCATAGGTGTTTGGGTTCATTTCTGGGTCTTCAGTTCTATTTCATTGATCTAACTGCCTGTCTCTGTATCAATATCATACAGGTTTTTTTTTTTTTTTTTTTTTTTTGTTTTTTTTTTTTGTTTTTTTTTTTTTTTTTTTTTTTTTTTTATCACTATTGCTCTGTAATAGAGCTTAAGGTCAGGGATGGTGATTTCCCCAGAAGATCTTTTATTTTGAGAAGAATTTTTCTTATCCTATTTTTTTTTTTAATTCCAAATGAATTTTCAAATTGCTCTATCTAACTCTGAAGAGTTGGCTTGGAATTTTGATGGGGATTGCATTGAATCTGTAGATTGTTTTCGCAAGATGGCCATTTTTACTATATTAATCCTATAATCCATGAGCATGGGAGATCTTTCCATCTTCTGAGATCTTCAATTTCTTTCTTCAGAGACTTGAAGTTCTTGTCATACAGATCTTTCACTTGCTTGGTTAGAGTCACACCAACGTATTTTATGTTATTTGTGACTATTGTGAAGGGTATCATTTCCCTAATTTCTTTCTCAGCCTGTTTCTTGGGATTATTTGCTTGGAAAAAATTTTTTTCCAGCCTTTTACTCTGAGGTAGTGTCTGTTTTTGTCACTGAGATGCATTTCCTGTATGCAGCAAAATTCTGGTTCCTGTTTACATATCCAGTCTGTTGGTCTGTGTCTTTTTAAGGGGAATTGAGTCCATTGATGTTAAGAGATAGGAAGGATCAATGATTGTTGCTTCCTGTTATTTTGTTGTTAGAGGTGGAATTAGTTTTATGTGGCTATCTTCTTTTGGTTTGTTGAAAGAAGATTACTTTCTTGCTTTTTTTATGGTGTCGTATCCTCTTTGTGTTTCAGTTTTACATCTATTATCCCGTGTATGGCTGGATTTGTAGAAATACATTGTGTAAATTTGTTTTTGTCGTGGAATATCTTAATTTCTCCATCTATGTTAATTGAGAGTTTTGCTGGGTAGAGCAGCCTGGACTGGCATTAGTGTTCTCTTCGGGTCTGTATGACATCGCCCAGGTTCTTCTGGTTTCTAGAGTCTCTGGTGAGAAGTCTGGTGTAATTCTTATAGGTCTGCCTTTATATGTTACTTGACCTTTTTCCCTTAACTTCCCTTAGTATTTTTTCTTTGTTTTGTGCAGTTGATGTTTTGATTATTAAGTGACGGGAGGTATTTCTTTTCTGGTCTAGTGTGTTTGGTGTTCTGTAGGCTTCTTGTATGTTCATGGACATCTCTTTCTTTAGGTTAGGGAAGTTTACTTCTGTAATTTTGTTGAAGATATTTACTGACCCTTAATGTTGGGAATCTTTGCTCTCTTCTATACCTATTACCCTTATTTAGGTTTGGTCTTCTCATTGTGTGCTGGATTTCCTGAATGTTTTGAGTTAGCAGCTTTTAGCATTTGCATTTTCTTTGACTGTTGTGTCAATGTTTTCTATGGTATCTTCTGCACCTGAGATTCTCTCTTCTATCTCTTGTATTCTGTTATTGATGCTTGTATCTATGACTCCTGCTCTCTTTCCTAGGTTTTCTATTCCAGGATTGTCTCCTTTGTGATTTCCTTACTGTTTCTACTTCCATTTTTAGATCTTGGATGGTTTTGTTCAATTCCTTCACCTGTTTCATTGTGTTTTTCCTGTAATTCTTTAAGGGATTTTTGTTTGTTTGTTTGTTTGTTTCCTCTTTAAGGGCTTATACTTGTTTACCTGTGTTCTCCTGTATTTCTTTAAGGGAGTTATTTATGTCCTTCTTAAAGTCCTCTATCATCATCATGAGAAGTGATTTTAAATCTGAATCTTGCTTTTCTAGTGTGTTGGTGTATCCAGGACTTGCTGTGGTGAGAGAACTGGGTTCTAATGATGCCAAGTAGCCTTGGTTTCTGTTGCTTATATTCTTGTGCTTGCCTTGTGTCATCTGGTTATCTCTAGTGCTAACTGCCCTTGCTGTCTCTGACTGGAGCCTGTCCCTCCTGTGACCTTAGTTGTGTCAGAACTTCTCATAGTCCAGCTGTGTTTGTGATCCTGTGATTCTGGGATCCTGTGCATCTTGAGATCCTGGGTGTGTTAGAGCTCCTTGGAGTCACGCTTCCTCTGAGATAATGAAATCCTTTTGCGACCAAGCTCCTGAGATCCTGTTGTTTCAGAGCTTTGGGAGTCAAGCTTTCTCTGGGTGTTGCAGATGTGGGTGTGGAGCCAGAGCCCTGGGTTTGCTTCAGGCACAGGTGCAAGCTGGAAGAAACCAGTGCCTCTGGCTGGTCCGAGTTTTGTGTTTCTCTGGTTCCTGTAATGGTCACAGTTATGCTGGATGTTGGTTAAGATATTGTGGTCTCAGCTTGATCTTAAGTGTGTCAGAGCTCCAGTGTTTCTGAGTATGACCAATCTCCTGGGAGTCGAGCTTCCTATATTATCCTGTTATCCTAGGTGTTTCAGAGCACCTGAGAGTGGGTCTCCCTCTGTGATCCTGGGCATGTTAGAGCACCTGGGAGTTGAGCTTTCTCTGGGTGTTGTGGTATTGGGTGCAGAGCCAGCACCTAAGATCTGCTCTGGCTACAGCCCCTTTTTTATCATCACTCTGGGATCTAACGAAACTGGTGCAGACCTGATTCCATCACAATAAAGACTGGCTGCAGAGCCTGTTCTTATTAGTGCTAGGAGTTTGGGCAGAGGCTAGTTGATTACATAAAACAATCTGTTTTTTTTCACCAATAATTTACTCTGTCAGTAGTCTCTGTTATTGACAATTTTTTTATTGTTATATCTGTTTACCCTTTTGCCTTTGCTCACTTGAGTCTACATCTCTCAGCCTAAGGGATAAAAGTCCAGAAGGCTATGCCTGTATTCAGTGTCATAGCTGTTGTAATACACTAATTAGAGCTATGCCTTAGCAAGGCTGTGTTGGATCGTGGCCATAGTAGTCTGTGAAATGAAATCAGGAATGGTGTATATTTCATGTATTGGTAACCACAATCTTTTCTTACTCAACGTCGCTAAGCTCAGCTTCACCTACCTTGCAAAGGTGATGCTCTTTCACCCAAAGCAATAAGGACAGAAGTTTGAGAAGTAAAGACCCTGATGCAATCATTCATCTCTTATGATGATGCTTTCTTCAAAATGACTTAATATTTCCGACTAAAAATGATTACTTGCAGACAGCAATCTTTCTCTTTAACAGTCTACTTGTATTACTCTTAAATAGTGAGATTTTAGAGTAAATGAATTGTGAAAAAGGCCAAAAATACCATCTTTGGTGCTATAAGACAAGGGCAATGCCAATAGCTGCATTAGTCCACCAGGAATTTACATTTGTTTCATTCACTGGTGTATCTCCAGTACCTAGAATACTATTGTTGGTGTAGATAATACATAGTCAATATCTAAGGACATGTACTAGGTTATAAGAACAAAACTACTGACTATATGAATAATTATCATCACAGTATGATACCTTTGTGAAAAATACCGGAGAACTGTCTTAATGGAAGGAGTGAGGGTGTTTCTGGAATATATTATCAAAAAGGGTGGGAAAGAAGCATATTGAACCCAGGAGGATGGATAGGGCACATGAAAGATTCTTCAAGTGAATGCATTCGAAATCTAGAGTAAATTCAGGTCTGGGAAGGATGATTGGAGGAAGTTTAAATCCACGACAATGCACTATACTGTGCATTGTATTATTAAAAGAGTAGGATAAAGGAGGATTAAGGCTAAGATAGTGTCTTAGTCAGGAATCCTACTGATATGATAAACCATCATGACCAAAAGTAACTTGGGGAAAGGGGCTTGTTTCAGCTTGCAGCTTATCAGTCTATCATTAAGGGGAGCCAGGGCAAGAAATCAGAGCAGATATCTGGGAGCCAGGAACAGCAACAGAGACTATGGAGGAGCCCTACTACTGGGTTGTTCACACAGCTTGCTCATTCTGCTTGTCATAGCTCTAAATCAGTCATCAGCCAAGAACATGCATCACACACTTATCTACGGACCAATCCTGTGAAGCCATTTTTCTTACAATTGAAGTTCCCTCATCTGAAATGCTTCTTGCTGTGTCAAACTTATGTCAAATGAATAAGTATGGATAAGCAGACACTATCACTGTGTTCAGTGCTATTTTGCTGCTAATACAGTAAGTGAGGAAAATTACATTGGTAACAATCTTGGAAATCAAAAGAATATTCTTACACTGATAATTAAATACCAGCATACTTTCTAAAAAGGTCTATTAAGCTGTCTAGAAATGGGATTAATATTTCTTAGAGTAGTAATGGCTTATTAAGAACATTAAAAATCTTAGTTATTAAAAAACTGTTATGCAACTGAGATCTTTTTTTTTTTTTATTGTAAAATTTTTTATTTTTTACATTTCAGATGTTCTCTCCTTACCCCATTTCCCCCAATCCCTCCCAGTAACTCACTATCCCTTCCCCCCTCTTCCCACCTCCATGTTGGTGTACCCTCACCCACCCTCCCCTGTACCTCACCTCCCCACCCTCGAGTATACCCCCCCACCACGACCAGCCTTCATGGGTCAAAGGATCTCTTCTCCCCTTATATATAGCTCCCTTGCCTATATAGCTGGAGCCTTGAGTCCCTCCCTAAGCACTCCCAGGCTGGTGGCTTAGACCCTGGGGGCTCTGGTTGGTTGGGATTGTTGCTTTCCTCATGGTGTCGCGAATCCTCTCAACTCCTTCAGCTTCACTCTATCTTCTCCATTGGGAACTCCATGCTCAGTTTAATGGTTAGCTGTGAGCATCTGCCTCTGAGTATGTCAGACTCTTGCAGACCTCTAAGGAGACAGCTATATCAGGCTCCTGTCAGCGTGTACATCCTGCCATCCACATCAACCTCTACCTTGGTGGCTGCACATAGGGTGGATATCTAGGTGGAATAGTCTGTAGACGGTCCCTCCTTCAGTTTCTGTCCTGCACTGTGTCTCCATATTTGCACCCTTGAGTATTTTGTTACTCCTTCTAAGAAGGACTGAAGGCTCCCCTATTTGGTCATCATTCTTCATGAGCTTTATGTGGTCTGTGAGTTGAATCTTGGGTATTTCAGGCTTCTGGGCTAAAATCCAATAATCAGTGAGTGAATACCATGTATGTTCTTTTGTGATTGGGTTACTTCACTCAGGATGATATTTTCTAGTTCCATCCATTTATATAAGAATTTATCAAATTCATTGTTTTTAATAGCTGAGTAATATTCCATTGTATAAATATACCACATTTTTTGTATCCATTCCTCTGTTGAAGGGCATCTGGGTTCTTTCCAGTTTCTGGCTATTATAAATAAAGCTGCTATAAACATAGTGGAGCATATTTCCTTGTTATGTGTTAGAGCATCTTCTGGATATATACCCAGGAGTGGTATAGCTGGGTCCTCAGGTAGTGATATGTCCAATTTTCTGAGGAACCGCCAGACTGTTTTCCATAGTGGTTGCACCATCTTGCAGTCCCACCAACAATGGAGGAGGGTTCCTCTTTCTCCACATCCTCGCCAGCATCTGCTATCACCTGAGTTTTTTATTTTAGCCATTCTGACTGGTGTGAAGTGGAATCTCAGGGTTGTTTTGATTTGCATTTCCCTGATGACCAAGGATGCTGAACATTTCTTTAGGTGCTTCTCGGCCATTCGGATTTCCTCAATTGAGAATTCTTTGTTTAGCTCCTTACTCCATTTTTTAATAGGGTTATTTGGTTGTCTAGAGTCTAATTTCTTGAGTTCTTTGTATATATTGGATATTAGTCCTCTATGGATGTGGGATTGGTGAAGATCTTTTCCCAATCTGTTGGTTGCCGTTTTGTCCTATTGACAGTGTCCTTTGCCTTACAGAAACTTTGCAATTTTACGAAGTCCCATTTGTCAATTCTTGATCTTAGAGCATAGGCCATTGGTGTTCTATTCATGAACTTTTCCCTGTGCCTAGGTATTCGAGGGTCTTCCCCACTTTCTCTTCTATTAGCTTCAGTGTGTCTGGTTTTATGTGAAGGTCCTTTATCCACTTGGACTTGAGCTTTGTACAAGGAGATAGGAAAGGATCGATTTGCATTCTTCTGCATGTTGTCCTCCAGTTGAACCAGCACCATTTGTTGAAAATGCTGTCCTTGTTCCACTGGATAGTTTTAGCTCCTTTGTCAAAGATTAAATGACCATAGTTCTGTGGGTTCATTTCTGGGTCTTCAACTCTATTCCACTGATCTTCCTGCCTATCTCTGTACCAATACCAGGCCGTTTTTATCACTATTGCTTTGTAGTACAGCTTGATGTCAGGGATGGCGATTCCTCCAGAAGTTCTTTTATTGTTGAGGATGGTTTTCGCTATCCTGGGTTTTTTGTTGTTCCAAATAAATTTCAGAATTTCTCTTTCAAGTTCTGTAAAGAATTGAGTTGGTATTTTAATGGGGATTGCATTGAATCTGTAGATTGCTTTTGGCAAGATGGCCATTTTTACTATATTGATCCTGCCAATCCATGAGCATGGGAGATCTTTCCATTTCCTGAGATCTTCTTCAATTTCTTTCTTCAGAGTCTTGAAGTTCTTGTCATACAGATCTTTCACTTGCTTGGTTAGATTCACCCCGAGGTATTTTATATTATTTGTGACTATTGTGAAGGGTGTCATTTCCCTAATTTCTTTTTCAGCCTGTTTATCTTTCATGTAGAGGAAGGCTACTGATTTGTTCGAGTTGATTTTATAACCTGCCACCTTGCTGAAGTCGTTTATCAGGTTTAGGAGTTCTCTGGTGGAGTTTTTGGGGTCACTTAAGTATACTATCATATCATCTGCAAATAGTGATATTTTGACTTCTTCCTTTCCTATTTGTATTCCTTTGACTTCTTTTTGTTGTCTGATTGCTCTGGCTAGGACTTCCAGTACTATATTGAATAGGTAGGGAGAGAGTGGGCAACCTTGCCTAGTCCCTGATCTTAGTGGGAATGCTTCAAGTTTCTCTCCATTTAGTTTGATGTTGGCTACTGGTTTGCTGTATATTGCTTTTACTATGTTTAGGTATGGGCCTTGAATTCCTGATTTTTCCAAGACTTTTACCATGAAGGGATGTTGGATTTTGTCAAATGCTTTCTCAGCATCTAATGAGATGATCATGTGGTTTTTTTCTTTGAGTTTGTTTATATAGTGGATTACATTGATGGATTTCCGAATATTGAACCATCCCTGCATTCCTGGGATAAAGCCCACTTGATCATGATGAATGATTGTTTTGATGTGTTCTTGGATTCGGTTTGCTAGAATTTTATTGAGTATTTTTGCATCAATATTCATAAGAGAGATTGGTCTGAAGTTCTCTTTCTTTGTTGGGTCTTTGTGAGGTTTAGGTATGAGTGTGATTGTAGCTTCATAGAACGAATTGGGTAGTGTTTCTTCCGTTTCTATTTTGTGGAATAGTTTGAAGAGAATTGGTATTAGGTCTTCCTTGAAGGTCTGATAGAATTCTCCACTAAAACCATCTGGTCCTGGGCTTTTTTTGGTGGGGAGACTTTTAATGACTGCTGCTATTTCTTTAGGGGTTATGGGACTGTTTAGATGGTTTATTTGCTCTTCATTTAACTTTGGTACCTGGTATCTGTCTAGAAAGTTGTCCATTTCATCCAGATTTTCCAGTTTTGTTGAGTATAGGCCTTTGTAGTAGGATCTGATAATTTTTTGGATTTCCTCAGTTTCTGTTGTTATGTCTCCCTTTTCAGATCTGATTTTATTAATTTGGGTACTGTCTCTGTGCCCTCTGGTTAATCTGGCTAAGGGTTTATCGATCTTGTTGATTTTCTCAAAAAACCAACTCTTGGTTTTGTTGATATTTTGTATAGTTCTTTCTGTTTCTACTCGGTTGATTTCAGCCCTGAGTTTGATTATTTCCTGACGCCTACTCCTCTTGGGTATATTTGCTTCTTTTTGTTCTAGAGCTTTCAGGTGTGCTGTCAAGTTGTTAATGTGTGCTCTCTCCAATTTCTTTTTGTAGGCATTTAGAGCTATGAGTTTTCCTCTTAGCACTGCTTTCATGGAGTCCCACAAGTTCTGGTATGATGTTTCCTCATTTTCATTAAGTTCTAGAAAGTCTTTAATTTCTTTCTTTATTTCTTCCTTGACAAAGTCATCATTGAGTAGAACATTGTTCAGTTTCCACATGGATGTGGGTTTTCCCTTGGTTCTGTCATTATTAAAGACCAGCCTTAGTCCGTGGTGATCTGATAGGATGCAGGGGATTATTTCAATCTTTTTGTATCTGTTGAGGACTGTTTTGTGACCAATTATATGGTCTATTTTGGAGAAGGTACCATGAGGTGCTGAGAAAAAGGTGTATTCTTTAACTTTAGGATGAAATGTTCTATAGATATCTGTTAAATCCATTTGGTCATAACTTCTGTTAATTTCAGTGTGTCTTTGTTTAGTTTCTGTTTCCACGATCTGTCCATTGGAGAGAGCGGGGTGTTAAAATCCCCCGCTATTATTGTGTGAGGTGCAATGTGTGCTTTGAGCTTTAGTAAAGTTTCTTTTATGTATGTAGGTGCCCTTGCATTTGGAGTGTAAATGTTCAGAATTGAAAGTTCATCTTGGTAGATTTTTCCTTTGATGAGTATGAAGTGTCCTTCCTTATCTTTTTTGATTACTTTTGGTTGAAAGTCGATTTTATTTGATATTAGAATGGCTACTCCAGCTTGTTTCTTGGGACCATTTGCTTGGAAAATAGTTTTCCAGCCTTTTACTCTGAGGTAATGTCTGTCTTTGTCACTGAGGTGCGTTTCTTGTATGCAACAAAATTCTGGGTCCTGTTTATGTATCCAGTCTGATAGTCTACGTCTTTTTATTGGAGAATTGAGTCCATTGATGTTAAGGGATATTAAGGAAAAATGATTGTTGCTTCCTGTTATTTTTGTTATTAGAGGTGGAATTATGCTTGTGTAGCTACCTTTTTTTGGGGGGAGGTTGTTGGACGATTACTTCCATGTTTCTTCTAGGTTGTAGTTTCCTTCCTTGTGTTGGCGTTTTCCATCAATTATCCTTTGAAGTGCTGGGTTTGTGGGAAGATATTGTGCAAATTTGGTTTTGTCATGGAATATCTTGGTTTCTCCATCTATAGTGATCGAGAGTTTTGCTGGGTATAGCAGTCTGGGCTGGCAGTTGTGTTCCCTTAGGGTCTGTATGATATCAGACCAGGCTCTTCTGGCTTTTATAGTCTCTGGTGAAAAGTCTGCTGTAATTCTTATAGGTCTGCCTTTATATGTTACTTGACCTTTTTCCCTTACTGCTTTTAGTATTTTTTCTTTGTTTTGTGCATTTGGTGTTTTGATTATTATGTGACGGGAGGTATTTCTTTTCTGGTCTAGTCTGTTTGGTGTTCTGTAGGCTTCTTGTATGTTTATGGGTGTCTTGTACTTTAGGTTGGGGAAATTTTCTCTATAATTTTGTTGAAGATATTTACTGGCCCTTTAGAATGGGAATCTTCACTCTCATCTATACCTATTATCCTTAGGTTTGGTCTTCTCATTGCATCTTGGATTTCCTGAATGTTCTGTGTTAGGAGCTTTTTGCATTTTGCATTTTCTTTGACTGTTGTGTCGAGGTTTTCCATGGTATCTTCCGTGCATGAGATTCTCTCTTCTATCTCTTGTATTCTGTTGGTGATGCTTGCATCTATGACTCTTGAACTCTTTCCTATGTTTTCTATCTCCACAGTAGTCTCCCTTTGAGATTTCTTTATTGTTTCTATTTCCAGTTTTAGATCCTGGATGGTTTTGTTCAATTCCTTCACCTGTTTTGTTGTGTTTTCTTGAAATTCTTTAAAGGATTTTTGTGTTTCCTCTTTAAGGGCTTCTACCTGTTTACCTGTGTTCTCTTTCAATTCTTTAAAGGATTTTTGTGTTTCCTCTTTGAGGGCTTCTACCTGTTTACCTGTGTTCTCCTGTATTACTTTAAGGGAGTTACTTATGTCCTTCTTAAAATCCTCCATCATCATCATGAGAAGTGATTTTAATTCTGAGTCCTGTTTTTCCTGTGTGATGGAGTATCCAGGGCTTGCTATGGTGGGAGAACTGGGTTCTGATGATGTCAGGTAACTTTGGTTTCTGTTGCTTGTGTTCTTTCGCTTGCCTTTCGCCATCTGGTTGACTCTAGTGTTACCTGTGCTCACTGTGTCTGACTGGAGTCTGTCTTTCCAGTTATCTTGCTTGTGTCCGATCTCCTCGGATTCCAGATGTCTCTGTGTTCCTGTGATCTTAAGCTCCTTCTGCTCTGGATGCAATAGGTCTTCTAGGATGTCTCAGGATTCGATGTTTCCACAGGCGCAGACCAACTAATTGTCCTCTGCACTGGATGCAGTATGTCCTCTAGGTTGTCTCAGGATCAGGTGTTTCCACCAGAGCAGACCAGCTGAGGGACCTGTGCTCTGTGTGCAGTGGGTCCCCCTAGGATGACTCAGAATCCTGTGTTTCCACAGGAGCAGACCAGCAAGGGGCCCGCCGCAGGCCAAAGGACCAGGGTCCGGGCGCACGGGAAGTTATAGTCCGGAGGGGCGGGCTTTGGGTGCCTGCTAGTTCCCTAAAACCCCACCTGGTTCCCGGCTGTAACTCCGGGCCTTGGGCTGGTGGGCAAGGTGACTTACCCTCCGCTCTGTGGGCCGTGGGTCCCCCTAGGATGTCTCAGGATCTGCTGTTTCCACGGGAGCAGACCAGCAAGGGCCCGCCGCAGGCCAAAAAAAGCGCAACTGAGATCTTATTTATCAAAGCACATGCTCAAGTCCTCTGAAAACCTGAAAGAACACTTCATTCTGGACTTAGGAATATATGTACATATCCTAAAATTGTTGCTGGTCTCATGTTGCATGCATATTTAATTAAAGTGCAATGAATATTGTAAATGAAATCTAGTGAAAATTAAAAAAAAAAACATTTAAAAATTACAGTTTTGAGAGGAAAAAACTATGTGTATATTTGTTGTAAGTGTGCTTGCTGCCTCTCAGCCAGAGCCTAGATCTGATGCCTTGAGATGCTTTCCTCTACTTCTCTTAAGAGGTCATTGTGAAAAACGGTTCTTTTTATTTTCTTCTTGTGACTATTCTATGAACTTAATGTAAAGTAGTTTCATTGAATTGCCCATGCTATATCAAAAAAGCTATGCAACTTTTTATAGCACCATGTTTTTCACATTTTATGAATAAGAAACCAGACAATGAGAAGTTTGATACATAGAACATGGAATTTAGTTTATTGCCTGAAGAACAAACCAAAAACTTTTTGACTCCATAACATTTTCAGTGTGTAATATAAGAGAATATATAGCATAAAATGTAATCAAATGCATGCTGTGAAGAGAGTCGTGTAAGTACTAGTACAACATGTAGTCAAGGACTAGCCAGATCTAATGGACCAAGAATGGACTGGTCACTTTCCATTCCTTTCTGTTTTGCTTGAGGGAACAGGAGTGAACAGTGTGGGAGGGAGAGTTTGGAGGGCTGGGATTCTTCAAAGAGGACTTGTGGAAGTCCTTTCACCTCCACGATGCCCATGTTTCCTCTGTAAAACGATCAGATGAGATTGGAGTACCTCCATAGTTCCTGCATTTTTACAGTCATGTGATTATTTTTGAGAAATAGATTATAGAGCCCCTGATTTTTGTTTTCTGTAAACGTTCATTTTATATTCGCTTACACTTCTTAAAAATTAGTTTACAAGTGGAGGCCTTGCATTTATTTCAGCTGCTGGGGTCCTTCGCTGAATGGCAGTAGGTTGTGGAACTCCTGACTGAGCAATCTTCCTTCATGCCGGTTCCTTCAGTGTGCTTCAAGCTCAGTGTAGTAGCCCTTGCTCTACTTTGCAGAAAACATGTTTAATCAGGCTTATACTTCCTAATCCTTTAAAAGCATGAGTCTACTAAAACAGCATACTCCCTATTTGTCTCTGATAAGAACATTGATTTCATTAAAAATATTGAAATAAAACGTGAAACTTCAAATCAAATATAAAAGGTAAATCAACCCTTTAATACTAAGCTTATTTTAAATCCTCTATCAAACATCGTGGATCTACTTTAAAAGGTACCTTTTAGAATGCTCAAGAGTTTAAATTAAAACTTCTCTTTTTGGTAGATCTATTTTAAAATTTTTTCAGGATTATCATTTTGGCAATCATGTAATAGATTTAAATTCAATTGAATCTGACCTTTCTTTAGTCACTGGCAGTTAAAATGTGCTTTTTAAAATGTCTATTCCTATCGCTTGGCTCTCTAATATGGTTATTCAGCCAAATAAAATCCATAAAATTAAATTGGCTTTTTTTCCATACAGCTAATCTACTAAGTTGACTGAGAAGCAAAAAGGTTAAAAAAGCACTTTTTAAAAAAAGTCATAGTATGATGATGTTAACCTGACATAGAAATAGAAAATTCATCCTATTATATTATATCCTAATATTCTTTATTAATCTTGGTCTTAACATTTTTTTAATATTTTAATGTGTTTGTTTTTCCTTTAACATTTCAAAAACAATCGCAGAGTAAATATATACAAGAAATTGGCATATTTTGAATTTGATACAAGTAAAATATACATTTCATATTTTTGTTTTTAAATAATTCCTTCATGTGCTAAGTAGTGACACATTTCATGGCAGACTCAATAAACCATTTATTTACTTTTGGTTTTAATTTATTTCTAGAGAGATTCTTAAATATTTGCGAGAGCAGGCAAAGCAATTTAGATGACTCCCGTTGATGTGCAAGACTGCTCTCTACTGGCAAAGAGGCACAAACCTCAAAGAAGTTCAAGTAATCCTTGAAAATGAGGATAAAACTCTCAAACTTTTCTATACTTTGATATCGTGCTTATTGTGAATATAGAGGGATGAAGGAATCAGTGAGAGAAAGGGATCACAAAATGAACTCACTGAGGTATGTGCTGCTTTAACCCTGTGGTAGTTATAAATATTTGATAAATATTAATCAAATGTGGCATACTGTAATATAATCTTTAACAATTCCATAAAATAAATATTTTATTCACTATCAAATTTAATGGACATTTTTATACTTTCAATTTCAGTAGACTGTAGACTACAAAATACTTACTTTTTGTACATCTGTCTAGATCATAAGTTTTCCAGTACATTGAACTGAGAGACGCAAGCTTTTCATTCTCTGTGTAGTCACATTTACAGTCGTCCCTCATTTATCGAAGTAATTTTGAAACAAACAAACAAAAAAAGACATGGTATAGTTTGTAAAATTTGAAAAAAAAATATACACCATGTTGCCATACAGACTAAGAATGTACCAAGTATTTTTATTGTAGGTAAGGAAATAATAAAAGATTGACCTTTATGTTGCTGCCAACAGCAGCATCCTGGACTCTATTGTTAACTCTATTTTCTTCACGATGTTAGTGACCTCACATTCTAACTTCTCTTGTCATTTTTTTCCTGAATACTTATCAAGTCCTTTTGTAACAGTAGTATCTTCTAAGAAAACAACTCCTTGTGAACCCAATGTTCTTGCAGTTTTCATCCTAAAGCCTTTGTGACCGCACTAGTCTCCTAGTCTCTTCTCTCTTCTTCTCTCTCTCTCTCTCTCTCTCTCTCTCTCTCTCTCTCTCCCTCTTTCCCCTCTCTCCCTCTCTCCCTCTCCCTCTCTCCCCTCCCTCCCTCCCTCCCTCCTTCCTTCCCTCCCTCCCTCCTCCCTCCCTTCTTCCCTCCCTCTGTCTCTGTCTCTGTCTCTGTCACACACACACACACACACATACACAACACACACACACACACACACACACACACACACACACACACACACTACTAGGACAGTTTCTTCTAAGCTCCAAGTTTCTACACATAGTTATTGGAGTCCTCATCATTTTAAAAGGCATCCTTTAATATAAATATAATTGATTTCATGATGACCTTTCCATGGGTCTGACTCACCTGGCATCTGATTCAGTACTCCTCTTCTTACAACATCTTCCAAATTATCCTCTTCTGCTTTCATGTTGACTCTGGCTTCTGTGTAGTATTTTTATGATTCTTTTCTTTATCTCTGGTGTATGGATGTTGAGCTAATTGTATATGCTTAATCCTCACAAAACTGGACTTGTAAGTCTGGACTTGTACCTAATTCTGAGAATGTGGTCAGTTTTCTCCTGTTCTCTGTTTCTAGAACTCCATGTGGCTTGGTATTTGGTTTCCTGGTACAATGCTTCTCACATCCTCAAGGATTACATGGAAGAGACACTGAACTCACAGGGCTGGGTCACCATGCACAGTTTCTGAGTCATTAAAATTTGTATTTATAACAATTTTCCTGACAATGCTGATACTAGTCCCATGAACAAATTTTAGTCTCAACTTATGAAGGCAAGTTTTCTAATTGTTCTGTTTTTAATATCTAACCTCGATGGTTTTCTATCCCCTTTGATTGACCTTCCTTTCCTTAGATATCTGATGAATAATATCTTTTCTGGATGGCTTACATTTCACCTTATAAGTGAATTCTTCTGTAAAGATTCTGTCTAAAAAAGTGCAAAAACAAACAAACAAAGAAACTGACAACAGACATAGGTAATGGGCACAAAAATGCATTGCAGTCTACAAACTCACACCTTCTCCTGGTTTTTCCCAAGGGACATTCAAAGTTCCAAATAATTTAGTTATCTGCCTAATATCAGTCATTGCTGTCTCTCTCACTGGAATGTAAACTTTCTAAGGGTGGTTTTTGCTTCATTTTTTTTCTCTAGTACATTCCCAACTTCCATAACATTACTTGAAAAATATAAAACATGTAATATTACACTTTACCTTTAGTAGAGTGTCATGTATTCACAAGATGACTTTGAAGCCCGTGTAACTTGTATAGCTTGTGTAACTAAGGATTATTTCAACATTTTGTGTGTGAGAACAGATCATTGTATAGCCTTGGATGGCTATATACAATCCCATCTCACAGAATTTCATCTGTTTCAGTGCTGCAATTAAAGGAGTATATTACCATGCCTATCTACTGGATTTTTTATTTTCCTGCCTCAGTACCTCTTGAGAATACTGGGATTATATGTGCAACATGTTTTACGTGATGTTGGGGATTGAACCCAGGGTTTGTGTATGCTAAGTAAACTCTCTACATCCTCAACCTGGATGATCATTCTTGATTAACTTTTCAAATTTATCCTTCTAGTATTCATATTACTTCTCAAATTATCTAAATTGTATTTTAATAACTATGTGTATTCTTGTTTTTTTAAGTGAGTTTTTTCAAGTTTGTGTTTATTATGAAGAAAATATATTGACCTTAAGGTTTGTCTTAGTTAACTATTTTTCTATTAGTGTGAAAAGACAAAGGCAACTTAGCTTACAGTTTCAGAAGATAAGTCCACGACCATGATGACAGGAGCATAGCAGCAGGCAGGAGGTATGGCATTGGTACTGAAGTAGTAGCTCGGTGCTTACACCTTGAGATAATGGCCAAGATGCAGCTTACAGAGTATGGATGCTCTAGCATACTGGATAGTACTATTTGAATTCAACTGAGTTTTCCCATCTCTGTTCATTCGCTTTGACCTCAAGGATACAAACAGAGGTATGCCTTCCCCACCTCAAGGTGAATGTATACTGAGTTAACAGTGAATATTAATCATTGGTGCACATGAATTAGTGTGGGAATCTTCCCAGTGGAATGCAGTAAATAGGGATGTAACACCTTCAAGAACAAGATGACTTCAGGCAAAGCCCCAGGCTCAGCTATAGGAAAGTTCTGTACATTCCATTCTTCCTGGACAGTACTCACCCTTAACCAAAGGAACTGAGCTGGTGTTTGTTTTTTTACTTTTGTACTAAATGAAGTGCAAATTGTTGTGCATTGACTGAGTGGCAAAGTGATTTGGGCAGTGGAGAGGAGTCTCTAAACTACTTACATCTCTCAGAATTGGCAAGGTGATGGCATTCTCCAGAGAGAGGGCTCTAAAGATGATGAGAAGGAACCAAGTCTGTGGAAGCCAGAGGACAGAACTGGTCTGTTAGCTGGTCCAGCCTAGAGAGTTGTACAGGCACCAACTTTATCCCCAAACCAGCTACTCACCTACAAATAAACAAGGAATGGCATTTATCATATTTATAAAGCACATTGCTATTTTTGTCTGTTATTTCATTTGCTCTTTAATATGATTTTGCAATGAGTGAAGAACAATATTAATATTCTTTTTCAAAAAAGTCAGATAAAGATCAAGGATGATGGATTTTCAATAGCTACACTCTAATTCTAGGGCTCATTCTAGTACCCTACATTTTATTTGAGTTTCACCAATACTTTATATAGAACATGGGATACACATAAGCAGCGAGTATTTAATTTAGGAATTACAGGTTTGAAATGTGAAAATTAAGAGGAAATATAAGAAGTAAAACCTTCAGTTATAAAATCAAGTTTTTGTTATGTATTTGTATATATTTAAACATGTATGTGCCTGTGTGTATATGTATATGTATATGGTATAAGCATATATGGGTACATATATGTGTGTGAGTACATATGTACATATATATTATATATACACTAATATATATGTATATATATATGTATGTGTCTGCATGTATGTGTATGTGTGTATTATATATATATGTGTGTGTGTGTGTGTGTACTGTATGTGAGTGTGTGTGTTGTGTGTATGTACTTGCTCTACTTTGTAGCCTATGCTAGTCTTGAACTCACTATGTAGTCCAGGTTGCCCTCTGATTCACTCTTTCAATCTTTCTAGTGCAGGGATTGCAGGTATGAGGCACTATAATAGGCTCTAAATGTATTTATTAATTATGTAAGATAAAATTTGAAGTAAGTAGCATGGTCCACATTAAGATGTACTTTTGTTCAATTCCATTAGTTTACTTAAAGTTGAAGCCCATGAAAAGTGGTGTTAAAATGGTCCTGGACTATTGATGTATATGGATTTATTATAGATGTTCTGGAGTTTGTCCATATTTTTCCCATATGGGCATATTTGCATATAATGCATATGACTCCTCATTTCTGTCAAAATATGACTATTACTCTACAAAATTATTATCAGTTATTGTTACTGTCTGGCATTGACATGGTATGCCCTCTTAGCTCATGTTTTGTTTGCATACAAAAATTCTTCTTTTCCTACTTTTCTTGCTAATGGCACCTTAGTGATGCACCTGTCCGTGGCTTTGAAAAAAATCAGAGAAGTTGAGAAAAAGAGTCTGCTGTATAGATTAACTTTGATTAAAAAAAACCAACTTGGTGTTGTTTAATCTTTTGTTTTTGAATCCTTTATCCTCTACATGATAAGACATGGTTTAAAAGGTTTAGTGGCAACCTTAAACTAGCTCTGAAGCTCTAAAATGTTCCGGTTCTGCTGCAAACCTAGAAATTTTACTTGGATGTAATAAACGTTGGTATTTGTATATCCTCTGAATTTAAACGTTCATTAGTGTATATCAATCTGATTGTGTATTAGCCTTGAGACAGGGAGTAATGATAGTATGAAGCCAGTGTGATTAGCAAGAAAGTGACACAGATTTAGCATTTATGAACTTTTAACTGTTGAGACTAAGTTTATCTTTTTGGGGAACACTGAAATAATTTTAGTTTTCATTCCAGTAGGAATCTTCAAATTAAAAAAGTAGGTAAGATATGTTAAAAAAAATTTTGTAAAATAGGAATCACAAATGGTCAAATAATGCATTTTCCTGTGGTATATACAAATTGAGTAACAATTGTTCTCCTTAATTAAGATTTGGGTTTGAATTTTTGCCTGATGTTTTTTATACACAAAGTATGAGCTCCAGATGGTTCAATGATCAGCTTAGTAAAGTCTGTGTCTCATCGATGCTCATGTTCAGTTTCTTGGCAGTACTGAAGTGGAGCAGCCAAAGGGAACAGAAGTTGTGAGAGACGCTGTCAGGAAGCTGAAGGTAAGAGCCCTTTAGATAAATGGCTAGTATAATGATCTTGTGTCATCAACAAATTGATAGGAGCTAAAACATGGATAACTTTTAAAATTACTCCTTAAATTAAAAGAGAATTTAAATTATCTTTAAATTATGATTAAATAAATACCACCTGTTCAGGAGACATTTTGAATTATAAACATATTCATGCAATTATTTTGCCGTACCGTACGTACTATATTTTTCTACAGTATAATTTTTTTTTACAATAACTAAAGGACTTTAAGGCAGAACTCAGTCAACATTTATAGTCAGTGGTCTGCCTTTATATGTCCTGGACAATATGTACCCCGTGTCTAAATCAAACTGGTAGGAATATTATATAAATATCTGACAATTAAGATATCGTACCTACCAGTTGAAAATACAGTTAGTGTTCATTCCAAAGCAGAATATTTTTAGTCCTGCTATGTATTCAGGATACCCTAATGGGTCATGTCAATGACCAGTTTTAGGGGAGCTTGTGTGACTAAGATAGCAGAAGAAAATATTGATTAAACATCTTAAATATTATTATTTTAAATATTATTATTAAATATTAAGAATTAATATAAAAATATCTAATATATTTCTGGAGTAGAATCTATGCAACCCCCAAAACTCATGTTCAGCAAGTTTCCTGAGAAACACTTACTACTACATGCTACAACCATGCTTATGTAATAGCACACTTCTCAAAAATAAGCCTCCCAGAGCAGACCTGGGACACTGGCTCTGCACCCACTCTTACAACACCCAGAGGTAGCCCTGCTGCCAGGTGCTCTGAAATGCCCAGGATCACAGGATTACAGAGGAAGCTCAACTCTCAGGAGATCTGACGCACCCAGGAACACGGGACCTCTGACAAATTCAAGAACACAGTTGAGGCCACAACATCTTAACCAACATCCAGCATAACTGGGACCATCACAGAAACCAGAGAAACACAAAACACAGACCAGCCAGAGGCAGTAGTTCTTTCCACCTTGCACCTGTGGCCAGAGCAAAACCACAGCTCTGGCTCCACACCCACCTCTGCAACACCCAGAAAAAGTTTGAGTCCCAGGAACTCTGACACAACAGGGTCTTAGAAGCTTGACCACCCCGTGATTTCAGGATCCCAGAGGCAACTTGACTCCAAGGATCTCTGACACATCCAGGATTTCAGGATTACAGGTTCACAGGATCCCAGAATCACAGGATCACAAAGACAGCTAGACTCTGAGGAGTTCTGAGACAACTAAGGTCACAGGAGGGACAGGCTCCAATCAGAAGCAGGAAGGGCAGGTAGCACTAGAGATAACCAGATGACAAGAGACAAGCACAAGAATATAAGCAACAGAAACCAAGGCTACTTGGCATCATTAGAACCCAGTTCTCTCACCACAGCAAGTCCTGGATACCCCATTACACTGGAAAAGCAAGACTCAGATTTAAAATCACTTCTCATGATGATGATAGAGGACTTTAAGAAGGACATAAATAATTCCCTTAAAGAAATACAGGAGAGCACAGCTAAGCAGGTAGAAGTTCTTAAAGAGAAAATACAAAATTCCCTTAAAGAATTATAGAAAGATACAACCTAATAGGTGAAGGAATTGAACAAAACTCCAAGATCTAAAAATGGAAAGAGAAACAATAAAGAAATCACAAGTGGAGACAACCCTGGAAATAGAAAACGTAGGAAAGGGATCAGGAGTCATAGATACAAGCATCAATAACAGAATACACAAGAGATAGAAGAGAGAATCTCAGGTGCAGAAGATACCATAGAAAACATTGACACAACAGTCAAAGAAAATGCAAAATGCAAAAAGCTACTAACTCAAAACATCCAGGAAATCCAGGACACAATGAGAAGACCAAACCTAAAAATAATAGGTATAGAAGAGAGTAAAGATACCCAACTAATCCTTGGTCCCATGAAGGCTGGGTGTCGTGGGGGGGGGATACTCGAGGGTGGGGAGGTGAGGTACAGGGGAGGGTGGAAGGGGGTACACCAATGTGGAGGCAGGAGGAGGGGGGAAGGGATAGTGAGTTCCTGGGAGGGAGGGGGGGAAATGGGGTAAGGAGAGAACATCTGAAATGTAAAAAAAAAATTTCCAATAAAAAATTTCCAATAAAAAAAAATTGTCAAAACAAAAAAAACAAAAAAACAAAAAAAAAAGATACCCAACTAAAACGGCCAATAAATATTTTCAACAAAATTACAGAAGAAAACTTCCCTAACCTAAAGAAAGAGATGCCCATAAACATACAAGAAGCCTAGAGAACTCCAAACAGATTAGACCAGAAAAGAAATTCCTACTGTCATATAATAATCAAAACACCAAGTGCACAAAACAAAGAAAGAATATTTAAAAACAGTTAGGAAAAAGGTCAAGTAAAGGCTGAGCTATCAGAATTACACCTGACTTCTCACCAGAGACTCTAAATGTCAGAAGACAGATGCTAAGAGAACACAAATGCTAGCCCAGGCTACTATACCCAGCAAAAATCTCAATTAATATAGATGGGAAAACTAAGATATTTCATGACAAAAACAAATTTACACAAAATTTTTCCACAAATCCAGCCATATAAAGGATAATAGATGGAAAACTCCAACACAAGGAGAGAAACTACAACATAGAAAAAGCAAGAAAGTAATCTTTCGATAAACCCAAAAGAAGATAGCCACAATGAAACTAATTCTACCTCTAACAACAAAAATAACAGGAAGCAACAATCACTTTCCTTAATATCTGTTAACATCAATGGACTCAATTTCCCAATTAAAAATCATAGACTAACAGACTGGATACTTAAACAGCACCCAGCATTTTGCTGCATACAGAAAACACACCTCAGTGAGAAAAACAGACACTACCTCAGAGTACAAGGCTGGAAAATTTTTTTCAAGGAAATGGTCCCAAGATATAAACTGGATTAGCCATTCTAAAACAGAATAAAATCTACTTTCAACCAAAAGTTATCAAAAAAGATAAGGAAGAACACTTTGTAGTTATCAAAGGAAAAATGTACCAAAATGAACTCTCAGATCTTAATATCTATACTCCAAATGCAAGGGCACCCACATTCATAAAAGAAACTTTACTAAAGCTCAAAGCACATATTGCACCTCACCCAATACTAGTGGGAGACTTCAATACCCAACTCTTCTCAATGGACAGATCATGGAAAAACTAAACAGAGATGCAGTGAAATTAACAGAAGTTATGAATCAAATGGATTTAACAGATATCTATGGAACATTTCATCCTAAAACAAAAGAATATACCGTTTTCTTAGCATCTCATGGTACCTTCTCCAAAATTGACCATATAATTGGTTACAAAACAGGCCTCAACAGATACAAGAAAATTGAAATAATCACCTGCATCCTATCAGATTACCACAGATTAAGGCTGGTCCTCAATAACAACAAAAACAACAGAAAGCCCACATACACATGGAAGCTGAACAACGCTCTACTAAGTGATAACTTGGTGAAGAATGTAATAAAGAAATTAAAGACTTTTTAGAATTAATGAAAATGAAGACACATCATACCCAAACTTATGGGACACAAAGAAAGCTTTGCTAAGAGGAAAACTCATAGCTCTAAGTGCCTCCAAAAAACAAACTGGAGGGTACATACACAAGCAACTTGACAACATACCCGAAAGTTCTAGAATAAAAAGAAGCAAATATACCCAAGAGGAGTGGACAGCAGGAAATAATCTCAGGACTAAAATCATCCAAGTAGAAACACAAAGAGCTATACAAAGAATCAACAAAACCAGGAGCTGGTTCTTTGAAAAAAAAATGAACAATATAGACAAACCCTTAGCTGGAAAAACCAGAAGACACAGAGGCAGTATCAAATTACCAAAATCAGAAATGAAAACGGAGGCGTAACAACAAAAACTGAGGAAATTAAAAAAAAAGATCAGATCCTACTACAAAGGCCCATACTCAACAAAACTGAAAAATCTATAGAAATTAATGATTATCTAGACAGATACCAGATACCAAAGTTAAATCAGGATCAGTTAAATTATCTAAATAGTCCCATAACCCCCAAAGAAATAGAAGCAGTCATTAAAAGTCCCCCCCCCCCGACCCCATACTCAAAGCCAGGACCAGATGGGTTAAGTGCAGAATCCTACCAGACTTTCAAAGAAGACCTAATACTAATACTCTTCAAACTATTTCACAAAATAGAAATAGAAGGAATGCTACCCAGTTTGTTCTATGAATCCACAGTTATATTGATACCTAAACCACCCAAAGACACAAGAAAGAAAAGAGAACTTCAGACCAATTTCCCTTATGAATATTGATGCAAAAATACTCAATAAAATTCTTGCAATCTGAATCCAAGAACACATCAAAACAATCATTCGTCATGATCAAGTAGGTTTCATCCCAGGGATTTGGGGATGGATAAATACAGGGAAATCCATCAATGTAATCCACTATATAAACAAACTCAAAGGCAGGGGGGGGGGAACTCATATGATCCTCTCATTAGATGCTGAGAAATCATTTGACAAAATTCAGCGTTCCTACATGTTAAAAGTCTTGGAAAGATCAGGATTTCAAGGCCCATACCTAAACATAGTAAAAGCAATATACAGCAAACCACTAGCCAACATCAAACTAAATGGAGAGAAACTTGAAGCATTCCCACTAAGAATCAGGGACTAGACAAGGCTGCCACTCTCTCCCTACCTATTCAATATAGTACTGGAAGTCTAGTCAGAGCAATTAGACAACAAAAGGAAGTCAAAGGGATACAAATAGGAAAGGAAGAAGTCAAAAGTTCACTATTTGCAGATGATATGATAGTATACTTAAGTGACCCCAAAGCATCCACCAGAAAACCCCTAAACCTGATAAACAACTTCAGCAAAGTGGTTGAATATAAAATTAATTCAAACAAATCAGTAGCCTTTCTCTATTCAAAGGATAAACAGGCTGAGAAAGAAATTAGGGAAATGACACCCTTCACAATAGTCACAAATAATATAAAATACATTGGTGTGACTCTAACCAAGCAAGTGAAAGATCTGTATGACAAGAACTTCAACTCTCTGAAGAAAGAAATCAAAAAAGATCTCAGAAGATGGAAAGATCTCTCATGTTCATGGATTGGCAGGATTAATATAGTAAAAATGGCCATCTTGCTAAAAGCAATTATAGATTCAATTCCATCCCAATCAAAATTCCAAGTCAATTCTTCACAGAGTTATAAAGAGCAATTTGCAAATTCATTTGGAATAACAAGAAACCCAGGGTAGGGAAAAACTATTCTCAACAATAAAAGAACTTCTGAAGGAATCACTGTCCCTGACCTCAAGCTATATTACACAGCCATAGTGATAAAAACTGCCTGGTATTGGTAGAGAGACAGACAGGAAGATCAATGGATTAGAATTGAAGAGCCAGAAGTGAAACCAAACAACTATGGTCACTTGATCTTTGACAAAGGAGCTAAAACCATTCAGTGGAAAAAAGACAGCATTTTCAACAAATGGTGCTGGTTCAACTGGTGGTAAGCATGTAGAAGACTGCAAATCGATTCATTCTTATCTCCTTGTAAAAAGCTTCACTTAAAACCAGATACACTGAAACTAACAGAAGAGTATGTGAGGAAGGGCCTCGATACATGGTTACAGGGGAAAATTTCCTGAACAGAACACCAATGGCAATCAGCAAATGATACCTCCCAAAATTGCAAAGCTTCTATAAGGCAAAGGCCACTGTCAATCAGATAAAACGGCAACTAACACATTAGGGAAAGATCTTTACCAATCCTACATCCAATAGAGGGTAATATCCAGTATATACAAAGAACTCAAGAAGTTAGGCTCCAGAAAATCAAATAACCCTATTAAAAATGGGGTACAGAGCTAAACAAAGAATTCTCAGTTGAGGAACATCTACTGACCAAGAAGCACCTAAAGAAATGTTCAACATCATTAGTCATCAGGGAAATGCAAATTAAAAACAACACTGAGATTCCACCTCATACCAGTCAGAATGGCTAAGATCAAAACTCAGATGATTGCAGATGCTTGCAAGGATGTGGAGAAAGAAAAACACTCCTCCATTGTTGGTGGGATTGTAAGCTGGTACAACCACTCTGGAAATCAGTCTGGTGGTTCCTCAGAAAACTGGACATTGTATTACCTGAAGACATAGCTATACCACTTCTGTGCATATCCCCAAAAGATGCTCTAACATACAACAGGGACACATGTTCCACTATGTTCATAGCTATCTTATTTACAATAGACAGAAGCTCTAAAGAACCCAGATGTCCTTCAACAGAGGAATGAATACAGAAAATATGCTACATTTACATAATATGCTATTACTAACTCTGCTATTAAAAACAAAGACTTCATAAAATTCTTCAGCAAATGGATGGAACTAAAAAATACCATCCTGAGTGAGGTAACCTAATCACTAAAGATATACACATGATATGCACTTCCTGATAAATTGATATTAGCTCAAAACCTCGGAATACTCAAGATAGAATTCACAGACCATATGAAACTCAAGAAGAAGAAAGACCAAATGTCTGGATGCTTAGGTCCTTCTTAGAGGAGTGAACAAAACACTCACAGAGGGAAAATACAGAGACAAATGAGGGAATATGGAGCAGAGATGGAGGGTAAGTCCATCTAGAGACTGCCCTACCTGGGGATTCATCCCATATACAGTCATCAACACAGATATTATTGTGGATTCCAAGAAGTGCTTGCTGACAGGAGCCTGATATAGCTGTCTCCTGAGAGATTCTTCCAGAGCCTGACAAATATAGAGGCAGACACTCTCAGCCAACCATTGGACAGAGAACTGCGTCCCCATTGGAAGAGTTAGAGAAAGAACTGAAGTAACTGAAAGGGTTTGCAACCCCATAGGAAGAACAACAATATCAACCAATCAGACCCTCCAGAGCTCCTGGGACTAAACCATCAACCAAAGAGTATACATGGAGGGAACCATGGCTTCACTTGCATAATATAGCAGAGGATTGTCTTGTTGTGCATCAATGGTCCTTGGTCTTGTAAATTCTCGATGACCCAGTATAGGGAAAAGCCAGGGCAGGGAGGCAGGACTGGGTGGGTGGGTTGGGGAACACCCTCATAGAAGCAGGGGGATGAGGGGGAATCCAGGAAAGGGGATAACATTTGAAGTATAAATTAATAAAATGTCCAATAAAAAATTGAAAAAATATATAAAAGAAAGTATCTTAAAAGAACAATTATTTTGGCCATATTGTTTTATATTTTGGGAATTCTTAATTCAACATCTCATTACACACACACACAACACACACACACACATGTAAATAAACCCTTGTTGTGGTATATAATGGAAAGCAATAAGAGTTTAAATGCACACTTAGTGGGCAGTAGGTGTTATTAAATGTATATCTTTCACAATTAATATGCATTGAAGAACTAATATATTTTGGCTGAAAACTTTGTTTCTCATGGAAGTATATGTATACAGGAGAGAATCTTTTACTAATGAACATGAGGAAGACAATTTTATGTAAATTTGTTGTAATATTTCTTTCATGTTGTGTCCAAAGTCAGAAGCTATGATACAAACTGTATCAATATTCACACTTATTTTAATTTTGCTGCCACATAGATAAGACCAGATGGTGGCGCTGTGGCTCCACTAGAAATAAAAGTACCAAATGTTCATGACCTCATTTTGATTTTCTGCTTATTTTTCTCAAACACATCTATCCTGACTCTTTTAGTACATATAGTGTAGTGTTATAGTCAGATTATTTCCCTTGTAATTAAAAATTTTATTTATATATTTCCCTTTCAAAGTCTTTGAAAGTTTGCATCGTAAATATATTGGCTTTTTTTTTTTACTTTTGATAATAACCAGAAATGCAAACATAATACAGGGTGATGAAACTCTTGATGAATTTTCAATAATGCTATTTTCCTACCCCTGTACCTCATGACATCTGCTTGAGTTTTAGCAAAATTTTTCTAAAGACTTGAATATTGACTACTTTGTGACTGTAGAGAATTCAGTTTGTAAACTTCAATGTAATAATTTGTTAAGAATTTAAATATTTCCATATTCAGCTTGCTAAAACAACATTTTTCTGTTTATTACTTATGCTTAAGTTGATATTTAAGAAAATAATAAGTATCTAATAGTGTGACACGTCTAAAACTTAGCACTATATCAGATGAATTTCATTTTCAGAAGCAGTCTGTTTCAGTACATTCAGCACAAATACCAAGACTCAATTTGTGCTCACAATTTGTTACGCCTCAGTATGAACACATACTGGAACCATTGATATTAACTCACCAGCCTCCCTGAGACATGAGCAGATCAATATCTTCTGTCCCCAGCTTGAAAGGCCCCAGTGAAGGAAGCTCATTTTATACCCACAAAGCTGCTTCAATGCCTCTAGAAGTCACTGTCAAGACATAGTAGTCAGCCCAGGTCATCACTGTATTTCACTCTGTGCAGCATATTCTGTTTTTCTTTTATTTTTCCTTCAACGACCAATTATTTAGAACGTAGTTATATGCAAACACATGCTTGTTAGGAATCATTTAGCAACTAAATAGGAGAAACACAAAGTAGTACCAAATAATTTGTAGATTATGTGAATGGATACATAAGTGATCCTAAAAATCCCACTGTGGAATTCTTACAGCTGATCAACACTAGCAAGGTAGCCAGCAAAGTGGCTGGACACAAGATAATTTTTTAAAAATCAGTAGTTCTTATACAAATGTTGAACAGACTGAGGAACAAATCAGGGAAACAATACCTTTCATAATAGACTTGAATAATATAAAATATCTTGGGGTAACTCTAGCCATGCAATGAAAGACCTGTACTATAAAAACTTAAGGTCTTTGAGAAATTTGAAGAAGGTAGCAGAAGATAGAAAGATCTCCTGTGCTCATGGATCAGTGGGATTAACATAGTAAAACTGGCCATCTTACCAAAGCAATGTACAAATTCAATGCAATCCCCATCAAAATTCCAACACAATTATTTAGAGACCTGTAAAATGCAATTCTCTACTTCATATGGAAAAACAAAAACAAATAAATAAAAAACAGAATGGCTAAAACAATCCTGAACAATAAAAGACTACTGGATGTATTACTGTTGCTAATTTCAAGTTGCACTCCACAGCTATACTAATAAAACTACATGTTACTGTCATGAAAACTGACATTCATCAATGGAATCTAATTGAAGTACCAGATATTAATACATACACTTATGGACACCTTATTTTTTTTATAATAAAGCTAGAATTACACATGATCTTCAACAATAATTAGCTAGGTGTCTGCATATAAAATGATGCACTAGTTTAAATTTACTATACTGAACAATTAAAGTCGTGGATCAAATACCTCAACACAAAATCTGATATACTGAACCTGATAGAAGGAAAATGAAGAATAGCCTTGAACGCATTGGAACAAGAGATGACTTTCTGAACAGAAAACTAATAGCTCAGGCAATAAGATATACAATTAATAAATTGACCTCATAAAACTGAAAAGCTTCTTTAAAAAGGAAGGACACCATCAATAAGAAACATGACAGTCTACAGAATGGGAAAAGATTTTTAACAACACCATATCTAATAGAGATATCAACAAACAAACAAGAAACAACAAACCCAAATATTCCCATTAAAAATGAGACATAGATCTAAACAGAGAATTATCAATAGTGGACTCTCAAGTGGCTGAGAAACATTTAAAGAAGTGTTCAACATCCTTAGTCATCCATCAGAGAACTGCAAATCAAAATTGATCTGAGATTTCATCCTACATCTATCAGAATGGCCAAAATCAATAACACACATGAGAGTTCATGTAATCCGGGATGTGGAGAGATGGGAAGACTTTTCCACTGCTGGTAGGAGTGCACACTAGTAACATATGGAAATCAATATGACAGTTTCACAGAATGTTAGGAGTTGATCTACCTCAAGATCCAGCTATGCCCATGTGAACAAAGGATGTTTCATCCTACCACAAAGGATATTGCAGTTTTATTTCTAGGCAAAAACTGAAAACAACATAGATGTCCCTTAACAAAAATTAGAATAAAAACAAAACTGTGGTACGTTCATACAATGGAGAATTACTCAGCTAATAAAAAATGACATCATGAAATTTGTAGCAAATCGATAGAACTAGAAAAAAAAATCATCCTAAGAGAGGTTTCCCTGACCCAAAAAGGCAGATACAGTATGTATTCATTAATTAAATGAGAATAAATAATTAAATACAATTATATAACTATTAAATTAAAATATAAATTAAGTACTAATTTTGAAAATAAATGATGAATAAAATAAATTATATTAAGTAAACGATGACCAACTCAAGAGGAAGGGTCTAGAGGTGAAGCAGGGGTCTCCCTAGGATTGAGAAATAGAATAGACTAGTGGCAGGTGGGGTCAGGAGCAGGGGATCAAGTAGCAGTGAACGGCCATGGGGTGGAGGGAGAGATTATGGTTAGAAAAGCTGGAATGGGGATATTTGGGAGTGGTGTGGAAACCTACTTCAGTGGAAAGAAAATTCCTGGAATTTATCTACAAATGTGATCTTAATGAAGACTCCTAGTAATAGGGGATATGGAGTCTCAGCTGACTATCTCTTGCAGCCAGGCTAGGTTTCCAGTGTCCAGACTGGGCTGCATTTAATTGAATTGTTGCCCAAGGGTTTGGATTGCTGTTGCTAAGACAGGTTTGCTCTCTACGAATGGACAGCAGAATCCCATTGTTGAGTACAACACCCACACCTCCTCATTGAATTTGGAAATGTTAAACTGGTACCTATGTGGAGCCTGTTTTATCTATGTACTCTCCATTGTACAGGAAGATATTCTGCAAGCTACCAAAAGAGAAACCCAACCACAAAACCTTTGACCTACAATCTCCTACATGTAAAATACACTAGGATAATGAATGGTGACACAGAACTTGTGGGAGTAACCAACCAGTGTCTGATTTGACTTAAAGCTCACTGAATGAGAAGGAACCCATGCTTAATGCTGCTTGAGTAACCAAGAACCAAAGACTAGATAGTAGGGACACCTAGGGTAAAACCAAACACTACTATTCTTTAAAAATTCAATAAAATGATTTCTAATGATACATAGACCAGTGCCTTATACAGCCATCATCAGAGATGCTTCTTCCAGTAACAGAAGGGAATAGATGCTGAGATCCACAACAGATGCAGAAAGAGAGGCTACATTTGAAGGTCTCCATCAAATTCCTTCCCTCAGAGCTCAGGGTATCCCTTAGAAAAGAAGGCAGAAAAGTTTTAATAGGCAGAGGGGATAGAGGGCACCAGGAGAAAAAGGCCTTCTGAATTAACTAGTAAGGTACATATGAGCTCACAGAGGCTGAAGCAGCAAGCAGAGGACCTACATGGGTCTACACCAGGTCCTCTGCATTATACTATAGGTTTTGTGTCTGAAATCAGCTTAGTATTTCTCTGGGACCCCTGGCTTTGACTATGAGTGGGTCTCGGACACTTGTGCCTGCTCTTGGGACTCTTTTCCTCCTATTGGGTTGGCTATGTCCAAATTCAATGTAATAGTTTAGTATCTTTTGTTTTGTCGTGTTTGGTATCTCTTCTAAGACTGTTCTTTTCTAATGAGAGATGGAAAGGGAGTGGAGGGGAATGATGAGCAATTAGGGGAAGAAGAGAGAGTGGAAACTATAATCAAGATATGTTGTATGAGGAAAAAAAATCTATTTTCTATGTCAGGGAAAATAGAGTTTGGGTTGGGTGAGAACTCAAGGTTGTTTTAGCACTGTTTAATTCTTTTTCTCATCTGCTCATCCTGCCTCTCTTGGAGCTCCCCTTTCTTCAGTCCTCCTCTCTTCCTTCCTTCCTCATTTCCCACAACCACCCTGTACCCACTCTGTGTAACAACAACCTTCTTTCCTTTCTTCATTTCTTCAATTCTTTTTTCTTTTTAAACAGATAAGTTTAATATTACTGGCTGTTTTGTTGGAAATATTGGCTGTGTTTTTATAAAATTCAGGGTTACACAATTCTTGTCAGAGGTCACAGGAATTGCTGTTTCCAGATGGTAAAAAGGCCTTGGAAGCCACTGTGGTTTGTTTTTTGTGGAAAACAGACTATGGGGAAGCCACCGGCACAGGTTGGCTTTTCTCGGGTGGCCTTCCGTAGATGAAGAGCAACGATGGTTTTGTTAAGCCTTTGAAAAACAAACCTCAAAGTTGCTTAATTATGTTAAGGCAAAAGTATAATATGATTTGAAAAGAACATTAGTACACTTTCTGTGAGGTGGAGCTGAAATAATTTTTGTTGCATGTAAGCAAAACACACTTCTTAAAGACGTAAAAGTATTTGGCACAAATTGGATGTCATGTGCTCACTCTAAGCCTTCTAGAGACAAAAGAAAAATATATAGCTAAGCAGTTTATGTTCATAGGAATGCAGAAAAGAGCAGCCTGAAAAATGATGCCACCCAAATGGGAATAAAACAAATGGCACCAGCTAGAACTCAAAGGCCGACACTTCAAGGCACCTCTGTAGGCATTAATTACATTCCTGGTGGTGCAAAAGCATCACATAAGACTTTGAACACTCAGCCCCAGGCCTGACTATACCATGCAAGCTCACATCTGCCCTAAATTAGAGAGACTTACACAATGCAAAAAAAAATAGGACACACAAGAGCCTTGGAGTCCCGCCCGACCTCACATCTAATCCATTTGAATCAAGTTCAGAGGACTTTCCGTATGCTGAAAATGAGTTAAAGAACCCTTGAGACGGGGGCAAGAAATCCTACTACTTTAAAAGTTTCCTTCTTTTTCTTCTCTTAAAAAGACATATGGAGGAAAGGAGCAAAGAAAGAAAACAGGGATTGTAGAGGGGTTGCCAGACAGAAACCGGACTCAGTGAACTGTGGATTCAGGAGGGAAGGAGCTTAAAAAGAAGTCAGGGAGTCAGAGTGGGTTGCAGGCAGATTGGACACCCAGTGAAACCGTGGATCCAGGTAAGCAACAATTAAACTAAAAAGGATTACAAAATATTGCCCCGAGATAAACTTATTCTAAGAGCACATATACTTTGTATGCATGTGCATAGGCAAATATTTGTATGTATTTTAATGTTAAAAGTTTAGAAACATGTCCTTAAATTTTTTCCCACTAATTCTGGTGATGTTAGGGAGACATAGGCAGGGACTTCCTCTGCTTGAGAACAGATCTTATCTAACTTCCTTTTAAAGTTTACACAGATCCTAACGCAAATGTACATACATATGTGCTCTAAATGAGTGGAAAGAGAGGACAATACAGCTATGAGAGTAGGAGAAACCCTTTTGCCCTCCTCGAAGATGCTTTATTTGGGATTCTAGACCACATCTTACTTCTACTGGAATCACTCCTGTGAAAATGGCCCAGACTCTTAGCTTTGATTTAGATATATGTTTGTCTATGTCATCTCTGTTTGTTTGCCTGATATACAGCAGTACATACCTAGGTAGGTATTGAGTTGTGTCAACATTTCACATCCAACAGTAAGTAACCAGCAAATTCTGAGAACATATTAAAATAAAATTATCTCAAAATGAATTAATCCCTATTGGCTTCCTTACTTGCTAGTATGCATTCAGCCTTTTAAATTTCATGTGAAAAATGCATGAAAAAAATCAAGTTATGTACCTGTTTTTTAAAAGATTGAATTTCAGCTAGGCATGGTGCCTCATACCTGCAGTCACAGCACTTGAGAGGCTAAGTCAGTGGATTGTCATAAGTTTGTGCCCAGCCTGGAGCTATATAATGATTTCTAGGCTAGTATAGAATGTGACTAGAACCTGTCTTAAAAATAAAAGTCAAGCAAATGAACAAAAGCCAAAGGAACAATGAAAAACAAGTTACTAAAAATGAATGTGAATTATGATGGCAAATGGAGAGGGTCACTGAGCAAAACTATTTTATGAAATGCTTTGTAATGGGCAGAACCTGAATTAATGAGTGTCTGTTATGGACACAAACTCCAAGTACATTTATGTTTATTCACCACAGGAATGGAAGTATAACTGTGTGAACTTCATTGTCTTTTGTAGTTTGCAAGACACATCAAAAAATCTGAAGGCCAGAAGATTCCTAAAGTTGAATTGCAAATATCAATTTATGGAGTAAAAATTCTAGAACCCAAAACAAAGGTAAGGCTTGCTTTTGGGAGTCATGCTGTCTTGCTCTTGAATCAGTTACAATTACATCTGTTCTTATTGACATTAGCTTTTATTAATAACTTAAAATGATTGGTTCTTGGTGATTTATTTAAATATGTGCAGGAATTTGGGGAAAGGGAACAGCCTTTGGAATCTTGAAGTTGTCCTGCAGCCTGTGTCCTACACCTAATAACTTATATAAAGTATATTCAGTAGCACCCATATTTAGAGATTTCTTTTTGTTATTATTAAATTTATTTATTCACTTTAAAACCCAATATCAGCGCTTCCTCCCCTTCCAGTACCCCCTCACATAAGTCCTCCTCCTGTTGCACTTTACCCTTTTCTTTTGAGAAGGGGAAGCCCTCTCTGGGTGTTATACCCCTCCCTGCCCTCACCTGTTGGGACTAGGCACATCCTGTCCAATGAGGGCAAACAAGGCTGTCCATTTAGCAGTGTGAATCCCTGGCAGGTAAGCAGCAGGCTCAAGGACAACTCTTGCTCCAGTTGTTGGGGGACCCAGCATGATGACCAAGTTGCTCATCTGATACATGTGTGCAGGAGCCTGGGTCCAGCCTGTGCTTCTCTTTGTTGGTGATTCAGTCTCTTGGAGACCCCAAGAGTCCAGATTAGTTGACTCTGTTGGTCTTCCTGTGGAGTCCCTGTCATCTTCAGGTCCCTCAGTCTTTCTCTCAACTTTTATGTAAGACTCCCAAAGCTCCATCTACTGTTTGGGTGTGAATCTCTGCATCTTCCCTTTAGCTGCTGAGTGGAGCCTCTCAGAGGATGGTTATGCTAGATTCCTGTCTACAACATAATGGAGTATCATTAACAGTGTCAGGAATTGGTCTTCCCCATGGGATGGGCCTCAATTTGGGGCATTCATTGGTTGGTCATTCCCTCAGTCTCTGTTCCATCTTTAACCTTGCACATCTTGTAGGCAGGACACATTTGGGGTCTAAGGCTTTGTGGCTGGGTTGCTGCCCTTATCCTTGCCCCTGGGGTTATAGGAAGTGGCCACTTCAGGATCCATATACCAACTGCTAGGAATCTCAGCTGGAGTCACCCCCATAGACTCTCTGGGGCCTCTCCCCATCCAAGATCTCTGGTATGTCCTAGAAATTACCCCCCAGCTGATCTCCTTTCTCTCTTCCCTGTCTCCCTACATATGGTTCCCTGCCCTGCTCCCCTCTCTATTCCCTCTTCCATCCAGTTCCCTCCTTCTATCAACCTTGAGATTTCTATTCACTTTATGTAAAAGATGTATATGTTATGATTTGCTGGATATGAAAGAAGACAAAAGCTGTGCAATGTATTAAAATGTCCTGCCTTGTAGATATCACTGGTGCATATATGTTTTCTATGACTGATATAACAGAATGCCAAAGGCTGGTTAACTTAAACAATAACAATTGATTCCCTTTGAAGTTTGGACCTAGAATCCCAACATTAATATCCACATATCCACAAGCTCAATTTCTTCTGTGACCTCTCTCTTGTCTCAGATGGTTGGCTGCTATATCTTACCATGTACACTGCACTTCATATACTTTGTCTTCTGGGTTTTCTTTGTTTGTTTTAAATAAGGGCATGAGATTTAACTTATGATTACACAATGCCTTTATTTAAACCAAATTATTTGTATAATTGCCTTATCTCTCATTAAAAACAAACCTTAAGACAAATAGTTTTATATATTAATTATATAATAATATATTTATAGATTATATTTTATGACATATAAAATATATAACATTGATATATATATATAAATAATATATCATATATAAATATATGATAGTATATATTGATATATAATTACATATTAATACACATTAATTATGCACAATAATGGGTTTCATTATAACATTATCATACATGTGTACAGCGTATTTTGGTTATAGTTACTACAATTGTATTTTCTTGCTTCTTTCTTATTCCAAATGGTTCCTTCCTTTGCCTCCTTCTACTTCCATCTTTCTTTTTTCCCAAAGAGTGTTGATTATTATATTTGCTTACAGAAACTGATGAGAAGATATTCACTTCATCATTTGTTATACACCTGAAGATAAGATTTCTCCTTTCACCAAAGACTTTGCACTGCTCATAAGATTTGTGTTAGGACAAATTTTGTGCAGGTCATATATAGGTATTCACTGCTGCTCTGAGTTCAGCCTGCAACAGGCATGTCATATCCAGAGCCCCGTATCCCACAGTCTCCACCCTTTCCTGCAAGGTTCTTACATCCTTTCTGCTCCGTCTTCTGTAAAGCTCCGTGAGTTCTCAAGGGAAAAATATAGTGTATAATTACAAATGAGAACTCAACAGTTACTTTTCCTCATAATTTTACTATATAAATGAATACAGTATGATATAGTATTATCTAGCTATATAAGTCCATATAGCTACCATTGTACTGAAAAAAAAAAAAAAGCGGGGGGAGAGCTTTTATGGTTCAAACTGACAATGCTAATTTATGGGCAAAAACATAAATTAGGGGATAATTTAATGACACATGTGTCCATTTAGCAAACAGCATCAGTAATTTCCTCATTAGGACTTATGACTTCCATGGCTATGGACTTTGACCAGGTTTACAATACTAGAAAGGATTACCTCCTGTTGTACAGACTTCAAATCCAATCAGAAAATGTTTGATTTTCTCTATAATATAGACTTGGTACAATTGTACCAGTGGACTTGTTTTGCCTGTCCAGTTGATACTACAGCATGCAAAGGTTGCACTAAGAAAGACTGCATGATAATTCTACGTTAGCAGCCTGTATAGCACCTGCTGGCACTATGAGAACAAGCCAGTAGGATTGACACTCCCAGCCAATGTCCAGATTGAATATTTTCATATCCTGAGAGTGAAGCATCTTCAGCCATAAGGTCTTATCATCTAGTTCTGCTGGACAACAAACAACAGTGGTGATCATCTGTTTATTTGGGGGTTCTCAGGGGAATCCATGACCAACAACTCACAGAAAGGTACCCTATTTCTGACACAGGGATTTTCATTTAATAATCTGTCTTCTGGGAGCAGCTTTAACTACATATGCAGGGTTCTTCCACTTGAACTCATTGTTATTACACTTCACTTTTAACTTATTTTACCAGTTGCCAGGCTTCCTTGTGGCATATTCATACACTATAGTTTTAGTTGTTTTTCTCTCAGAGCTCCTTTGTTTCCTCCATATCCCTATCACTCTCTCATTCAATTATTGCCACTCCTAGCATTTCCCTTGAAAGTAGAAAGGTTGGAATCATATTGTATATTTTCTAACCAAGTAAGTCATGAATCAGACAGTACTCCCAATAATTCACTATGGTGAGCAATGGGGCTTAAGGCCAAATGTAAACATGGTAAAGAGTATGGCTAGATGTATGCTTCATTTGGATATGCTGTGATGAGCTAGAATGGAATTGACTGAAGTTGCACTGTTTGTTAAATGTTTTGGTAGGCCGTGTACATACTCTTAGCATGCAGTTGGTTATGAGAGAAACAAAATAAGCAGACAGCCTCAATTTCATGAGCTCCTTCTTGTTTATTAAACATTTCCAGTACAATCATAGTTTACCATACTGGGAATTGGCTCTTCAGGTAGAAGTAAGGAAGTACTTGGAATTGTTACATTGCAATTACTTGACAAACTTGCAAAAAATGAAGTCTAAGGTCCCACAATGCCTAAATTTATTTCTTATAATTTATTATATTTTATATGAATACCCTCACATGTGTCTGTAGCACCACCTGCATGCACGGTGCTGACAGAGGTCAGAAGAAGTCCTTGGATCCCTGAAACTAGAGTTTCAGATGTTTGTGAACTTCTATGCCAATGTTGGAAATCAGACCTGGGTCTTCTGAAAGAGCCCTAAGTGACTTATCTACTTTACCATGTCTCCAGCCTGTAATCCTAATCTTTGATTATATTTGTAAATAGTTGAGGATCTGAGCATAGATGAACATGTGGTTCCTCCTGCTAGATTCAATGGATGGAACAATGATGTCCTTTTCAAATCCAAGGCATGAATTTAAGACTTATTATTACACCTTGTAGTGTTTTCCTACTTCACCACCTCAACTGAACAACAAAGAGAGACCTGAAGTTTTCGATTATAGCTGTTGTAGTACAACAGAAGAGAAGTTATGGAGAGTGGAAGCAGGATTCCAGTGCGCCATGAAAAAGGTGTAGTTTGCTTATTTGAAGGCAATAAAAGTGAGACTCATTTCCCAAACAGGTGCCTTGGCTGAGGAAAAGTCCATTAGGCAAAAGACAGGCACAAAAAGGACAAGAAATTAATAAGCTCAGAGCACCACGATAACATATGTCTAACCAGTATCTTGCAATCTTCTTAGTTTCTATCAGTGAATATTTAGGATAATCTAAATACTTCATTACTATGTACTTAAATATTTAGGAAATACAATTATGATTAAATAGTATATGTACAAATAATTTCTTTAGTGTCGTGATAATCTTGTATCCTTAGAAATGTACAAAATATAAAAGCTTAAGACACATTTTGTCAGTCATTACTGATATGTGTGTTGGATCTGTCCATGTGTAAGACTGAGGAAAAGTGCGTGTGAATCACTGTCATCAGCAGTAGGTGACAAAATTGTGGCTGTACATTGTAACTTTTTATTTAGCCTGTTATGTGCTACATGATTTCAATCTTCCTTTCACAAGGTAGCACTTTTATAGACAAATAACGTCAAAAAGCTTTCAAAAAGATTCTAACAAGTAGTTCAGATATCATATCTTTTCTTGGTTTTTAGGCACTGGGTGAGTCCTCCCTTATTAAACCAGTAAAGAGTGTCTTCCAGTTGGTCTGAGCTGCTTCCCGGCTTTTTATTTTTCACCCAGGAGTGCAGATACATTTTTCATTTAACTTGTAAATATGAGAAAAGAAATACAACAACAACAAAATAAAAGGGAAGAGGGAAGAAAGGAAACGTAGTAATAGTTGATTATTGTCCAATAAAAAATTGAAATAGGCTTTAAGATCAGTTTTATTACAGAAAAAAGTAGAGTAAAGGCGGGATGGACAAGAGTCTGGGAGATGTTTACCTGTTGTTTTTCTTGTTATTGGATAACCCTGTTTTCTGACACTGAGGACCTCTCATTGCCAGCCTGACAATCTGTCATTCTCTTTCCTAAGCTGTTATGGTCAAAACATGATGCTTTTCACAAATAAACTCCATCAGTTAAATGTCAGTAGAACAGAGTTTGATGGAACAACATTGGTGAATTAACTTTTGATCCTTGTAGACAACCTTACTCAGATCATTGGTATCAGTGTTCATGCTTGTCCCAGACTTCAGCTCATATATTGAACATCCATTCTCACAAAGGACTTTTTGTACACTCTCCTCAAAAGTAACTTGTATAAAGCTCATGGGAAAAAAGCAGATTCATGACTAGTCCTCTCCAATCTGAAAAACAATCTTGGGATTTTAAAATCCCTGTTATCACCTTGTAATCTAATTTCATTGATTCTAAACCTAGAACAACTAGCATTCATGTCTGTGCTACATAGGAACATGTAAACCTTGGCTATATGCACACACCAGAAGACTTGACTGTATGCACACACAGGAAGACTTGACTGGGATGCACACACAGGAAGACTTGACTGGATGCACACACAGGAAGACTTGACTGGATGCACACACAGGAAGACTTGACTGGATGCACATACCAGAAGAATTGACTGTATGCACACACCAGAAGACTTGACTGGATGCACACACAGGAAGACTTGACTGGATGCACAGACAGGAAGACTTGACTGGATGCACACACAGGAAGACTTGACTGGATGCACACACCAGAAGACTTGACTGTATGTGCATATATGAAGATTTAACCATATGCACCCGTAGGAAGACTTGAATGGGTGTGCATGTACAAAGTGTCATCTTTTTTATTCCATGGAATAAACAAAAGACACTCAACATAGGGAGTTACAGGCTCTGTTAAGCATCAGTGTCCCCCAGGACACTGTCACAAGGTTGATGTCTAGAGTCACCTTGTACCTCTGAATCATATGGTATGTGTGAGAGAAAGAAGAGGGAAGAGATGAGAGGAGGGAGGAAATACCTCCTACATTAAACTCTAACACATGGATTTAAAAACCACTACCCTAAGAGAGATAAATGAATCTGATAATAAAAATCACTTAATTTAAATAGGAATATATGAAAAAAAGGTCAACTAAACATGATGCACTTACATTTATTTATAGATAGTTTTACTTGTAAGAGGAAGGACTGAAATACATTATTAATCTAAAATGGACTTTCTTTATACAAAGTATGTTTTTTTTTCATTTGAGTGGGGAAAATTGAAATAAATGCGATCTCTGTAAGAGTTAGCACCTATGTTTTCTCATTGCTTTTGATTGTTCTCCAAATGGAGAGTGTGTGGTTCGTAAACAGGTGGCCAAGAGGGAAATAAAAAGGATCTTTTTTATTTCAGTTGTAATAAAAATGTATGGATTATAAAATATATGTATTTCCTCACTGTATATTGTTGTTGTTGTTAATCTTTTTATAGCATCTCACAAAATTAGTTCTAATATCCATGAATTTCATCACAAGGTGGACTGTCTAACTCTATTAAAGAACAAAAAAGTAGCTTAACATACAAGAGGCTCTGAGTTCAATCCCTGGTACCTAAAACAAAATCAAAGCAAAACAAACAAAAAAGGTATCACAAAACAAAACAAACAAAAAACCTTATCCTCAGCTGCAGGGTTGAGAGCTGCAGAAGAGAGAGCACACAATCATGTGAGAGCCGGGGAAGGGTGGCCCGGCACACACACCTCCACTGGGTCCAGGATAGCAAAGATGAAGTATAGATTTTAGTAAGTAATAATTTAGGAGTATTGAAGGGGAGGTGTGACTAACATAGAAGATTTGGAGTGGCCCAACCATTGAGATGATTTGGGCATATTAAATATAACACTGCGTGTGTGCATGCATGTGTATGTGTGTGGTTGTGTGTGTCTTTCATTCAATAATCCAGAGCATTTGGGCAGGCAGCTAGGAATTTATGCATCTGGCATCAGGGAGATTAGATCAGATTAACCATATGACTGCTACACCCAGCTATCTAGTCTATTTTATAAGAAGATGGCTTTACTAACAGTCTTAATTATTTTTGTGTTTCTGTGGTAAAATACTACAACAAAAACAGTGTAAGGGAGTGTTTTAGCTCACAATTCTTGTTACAGTCCATAACGGAGGGAAAGCAAGGCAGCAGGAAGGTTCATGAAGCATATGGCAACATTATATCCTCAGGCAGAAGACATTGATGAAGTCATGTTAGTGTTCAACTTCCTACTCTAGTTTATTCATTCTAGAATATCCTGCCCAAGGAATAGTCTCAGCCACAGCTAACATGGGTCTTCCCACATCAATTAATGTAATCGACAGAATCTCTACTCGAACAACAAAGGCTAGTTTCCTAGGGTGATTCTGAGGTTATCTCAAGGTAACAATTAACATAAGTCATCACACCAATACAAACAAATATTAGGATAATTCCAAACTGATGACAATCATTACCTTCTGTGATTATACTGGTTGTTGGATGAATGAAAGATGGCATATTCCACCAGTAACTATAGAAAATATATGTTTTTCATGTTCTTATGGAATTTATTCTATAAGTAAATAGGAATAATAAACCATATTTTTCTGAACTGTATAATAATAGTTCCTTCTCATGTACCATAAACATAATTACATAGTTACTAGTGATACATACCAGCTATCAGTATTTAGAAACTCCAGCATGGCTCAGGGCTGTTATTTGATTAATTATTTTTATTAAAACAAAAATATATGTCAATGTGAAAATTATCAGGAAAAATAGAGGAAAGAATCTGAGACACAAATGGCCATTGTTTATCTAAACATCAACGGAAAGAAAGAGAAAATGCCCTTATGAATAGCCTATTGACGAAATGAAGAATATGAAAGTAGAAGAGAGACTTTCAGAAAAGAGAAAAGGTGAGGTAGTAGAATTTAAGATGAGCAATGGGCAAGATATGATTAAAATAGGTTGCAAGGTGCTATGAAATATCACAGTGAAGCCAACGGTTCTTTTACAATTAGCATTCATTAGTCTTAAAAGCCTACATTGTACTCTTTTTAGTGCTACTCATCCCTCCTATAGAAGTATATAGATCAAGAAAGTCAAAACACATTAATCATACAGTATCCTCCTCGTTTAATAATGAAGCTCATTAAGCAACTGTTCCCTCAGGGGATAATGCATTACTATAGATTAGCTTAGCATTTATTACCTATGATATTTAAGTTCTCATTTACAGTTTGATGAACAATCAATTAAATCAAACCATGCATGTATGTAAATGAAAAAAGATCAGCCTCCACGGCGTCATTGCTACTAATCTTAATCATAGTCTTTTGATTTTTGATTCAAATGCAATAAGTACAAGAAAATGTTTATAGCTGATACTCTGGTGCTTAAAATTGTAAATACATTCACCTAGTCAGCCTTGGATGAAACTATAATCATTTCCACCTCTAATCTTTTACAATACCCACTAAATACTGTGGGTGACTAGAGTTTCTGACTGATATTCTGTGTTATAATGAACCTTAAAATAAATGATGCAAATTGCTAGAATACAAAGCAGAATGATTATTTATTTTGTTATCATCAATTCATAATTAAGTAAAACATAAGAATTTTTCAACTGCAACATGTTTCAGAAAACTATATCAATAAATAGACAATAGTAACAATGGTGCTAAGTTTCATAATTCAGTACTGTGTGGGTTTATGCCTGGATGCAAGCATGCGCGCTTGCACGTGAGTGTGTGTGTGTGTGTGTGTGTGTTCATGTAGTTGCACTTGTGCAACAACTGTGTCTGGTTATTTAATACCTATTAGAAGCCCTCATTCAGTCATCTCCAGGTTGTTGCATTATCAACCAAAGTTGCAAGGAAAAGATTACTAAATAGAAAGGGCTCAGGGGTGAATGAAGCAAAAAGACCTGATACTTCATGGGAAAACCATGTCTGGTTGTTACTGGGGCTTGGGGAGCTTGTTCATAGGTAGCTCTGTACTAGACTATAGTGTTTGCTATTGCCATAATCATGAAATGCACAGAATTTGACAGAATTTGGTCTCTTTCTATAAATTTCGAAACAACTTTGAATCTTTTGCAGCTCTCTTAGGTAAATGTTCAAGTTTTAATGAATGTTTTTGTTTGTTTGTTTATTTTTAAGATTCTTTGTAGCTCAGAAACCCACTGGTGCGCTGATCCTCTTGCATCCAGCATGTGCTGGTGTGTGTGCTACTGCAGTGAATCAGGAGTTCCACGTCCATTTTGTATTTGTTTAAATTTGGAGCATGTGCAGTGATAAGAGCAAGACTTGACAAATGTATACTATACTTTCAGAACTGTAAAATACCACAGCTGACATTTTAGAATGTGAAAGAAAATATCAACTATATTTTTCTTTCGTGTTCACAGGAAGTTCAGCACAACTGCCAGCTTCATAGAATATCATTTTGTGCAGATGATAAAACTGACAAGAGGATATTCACTTTCATATGCAAAGATTCTGAGTCAAATAAACATTTGTGTTTTGTATTTGACAGCGAAAAGTGTGTAAGTATGCCAGATGTTTTAGGGTGGTTTGTTCTCGTTTACAAGACATGGATCGTCGTGTTTCCCACAGTAACAAAGTATTTGGAAAAGAATAAGGCCTGCAAACACTTAACTGCACTAATAGATTCATCCTGTCATGAGAATAGGCTTCAGGATTCATCCTGACTAAATCTTATGTTCATTAGCAAATGCTTGCATGCAAATTTCTTTATTAGAGCATCGTGGCTACTTTTATTTGTTTTCAGTCATCTCAAAATTATTTAGTTTATATTAAATTTTAATCTAAAAGTTATTGAGAAACATCTGCATGATACAAAGAGGAACAGTGAGCAAAATGAGGTTTTCTGGAATATGATGAACTTAGTGAAGACAAACATTTTAATCTAAGGAATAAATGTTATTTAGCTTCTTAAAAATTTTCCAATTCTTTGAAAATTGGTTTTTGAAGCTTATTTTTCAGAATATTTCATTGGTGTTAAGTCTCCTTTTGAGTGTGTGTGTGTGTTGTGTGTGTACATGTGTGTGATACTGTGAATGAAAATTTGAAGTTCTTAGCAAGTAAGGACATTTAGGAAATTCTGAGTCATGTCCCAATTTCTTAATGATCCAACATCTTAAGTAAAACCCTGTGTGTTGCTTACAAGTCTAAGCTAATTTTATTCATAACCAAGTCTGAGTTCTGTTATAAAACCTAAGATGTGAGTGCATATTGTAGCCATTAATGTTGTCAGTAGAAAAACATTTAACTTCAGCAACACTGCTGGATTAAAATGAAAATAGAACTCAACTCATTTAGATTCTATTTTTTCCTTGTTCTCAAAAATAGAAAATTACTAATATTTTTATTAGGCACTTTATTTCTCTGTCTTTACCACATGGCTTTTTGAGAAAAAATACCTGTTTATTTCATATCTATTTCTTCCATCAGGTATATAGCAGGTGCCCAGTAATTTTATTTTCTGATGCAAAATACAATGTTGAAATTTATCCTACATAGCTTAGTTATTTTTATATTATTTAAATTTTTGGGTTTTTAAAAAGCAAGTTCCCATGGTGACTAAGTAGCATCATAAGATCTATTCATGATTTTGTAAAGAATAAAAAACATTTCATCTGAAAAATATGCTTATCAGTTCAAGTCAGAATTCTGTAGACAAAAAGGAACTTCATATGGTGACCACATTAGTTTTGAAATATATCCCATTGCACAAATGCACCATTGTTACATTTTCCTTTGCTTTTAACATGTTATTTGTAGTTAATTTTGTATGATTGATAAAAATTAAAGCTGATATTCTTAAACTAATTTTAAGATACAACACTCTTTTACAATATATATCAAAGTATTTAACTATAACTTTATTTCATTCATTGCCTTGAACATGGAAATCAACTTAGTTGGAATTCTCTGAAGTAGTTCATAATTAAAATGCATAATAAATATTAGCATTGTTATAGTTTTGTGCAGATTTATGATCTTTCCTTGATACCCATCTAAATCTGTGATATAATCATAAACAAAAGTGTGTTTCTCATAGAGCTCATTATATTGTAAAAGTATACATTTTTTTACCTCAAGGAAATTTTATTAGAACTTAATTGTTGAACTTATATGGAAGGCAAACTATAAATATCAGTAGCTGCTTTTAGAAGAAGAGTGGAAATAATGAAGGGATAAAACCCTGCCATTTGAATTACTGACAAGGAGGCTTCACCACATGCGGCAGAGGAAGACATTACAGAAGGAGTAAGGACATTCAAAGTATCAGGGAAGCCCAAAGTGTCGGGGAAAGCATGCTTAGAAAAAAGATAAAAAAGAAAAAGAAAAAATATTAATGCTTTTCTGAGTAATTCACAAAGTGGGCTGACTTACAAAGCAGCATGATGTATTTCAGTAAGCTTCTGCACAAGGATCCTGAAGGTTTGGGAAAGGAAGATGTACTATCTTCCTAAAGAAATATTTACTCAGCGGGCTGTTGGCACATGCTTTATCAATAGGCAGAGGCAGCGGATTTCTGAGTGAGGTCAGCTGATCTACCGAGTGATTCCAGACACCATGGTCTTTACAGGAACCTGTCTCGAAAAAACAAAAAATAAAAAAAAAAGAATATTATCTATATCAACATGTTTAAGGCAAAATAATTTCTATGGGTAGATACTTTTCCCAAAAACTATGTTTTTAGATGAAATATTTAATAGTAGACAAACAGAAGTCAACATGAAAAGTGTAAATTGAGAAAAATCAAGTTTCAGAATTAAAAGGAAGTTCCCTGAAAACTATGACTCTTTATGCATGTAACAGAAATCTCAAAATACTCAACCAAGTCCTCTGAGAAGTGCAAAGAGAATAGCAAATTCCACAATTACAAAGAAAGATTTCTGGTGGATATGACATGAAGGATTATTTTACTGGGTACTTCTTACATGAGTGTGAAATACATATAAGTCCTTCTTACATGTATTCTGTAAAGCTATCAAAACTGAGTAATAAATTTGATGAATTATATACATTAAACAATTTTTATACCTGATAAATAGATTAAAGAATAGCTGTCTATATTCTTTGACATAGCAATTATCATTCTGATAATCTATCTTAAATGAATTGTATTAAACATGGGAGGAGAGAAACAGAATTATGAGAAAACAGTAGAAAAGCAAATGCAAAATGAATGGAGACTAGTCAAGTATATCAAAACATTTCCAGAGAATATAATTTTCTATTAAAATGACATTAGTGGAGCACACAAAGAAAATGCTTTACAGGCTAGAGAAGCACAGCATTAAACTGGTATATTTCACACGCGGCTCTATAAGGAACCCAATTTTTAATGTAGTATCTCATTAGAGAAATAGTTATAAAATACCTTTTATATTTAAAACAAAAGATGGAAAGGAAAAAGAAAACCTATACCTACTACATTCCATTTAGGTGGGCTTTTGTTTTGCATCCATTTTTGTAACATTCTATTCCATTGTAAACAATCTAAAAATGTATTTCTACTGAAATCACATAATCTTTGTAGAATGGCAACCAGCCTTTTCTACCGTTTTAAAAAGACTATTTACATAAATGTTTGAGTTTAAGAATTTTTAAAGGCATTTTAGTATTTAATAATGAATTATTCTTCCCCCAAAACTTGCTTACATTTATCCCTGTGAATTAAAGTAATTTCCATAAATAAATAATAATAAATGACATTATGAGGCAATAAATATATACAGATAGTTTCTATCAAAGCCATAGATTTACAAATTCTGGCTTTTTTTATTTCCTTGGGAGTAATTGTCGTGTACACAGTATCTGCTGCATATTAGAGTTGCTGTAGATACTAAATACGACTTCACCTTAAAAGTCTCAACAATATTGGATATTTAAGTTGCTTAAATACAGTCAGTCCATGCCGTGTACTGACAGATTCCTGGAAGAAAAAAGCCACCATAGCAGCATACTGAGAGCATCTGATGAATATGGGTTCATTTATTCTTTTCTGTGAAGGTTGCCATTGTGCAACCTCTAAAGGAAATGACAAACAAGCTAAACCTGGGATAAGATGTTTGCAAACCTCAGACAAGACAGAGGACCAGCGTCAAGAACTTTCAGTGTTCAACAGTACACAATCCATCAAGTTAGAAAATGGGCAAATGACAACATTTCATTGAGAGAATCTATAGATAAGAAATAAGCACATGAAAGACATTCCATGGTGGTGTTTATTAGGAAAATACAGTTTGAAAATCAAACAGAGACATTACCCCACAGTTATCCAAAAGGCCAAGCCTCCAAATGCTGATGAATATGTGGAAACTGTATGACTCATTGTAGCTGCTGGGATAAACAGCTCATGAGTCTTAAGAAACTTAACATGCAACTCTTGTGAACATTTGGAAATTCTCAGCACAGAAACCAATGCTTAAGATATTCGCAGAAAAATGAACCTGGTAATATTTACAAGTATGCATACATATGTATATGTTTGCATGAGTATAGCTTCTTGTTAATAGCTCCAAACTACAGATCATCCTTTAAAGTGGCTGAATAAACACTCTTTGTAAATCCCAACCTCAGAGCACTACTTAGCAGTGAAAAGGAATGAGCTGTCAGTGCCTGCAGCAGCCTGATGGTTCTCTGTAGCATTCTAAAAAAGACAAAATTATAGAAAGGAACAAACTGATGTTTGCTCGTGGTCTGAGAAGGTGAGAATAGACTGGGGAAGAGTGCTCGTACAACAAGATGACGGATTATGGTCATGGAATTTGCTGTATTTTAGCCATATTATCCATATTCTATCTATGATTTGTACATAGTTTTGAGACATGGTACCATGGTACAGGTCAGGATACAGGTTAAAATGACCTGTCTATGCAAATTCTTATAATTTAAGGTAAATCTAAAACAATCACACACAAAAAATGTTGGTGACCTATTTGAAGGCAAACTGTTGGGAACTTCCCAGCATCACAAGGTTGCTGAGAAAGTCAGTGACAGGGACATTGGTGATTGAAGTGCAAATGTTGCAAATGAACAATGCTATTCTGGGGCCAGAAACTGCTGTCCCCTGGTGATTATTAACCCCTACTGTTTAACATAGGGTCAGGGTGAAGGGAGGCATAAAGTAAAGAAGTTAGCTGTTATGGTTTGTGTATGCTCGGCCCAGGCAGTGGCACTATTGGAAGGTGTGGCCCTGTTGGACTAGGTGTGTCACTGTGGGTGTGGGCTATAAGACCTTCACCCTAGCTGCCTGGAAGCCAGTATTCTGCTAGGAGCCTTCAGATGAAGATGTAGAACTCTCAGCTCTGCCTGCACCATGCCTGCCTGGACACTGCGGTGTTCCTGCCTTGATGATAGGGAACTGAACCTCTGAACCTGTAAGCCAGCCCAATTAAATTTGTCATTATAAGGGTTTGTTCACGAAGTAACACCCTAAGATATTAGCTTATTTGTACTCTTTGGTCTTTTACTCACAAGCCCCTCACTGAGGCTCACAGAGAGCCAGAGAAAAAGGAAAAAACAAATCACACACGTAGAAAGAAAATCTTTTACTCAGGCATCTATACATTCATACACACATACACTCTGGTCAGCCCAACTACCTGTCTTATCTGCTCTACAAGTGTTCATGCACATTTACATAATACACATATGAATATATAGACAGATGTATACATTTATACATTTGGATGGATGGGGCAGAGTCCCCCACCCCCAAGCCACACACATATATTTGGTGAGTGGATGTGGCAGAGACTCAGATGCCAAACCCTTATTCCTTTCCTCTGGCCTTTAAATATTTTCTTAGACAAAAGTTGTTTAGAAAATTATCTCATAAATAAGATGTTACACAAAGAGTTCCAGAAAGATATTGATAGTTAAGTTCAAAGCAGTGTTTCAATCTATAAGCTCATTGTAATTTCAAAGCAACAGTTTCACATGGCCTTGCATTATTAAGGTGCACACCTGGGGTTCATCCATGAATCTGACCTAGAATGAATGTCTTTCCTTGATCACAAATTTGTCCCAAGTTTATTTTCTTTTTAGTGTAATTATGAAAGCTCATAGTATTCCTTATTATGCAGCCTTTATTGACTATTCTATGAGGAAAGGGCACATTCTATTCTTGATTCCGACTTTATTTAGTCCATATTTCAGGCAAAACAGATAATGCCATCTCCCAAAATGTTTCTTTCTAAATTATCAAATCAGGAATTCAATAAAGTCATTAATTCATCTAAACAGCATTAATTCATGAAATTTCATCTTCATATTGATTTCAAGGAAATTTGCTCAGTGGGCTGAGCTGATGCCCATGAATCATTAAGCTGTGTAATAGTGATAGGAAAAGGCATATCTTGGTACCTTGTCTCTCAGAGCTCACCCATTGTAGGCCCTGCAAAAAAAAAATGGTGGGCCACATCCAAGAAAATTACCTGTTAGCCTTAGCCATCTCTTAGATGGCTCCTGACACCAACGTTCCTCTTATTTTAAAGAAATACATGTCATGGAGATTCACTGATGACAGCGGACCCACAAAGCCAAGCAGGACACACCTTTAGTTTAAGCACTTGGAAGGCAGAACAGGCAGATCTCTTGTGAGTTCCAGGCCAACCTTGTCCTGAATTCTTGACCTACTAAACATCACTGACCTACCTTATTCTGACAAAGACTGTATGTCACCCATAAAAATCACTTCAGCTAATAATATTATTGGAGATATGTTTACAATAAGACTGACATTTACTACTTTGATTCAAGTATATAACAGTTATTCAATTATGAGAAATATTTAGGACTATTGATATTGTCATAATGCTGACTGGATAGGAAAATAAAATTCAGTCTTGTTTTACTTTTTAAAATAATTTAAAGGGGTAAAGAATGTAGCTCAGTTAGTAGCATGCTTTCCTAACTGGTATGAGGCCCTGCTTGCATTTGCCAGCACTCCATAGATCTGATAAAGTGGTCAATGCCTTTACTATCAGTACTCTGAAACAAGGAGCCGTGAAAATTACAGAGCCTTGCTAAAAGTGAAGCTAAAAATAACATTGACATTAATGATCCTGTCCAATTTAGTGCCAGTCCCTATGAATGGGATGAATCATTGATTTAAAAAAAAATTCTCTAGAAAAAAAAAATCATAGTAGAGGAAGAAAATTGAGGCCCATAATTTAAAAAAAAAAAATGGGATTCATTTTGATAAATCCTAAGAAGGAAAAACTAATAATTCTATTTTCTCATGATTTCTCCACTCCATCCCCATATTGAAATGTTGAAACTCCATAGTTCTTTCTTCAAGCTCCATGATTTCCACTATCTAATGAGAACCTCAGACAAACATATAATTTTACAAAATTGCATTTTAACTATATGCCTTTGTGGGAATGTTAATCATCCTGTCCTCTGAACCATTATGGAAACTAAGTTTGTACATGCGTAGACATTTTATAATAACTGCATGTTCAAAAGAAATTAGGTGTTTTAAAAAGAGTATGATTGTCACAAAGTTGTTATGGATAGTTCACATGAAGTTGAATGTTATTGATGATGAATCAATAATGTTGCCAGTTGAATTATCCTTTGTACTGAACATATTAAATACTTGAAAAAAACATGTGATCTTATTGAATAGAAAGAGAACTTCCACAATTTCAAAGTTAGAAAACAAGCACTGGAGAGATGACTCTTCCAAAAGTTCAGGGTTCAATTTCCAGCACATGATAGCTTACACTATCTCTAACTCCAGTTCAAGGTAACTTTGCTGGCCTTTGGGGATACTAGCATACATGTAATATCCAGATGTAATATCCAGTGTGTGTGTGTGTGTGTTTGCTATGTATGTGTGTAGGTATGCATTTGTAATGTCACAAATTTGGAGGTCAAAGGACAACCTGCAGGAGTTGGCTCTCCCTTTCCACTAAGTGAGTTTCCTGGTTGAATTAAGGTTGTCAGGATTGACAGCAAGCACCAACACACTTTAAGCCACTTTGTTGAACTTATAGGTTTGTTTGGGTTTTTGTTTATTGTTTTTTTTTTTTTTTAAAACACAGATTTTAACTTGACTCTGAGTAAATGTTAAGTTCATTAATGACACTTTTATTTATTTAGTACTTTTGCTGTAGCTTATTGTGGTTTATTTTTTTCATAGCTCTATTTCCTTTGATAAAATAGAGATCTCCATGATTTATGCGAACATTTTACATTTTTATTTTGTATAGCAAAAGTCCTCCTTTAATGCTTTGTTTTAGGTAGTTCATAATACATAAGAAGTATTATAATGTCAGTTTGTTAAAGGGGAATGTTTTTAATATTTAATATTATCACTATTTCCCGGTCATTAAAAACAGGAATCTATCTTATTAAATATGCCATTTGTCAGTGCATTGCATCAGTTAACACCTTATTAAGACTTTTGGGGTTAATTAAGTAAATCACCTTTTCATGAATGCTTTATGCAAATGTCATAAAATTATAGAGATTTGGATGAAGAAGGAATGAAGCTGGTAGACTTTAGATGTCTATAACAGTTTTTTCTTGATAGAATGTATACCAGGTTCAATTCATATGACTGCTGTGCTTTGTTCCATTATCATTATCATATAAAAATATGAACTGTTTGCCATCACTGAAAATTAGGAGCTCTCATAATATTTTACATTTTGATCATCTCATCTGTTTACCATCTCACCCTTGTTTGAAATTGTTCACTTCTGTGAGGACTGTGAACCAATTGGATCTACTTTGCTCCTTTTGGAAAGGGCTTCCGTGGAGTTTTCTGTGGACCCTACTCAGGAGGCTTTAATCATGTTACCTTCCCAGAGTATAAAAACCTTCTCACTAGGAAAAGGAAATAATAGTCAAACAAGAGAATTCCCAGAATCTAGTTAAATGCTTATATTTAATTGGTAGTACGTATTTAAGGAAGGGAGAAAAACAAAAGAAAGCTCTTCAGTTTAAACTGAACAGGCTGCACAGGGAACTTGTACAACTTTCTCACTTTAATAACTGTCCACTGGTGGCCTCCTTGTACGTGAGGATGTACTCTTGAGGATGAAGGGTCGTCAGATTCTTACGCCAGTGCAGTTTACTTTGCTTACCTGTTAAGTATCTATCCCTGGTCATCATTACCCTTTCAGAGTATTTCCTAATATGGGTGGGGGGCGTGGCATTAAATTACAGTTTGATGTTTTATTGTTAACATGACGCTCTTCATTGCGTGTTTTTTTTACAAAGGCTGAAGAAATTACATTAACCATTGGCCAAGCATTTGACTTGGCATACAGGAAATTTCTAGAATCTGGAGGAAAAGATGTGGAAACAAGAAAACAGATTGCTGGAATGCAGAAAAGAGTGAGTAAGCTAAACTTCTTGTTTCACCTTTGTCTGATGTGCATACTGGAAAGTTTGCATGTCATCAAATAAACTGAGACCTGCCATTAATTGTCCCTCACAAGGCAGGAGCTGCTTTCACCATATTCCTATAACTCTTCCTCCTGGATCCTCTGCACAATCTTTAACTATTTCATATTGAATTCCCACAAGAACTTAGTGTTCTCATGTGACTTTGCTTCACTTCCTGATGCTTCTCATGGGGATCAGAGCAGCAGAGGCAGCAGATGCTGGGTAAGTGGTTTCCCATGCAGATCAGATTCCTTGTAATTCAATTATGCCCTTTCTCCACCCTTCGGAGTCATCATGAGCAACCTTGTCTTGTGGTTATACTCTAAGATTATGGATATAAATTGCACAGCTCAACAAGTAAATACAGCAGTGAACATTAGGAACATAAAATTCACACACACAAGAATTTCTTTTTAATTTAATGTCTTTCCAATGACCTAGGATCTTCTGATATTTCCCTAGCTTTTTCCAAATCATTTTGTTCCTTGCGTACAAGATAATATTTGAATTTTAATAGAATAAAATGCTATTTGCTGATGTAGCTGAGAAAACAGCCAATATTTTCCAAGAAAAAAATAATCCTGAAAGTTATTAAATGATCTTTTGATTTTTAGATCCAAGACTTAGAAACAGAAAATATGGAACTTAAAAATAAAGTACAAGATTTAGAAAACCAGTTGAGAACAACTCAAGTGTCCTCGTCTCCAGTAAGTACATTGAGTAAGTGTGTGATGTTATGATATCAACACCCACTGGTCATGAATACCGCACTAATTCAAATCATATTTTTGGTCAATAACAAAATGAAATATGGGTACAAACGAAGATCAGTCGGCTGAGTCATTTTTCATATTTAAATTGCAGAGATATCTCAAAAGACAATTATTTTCATAGTATTCTTTTTGTTTCCTCATGTTTTATAAAACAATTTAAATCTCACTTTGATCATAAGGTTTACTCCTTGAACTTTCTTTTATTCCTGCTGGTTACTGTTTACAGGGGTTAGACACAATAGCCATGCAATCTGGCCCTGCAGTGCCAAACTTTCCTTTAGGAAACAGACCAAGAACACAACCATGTACTGGATACACTTGCTTCACACACGGAAATGAAACAAGCGCTGCTCAGACATTATGCAAGCATTTGTCATGAAATCATTTTTGTCTGACCTGTTCCATTTTGAAATTCTTTCCTCAGTTCCTGGGATGATATCATTATTAAGTGATTTTGGCAAAAGGGATTCTTTTTCAGAGAAGTAAACTTTGTTTTATTATTTTTTAATTTTTAAAATTTTTTATTGGTTATTTTGTTTATTAATATTTCAAATGTTATCCCCTTTCCCGGTTTCCTCTCTGAGAACCCCCATCCTACCCGCCCTCCCCTTCTAGGGGACTTCCCCACATGGCCACTCCCACCCCACTGCCATAGCATTCCCCTACACTGCAGCACCAAGTCTTCACAGGACCAAGAGCCTCTCCTCCCTTTGATGCCAGACAAGCTACCACTACTACATATGCAGGTGGAGCCATGGGTTCCTTTAAGTGTATTCTTTGGTTGGTGGTTTAGTCCATGGGAGCTCTGGGGAGAGTCTGGTTGGTAGATATTGTTGTTCTTTCTATGAGGTTGCAAACCCCTTCAGCTTCTTCAGTCTTCCCCTGACTCCTCCATTGGGTCCCCTTGCTCAGTCTGATGGTTGGTTGCAAGAATCCGCACCTGTATCTGTAAGGCTCTGGCAGAGCCTCTCAGGGTTCACTATATCAGGCTCCTGTCAGTAAGCTCTTCTTTACATCAGCAATAGTGTTGGGTTTGGTGGCTGCATATGGGATGGATCCCCAGGTGGAGCAGTCTCTAGATGGCCTTTTCTCTCTCCATTCTTTGTTCATATTTCTTTCGTTTGGTTTTTGAGAAGGATGGAGCCCATCCTCACGGGCCATGCTAACCTTGATATGGCCTCGACTAAGATCCAGCTTACGCCTCTAGGCATATCAAAGTGCTCCAACTGACAGGCACCTGCTCCACTATGTTCATAGCAACTTTATTTAAATAGCCAAACTGGGAACAACCCGAATGTCCTCAGCAAAGGAATGGATCAGAAATTTGGCATTTACAGAATGTACTATTAAAAACAGTGTACTTCATGAATTTTAGCAAAGGTGGAAAGAAAATTTCCTGAGTGAGGTACCAAGTCAAAAAGAACTCAATGTGGTATGACTACGAAAAAAGTGGATTTTGGACAAAAGCTCAGATACCATGATAAATTAAGACAGTAGAAGTCAAGAAGAAGGAAGGAAACCAAAGTGTAGACGCCTCATTCCTACTTAGAAAGGGAAACAAAATAATCATGGTAGGTAATGGGAGGGCGGGACTTGTGATGAAGAGTGGAGGAGGAGAGAAAAAAAGGGGCAGGATCAGGTGAGAGAGGAGACAGGGGAGATGTACAGAGGATCAGGAATTCAACAGAGGTGTGTACTAGGGGTGATGGGGAACTGGGGGTAGCCACTAGAAAGTCCCAGACTCAGAAAGCAAGAGGCTCCCAGGACCCAATGGGATAACATTAGCTGAAATATACACAAGAGGAGAGAGACGTATACTCTGATAATTTTTTCTAGTAAAGGTGTATTTAGGACTGGAGATTTTTCCTGCTAATCTGTACCACTAATTCTTAATGAATGTGCTTTATTCACACTAAATTTAACTTATAAGATAGTTATGTGAGTTGAACGCAATTGTGAGACAATTGTTGCAAGAATATTGACAATTTTCATCTATAATATGTATAATTATATATCTATAATTTTATAGACTTAATATCATAATGACTTCTCAGTTTATCACCATGAATAGGTGCTTCAAACTAGCATGCCCTAGATGTTGGTCACTTTTTTCTTTTACTCTAAACTCATGTTTTCTCTTCCTCTGTGCTGAGAGAGTTGGTATGACCATTGCTTGACAGCATTGATAACAGTCACCTGCTATATCTGAGCAGAGAAGGGCTGGGGGCTCCTGATACAGACAATGTACTCATTGGGCTGTGGAGCCTCCTAAGGTCCAAGGGCCTATGGTCCGAGCCTTCTTAGTAAAAGCTTTTTATATTTTTCCTTCACTATATACTCCGTTCAAGGGTTTTGTGGTATTTTGTTTTGGCTTATTTGTCTTCCCTCTTCTCAAGATACAGAACAATGACTCAAATTTCTTCTGCTCTGGCTCTAAAAATGCAAAATGCTGCACACACTTCTTAAAGCTATATTAAAATGCTTACTAATGTCCAGCTTTAAAATACAAAGTATGAGAGAGGCTATTTTTCGTGGGAGTTTTGACTAGTTGTTTCTAAAATTTACCAAGCTATGCTTTGGTTCAGCCTTTGAGTTGTCAAAGGAATAAAATAAACGTCTTATCATTTTGGGTATAAACCCAAAGATAATTCACTAGTTTCCATTCTTGGAGGACAGAGATGTAAAGCCTCATCATTGAAGGGGAAGGTTTGGGAGGATCAAATGGATTGGGGCACACTCACAAACTGCTCCCTTTTCAGCAGATCTAACGCATTTGTCTCAAGGCAGACATTGTCCTGCACTAACACTGGGTACCTGAGAAAAGACGGAGTCAGGGCTGAGTGTAAATGAGCAGGTTGCTATTTCATAACTGCAAGTTTGCTACTGCTAGGAATCATAATGTAAATATTTGATATGCAAGATATCTGATATGCAACTTCTGTGAGAGGGTAGTTTGCCCGTTAAAGAGGTTGCAGCCTACAGACTGGGAACCACTGTTGGAGAGTGTGCAATGGTTATTATCAACATAATTAAAAGATTTATGGAAAAGAACACAGCATATTTTTGATTCCTAAAAGACAGTCAATTCAGAAATATTGTAGAATTCTAAAATTTAGATAAAATTAAATGATGACATTTAAAATATGAATTTATGACAGTTGTGATCGACTATTTTGAAATATTGTTATAGGCTTTTGTTAACCTACTTTTGTTCTTTATCTTTCAGTACATTTTTTAATGAAAAGGAATTACATTATTTCTTTCCCCCCTTTTCCTCCTTCATCCTCTCCCAGGTACTCTTGCTCCAGTACTTCTATACACCTAGTCCCTCCCATGCTCCCACTCTCAAATGCTAGTTCCTTTTTCTTTAATTGTTATTGTTCCATATCTATATCTATATCTCTCTATCTCTATATGTTTTTACAAATATATATATACAAGCTACTGAGTCCATTTTGATATTTGTGTGTATATGATTTGCATGCTTGTCTTTTTAAGAGATTATTAACAAATATCTTTGCTTTTCATTTTCTAGTTTTTTTTTACACAGCAGTGAAAATAAGCTGGCATAATCCTAAGTGCAGTTATATTCACTTTACACAGTAAAAATAATTTCCCACATTTCTTATATAAAATAAAGAAATAAGTTTATGTTATGTAAACTATTTAATATGAAATACTGTCATGTGGAGGAATACCCATTTTTGGAAATTTGGAGTGGTTCAAACTATTGAAAAAATAATAGAAGTGTAATAATTGAAATATATACATTTGTTATTTAATGGCTTGTAATATTTTAGATTAACCAATTATTTTTAAGTTAGAAATAAGGTACATCTGTTCTTTCTTGTGAAACTTTCATGTTACCTTTAAGTACACACTGGGAAAGAACACCACACGGAGTTCCCACAGAGTGATCTGGAACTGAAATTCTGGACACGTTGTACATTTTTTTTTTTGCTTTAAACTCAGAAATAAAATATAAAATGCTTGAAAAATGGTTAAACTTGCTAGCAGTTTGATTAAAGAAATAGAGGCAATAATCTATAAAGTAACTGAGGAAATACTGAAATTGATTAAGGATCCATTATCTACATACAAAAATATAAGTGAATTTTATGTACACAATTACATCGTCATGGGAAGCTAAATGGAGCAACTCTCTGCCCTAAACTGATGCCTCACCACTGACCATCCCAACAGAGGACGTTCACAGCCCTGAATTCCACTCAGTTAACTGAGTCACAGGTTCCTTTCCTGGCCAATGAAATAGAACTTTATATTATCCATTATATGTATCTCCTTATTATGCCAAGATTGTGGAAACCTTATGTTGGTTTCAGAGATTGGTCCTTATGCTAACGTATCATTTAGATACACTGAGAAATTTTCGTTCCTTGACTCCGTGGTTTGCTTTCCCCCCTGTGTTCTCATGGTTTGGCAATAGATGAGAGGCTGGGTTTTCTGCCATTTGGGACTAATCATCTAGGAACAATCTGATTTCCATTTATTATATTCACATGTCAGTGTTGCTTATGTTTACATTTGAAAAGAGGCTTTATTCTGCCCTCTTGGCCTCATGAACACCTTCAGAAGTTTGTTCCTTTGTAAAATTTGGGCACACCAAGTAAGTCAGTTTTTTCCTCTTGGTTCTTATGTCTAGGGACTTGCATTTTAACTTCACTAGTTCCACAAGCTTTCAAACAATCAAGGTATTGCCAGAAAGTTAAATGAAAAGAAATTGTAGTTTGGAGGAGTACTGTCTGTTGCTGGGTAAAACAAATGTCTCCCTTTCAGTGGTAGATAAAATTATACTTTTACATAATGAACTGTGCGGCCACTGATTAGATTTCATAAGACAATTACAACCTAAAATGTGTATTTTGTTACAGGTAAACAAGCCTGATTATTTATCTTTCTTTAGTGCTTTCTCAACTACTCTTGAATTAAAGCTAGGCAAGAGGACATTATGAAAACTCTCAATTACACAACAAACTAAATGTGAGTCTTTAAACAAAGGCACAGAGTTTAAACAGGAACATCAGTAAGGAACATTTGCTGCCCAGAGAAAATGTTTACCAGTTCTTGGCTACACATTCCGCATTGTTGACTGCATAGAGATGATCCAGGGACTAACCCTATATAATGGGAAGCAAGTATGTTTTCTTTCCAGTTCTGTTGAGTTATACCTGCTCACAGCATTGAACCTCTGTTTCAAGATTCTTTTGGTGATTTGTGGCTAGGAAAATCATAACCATTTGACTTGCATGAATTTTAAAAGAAATATAAGGTAATAGATCTTACAATTAGAAATTATAAACCCACATTAAATCTACAAAACTGAAATAGTACTTTCCTGGTGGTATAAGCGTTACTCTTAAGGCTTATCTTTTAAAGTAATGTTAAAAATGTGCAAAGAGCAATTAACAATTGCTGAGAGTAAAACAATTAGTCCTCCCCATGGATGAGCCAGTACTTAGCCCTGAAAACAGAGAAGTACAAGCAACACTTAATGGACTCTGCACCTATATATTAATGCATTTATATACATATGTATACAAAATTGTATATAATACAATATTTCTATTGTATACATATATAGCAACATAACATATGGAACAATAATAAATCTTACATTAGTTTGAGAGGTATAAGGTATGGAAGGGAATAGAGGGGGGAGTGGAAGTGGGTAAGTGATGTAATTATATTTTAATTTTAAAAATCTAAATTAGATAAATCACCATAAAAATGAATTTTAGAAGTATGAGGCAACATGGCAACCTGGAAACTGATCAAAACTCAGCTTCCACCCAACTTTATCTCACCCTGCTGCCACAGAGCTGGGGCAGTTTTTAGTTGAGTCAGGCACTCAGTTTCCTAGCTGGCCTCATAGGCATGCATCTCTGCATTTTGAGCCTTGATAAAAAGGTCTCCCTCTGACACTCTTGGTCAAGACATCTCTTTAATGTTGTCAGTAGCTTTGTTTATTCTGGGGGTCTTCACAACACTTTCCCTCTCTCTGATTCTGTATTCAGCATTCCTCCTTCTCTTAGGAAAAGACAAAAAGAAAATCTAAATTCTAACCTTGAGAACCTTTGTTCAACCTCCCTTAGGAATGACATAGTGCCTGTCCCATACTTCCATCCTTTGAGCTCTTCTTATGGGGAAGTGCAAAAGAGCATTGACAGAATGGGCTCTTCTTTCTGGCCTCTTGCTTATAGTATCATACTGAGTGAATAAAGGCTCAGTTGTAGCTGATACATTGCCAACTATAGGATCTAACACCTGACACAGCTCATCTCTTGACTAGAAATAGCCATGCTAGAAGAATGACCCCCAAAAGCACCTGAAGTTTAATATGCAGGCACTATTTACCCATTCGCCATTTACAATTTGCCCATTGTTTATGACCTTAATTGCTATGAGGTTCTTGATAACTTCCTTTCCATCTCTAGAGTGTTCTACCAGGGAAACCTCCTACTTTCAGGATGGGTAGGGGAACTAGAATCACAGTTTTGGACTTTGGCTATGCTTTTGAGCTTAGAGAGGTGTACATCCTATGAATCTCTGCACATTACTTCTGTGAAAATATAAACATATTACAATTGCAATTAGTTATACTTATGAAAACTCAAAGATTACTAAAATGCATATTAACTCTAGAAAATTCTACAATCACTAACCACTCACCAGAACCTCTCTTATGTCCATGACTGTTCATCTTGCTTAACCCATCATCCTAAATCAACAAGACCTCAAAAAGCATCACAGATGTTCTCAGTTTCTTCTCTCCTGTCTTCCTCTGAAGTCCTGGTGACTCCAATATCCTGTTTAAATGATGAAAATATGATGATATTTCAATAAACTGATAGTGAGAACTCATACAGAAATCCACCTTCAGCTGTTTAGATTTTGTAACTAGTACTCTTGTAATTTTCACAAAACACCCTTTCCAAATAATCTTCCTGTATGTTCTTCACGCCCTCCAAGCCTCTTTTCTCCTCCTTAGCAGGTTTCTCTTTCTGTTGATCCTTTACAGCTGCCACACAGAGTCTCTGGTCATGTGCCACAGATGCTTTAAAGATGCTCATCCTGTCTCTGGAGCAATAATGACGATCCATCTCCTTGTCGAAACATGTTTTCCATTTCCCTCAGTCTTATCAACTCTCCTGACCCCAGACTGTCTTTGTGACCACTCTCTAAAAGTGGCTTGCTCAGGCCAGTCAGTGAGAACAGCATTCCCAGACCTTATATATCTTACAAAGCAGAAAACTCTATTATCCATTTCCTACTTTAAAAGAATTCTTTTGTTTTTGTTTTTGTTTTTGTTTTTTATTTTTTAATTGAATATTGTATTTACATTTCAGATGTTATCCCCTTACCCCATTTCCACCCCCCACCCAGGAACCCCCGATTCCCATCCCCCCTCCTCCTGCTTCTATGAGGATGTGCCCCCCACCACCCCCCACTTCTACCTCCCCACCCTCGAATTCCTCCACACTGGGCATCTAGCCTTCATGGGACCAAGGATCTCCTCTCCCACCTATGCCCTACAAGGCCATCCTCCCCTACATTTATAGCTGGAGCCATGGGTCCCTCCTTATGTGCTCCCAGGCTGGTGGTTTAGACCCTGGGAGCTATGGTTGGTTGGTATTATTGCTCTCCCCATGGGTCACAAGCCCTTTCAGCTCCTTCAGTCTTCTCTTTAACTCCTCCATTGGGAACCCATGATCAGTCCAATGGTTAGCTGTGAGCATCCACCTCTGTATATGTCAGGCTCTGGCAAACCTCTAAGGAGACAGCTATGTCAGGCTCCTGTCAGCATGCACTTCCTGACATCTACATCAGCGTCTGCCTTTGGTGACTGCACATGGGACAGATACCCAGATGGAATGGTCTCCAGATGGCCCCTCCTTCAGTTTCTGTCCCACACATTTGTCTCCATATTTGCTCCCTTGAGTATTTGTTACTCCTTCTGAGAAAGATGAAGCACCCACACTTGGTCTTCCTTCTTCATGAGCTTTATGTGGTCTGTGAGTTGAATCTTGGGTATTTCAAGTTTTGGGGCTAATATCCAATTATCAGTGAGTGAATACCATGTGTTTTCTTTTGTGATTGGGTTACCTCACTCAGGATGATATTTTTCTAGTTCCATCCATTTACCTAAGAATTTCTCGAATTCATTGTTTTTAATAGCTGAGTAATACTCCATTGTGTAAATGTACCACATTTTTTATCCATTCTCTGTTGAAGGACATCTGGGTTCTTTACAGCTTCTGGTTATTATAAACAAGGCTGCTATGAGCATAGTGGAGCATATGTGTCCTTCATGTGGTACTAAATGGTTAGGTGTGACTGGAGGCAATGCAATGAGACTTGGTCCCTTAGTGGGATATTTTGGTTTTCTTAAGTTCCTGCTTAGTGCAGTTTAAAGCAAAGAATCCTAGGAGTTTATAAATCCTGAAAATATGCTACACAATTCGTATAGAAGCTAGAAGAAAACAGCAATGCTTCGGTGTAATGTTTTTATATGCTGAGGAACAATTTGCAAGCCAGGGAAGAAGCGATTAAGAGGACAATATTCCAGTATACTGAAGTGAGTGATTTACTTATTACAATAAGTAAAATGTTGAAGAAAGTACTACAAGGCAATTTTTATGCAGAAAATATACACTAACGATCATTTTACCTAAACATCTAATCCATCTCTTTATACATACAACCCACCCCATGTTTGTTTTATCCTGAGAACTCTACCATGAGCACTCTTGGTGATATTTCCATAATCTAAAAGGAAAATAAGAAAAAAACCAAAAACAAAACAAAATCTTCTATTCCTCTCCAATGAAAAACTTCATCCTTAATCAGTATGACAGTTCCTATAGGAGATAATACATGTTTTACCTGGTTTGAAAATTTTCTAATTCTTACATTTTACATTAATTTTTGGCTGAATTTTCAGAGAATCTTAATATTAACTTTTCAATATCTCCCTGTCCCAACCTGGATTGTATAATTTAATAGTTTGGGTATTACATTGTGACTTATTAATTTATTTTACATGGTAGCTGTTTAGTATTAAAAACATGATGAAATTATTCAGGTGTAAAATGTATTGGAATCAATGTCAGTTAATTGTTCTGTACTTATAAAATGCAAATGAATAGCTTTGCTTTTAAGAATACAAAAATGTAAATTGTATTCAAACATTATAATTAAGAAAGCAGTTTATTATGTTCAACTGTTTCTTTTATAAAAACCTTATGTGAAGTCAACTTCAAAATATTTGTTTTTATTCACGATAGTTTCTAAGGTGTTAGTTATTTTCTGACAAGAATGGCAGTTGTTTATGATATACAAAGCTCAGCATTGCTTTGTTCACCAATCTTCAGCTGTGTCCACATGTTGCTGTTATCTGCTTTGAGAAACAATTTATGCTGTTTTCTTTTCAGTGAGTATTTGCTGTACTAGCTCAGACAACATGGAACTATAGTTAACTACTTTTCCCTTACAGAATGGAAAGTTATCTGACTCCCCCCAGAGTTGTGTTTGTGTATTTTACATGTATACAACATTCTCAGGATAGGAATATGCCTGTCTTGGTCATCACACTAATTCCTATCTTCATTACAGGCCGGTGGTGTGACAGTGACTTCTCCTTCCACTGACATCTTTGACATGATTCCATTTTCCCCAGTATCACACCAGTCTCCACCATCTGCTCGCAATGGCACACAGCTACCACCCATACCTAGCAGATCTGCAGAGATCAGTAAGCTCTCTAAATATGTCACTGTTCTTGCTATATTTGGCTGTAGTTTCAATCTTTCACATTTTGTAGAAATAAAGTAACAGGCTTACAGCTTTAATTGCTGAAGTATTATGCTTTTACATAGGCTTCAAGTTTGATTAAATCTATTTTGCTTTATAATTGAGAAAAGAATACTAAACACATCCCTTATTTGCAAGTTGAACCTTACATGAAAAATAGTATTTTAGTATAGAGCTACTTGCCTCATAAAATTATGCATTTGTGTTTATTTAATATCTTAACATTGTTAAAAATAACTAGTCACAATGGATTTATTTGTTATGTGTTTACTAGAGTAGTTTATATGGTCTTGTTATGCATTTATGAGTCGTTAGTGGAAAAATATGTAAAGAGTGAAAATTCTAAATTTTTCTGTGTATAGTATTATGTAAGGGGTTGTCTTTGATGTACTAAATATCTAAAAGCATTTTTCAGATGTTATCTTTTACATATCTGTAAAAAAAATCATTCAAATCTCTCCTTGGTATATAGAAAGCATTCAAAAGATACTCATTATGTGGGCCTGAGTATGTGTCTTAGTCACGGTTTCTATTTCTGCACAAACATCATGACCAAGGAGCAAGTTGGGGAGGAAAGGATTTATTCAGCTTTCCTCACTGCTGTTCATCACCAAAGGAAGTCAGGACTGGAACCCAAGCAGGTCAGGAAGAAGGAGCTGATGCAGAGGCCTATGGAGGGGCTTACTTTCCTGGACTTGCCAGCTTGCTTTCTTAAGAACCCCGGACTACCAGTCCAGGGATGGCACAACCCACAATGGGCCCTCCCATCCTTGATCACTGAGAAAATGCCTTACAACTGGATCTCATGGAGGCATTTCCTCAAGAGAGGCTCCTTTCTCTGTGATAACTCCTGCTTGGCGTCAAGTTGACACACAAAACCAGCCAGTACAATTGACTCCTTGTCAACTTGACACACAAACACATCACTATTAAGCCTTAATCCTTAATTTCTATAAATTTCTGCCCACTGGAATTTTTCAAAATATCAGCTCAGAATGGGCATATATAATGAACAAGATTTTTTTTTTTTTGCACTCAAATCCCCATAGCACACAAAACAAAAAATAGATATTCTGGTTTGCTCTTCATTGATGTGATAAACACCATGACCAAAAGCACCTTGGGTAGGAAATGGGTTATTTCAGGAGAAGTCGGGACAGGAGCTCAAGGCAGGAACAAAACAGAGATCACATGTAGAACAGTGCTTCATTAACTTCCTCCCTGGTTTGTGCAATGTTCCCTGAGCCTTGGGTGTAAAAGTAAGAGTGTCTCAGAGATGAATCCACTGGGACTGGACTCCAAAACTCTGTAGTCTGAAGTGGTTTTCTGTTGTAAAGAGAAGTTTTTAAACCTAGAAAACTACTGTGCTAGTGAAGTTGTGTCTATTGGAGAAAAATCTACAATTATTAAATTTCAAAACCAGCATAAACCCTAACAGCAATCTATCAGCATTCATTCTTATACCCATGGATAAGGATAGCCCTGATCCTATCACGGAAACTTTGGTATGTCTTTGGTGATAGAAGCAGTGCTTATATCCAGTGTTTGTAGGGTGCTGCTTAAAGTGCATTTAGGAAGCTGTTTAAAGGATGTATAAGGGCTGAATGGACTTTTAAAAAATAAATTTTGGGATTATAATATATTTATATCATTTCCTCCCTTCCTTTCCTCCCCCAACCTTCTTTATACCCCCTCTTGTTCATGTTCAAACTTTTGACTTTATTGTTGTTACATGCGTATGTGTGTCCATGTGCTCAGACATGTGTATTCCTAAATACAAACTTCCCAGTCTATATAATGGTATATAGGCTTAGGACTTAACATTTGTTACTGGATAATCAATTGCTGTCCTCTTCCTTCAGGATGTTAAAATAAAAATCTGGTTCTTACATTTGAGGACTCCCATTAAAAACTTGGTTCAGTGAGATCTACAAAAATTACATCATTTCATGCTATGCACACTGTTTTGAGTTTTTCTTTTAAAGTGAGATTCAAGTTTATGAACTACAAGTAAACAGCTAAGTTACAAATTCTGCATGCTTCTTTGCCATTCCGTTGTGAGACAGCAACAGATGGAATTAAAGAAATCTCATATTAATAGTAGTAAATTCTGCAATAAAATATCAGCATTGTAATAGGTCAGTTATTAAATATTTCTAATGTTGTTTTTAAGAAGTTACACTAAAGACACATAAAATACACTCTAGAAAGCATCTCATCATTACCACAGACATTTTGCCATTATGATGTTGTTGAGACAGAGTCTTACTCTAGCCGAAGCTGGCTTTGAACTTTTTATAACTGCCCTCACCCCAGGAAAAGTATTATAGATATGAACTACTATTCATGACCAAAGAATTTTTAATATTAGCTTTATTGACTATTTGAAGGTGTTTCACAATATATTTTGATCATATTTGCCCCCTCTCCTGCCTGTAATTCTTTCCAGATTAATTTCCATCTTCCTACCCTTTCTCAACTTTGTGTCTTCTTCTTATTCATGTAATTCATCCAGCCCAATTTGTGTTGCTTTTATGAGTGTGGGTCCATTCATAGAAGGTACACCCTTTAAGAAAATTGACTCTTGCACACCTAGAAACCAACATATGTAAACTGTTCCTCAATTAGAAGTCAGGAACTCATGCTAAGATGTCAACTTGCTTGATGTCGAGCAGGACACCCCAGCTAATGTGAGTTTATGAATATAGAGATTCGGTCATATCTGCATGACACTGCTTTGCCCCAGTCCTTCCTAATATCTAGACAGTCTTTCTATCTCCTCTTCCAAAATTATTCCTAACTTTGAGGGATGGATCATTTAGATATCTCATTTGTGAAGGAGCACTTCAACAATATTTATTCTCTACATTTTTATCAGTTGTGAGTTTCTGCATTAATCATCATATATTGTACAAACTTTTTGATGAAGTCTGAAAGTTACACTAAACTACAGGCTTAAAAATCTGAATTTAGAAAGCAGTTTAGTATTTAGTCATTTTGATAGAATAATAGTAGTTTCAATTTGGGGTCTCTGATCTCTTCATTCATGGGTTTTGGGTCAGATTAACAGAACCAGATGTGATTTTTCCTTCCTGTGGACCAGTCTTTAAATTCAATCTGAAAACAATTGATTACCAACATAACCTTTGTTACACTATTGAATCCATGCCTGTATCTTACCACACCAGCCATTATCATAGTTCAGAGGATTCACAATTGGGTAAGACTGTTAATAATGTTTTTTTTTCTTTTCTCTTACTAGCCAAGTTTAAATAGTAGCCATGGTGCTACAAAGGCTAGCCAGCTTGAATAAAGCTTCCTTGTCAGTGCCAACTTAATTTCTCCATGTTGTGTGACCCAAGTGTGTAGTGTCTTCAGCAATACAATCTCAATATAAAGGTCTGATTATCAAACAAGAACTTTAGTGTGGTGGTTTGAATAGGAATGGTTCACATACACTGCTGTCTGAATGCTTGGCCCATAGAGAATAGCACAATTAGGAAGTGAGACCTTGTTGAAGTAGGTGTGGCCTTCTGTCACTATGAAGGCAAGCTTTGAGGTATCCTGTGTTGAATCTATGCCCAGTGTAGTACACAGTAACTTTCTACTGCTTGCAGATCAAGATGTAGAACTCTGAGATGACTTTCCAGGACCATGTCAGCCTGCATATCTTCCATGTCAATAATGACTAAACCTTTAAACTGCAAGCCAGCCCCAATTAAATGTTTTCCTTTGTAAGAGTTGCCATGGTCATGGTGTCTTCTCACAAAAATAAAACAGTTAGATGCTTTAAATAGGGCTTAATGGGCTATCCTAATAGACGCATGGAAGACAGTGGTGCTAAGTTGATTTGAACTGTGGGTGCCTGGCTCAAGAGGCTTCAGAGGAGAAGAATGTCAGTATGAGGCCTAGAAACTATTCCTGTAATATTTTGGTGGAGAATATGGCAGCTCTTTCCCCTTGTCTGAAAACTTTACCTCAGGCTAAATTGAAGAGTTCTGGATTAGTTGTGTTGGCCAGAACATTTTCAGAACATCTTAGTATTGATTCTGTCATGTGGTTACTTACTACTGTTCATTCTTATGAGGCTCTAATGAGAAGGAGAAAGCTGCTCAAAGAGAAATAAAAAATGTATAGTTCAAGAAGAAAGGGGGCATCATGAATTGGAATGGATCTAAATTCTGTGTTCAAGGATATAGACAGATTAAAGAACAGCCTCATGCTAAATGCAATAAAAGGAGTGGTGAACACAGGGCAATATCCCACCCAGGTAAGCTTCCAACATGCCAAAAGAAATGAAGAAACACTTAAAGCCATGTGTGGTGGTTCACATCTTTAATCCTACCACTGCAGAGACAAAGGCAGGCAGATAGCTGAGTTCAATGCCAGCCTGGTCTACATAGCAAGTTACCAGACAGTCAAGTTTAGGAAGTAAAGGAAACCATCACACACACACACACACACACACACACACACACACACACACACACACACAAAGAAAAAGGAAAAAAACTGGTGAAGATGTCATTGAATAAGGGGGCTATGTTCTGACCCAAGCAAGCAGCAGAACTTGACAGATTGGTCACATGGTTTTGGTTTTGGCCAGAAGAAAGGAGTTTTGGAATCTCCCTCCATGACTAAGGAAAGCTGCTGAGACCAGGCATGTGTCAGGGGTGTCCCTTCATGGAGGTCTAGAAAAGCCATTGCATGGACCTGTGAAGGTGAAGCCTGAAGAGCCTTGGAGACCCTAAAATGTTGGAAATACCAGAATCACTGGCTACCAGCCAAGGAGAGCTCTTAACAGGGAGTGGAACCAGCTTAATAGAAAGAAGTGTGTTGTAGTCAATAAAGCTAAAAGCAGGTGGAGGTCTGAAGAGCACTTTAACATCAGACATAGAGATGTGGAGTTTAAAGTTTGCCTAGTTGGTTTTCGCTCTTCCTTTGGTCCAGGATTTCCTCACTATGCAGTCTTTTCTCTCTTTTGGAATGTTAATGTGTATCCTGTGCCAATATATGTTGAAAATATGTTATATGCTTTTTTATTTTATCTTATATGTGTTTACAGTAAAGAGATTACATGAGTCTCAGACGAGACTTTGTATTTTGGACTTTTAAACAGGCTTGAGACTGGAAGAAACTATGGGGACTTTTGAAGATGGACTGAATACAATTCTGCATTATGCTTGTACCTACAAGTTTTGGGGGGCCAAGGCATAGAACGTGGTGGTTTCACCCCACTGAATGCTTGGCCTATAAGGAATGAAACTATTAAGGGGTGAGGCCTTGTTGGATGAAGTCTCACTGCGGGGTCAGACTTTGAGGTCTCCTATGCTCAAGCTATGTCCATTGTGACAGACACACAGTCACTTTCCATTGGCTATCGATCAAGATGTAGCACTCTCAGCTCCTTCTCCAGCACCATGTCTAGCTGTGTACCACCATGCTTTCCATCATCCCATGATGATAGTAGACTAAACCTATGAAGTGTAAGCCAGGACTAACTAAATGTTTTTTTTTTTTTTTTTCATAAAAACTGCCATCATCATGGTGTCTCTCCACAGCAATAAAACCCTAACCAAGTGTAATAGTGGTTTTTCTTCTTATTTTTGGGGGGGGAGTGATAACTACTGGACACTCCTGATAAACTTCTAGGGTAGATATTCCTCATTTGATATTGGGTTTTATATTTGTGTATCTATGGCGCCTGGGAGGAACCTTATCCTCTGTGTTGCATACTGAAATTAAACTCATTTATATGAGCATGGAAATATACACATGAAGCTTTTAAAATGATAGGATTTAACATGACTTTTTCAAGTAGCATTATGGTTAGTTATGCCTCCTCCAACCCTCTTTTCTGTCCTACTCTCCCACTACTCTCCTTCCCTAAAGTTTCTTATGCATTTTCTCTTTCATATCATCTATGTTCACCACTAGTCCCCTCCCTTTAAGATCTTTCTTCATTTTCCTCACCAATAATCCATTTCTAGTTTCCTAGTTGCTTCAGATACTTCAAGTTGAACATACAAATATAAATATTTGACACCAATATTCACATGTGAATAAGAACATACAACACTTGTTTATGGCAATACCATCCTAAATATAACTGAACTCATCTTGCCAGAGAATTTTTAATATCACAAAATAGACTTTTCCTTACTTGGCTCAAAAATATGCACCACAAAATGTAAGTATTAGTAGCTCATTTGATCCTGTAAAAATGTATATTAATATAACAATTAAGTTCATAGTTTTAAGTTATATGCCTGGTTTTGTTCTATCTTAACTAATGTTTCATCCTATCTCTTACCAAGTGTTTTCTTCCTTACAGAACGGGACCTGTTTGGAGCTGAACCTTTTGACCCTTTTAACTGTGGAGCAGGAGACTTCCCTCCTGATATTCAGTCCAAATTAGATGAGATGCAGGTGACTATTTTAGCAGATTGTTTGTTTCTTTTAATCTGGAACAACAACAGCAGCAACATGTTTGTCCAAAAACTCCATCCTTTGTTGCTATACAGACATGCTTAAAGCCGTTAGACGGAAACTAACTACACTTACTCTCTAAAACACTTACACGTGCCAAGGACTGTCTTTCTTTCTTTGAATGGATTAATATACAATGGAAAGGAGATGGGTATTTTTAATACAAATGACAGAATTGTATGTTTTTAAATTACAGAACTTAAAAGACATTGTAATGAAACTGTAATATTTTTCTCAGTCTTAATAGTTCTGAATTTAAAAATTGTAAAGGGATTGGATGAGGGAATTTTTTTGTAAGATTAACATCATTTTTTTTTTTAGAAGAAGAAGCATTGTAACCGTGGGTCATGACTCCTTGACTTTTGAGAAGGCAAACGCTAGTGGCAGCTTCTTTAGGGGGTTGGTCAAGCTACTTTCTCTAAATTTTTCTGTAAGTTGAAAGAAGGTAGTTTTTAAAGCTTTACAGATTTTCCCATTGATAGAAAGCTTGTCATATTTAGGTTGGAATAATGGCTTCTCTTTATTTACCGTCCATGTTTGAATAAACTAATTATGTCTTATTTTATATCACAAATATTCATAACTGATAAAATTCAGAACAGCATGAATTACTTGGAAGTGACTGAGAGGTGATAGTTGAGACATTAATGAGAAGGTTGAGGTATTCTGCTTGTTGTCCCATCCTGAGCTTCACCACCCCTGCACACCCACTCCTAACCCAGAGAAGAAACTGTGATCAAAAGCTGGTGAGCACTCCTTTCCCTGAGACAATACAAATATTCTTCCATTCAGATAAAGGACATGCTGCTGCCTTTTCTAATTCTTTATGTCCTTATCATTTTTTGTTCTAGATTTAGTAATTTAGCATTTAAAATCATTCTTGATGTTTTCAAAGAATGTATCAAAATTTCTCAAATTCAATTACTTATTATTTCTTTCTCAAATTTATTTTATTTTATTTAAGTTTACTGAAATGATTATATTTTTAAAATATTCTGAAAAAAGTCATTGATGACTGAGCCATATAATTTTTATAGTCATCATAACATCAACAAAGTTCACATTAAAATGTTTAATGTGACTGAAAATTGCACTTAAAAGTGACTGGTTAATGAGACATAATACTGTGTCCTCTCTTTATTAATTATTTTCCTTGTCATCTGTGCTCATTCAAATGAACTTTCTGGGACAATGCCTGTAGATCATGACCTTGGGAGCTGAGAGGAGTAACTGCTCTCAAGCTGATGCAGATTATGAAGACTTTCCATGAAGGCCTTTTGTTTTTTTATAGTAAACTTAAGACTTGAACAGATTTTAAAAGATAAGCCTTCACCTACAGACTTTTGACGACACCAAGTTTGAAAAATGTGGTACAAGAGTGATGTAGAAATGTGGTATTCAGGTAATCTTAGAGTGGGATCCAATGCTTTTGATTCTCAGGTTTCTAAAACATTTCTTAATGTCTCTTTTATCCTTCTGCTTTCATGGTGGGTAGCGCCAGAGATGGTTTGTATCTCATTTCATAATTTAAAGAGCTAACAAACTTTTTAAGAGCTAAAATATTTGTTTTTGCATGTTTCACTTAATATCTATTCAAACAAATTTCATATGGTTGTATGTGATTAGTTCAATGTGTTTAAAGAGGTTACATAGCTCAGATCTTCAGGTTAATATTTCAATTATTGTCAATATTTCATTGTTCACTTCATTGTGTGCTTGTGTTAGTTCAAGACTTATTTACAAGGTCACCTTAAGTATAGTAAAATAATATTTCTTTCATTTATAGTCTAAAATGATCCTAGTTAATCTAATATACATGTATGTCTACTCTATCTTTACATATTGTATAAAATACTAATATAGTATAATAAGCTAAGTAAATAATATAATATAGTATGTGACATTAGTGGCAAGATTTGCTAAATATTTAGTTTTCTTTTTTATTATAGAGGATTAAAACTAAATTATTACTAAGAGTTTCAGTACTGACTTTGAAATTCTAGGAATGTCTCATGCATGTAAGAATTAAAGCAGAAATGTTAAGCCATATTTTATTGCAAATCATTGAGCAATTTAATGTATTTTAAAAATCAATCATATAGTTATTTGATGTGATGTAATTTAGACTGCAATGTATGTGACTTTCTCAGACAAAGGAATAAGATAATTTTGATAGCTGTGAGTATATTTCATGAATTGCAATAATGAAGTAGAAGTTGAGGAGAATAACTCATTTGGCAAAGTGGTTGCCATGCAAACATGAGAATCTTAGTCTTAGAACCCACATAAAAATCCAGGGTAATCCCATCACTAGAAAGACAGAGACAGGATGTTTCCTGGGCAGATTGGTTAGGCAATGTAACCTAGCCAACAACATGGAAGACACTGCTAAAAGATAACAGCCAACCTTGATCTCTGGCATCCATATACATGCCCACCTATACTTACATAACACATACACCTGTACCCACATGATATACAAATCACACACATACATGAACACATATACAAACGTGCACAAGTGCATAGAACATTGTAATATGTTTTCAAACAATAGCAAGTCTAAAAAGGCTGAAACACTTTTATACAAATATCAAGTCAACTGTTTAAAAATTTGAGAGCCTATGTATAAATGAAATACAAGCAATATCTCCAGGTCAATGCCTCAAGGAGGGTGGTGGCATTCCTGGGAATGATGTCGAAAATTGGTCTCTAGCTTCCTTAAGCATTCACATACCTGTGCATGTGAACCTATACATACACCTACATGCATGTGTATAATTAAAGGAGCAGACAAATGATTGCAATGCCAAACACTCATTGCATGAATAATAAGCCGTGACTCAGAGAAAGAGCCACAATTGTCTAAATCATGTGTGAATGTATTCTATGTAATCAAAGGAGACATACAAATAATTGCTTTAAAATCTAAGTGCCATTTTTAATTAACAGACAACTTTTTAAATAAACAGTATGAATGAATTTGTTGAGAAGCATGAAGTGTAAATGCTTGCTAGATCAAGGTTAGAGTATAACAGCATCTCTGTAGGAAGTCATACTAATTTGATACTAAATTTGATATGGATATTTGCACTTATATTTTTTATACTATTTAAAACATCAACATGAACAAATAATTATAAATGTTTTAAATTTTTACCTATGAAATTGTGTTGTTGCCTGATGATTGTAAAGTAATGGAAATGAATTGATATTATAAAGAGTAATACTGTGTTGTAGTCAGAATATATTAGTTTGATTAGAAATCTAAAGTAGAAAGTTCTTTTAGACAACAGAATAGAAAATTATAGGTAATATATTTTATGGAAAAAGAAAAAAGCTTCTGCTCTCCTGAAACTTGAAGAGATAATTAAAGGCACACACCTCATTATCTGAGCATTTAGGCCATAGGAATTCTTCTGTTTTCTCTACTTTCTCTGTTTCAAAACAGGAAAATACAGAACAGCAAAATGTTTCATATGAAAAAATATGATTAGTGTTTTCACTAATTATAAAGTAAATTTTTCATGAAACTAGTCCCATCATTAAATAAATAAGCTCTAGTTTTATGACACTGACGCACTACCTACCGCATTAAGGAAACTCTTTAAGCCACATTTTAAAACAGGGATTTAGAGATTCAAGAGAAGAGTTAAAATTCATTACATTGTGAAATAAAAATGAAACTGTTGAAGAAAGGTTGATAAATGTACAGGGAGTTTTATTTCAGGAGGAAAGAAAACCAGTGAGTCTACAAGAACCTGTCTGTTAGTTGATGATTAAACTAAGCAGTTCACGGTGGTGATAGTATTCTAAGTGGTTTTCAAGCACCTTTTTTATCATCTATTTATCATCATATATTATTCAAAATATACTAGATAATGACAGTGTACAAGTATTTAGCTAGAAGCCAGATATTTGAAAAAAAATAGTATTATTTTTAGTATTCACTTTTAAATCTATTTAATTACTATTCACAAATACACATAACAAATAGTTCTTATTATAATACAAGCTTTTAAAATGATTAATAACTACTATGACCATTAATCAGTAGAATATGATTTGCATATAAATGGTGGGAAGTACTTTCCAGCACTAACACTGCTATACAATCTGTGTGCAATAAACATAATGAGGGTCTCTGAGCATGGACTATAGATGTGATTTCTTCTGTATATGATTATGTTTGCATTAGAGAACTATAAATATATTAAATGCTTATTGTAAATAAAAGTAATGAGGTACTATCACAATGACTCCCAAAGAAACCCACAATGTACCTGTATTTCTACTGATTAGCACATATCTGTGCTTCTTTGTAAGCCAGTGTGCATTGATTTAGAGGCAAGATGAGAGTATCAGAGACAGTTTATAATGCAATGATTTATTTGCAAAGTAGAAAAGAAGCTAAGCATAATGGCACATTCCTTTAATCTCAGAATTCAGGAGGCAGAGGCAGGTTGATCTCTGAGTTCAAGGTTACCCTAGTCTACAAAGTGAGTTTCAGGACAGCCAGGGTTATTCAGAGAAAACTTGTCTCAAAAATTCAAACCAAACAACTGCCCCCTTCACAGCCAAGTAAGAAAAAAGAAAGAAGGAAGGCAGAATGAAAGAAGAGAGAGAGAGAGAGAGAGAGAGAGAGAGAGAGAGAGAGAGAGAGAGAATTATTCACTTAACATTCAATAGTTAAATAGCATCTTACTGTCGAAAGCATGTTATGGGATAAGAAGTTAAAGGTAAGACTATCAAAATTCATTCATATATATATATATATATATATATATATATATATATATTTCATTGATAGATAGTTGATTCATAGATATAGATAGATGGATGATAAAGATAGATAGATAGATAGATAGATCAACAATTACAAAAAAAGGAGGCCATGAATTTGAAAGAGGGCAAAAGGTGGTATATGAAGGTTTTACAGAGAAAAAAGGGATGGGAGAAATGGTGTAATTATATTTATAATTTCAAAACTAAAAATAATAGCAAAACTGATTGGAAAGGAAAAGCAGCAGCAAAACTGATTGGCAGCTTTCAGACAGGATAGTGGTTCATGGTACTACATCCTATTAGGAGTATAGCACTGTCTTTGCAAAAGTAATTTACCCAGGATGTGGACTGTTGTAGCCAGAAGGAAAGCACGAGTGCTATCCGGCTTCTGTGAATCCTCACTCATAGGGGGTCTGGACAAGTAGGTTAGGAGTGAAAAGTACCTACTCTTAGAGAAGACCTGAGTTATTTCCAGCACTGACAAAACTGGCTCATCTACAAATCAAAAATGGAACTATCTATAACCCTATTTCCAGGACATGCAGTACCATACTTTAGTCTTCTGGTTACAAACCTACACACACACACACACACACACATACACAATTTTAAAAACTAGTAATGAATTATATAGTAAAATGAAATATTTAAATGTCAACTATAAAAATGGATGTCTTAAACTGTGTGTCATGTATTAAATTGATATTTTCTTTTATTTCTCATGCACATTCATTTCATATACTTAAGACAGAAAAATGTCCAATAATATAAAAAAAACTCAGAATTTATCTGTGTAAAATTTTGATAAGCCAAAATTGGCATTTACTTTAAACAGAAATATAACTTTGTTTATAGTCTCTTTTGCTTATTAATATGTTTATATGATTTCTTTTGTCATTAGTGTTTACACTTTAACAATTTTTTTCTACTTTACAGGAGGGGTTCAAAATGGGACTAACCCTTGAAGGAACAGTATTTTGTCTCGACCCATTAGACAGCAGGTGCTGACATCATGAATGAGTGATCCTGACATGCTTAATTTGTTTATATACATATATATCATTCATTATTTTAAGACAGCTATTATACTTGTGCCAATATATTTTTGAATATCTAAATGTTTTTAGACCTGTTTGAGTAACAATCTCCTCACTTTCACTGTTGAATTATCTTTTATTTTAAACAGAACTTAGTATAATGTATATTGGACTTTCATGTTCTCTTCTATGTTATGGGTGAATTTATAATTGAAAGACAAATTTTCTAAATGTCTTTCTTGTCTGAATTTTAAATTATCATTACCTTGACATTTATGCTCATTCTCCTGGTCATTAGTTCATTATCCTAGTCCCAAAAAGCCATACCTTGATATCTTCCAAATATCTAAAGGCTAATATACATATTCTATTTTAACACAAATAAACAGGCTACCAGTAATTAGCTGTAGGTCATTTTGCGAATAAACGTTTGCCACATTATGAAGATCTAAAGTTTAGCTATTGTGCTACCAGATTACTAAATTCTATCTGGTAAAATAAGAATATAGGTTTTAGTAGTAATCATACAAAATATATTTAGAATATTAGTAAATATGAAATAATAATATCAGTCATTTAAGTTACATTCTAAAAATGTTTAATTTGTCTCAAAAGTAACAATTGAGGAAAAAATGCTTCCCTGGAAAACATTAAATTTAATTTCTAATGTGCTGTCATATTGGTGTAACACCGGGCTAGCATCTGCTCCAGTATTTTAGGAAATGAAGTTTTTGCTTGCTACAGATGTGATGCCTATCACCCATTTTTATGTTGCCAATATTCTGCAGTTATCATGTGATGTGGTACTTCTCTCACCAATCTTATGCCTCAATACCACATTAGTTTTCATACTTTAAAATTTTGGTGGGGTATTTTATTTAAATTTAAGAAAATTTAACCATTTTAATTTTCTCTTTTAATATCAGAATTTCATTTTTTGCAAAAAAAATCTCATCAGCTTCATCTTGAATATGAGCAATAAAACTCTCCAGTACTCATTCTGATGTGCTGATAAACGTCCCTTTGAAAATATGTGCTTCCAAAATATTTACCCATGATAGAAAATACTACCAGTGCAGAAAAAAAATTTATTGCTGAAAGTTCTAATTTAGTTTATCACAATAAAAAGAAAATAAAGTAATGAAAGTCTGAGCTAGTTTGTGGGAATTGTATCAAAACTAAGTAGATCCGTTGCTCCTGTAGTTTTCTGGAAGCGTTAAGGTACCTTTTCATTAGGAGCAGAGCAGAAATCAAATGTGCTTATGCACTTTTATGTTTGAATGATTATGCTCTATGGCATACATGAGACTTCCTGCTTATGTTCTGTTATACCTGCTAACTTAAACCTTAATTAGCAGGCACTGTGTGTTTTATCGGGAAGTCTTTGTAGTTCTTGATTCTCAGTATTTTTGGAATTTGTATAATGAGGATGTTTAGAAGCCATCTGTACGGCTTTTTTAAACAGAATTTGTATTTTTAATGTACTTTTAAAAGCTTTATGTAATAGGTATATATTTAGCAAACATTTAGTATCAATTGTAACACAATAGAATACTAAGATGATATTTGCACATTTATGATATATTACTTACCAATTTTTAATGGTGACCTGTTCTGCTACTGGCATGATCAAATAGTACATAAAATTGGTCATTAATATGAACATTTACTTCACCAGTGAATTTTTATAAAGACATGATCGGAAATTTAATTTCTATGTAAACTCAATGATATGTTTGATTTTGCTGAGAATAAAAGATTTTAAATAAATTAAACTGTATGATATGTTCAATTAATAATCTATAAGTATATTCTAAAGCTACATATTTAATTTTTATTCACAAGTTGGAGCTGGAAAGAGGGAGAGGGGGAGTTTAACTTGTGTCTTATTATCCTCAGCCCATACGCATCTCAGTTTCATGAATAACTCTCACTCAATTGTGTAAACATGGATTTGGTGCTGATGATGGCAAAGGTCATAGTTTGGTTTCTTTTTAGCAGAAGCATCTGAAGCAATAATTGCATAAAGATAGCTTTTCGAAACTGATTATTTCTTTAGAATGTTTTGGTTGACAGTGTTCTAAGTGAACTTTATAATAGAACTGTCACATATTGTACTATCTGGAAGAATTTGATCCTCTCCCAAACATGGTTTAAACATGTGGGTCTCATATACAATGCCTCTGAAAACCGAATTATGCACCAATTTATTCAATAAAATCCATATATCATTACATTATGTTACTTACATATGTAATGTAGGTAGGAAAATATTTAGGAAATTTTTTAATATGTATTAAGCTGATAGAATTTTTAATTTCAAAAGAAATATATATTATGTATGTATATATATATATATATATATATATATATATATGTACACATATAACAATAAATGAAAAGCAATTTATTTATCAAAATATCACATGAACCAGTAACTTCCCTGTGAGCATGGACAATAAACTATGTTTAAATATGGTTACCTTGAATAGGCCATAGAGGTTTATTAGGACAGGACAATAAAGATTTTTCTTACTTATTTTTAGTTCTTACAGCAGATTTGATTTTTTTCCTAATATAAAAACTTAGGCATGATAAATGGCTCTTGAGTAAAGATGCTTGCCACTTAGCTTGATGACCTCAGTTATATATCTCAATGGGAAGAGGGAGCCCATACTTCTAAGCTGTGCTCTGACCTTCACATATATGCTATACACATGTGCCCACCCCTGTGCACACAGACAGATACACATAAAATGTAAAGTTAGTTGTTAAAATATAAAAAAACATTTTTAATCATATAGTTTAAATTCACACTGACATAGATATTCTGACAATTTTATGATGTTGCATTTCTAAATGCTGCTACATATTACTTTTTGTTATTCCCATAACTGAAACAAATATTGGCGATTAATATTTTTCTGTGCCAGGATTTCCATCTATAGTTCCAACTTCAATATTTACTCAGAATTTTGGATGTCAGTCTCTGTTAAATCACATTCAGGGTCTTGGACTGATTTTAAATTTTGACAACTTAAATCTGAGACTCCACCTAAACTATCCCATATGCAAATATCTAGGGAGCTAGTAATGTGCTCATGGCTGGCCTTGGCCTCCATGCTCGTGTGTTCTGAGTAGTGTCTTTATCTTAGGTAATTCAAGACAAACCTTTGAAGCGTTTGTTCTTGAAAACTCTTAAAATGTATTAAAATAGATAGCTCATAACCATAAACCATTTGTTATGGTGTCATGCAGATACCATGATATCCTGGCTCTGTAGTTCTATGCACAAAATCACTTTGAATTCAGCAACAGTAAGATCTTTTACTTAAGCAAATACACTAATGTCTAAATTCATCTTAACCTTCCATCTCTAGGCTTTCAAATGAATTTTTATGAACTATGGATATTACTTTCATATTAGGCTGTTGCCATTCTCCAAAGTAACTTTTCTACATCGATTATTTTTACATTGATTTATGTTTACATTTAAATACAATTTACATGTATTAATTATAAATATAAATATAAATTTATTAAATATAAACAAACATAAATATAAATATATTTACATAAAAATAAATTTACATAAAAATTTGTAAATATATATTTATATTTACATTTACATTTATATTTACATTTATTTTGTTTAGATATTATACTATGATTATATCACTTCCACCTTTCCTTTTTCTCCCTCCAAACTGTTCCATATACCCCTCTTGGCTATCATTCAAGTTTATAGCCTCCCTTTTTCACTAATCGTTGTTACACACATGTATGTAAATGTATATATTCCTAAGCACACTCTGCTGTCTGTATGATGTTATTTGTGTGTATCCTTTCAGGACTGACCATCTGGTATTGAGTGGTCAATTTATGTGCTCTTCCCTCAGAAAGACTATTTCTCTCACTCTCAGACTACTTTATTCAGTTGCCCATAGTTCTTCATATAAGTAACGCTTTTAAAATGACATTTAACTATTATATAGATGATCCACTAAATATGGATGAAGGAAGGAAAGTTGCCTTGCCATTTCTGTAACTTCTTTGCTGCTGAGCACAGCAATTCATCTATAAGCACTCGGTATAAGGCTTAATGATTTTGTAACGTGTTATTGCTGATAGTATAGACTCAAATTTCTTCTGCATAGTTATATAAGAAATAATATCATGCCTTCTAAGTGAATATTAGGAAAAAAAAACATCTTTCCTTTACAACATTTGTTCCCCACCCATCTACCTTTAGTGAGACAAGGTCTCCCTAGCAGATTTGCCTTGATCTCAGAGAGATCTATATCCCTCTGCCTCTGCCTCTGCCTCCAGAGGTCTGGTATTAAAGACATTTACTCCTGAAGATCAGTTTAACTTTGACCGATTTGATGATTTTCTAAATTAAATACTTGATAGCTGTCTAAAAGCATCTAACAGCTACCATGGAATTACAAGTCAAGGAACTCTGACCTAGTTGAAAAAAACAAAAATGAAAACAAAACAATGATTCTTTAGCTTCAGAGTTTCTGAATACTCAAAGATGAATGTTACATAACTATTCAGATTTCCTGTAAGCAAAGAACTTTATGTGTTGAGCATGTATATCAAATATGGATAGTTTAAAACTCAAAATTTAACTATACTTAATTCTGCACTGCGAGTACATGTTTTTTCATCAGATATGACTCTTTAAGTTACTGATCTTAATGGTTCACTGTCCTCTTCACATTCAATTTCATGAGAACAAGCTGCAGTCTTTCCCAGTTGACTACACCCTCCCCTAAATCTGGCAAGGCTTTTGTGTTCTAGTCCCTTCCAAAGGTCAGTTGTTCTAGTTGAAACTGTTGTCTGGATGGCCTGGAGGCAATCCAGGTTCTGGTTCATTCTTGCAAAGAAAGCAAAGACAGATGTTTGTCACTTGGCTACATTTCAGAAGGAAAAAATGTAAAAGACTATATGGGCTGGATCTACTAATAGCTGAAAGCACATTAACTCTAGACCTATGCACAATCTGTTGTTTTCCAATGTTCTCCATTTATTTTGTTTTGCAAATACTTTGGAAGCCATTTGTTTACTCTCAGCATCTCTGAGTATTTAAAAATTAGTGAATAGTATGGCTGAGTGTGTACAGAGATGTTAGCAAATTTTTAGCAAAATTGAATATCCCCCTCCACACACACCTCACTTAACTATTCAGCTTTCCATCTATTTATTTTTCCTGGCTGCTTTAATGAAAAATAAATTGAGTTTTACTAGACAGTGGAAGCACAGAGGATAGGAGGTGACAGGTATTGAAGGGCTGGTCATAAATCTTCTGAGATGTCAACTTATCCTTAACAACATGACTACATAAATGTCTGACCCATTTCTTTTTCCAGACAAGTTGGATCATTTTGGGTCCAGAGAAGTAATAGGAATGATATAATTATAGGAAAGGATGTTTCTACAGTGATTAATCTTCAGCTACCCTGTTTCATACAGTGCTCACAGATTTGTTCCCTGTATAAAAAAATAAAATAAAAGAGGAGAGACCTGAAAATAACCTAGCCACTCTTTCAAGATTTTAAGATTTCCACCATGTACAAATCACTGATTGCTTTTGCAGTATCACCGGGGTTTTAAGTTTTCTAAAACACCTATGGGGAGACATGGAGGTAAACTTTGGAACTCTGTCCAATTCTACTTCTGGCATAGTGTGTCCTTTAACTTTAAAAACCATGTCTTGATTTAGGAAGTCATGTGATGGATTATGTCTTTTTAAATTCATGAATATTAGTTCTCTGATGAATAATTAAGTAGAACATCCCCTTAAATAAACCAGTGAATTAGAAACATTTGTTGGGAAAGGTCATGTATTTCCTATATTTAGTTGTATCTCTTCACAAACATCTTACAGAGTGTTATCATTCCTTAGTAGGCAAAGTAAAATATAAATGAAAAACACAATTCTGTTTCTCTGTATCTCAGTTGCCTATTTTTATGGACACTGGGAGGCAAACTTCAGAGTGACCTAACACCAGAATCTGCACTTCTCATCACAGACATTCATGGCTTCCTATAATGTCAGAATCTGGAGGTAGTGATATGTGAATCAATAAAAATATAAAGGCTTGAATTCAATTGAGTATTAACCATTAAAAACAAAACAATAAAGCACATAAAACAAGACAACCTGGAAAAACCGAAGCAGAAGTCATTGCATGAGGAAAAACCACATAGATTCTGAAAGTTTATTCCAAGAGCAGATTTTCTACAAATCTGCCAGTGTGTGCCCAGGTTTCATAAAAATAAATAAATAAATAAAAGGAAAAAGAAAAGGTATGAGTGTGATTATGAATGTGAACATTGGAGATCTTTCTTGAATTGGTGTCAAATAATGTCATTTGGATAAGTTTTACCTACAATGGAACAAAAATGAAGACAAGATAGACGTCCTGGCATGGGTGTGAGCTCTCCCAATGGCAGCACCTGGTCTGCACATTTTCCATCAAAGTCCTCAGGCTTTCCTTAGCTTTAATCACAGAGCTGCAGCCACGGACAACAGCTGGCTCTGCAACACACAAGGGCTCCAGCATTCGTCTGCTGCTCAAATTAGTATACTCTACAGAGCGTGAGGAAATGTTTTGTGAAATAAGAAATTCAAAATACAGTATTTGCAAATATTTACTGACCTATCTATTTAAAAGGAGTGATTTAAAAATGTCTATCTAATCCCATAATATCAATTGAACAGTTTCTAGACCAAACCATAAAGTCAGTGAGTGAGACCACAGTAAAGCTTGTGAGTACATATGACCTAATTGAGTTTATTCAGAACACACACATGCTCAAAAAAACTTGCATCAAAACCAGATTGTTTCCTGCACTGTTCTTCAACAAAAAATTAGAAGGTCAAAGGTAAAATTGAACCATTCTCAAAAAGAAAACCTTTGCATGAAAATTGTCTAACAACAAGCAAAATGAATAAATGGAACAACAAAAGAAGATTTGTGTGTGTGTGTGTGTGTGTGTGTTTACCATGCTTTTAAGAACAACCAAATGACATTAAAATAAATACATTGGTTCATTATTGTTTTTCATGAGAATGAACGGCATGCAACAGAGAGTAGTTGAACTAGAATTTAGGTGAAAATTGAGTCGAGTATTAATAATTAAGACAGATTGTTACATCGAAAGGCTACTCTGGTAAGACCCTGACTGTTTTGAGTGGGTGAAGAATAAGATGAGAAAGCTGTAACAGTTCATATTCTGACAATTGGGGATTCTTGAGAATCTTGTACTCTAGCTGAAACTTCCTATGAATGTTTCCACCAACTGAAGAGCAAAGTCTATTTACTTATATGTAAATATGTAGATAAAGAAAAACTGGTACACAAATGAGTCTTCTAGAAAAATGATTCTGAATTTGGTGAAAGTAATGTATATGGTTTCTGATATTCATTTTGGAAATATATTGGACAAATAGTTTTAAATTTCCTATTCCTAATGGTAAAAGTCTTCAAAAGAACAATTAATGAGCATATACTGGCAAGGATAATATTTATTTTTGATTGCCAAAATTGTATGACTCCTAATAGAAACTGTGATGCCTATGTGAATGAAAGGCCGCTGTGAGACCAGCAATAGTTTTCCACCCTGCACTCATCACAGAGTATTCTATCGTCGGCTGAGGAACCACAAGTGCATGAGTGGCTGGCTGCTCACAGCAGCAATCTGGAAACACTGCAGTCAGACCACTAATAATGGCAGCAACATTTCCCAGAACAAAACCATTACTTTAGAAATTGTGCCAACAGCTTGGATTAGAAAAATACAGCTTTAAAAGCTTCAGATCAGCATAATATGTCAGGGTTACTATCAGACTTCAAAAATGTGGCTTTAAAGTGAAGAACTTTTATTTGTCTTGCTCTAAATTCTCCAGTGTTACTTGAAAACATCATCAGTTGTTCCTTTTTTCAAAATCATTTTATTAGTTTATATTTCAAATGGTATCTCCCGTCCCGGTTTCCCCTCCACAAACTACTCTCATCCCATCCCTCCTCCCCTCTGCCTCTATGAGGGTGCTCCTCCACCCACTCACTATCACCTCACTGCTCTCGCATCCCCCTACACTGGGACATCAAACCTCCACAGGCTTCCCCTTCCCACTAATGCCAGATAAAGCCATTCTCTACTACATATCAAGCTGGAGCCATGGATCTCTGAATGTATACTCTTTAGTTGGTGGTTTAGTCCCTGGGAGCTCTGGGTAGTCAGGTTTCTTGATATTGTTCTTCCTATGGGGTTGAAATCTCCTTCAGCTCCTTCCGTACTTCCCCTAGCTCTTCTACTGGGGTCCCAATCAGATGGTTGGCTGTGAGTACTTGCATCTGTATTAGTGAGATGCTGGCAGAACCTCTTATGGGAGAGCTATACCAGGCTCCTGTCAGCAAGCACTTATCGTCAACAACAATAATGTCTGTGTTTGGTGTCTGCAGATGGGATGGATCCCTAGGTGAGGCAGTCACTGGATGGCCTTTCCTTCACTCTCTTATTCCATTTTTTTTTTTTTTTTTTTTTTTGCCCCGACTTTCCTTTAGACAGGAACAATTGTTGGTTAAAAAGTTTAAGTTGGGTGGGTGGCCTAATCCCTCAACTGTGGGCTGTGCCTATCTACAGGAGATGGTTTCTACAGGTTCTTTCTCCCCCTTGTTGAGTATTTTGGCTAATGTTATCCCCACTGGGTCTTGGGAGTCTCTCACATCCCTTGTTTCTGGGACTTTCTAGTGGCTTCCCTGTTCCCCATCCCCAACTGCTACATATTTCTATTCAATTTTCTGACCCTCTGGGCTTCTCTTCTCTCCCTTCCCATACCTGATCTCGCCTCCCCTTTTTCCCTCCCCTACCTCTCTCCCTCCCATGTTCCTTCCTCTGCCTTCTACCTCCTATGATTATTTTGTTCACGCTTCTGTGTAGGATTGAAGCATCCACACTTTAGTCTTTCTTCTTATTAAACTTCATATGGTTTGTGGTTGCACAATGGCTATTCTGAGCTTTTGTGAAAATATCCACTTATCAGTGAGTACATACCATATATGTTCTTTTGTGTCTGGGTTATCTCACTCTGGATGATATTTTCTAGTTCCATCCATTTGCCTGTGAATTTCATGAAGTCATTGTTTTTAATAGCTGAGTAGTACTCCACTGTATAAATGTATCACATTTTCTGTATTCATTCTTCTGTCATGGGACATCTGGGTCGTTTTCAGCTTCTGGCTATAATAAATAAGGCTGCTATGAACATAGTGGAGCATGTGTCCTTGTTGTATGTTGGAGCATCTTCTGGGTACATGCCCAGGAGTGGTATAGCTGGATCTTTAGGTAAAACCATTTTCAGTTTTCTGAGAAACCTCTAGATTGTTTTCCAAAGTGGTTTTTACCAGTTTACAATCCCACCAGCAAGTAAAACACATACTGCTGTTCTGCTTAAGTGATTTTTGCTCACAGAAAATGCATAGTTCCAAATATAGAAATGCTTGAAACATTGTCTGGAGGTTTTTATCTGATTAGTTTTTGCTTTGTTTGTTTGCTTGTTTGTTTTGAGTGAGACTTTATGTAACTCAACCTGGTTTCACACACCTGATCTTTCTGCTTGTGGTGAGTATAAAAAAGCAACAAACACACAGTCACTTAATGAGAGAGAATCACTTGTAAACTGTTGCTGAAAATTTGGAAGACAGTTTTATTATTTCTTACAAAATTAAATATGCTCTGTAATTTAGTACAAAATTTAGATTCCTAGGTTTTTAATCTAACTAAATCAAAAATAGATATCTACATAGAAGCCTGTGTATTTATAATAATATATTCATAATCACCACAAACTGACAGGAACTTATCTATCTTTCAATAGATGAGTGTATAAAGATTTTGCTTATCCCAAAATCTGTATACAATATTATTCATACAAAGTTGAAATGAGCTATGAAACACAAGAAGTCACAAATATCACAGAAGGTAGGCAGTTTGAAAGCATTGTGCATGATTCCTGGAATTCAGAGTGGAGAAGCCAGAATCAATGCAAAAGTAAAATGATCAGCACCTGCCATGTAACCTGAGGGTAAAGGAGAATTTTCTGTGACAACAAAACTGTTTGGTGCTGTAACGGTAGGAACATAAAACTGTGTACTTGTTTAATATCACAGAACTTTACAAGAGATGGCTCAGATGCTACAGCATGAGTTGCCCAAGCAAGACTGGTCCGCAGATTCCCTGAGTCCATATGTCCCAAGTGGGTGTGTCAACTCATATAACTCTAGTCTCCGAAAGTGAAGATAGCTGGCTAGTGAGATTAGAAATAATGGTAATTTCTAGTTTTTATTGAGAAAATCTACATCAAAGAAGAAAGTGGAAGAGCAATCCAAGGAAGGCTCTTGACACCATTTTGGGCCAATGAACTTTTCACACATCTGTGTACACATACATACACTCATGTGCCCAAGCACAGAGCATACACATGTACCACATGCACAAATATATGTGAGAAAAATAAAAATAAGAATTTAAAAGTAAAAAAAAATGAAATTACATTGAAAGTGGTAAAATAATGGCTTTGAACTTCGAAGACTTCGACTTGATTAGCATCAGCCAGACTAGGAGCTCAGCTTTTTGTACTCTTAGATTAAAGGATTTAGCAACTGCAAGGAGGGGGGCAGCAGCTAAGTTTCTCATGACTGATGTGGATAAGCACACGGCAAAAGCTAGTATCATCTGCATGGAAATATATTAGATTTAGAGATATTAATAAGAACCCAGTTTAATTTAATGTGGATATAATTATTGATATGTGTGTGTATGTTTATAAAGAGACACATGTTTGTGTAATGCTCCATATAAAGACATATTATTCTTACTTGTATCTGCTGAGTGGATATAAAATGAAACGACTCTTCCATAGCAATGTGTGTATATGCTGCTCTGATTCTGGTTTCTTAGTTTTTAATTAATTTATATTTTTATTTTAAATTCAAATCTTATTCCCCTCCTGGTCCACCCTATGACTATTCCACATCCCAAACCTCCGACCCACACCCACCCCTAGTCTCCACGAGGATGTCCCTACACCCCACACCCCACCCCACCAGACCTCTAAACTCCCTGGGGCCTCCACTCTCTTGAGGGTTAGGTACATCTTCTCTGACTGAACCCAGACCCGGCAGTCATCAGCTGTACATGTGTTGGGGGCTTCATATCAGCTGGTGTTTGCTGCCTTGTTGGTGGCTTAGTGTCTGAGAGATTCTGGGGGTCCAGGTTAGTTGAGACTGCTGATCCTCCTACAAGGTCGCCCTTCTCCTCAGCTTCTTCTAGCTTTTCCCTAATTCAACCTCAGGGATCAGCAGCTTTTGTCCATTGGTTGGGTGTAAATATCTGCATCTGACTCTTTCACCTGCTTGTTGGGTCTTTCAGAGGGCAGTCATGCTAGGCCCCTGTTTGTGAGCGCTCTGTAGCCTCAGTAATAGTGTCAGGTCTTGGGGCCTCCACTTGAGCTGGATCCCACTTTGGGCCTGTCACAGCTGGTTCTTTGAGAGAATTAACAAGATAGACAAATACCTAGCCAAACTAACTAAAGGGCCCAGAGGCAGTATCCAAAGTAACAAAATCAGAAATGAAAAGGGAAACATAACAGAGAGAAATTCAAAACAATCATCAGATCCTACTAAAAAAGCCTATATTCAACAAAACTTGAAAATCTAGATGAAATGAGTGATTTTCTAGATAGATACCACATACCAAAATTAAATTAAGAGGAGGTAAACTATCTAAACAGGCTCATATCCCATAAAGAAATAGAAGTCATTAAACACCCTCCCCCCCAAAAAAAGCAAAGCCCAGGGCCAGATGAATTTAGTTCAGAATTCTACCAGACCTTCAAAGAAGACCTAATATCAATATTCCTCAAACTATTCCATAAAATAGAAACAGAAGGAACACCACCTAATGGTGTTCTATGAAGCCACAATTACTGATACCTAAACCACACAGGGACCCAACCAAAAAGAGAACTTTAGACCAATCTTGTTTATGAATATTGATGCAAAATACTCAATAAAATTCTTGCAAACTGAATCCAAGAACACATCAAAACCATCATTCACCACGATCAGGCAGGATTCATCCCAGGATTCAAGGTTGGTTCAATACACAAAAATCTATTAACATAATCCACCATATAAACAAACTCAAAAAAAAAATCACATAATCATCTTCTTAGATGCTGAAAAAGCATTTGACAAAATACAACACTCCTTCATGTTAAAAGTATTGGAGAGATTAGAAATTCAAGGCCCATACCTAAACATAATTAAAGCAATATACAGCAAACCAACAGCCAATATCAAGTTAAATGGAGAGATACTTGAAGCAATCCCACTAAAACTGGGGACAAGAGAAGGACGCCTACTCTCCCGGTATCTATTCACTATAGTATTCAAAGTGCAAGCTAGAACAATAAGACAACAAATGGAGACCAAGGGGATACAAATTGGCAAAGAAGAAACAAAAGTATCACTATTTTCAGATGACAAGATAGTATACATAAGCGACTCCAAAAACTCTACCAGAGAGGTACTCCAGCTGATAAACAACTTCAGCAAAGTGTCTGGATATAAAGTTAACTAAAATAAATCAGTAGCCTTCCTTTATACAAATGATAAACATGCTGAGAAAGAAATTAGGGAAACAACTCCCTTCACAATAGCCACAAATAATATAAAATATCTTAGGGGTAACTCTAACCAAACAACTGAAAGATGTGCATGACAATAACTTCAGGTCTCTCAAGAAAGAAATTAAAGAAGATCTCAGAAAATGTAGAGACCTCCCCTGCTCCTGGATTGGCAAAAGTAACATAGTAGAAATGGTCATCTACCAAAGACAATCTACAGATTTAATACAATCTCCATCAAAATCCCAACACAATTTTTCAAAGACATGGAAAGAGCAATTCTGAAATTTATCTGGAAAGGCAAAAAACTCATAATATCAAAAACAATACTTAACAATAAATGAACCGCTGGGGGAATCACCATCCCTGACCTCAAGCTTTGCTACAAAACAATAGTGATAAAAACTGCAGGGTATTGGTACAGACACAGACATGTTGATCAACTTGTTCTTTGACAAAGAAGCCAAACACACAATGTAAAAAAGAAAGCATCTTCAACAAACAGTGCTGGTCTAACTGGCTGTCTGTATGCAGAAAAATAAAAATAGACCCATATTTGTCACCTTGCCCAAAGCTCAAGTCCAAATGGATCAAAGACATCAACATAAAACTAGATACACTGAATCTAGTAGAGAGAAAGTGGCAAAGAGCCTTGAACTCATTGGCACGGGGGGGGAATTTCCTAAAGAAACTCTATTGTCTAAAATCAAGAATTGATAAATGGGACCTCATGAAACTGGAAAGCTTCTGTAAGGCAAAGGACATAGTCAATAAGAGAAATTGGCAACCTACAGATTGGAAAAAAATCTTCGCTAACCTCACATCTGATATAGGGCTAATATCCAAAATATATAAAGAATTCAAGAAGCCAACCACCAAAAAACCAAACAACCCCATCAAAAAATGAGGTATAGAACTAAACCAAGAATTCACAACAGAGGAATCTCAAATGGCTGAGAAGCACCTAAGGAAATGTTCAAAGTCTTTAGTGGTCAGGGAAATGCAAATTAAAAACACCCTGAGATTCCACCTTACACCAATGTGTAAGATCAAAAACTCAGGTGACAACACATGTTGGCAAAGATGTGGAGAAAGATGAACACTCCTCCATTGATGATGGGATTGTAAACTGGTACAACCACTCTGGAAATCAATCTGGAGGTTCCTCAGAAAATTGGAAATAGATCTAATTGAAGACCCAGCAATACCACTCTTGGGAATGTACCCCCAAAATGCCCCACCATGCCACAGGGCACATGTTCCACTATGCTCATAGTGGCCTTATTTGTGATAGCCGGAGGCTGAAAACAACCCAGATGTCCCATGACAAAAGAATGGATACAGAAGCCGGGCTGTGGTGGCGCACGCATTTAATCCCAGCACTAGGGAGGCAGAGGCAGGCAGGCATATTTCTGAGTTTCGAGGCCAGCCTGGTCTACCGAGTGAGTTCCAGGACAGCCAGGGCTATACAGAGAAACCCTGTCTCGAAAACCAAAAAAAAAAAAAAAAAAAAAGAATGATACAGAAAATGTGGTTCATTTACAAGTGGAGTACTACTCGGCTATTAAGAATAAGGACATCCTGAGTTTTGCAGGCAAATGGGTGGAACTAGAAAATATCATTCTGAGTGAGGTAACTCAGACCCAAAAGGACATGCATAGTATGTATTCACTAATAAGTGGATATTAGCCAATAAAAAGTACTGAATAGCCAAGATACAGTCCACAGAACTCAAAAAGGTCAACAAGCTGAAGGGCCCGAGTGAGGGAATGGAAGCAGGCAACCTCGGGAGTTAGGAGGTTGGGGGGGACTTCCAGAATGTACCAGAGACCTTGAGGTGAGAGAGTCTCAAGACTCAAAGGGAGGGACCCTAGATGAAAAGCCAGACAGCAGGGAGAGTGAAGTTTGAGCCCACCTCCAACAGGAAGACAGGGCATCAAGTGAGGGAGGGGGTTGCCATCCCACAGTCAAAACTCTGACCCATAATTGTTCCTGTCTGAAAGAACGGCAGGGATGGAAAACGAGAGGAGCCTGATTTGGTTTTGAATACTACTCATCCTGAGAAAACTAGTAACACATTGTGTGTGGCAGGGGAACATGTGAGATGAATTGAGGCACTGTACAACTTTTGGAAGTAAGAGATTCCTTATAATAAATAATAAAAAAGTAGAGCAAAGTAAATGATGTTACAATTGTATACAACCTAAAACAACACAAAAATAGAAAGGGCTCTCATGCCAATAGATCGAACAAATTAAAATTTATCAAAGCAGAGTTGAGTATATTACCTCTTTAAAAATAAATACCTATGAGTCGCTGTTGCTTTAAAGTCACTGAGAGAACTGTGGAGAAAAGGTAAAGCTCTCACATAAAAGGGCTTTATGTAAATACTCTGCTCTCATGACTTCCCATTTAAGTATGGCTGTCAGTCAGTATTGACAAAACCACAAAAAAGGTCAGAGTGGAGCATCATATGGAGATGCAGACTCTTCCTACAACATGATGAAAATAGCATCTGTCCCAAAGGCTGACTTCTCATAAACCATAATCCCAATTTAATGATAAACAAAACTATCAAAGCAATCAGACCAAGTTTAGAAGACTAATGTTACATAACCAAGCTGACCTTTAGTCCATTAATTTTCAAAAGTAAAAGCTTTCTGAAAAGCCGTCGGGGACAAAGGAACCATGGCTATTAATGGTGATGTGGATGCAAGAAGTTAGAACAAACAAAAGGTCTCTGACCAATATGTAGATTTTTATTGGCAATGTAACAACATTAACTTGATGATTATGATGAATGCACAAAAGGAATGTGAAATGGAATATATGGGAAACGAGAACTTTCTACCATTGTTGCTAATTTTTAATGAATCTAAATAAACATGTTCTCAATGAGCAGCTTATTAATTTTTAAAAGTATTACCAGTATGTATGAGCTGCAGAAATCAAATGCTTTTAAGTTGAGCGTGTTTTTGGAATTATTAATGTAAGTCAAATAATTTTAAACACATAAAGTATAAAATATTTAAAGTAACTATGGCAATGCTCATTTTTCCGTTGAGCATCAGAAGACACACTTACTATATAGAGCCAAAGCCAGTCACACACATGCTCCTGCTCTCAACAGGAAAAGGTGAAAATGGGAAGACAAGATAATGCTGGTATTGAAGAACATGTTGAATAACATTTGATGCCTCCAATACTTGCTACTTAACGTTCATTGAAAGATTACTTCATATCTTCAACCTTCATTTCCTTCCCTAAAAAAACAAGCAGTATTTAGTCATGCAATTAATGAGGATATGAAAAGGAACATGTGAAACATATATAATTAGGTAAAAACTTGTTTAATGGTAACTATTACTAGAAATTCTACATATATGTCTGAATAAAAAGGTACTGGTATATTTTAATAACTTACTTGCTTTAGGTAATAATGATAACATGTAAATTTTAACTTTATATTTATTTTGTATGTCTTTAATGACTTAATAACAAGTAAAAATATTCTCTTGAAGTAGTTTGTTAGAATAATTTTATTTTTCTTTGGCTCTTGAAACATTGTGATATTTTTATGTGTCTGCTTTTTCTATAGGGTATCTTTAATGAAAAGGGGATTCAATAATTTCAGAAGTGAATGTTCAAAACTAAGCAAATCATCACAAGACCTACATAATTGGAAACATGAATGTTGGTTCCAGGAAGGGTCTACCCTGCCATCAAAGCCATTAGCATGGCTTTTGAAAAGGGTCTCTGTCTGCCAAAAGCCATTGTACTACAGAAACCAAAACTCCCACAAAGTAAAATCTGGGTTGCCTTGCTGGTAAGCACACAACTCTGTACTTTTTCTATGGTTTGAAATTTATCTCAAGGAAAAATTCAGACCAAAACCAAACTTGGCTACAACACTTAGGAAATATGACTATTCAGGCAACTCACAAATGTTGAAGTGCAAGTGACTGCTGACAGAGTGTCTGCTAATTTTGCTTTCTTCAGCATGGTGGACACTGAGACAAACATAATTACAATTTGCATAAATGTTTGCTTTCCATTTCTGTTCCCTTTGCAATATGAACCTTTGATTTATATGAATCAAAACTTCTTATACTTCTATTGCAAACATAGTTACTTTCCCTTTCACTGTTGACGCTTCCCTGACTTCTCATGGCTTCATCCATTTCTACTTGAAGCTGATCAACTCTAACTTTATTCCTATTCTATATGATATCATGTGCCTTTCCATCTATCAGGATAGTATTTACTAGAGACAATTAAAATGTACATGTGTGTATTATGGTTCTTGCCCAATACAGAACTGACAAAAGGGAGGATATGGATAAATATGTCATTGGCCATTCAATTCATCCTCCTGTTTCTACCTTTCATTTGCTTAATGGTTTCTTCTTGGTATTGGTATTTTGACTATCATTTCTCCATAATAATATATATATATATATATATATTATATATATATAGTAATTATGATCAATGAGTTAACCCTGACAAATATTCAGTCAATTTTCATTGTGATGAGGACACACAATTAAATTCAGGCAATGCATAGCCTTACTAACACAGATAGAAATTAGATTTGCATTGGTTTGCATAATGTTTATTTTAATATATTCCTGCAAAAAAATGACTGAGCTTCTCCCTCTAAATAAGGAAATAATTGAGTGTGATACCTTTAGTCCAGATGTGGAAAGCTGGATTTTTAAAAAGGATAGATGATCCAGAAGATATAACTTACAACCCAGAGTTGGATTCAGAACAGACAAGGAAAATTAGACAAATCCACAAAAGATGGTAAATTTGGGATATTTGAACTATAAAGTTAATGGAAAGTCCACGGCATTTACATCTGGGAAAAGATAAGCAGAACAACATCTTTGAACAACTCTGATCCTTGTAACAAGTAATTCCACTGCCAGAGATTAAGGAAGAACCCATGGCAAGAAGTCTATGGCAAAATTTGGTCTATGGGAAAACCTGCACTTCTAAACCTGGAACATTAAAAGGTCAGAATTACTGCTTAATGTGTAAGTATTCTGGGTTAATTGATATGTAATAATACTTTAAAATGTATTTCCTAATAAATAGACTCTGTGATGGCTCTTTATATAATGGTAACTTATTTGGGATTACTCTTAGTGATGACAGCTATTAAAGAGTGAGAAGAATAGACTATTACAGAAACTGATGTTGGACTGATATGTAACTGTGGCCTCCAACAGGGAGCCATGGAGCCACAACTTCTCAGAGATTGCTGAGAGAAGGAAATGGTTCTTGACACTTCTTGAGAATAGAATGGATGAGTAAGCCCTGTCAGCATAACACAGAGTTAGAAGAGAATTCAACTCTCAGATTTCCAAAGTCACCAATGTTTCCATGGGGTGTGTGGCTTTCTTTAGAGTATCTGTATAGGTGGATGTGAAGCTAATAGCACCATTTAGAAAACTTTCTCACCATTCTGATTGGTCTTCTTTCCTAGGAAAATATTCACATGGCATGTCTAGTACCTCCCTTCCCCATTACCAAAACTGATATTTGGAGAGTAAGTGATGGTCACCATAATTTTCTACTACTACCTGCTCCAAATTTCAATCATACATGATGTCCATCCATTCTGTCTATATCTGTGTATCTTAGGAGTCCACGATCCATGTATTCTATTAGACTTTAGCTGCTGCCTATGTCTTTTTATCATGAAAATTCAATGAGGAAAAAACCCAAGCAATGCCTCAATAAATTACCCACACAATTATATAACATATACTGCAATCCTACCCTCACTTGAGGATCTGAATGAAATAGCTAGTGACTTTCTTCTTTATCTAAAGATCTCTTAGAGACAAAAGTAAGTGATCGTACCAGTTGATTTAAGTTTGCTGGGATTGCTTTTTAGGTGGGAAGTGGAGGATGGAAACATTAGGAACTATGACTTGAGGACACAAAGCCAAAAAATTTTAAAACAACAACAATAAGAAACCAAATTCTCCAAATAAATTATTGGTATGAATTATAGTTATCCACTTTTACTATAAAGATCAAATATTCTACTGTCAATGACTTTCTACTGCTGCTGCTGATTAATTAATATGGTACCTTGCTTCCTGAAAGATGATCCTCTGTGCTCAGGAGGAATCATCTCCAGGTTGGTATTTTTCTCCCTGATGTCAAAAGGTCAATACATAATTAGAATCACCTTTGGAATCTGAAAAATTCAGACTTGAACTCAAGGATCCAATCCAATGTTATATCCACCCCTACCTATTCTACATGATACTATACATATATTGAAAATGGTGGGGTGCTCAATGGTAATTTCCTGGAAATAAAACAAATCTTTATAAGCACTGATTTCTCATGAGAAACATGAAAGTATACCCTCAACATAATCTGATTTCTGTGATGTTGAATCGATTTTGCTGTGGCAGAAGTGCTTCAGTATAACTACTATGCTATCTGTTGAATCTAAGTGACAAGATCCATAGAGTCCCATTATGTGACACATCTAATGTGGGAAGTTTATTCAGGGAAGGGAAAGGCTGCCTCTGGGTGGAGAAAAGCAAAAAGGAGGAGGGGAAGAGTAACAAGATCTCTTATCAGGGAGGTCGCACAGGTGAAAGACAGGTCATGAGAAGTGAGATGACAGTGGGAATGCAGCTAGTGATGAAGTGTCCTACGGTGGCTGGGCTGCCATGGAGGTGCCTTATTGATATCTATTGCTAGTGTTTTCTCTTCAAGGAGTGTGGATAATTAGAGAAATGTTATATTGTCTCTGATTTACATATTGGACATTCTACTGTGAGAGTAAATAGAGAGTCTTAGAAAGTGGGAACCTAGGCTTTGTACATGCATACCCTCCTCTCCTGTCATCATGCAATTCTGTTGTATTTATTGTGCTAAAAATAGACACTGATAAACATTATTTCATAAGTCTATGTGTCGTCATGATGGTTATTGTCTACTTCCATGTGAGCATGTATATTAGCATGTATTAAATATTTTACATTTCATGTTCAACTCCATGGCACCACCTATATGAAATTAATGATTTTCTAGACAGATACTATTACCAAAGTTAAATCAGGACCAGATGAACCATCTAAACTGTCCCATAACCCTGAAGGAAATAGAAGCAGTCATTAAAAGTCTCCCACCACAAAAAAAAAAAAAAAAACCTGGGACCAGATGGGTTTAGTGCAGAGTTCTATCAGACCTTCAAAGAAGACCTAATACCAATTCTCTTTAAACTATTCCACAAAATAGAAACAGAAGGAACATTACTCAATTCATTCTATGAAGCCACATTTATGCTCATATCTAAACCACAGAAAATTCCAACAAAGAGAACATCAGACCAATCTCTTTATGCATATCAATGTAAAAATACTCAATAAAATTCTCATAAAGCAAATTCAAGAACACATAAAACCAATCATCCGTCATGATCAAGTCAGCTTTGTCCCAGAAATTCAGGGATAGTTCAATATACGACAATCCATCAATTTAATCCACTAAATAAACAAAATCAAAGAAAAAAATCACATGATCATCTCACTAGATGCTGAGAAAGCATTTGACAAAATTCAATACCCCTTCATGGTAAAAGTCTTGGAAAGATCAGGAATCCAAGGCCCATACCTAAACATAGTAAAAGCAATATACAGCAAACCAGTAGTCAACTAAATGGAGAGAAACTTGAAGCAATCTTACTAAAATCAGGGACTAGACAAGGCCCACTCTCTTCTGCCCTATTCAATTTAGTACTTGAAGTCCTAGCCAGAGCAATTAGCCAACAAAAGGTACAAAGGGATACAAAATGGAAAGGAAGATGTCAAAATTTCACTATTTGCAGATGATATGGTAGTATACTTAAATGACTCCAAAACTTCCAACAGAGAACTCTTAAACCTGATAAACAACTTCAGCAACTTCAGCAAAAGTGGCTGGATATAAAGTCAACTTAAACAAATCAGTAGCCTTTCTCTACTCGAAAGATAAAGAGGCGGAGAAAGAAATTAGGGAAGTGACACCCTTCACAATAGTCACAAGTAATATAAAATAACTTGGTGTGAATCTAACCAAGCAAGTAAAAGCTCTATATGAAAAGAACTTCAACTCCCTGAAGAAAAAAATTGAAGCAGATCTTAGAAGATGGAACGATCTCCCATGCTCATGGATCAGCAGAATTAATATAGTAAAAATGGCCATCTTGCTGAAAGCAATCTACAGATTCAATGCAATCCTTATAAAATTCCAACTCAATTCCTCATTAAGTTAGAAAGAGCAATTTGCAAAGTCATTTGGAATAACAAAAAACCCAGGATAGTGAGAACTATTCTCAACAATAAAAGAACTTCTGGGGAATCACCATCCTGGATCTCAAGCTGTACTACAGAGCAATAGTGATAAAAACTGCATGGTATGGTACAGACAGGCAGGTAGATCAATGGAATAGAATTGAAGACCCAGAAATGAACCCACATACCTATGGTCACTTGATCTTTGACAAAGAAGCTAAAACCGTACAGTGGCGAAAAGACAGCATTTTCAACAAATGTGTGCAACTAGAGGTCAGCATGTAGAAGAATGCAAATCAATCCATTATTATCTCCTTGTAGAAAGCTCAAATTCAAGTGGATCAAGGACCTCCACATAAAACCAGATACACAGAAATTAATAAAGGAGAGAAGTGGGGAAGATCCTTGAACACATGAGCACAGGGGAAAAGTTCCTGAACAGAACACCAATGGCTTATGCTCTAAGATCAAAAATTGACAAATGGAACCTCATAAAATTCCAAAGCTTCTCAAAGGCAAAGGACACTGTCAATAAGACAAAGTGGCAACCAACAGATTGGGAAAAGACCTTTACCAATCCTACATCTGATAGAGGGCTAATATCCAATATATACAAAGAACTGAAGCAATTAGACTTGAGACAGTCAAATAACCTGATTAAAACATGGGGTACAGAGCTAAACAAAGAATTCTCAACCAAGGAAACTTGAATAGTGTAAAATCACCTAAAGAAGTGTTCAACATTCATAGTCATCAGGGAAATGCAAATCAAAACAACCCTAAGATTCTACCTCACACCAGTCAGAATGACTCTAAGATCAAAAATGCAGGTGATAGCAGATACTGGTGAGGATGTGGAGAAAGAGGAACACTCCTCCATTGTTGGTGGGATTGTAAACTGGTACAACCACTATGGAAAGCAGTCTGGTGGTTTCTCCAAAAATTGAACATAGTATTACCTGAGGACCCAGCTATACCACTCCTGGGCATGTACCCAGAAGATGCTCCAACATATAAAAAGGACACATGTTCTACTATGTTCATAGCAGCCTTATTTTATAATAGCCAGAAGCTGAAAAGAATCCAGATGTCTTTCAACAGAGGAATAGATACAGAAAATGTGGTACATTTACACATGGATTACTACTCATATATTAAAAACAATGAATTCTTGAAATTCTTAGGCAAATGAATAGGACTGGAAAATATCATCCTGAGTGAGATAACACAATCAGAAAAGAACAACACATAGTATGCACTCACTGATAAGTGGATATTAGCCAAAATTTTCACAATACCTAAGATACAACCCATAGACCACATGAAGCTCAAGAAGAAGGAAGACCAAAGAGTGGGTGATTTGGTCCTTCTTAGACAGAGTAACAAAATACTCATGGGAACAAATATGGATATAAAGTATGGAGCAGAGACTTGAGAAGGGACTGCCTGGAAATGGCCCCACCTGGGGATCCATCCCATGTGCAGTCACCACAGACTGTGTCATGCAGACACTGTTGTGATGCCAGGAAGTGCATGCTGACAGGAGCTTCACATACCTCTGTCTCCTGAGAGGCTCTCCAGTGCCTGACATAAACAGAGGCAGATGCTCACAGCTAATCATTGAACTGATCACAGGGTCCCCAATGGAGAAGTTAGAAAGAAGACTGAAAGAGCTCTTCTAACTTGTTATGCTTATATTCTGTTCTTGTAACCTGGCCTATTTTGTCTGCCAAATCCCTCATTAGGAAACCCCTTAACCCTGAGCCATTAAAACATTGTCTTTCTTACATCTAATCTGATGTCTCAAACCCACCTTAGTTGGAGGAGTACAGGAGTAGACAAGCTTACTGTAATTAATTGCTTGCTTTAATTAATTTGGCAGTGATGATTTTGGTAGGTGATTTTTCTCCTTCCAATTTTGGTATTAACACACTAATTGCTATTTCATGCATGTATTAATTGATTTTTGACTTAATAAATGTGATTTTTAAAAAAAATTTGGGTGGACTTGCACCATTTGATAAAACCAGAAAAAATTTTTTTTGATAAACCCTCTCCTGAAGAGGGCCAAGAAATAACAAATTCCAGTTTCCTTCAGAAGATATGTACATGAAATCCTTCTAAATGTTAAGCACCTCTCCCTCAGAGAGTTGGCAAGAAAATAGGATTCCAATCATATCACCACATGGTGATAAATTCTACCAACAACTTGAAGGAGGTTGGGAGAAGCATCCTATCTCAATGATAAAATAACAGCCTCAGCTAAAATTTGATTTGTGCTAGGGTACCACTACACAGAGTAGCCAGCTAAACCATGTCTGGACTTCTGACCTACAAAAGAAGTGACCAAAGAGTTAAAACACTGAGTTTGATGTACCTTATTATATACCAATTGATCACTAATTACCAACATTTAAGACACTCTAAAACCCAACTTTCAAATATTTTTCTCTGTTATTTCTTGTTTTTAAATTTTTTTGTTATTTCTTAAGATAAGCCAACTAAAATATTATTTAAGGGTTTTCCAGTTTCTTTCATTCCTACCCTCTAATCACAAACACAAAGTTCGTATTTCTGCATCTGTACTTGTTCTTGGGATGTGAAAGAAATTTCTCATAAGGTCTATTTATCTAAATGTTCAAACTTATAACTCATATCTTCTGTATCATTTTCTGTTTTTTTTGTCTTATGGAATGTGTAGGTTTTTACTACTATGTGATGAATATAACAAAGAAGAACTCAGAGACTTTCAAGGTTACTTTTTAAGTCTGACACTTAAATATCACTTCCCTTTGATCTTCTTTATTGATCTCAGTCAAGCTTTATCACTTCATGGCCTGGGGGAAAGGTAAACAAATGCCACATTATATTGAATGGGGTATGTGTGAGCATGTTCATTTAGAGACCAAGAAAATCCTTACAAGGACTGGAGAGATGGCTCAATAGGTAAAGGCATTTGCTGTCAAGATTGACAATATGTATTCATGTTCAGTCTTGGGAAGTACATGATAGAAGGAAAAAAACTAATTCTAGTGGATTGTTCTCTGATCTCCATATGTATGCCACACACACAAAGACACATAGACTGACAGATACACAACAGATAGACAGACAGACACAGCAGACACCACACACACACACACACACACACACACACACACACACACGTGTGTGTGTGTGCACTCGCAAAGTAAACGTAATAAAAACATTTTTTTTAAAGAAACTGATGGAAAACCTCACCTGTTTTGTTTTACAAAACCCATGTTTTATACAGGGGGTATGGCGTGGTGGGAGGGGTGCCTCAGTGGGCCCATACTGAAGCATCCCTTCCCCCTGAGGTAGAGTTTACTTGGGGCATTGGAAGGGGAATGAGAAGGAGTCAAGACAGAAAGAGAGACTGAGGGAAAGAGAGAGAGAGGGAGAGGAAAAGGGAGAGGGAGAGGGAGAGGGGAGAGGGAGAAAACAGAGAAACACACAGGGAGAAATACAGAGACAGAGAGAAGAGGAGAGGATATGTGAGGAGAGAACAAGAGAGGAGGTGACAGAGGAGGGGAGGAAAGGAATAGAAAGGGAGGAGAGGAAAGGAGAGGAGAGGAGAGGAGAGGAGAGGAGAGGAGAGGAGAGGAGAGGAGAGGAGAGGAGAGGAGAGGAGAGGAAAGGAAAGGAAAGGAAAGGAAAGGAAAGGAAAGGAAAGGAAAGGAATGGAGAGGCCAGCCAGGAACACATGTAGGGGCCAATCAGCCTCTTTTCAGCAAGCCAGGCCTAGTTGGCTATTGCCAGGAAACTGCTGAGTGGAGCCTAGAAGGAATGTTAACACTGAAGTGTTAAAGAGATATGGGATATGTTCTATGAGTGTGTGGTGAGGTATGGGGGAAGGGGATGTCTCAGTGGGCCCATGCTGAGGCATCTCTTCCCCCTGAGGGACCAGCTACATGATAGTATAGTATAGAATAGAGTTTATCAGGGAATGGGGAGGGGAGTTAATATGGAAGTAGAGGCAGAGAGAAGGGGAGTGTAGGACCGTGAAGGGGTCTTGGGATTTTGTAGAGCATTGGCTTGGAAATGGCCTGAGACCCTGCAAGGGAAGGAATACATTTCCCCATGCTCCCGGAATCCAGGATCCTAACACCTGGGCTACATCTCCATTAACAAGCACCTTACAGTCATGTTTGGCTAGAGAGGGCATGACTACAGGCTTCAGGCCCTAGAAAGATTTACATACTAATTAGTTACCTGAAAGCCAGAAGGCAGAGCCAATTAAGCATTCTTTCCCAGACCCTCCCCCTTCTCCTTCCCTATTTAACTCGGGTCTGCCTTGAGTTTCACAGGGTGCATCCAGATCCATCTACCATCTGTCATGAAAATAAACCCTTTTGGAATCATGGACTTTCTCTTGTCTCTGGGCCCCACTGTGGGGAAAACTCAGAGAAGGCCTTTAATGCTGAGCTGATGCAACTGCACCTAACTTCATTCCTGGAGGACCTCTCTGTGTTCCAGCCATGAGGATCGCCTCTTCAAGCAAGCTAGCCGGGTTACTGAGTCTGCTAAGCAAGTACAGTAACTGAGTCTCTCCCTGGGGGTGCTGCCGGGGCCTCTTTCTTCTCTCCCCGCCTCGTCTCTCTTGTCTGTGGGTAGCCAGTTGAGTGTCCACATGCCCCCAGTCTCGGTCCTTCTGCAGCCTCTCAGAGGCGTCTGAGAGCCTAAGGGCTTGAGAGCAGTTGGTCCTCAACCACCTCCTGGCCCAGGGATCCCCAATCCAAGAGCTCTGCGACACCACAGAACTTCAGACTGAGTGAGACCTCCCCCCACCAGGCATGGCCCCATAGCGCTTGCCCAGTGCTGTGTGCGGAGTGAACTCAGTCCAGACTCCCATGCTCCAATGTCTTTGGAGCTGTGGGAATCACAACAGCCTAACAAGATTCAAGAACCCACGCCCAAGCCCATGTGTGAGCTAATCATTCCCCACATTGGGGGGGGGGGGAGGAGGAGAGTAAGAAATAGAGGCCGGCCATGAGCAGCATGTGGAAAGAGGGAGAAGGGAACAGGGGACTGGTGAGGGGACAGAGGGTGAGCAAAAAGGCAAGAGAGCAGGAGGTCAAGAGAGAGAGGAGGGGGTAAACAGCCCCTTTTATAGTGGGTCAGGCCTACCTGGATGTTGCCAGGTAACTGTGGGGAGGAGCAAACCTAACAGAGGGGTGGAGTTTAGACAGAATGCTAACAAATACCACTCCTATCCGTACTTTCAGTAACCTAGCAACAGCAGGAGAGGTCATCACCAGCCATCAAGTTGTGACACAATTCCACTGTTGTTAGGAGTCATGCATCCTCCCTATATGTATGCACAATATTCTGCATAAAATGCCAGTACCTCCTCTCTGTATCCTCTTTCCCTTAATAACCTCACTTAGAGGTAGCCTCTACATATCCCTACCCCAATAAACCTCTCCCATGAGATCTGTTGCATGGAGTGACTCTGTGGTATCCTTATAGTAAGTCATTACCCATGTTTTGTAATGCAGTATAATGCAGTGTAATTGCAGTGGGAGGAAGCATCTCCAGGTGTTTATGCCTAGAAGCCCCCCCCTGAGCAATCACACCAAGTGACAGTATAAAAGCAAGTTTTATTATTGGGTAAACGGAGGGGAGCAAGGACCTACAAAGGGGTAGAAACAGAAAAGTGGGGATGAGGGTGGAGTGGGGCAGAAAGAGAGACAGTGGCCTGCCAGGAATACATGCAGACAGAGAAAGAGAGAGAATGAAGTAGGGGCAGAGAGAATAGGAGATGGAGAGAGAGGAGGGGTTGCTAGCAATCTTTTTATATGTCTGGCTCACACCTGGTGGCAGGTGATGATATGAGCTAGGTTGCTGTTGCTAGTTTCCTGGGAGAAGCCTAGAGGAATTGTCTGTAAACCAATAGTCCTTCATTTTTGTTTAATTAAAAATAAGGGACTAGAAAGGGCTGACAGTGGAGCAAGAGTAAGGTTGTTGTGTTTGTTAAACAATTTACTGCTGATTTGGGATGATGATTCTATCTTTGGGGATCCTAAGAAACTGGGATGCTGGTCAAGTCCTGAGAGGACTGCTGTTTTATTGTTGCCCAGGGTCTGTGGGAATATCTGAGGCTAGAAAATTACAGGCCCAGTAGAAGTATCTATAAGGGTAGACCAGAGCACCTATGGATTCTTTCTCTAGAGCTGTCTTGGATGCAGATTTTGAGTAAACACCTAGGCTTGGCAATATGCTGAAGCACATATATGTATTAGAAGCAGAAAGTAAAGTTAAGTAGTTTCAGAAGAAAAACTTTTTCTTAGGTGCACATTTGAAAGCATTAGGCCCATGGTCTTGGTGGTTGCAGGAGGGGAGTCCCAAAACCAGGAAACAATGTTAGAACCCCACCCTCTGGAATAGGCAACATATAGAAACTTAGGCTATTGAATGACAGGGATCCTTATCTTGATGAAATTCACTTGACCCATTAGAGGTAGAACTGAATGGGTTTCCTGGAGTCCACAAAATCCCTTTAAGCTTACTTTCAGTCTTTGTTTCTTGAAAATGCTGCAAAGCTTATAAAAGACTTTATATATGTTAACCTTTATTCACATTTAGAAATACCTCTAGATTTTACATTTTCAAATTTCCAACCACAGACTACTTCTTGTCAAATTAAATTTGTATTTCATGTAAACCTGCTTATCTCTATTGAAAATTCATTGCTGCCTTCAAAAGGAAGAAGGCAATTTGGTAACTAGTCTATAACACTTCTACAAATATTGAAGTTGATTTATACAGAGAATTAAAAGCTTATAGCTTTAAATGTTGAACTGTAATAATCTAAAAGCTTTTAATTAAAAGTTCAATGTCTTTGTATATGACTAGAACAAATTATCAAAAGTGGTTTTTATTCACCATCAATTTATATATTGGTCCAACAACTATAGAGGAAAAAACGAGTCTTGGTGACACTTGTAAGCATTCCAGTTTGTGATGATGAAGTAGAATTGAAGAAAGATGATAGGCTCTGACAGTTACTGTGATGTGTCACCTACCAAAAGTTAAGTCAAATATGTTATGCTTCCTTGACCTACTTCTTTTTTTAGTGGTACTAGGTATTAAAAAAAAAATGTACCTTGCAAGTTAGGCAAATATTACCACTGAGCCATAATCTGTTCTTCTTTGTCTATTAATGAAGGGATTTCATGTTATTTATCAAACATGATGGTGAGTACTAAGTAATAGTAATAATAATTTAAAATGCATAGAACATCAAGCTACAAAGTACTATCCTTATTAATTTTAATTATAAAGAAATCAAGACAAAACATTTTATTAAAATATGTCAACTTGACTTTCAGTAAATGTGAATATTTTTTCATAAAAATTAGAAGAGAAATGATTTGGCTTTTTACCTTATTTAATTTTTTTTGTTTGAGGGACAAAGTGATGCATCAAAGCAATTCTTTAGGTTTTATGTGATAATCTGGAAGAACTGGTGATTATTGTTTTCCTTATAGAAGTAAATTTACACTTGTAATTATTTCCAAAAATGTTATCCTAGGGTGAAATCTGAGCCTCTAATATTAAATTCTGAGACCTGAAAAGAAAGGAGAAAGGAAAGAAATTTTCTCAAACGACTCACTGTACACAATGTATTAAAAAGCTAGGCTTTCTGTATCCTGATACATTTACACGATGGAGTACTACTCAGCTATTAAAAACAATGACTTCATGAAATTTACAAGCAAATGGATAGAACTAGAAAATATCATCCTGAGTGAGGTAAACCAGTCACAAAAGAACACACATGGTTTGTATTCACTGGTAAGTGAATATTAGGCAAAAAGCTCAGAATACCAATGATACAACTCAAAGACCTTATGAAGCTCAAGAAGGAAGACCAAAATGTGTATGTATCAGTCCTACTTAGAAGAGTGAGCAAAATAATCATGGGAGGTAGAGGGAGGGACAAACCTGGGAGATAGGGAGGATGGGGAGGGGAAAAAGGGAGCAGGATCACAGGTGGGAAGAGATAGGTGTGGGGAGGAGATGTACAGAGGGTCAGAAAATTGAACAGAGGTGTGCAGCAATGAGGGGTGGGGAACTGTGGGTAGCCATCAGAAAGTCCCAAATGGCAGGAAAGCAAGAGGCTCCCAGGACCCAACAGAGATGACATTAGCTGAAATGCCCAACAAAAGGGACAGAGGACATGTAGAGACCATATCCAGTGATTAGTCAAGGCCCCTGGTTGAGGGATGGGGCCACTAACCCATCTCAAAAATTGTAACACAGAATTGCTTCTGTCTAAAGGAAATACAGGGATAAAGAGTGGAGTAGAGACTGAAGAAAAGACCAGCCAGAGACTTCTCTACCTGGGGATCCATCCTATATGCAGCCACCAAACCCAGACACTGTTGCTGATGCCAAGAACTGCTTACTGACAGGAGCCTGATAGAGCTGTCTCCTGATAGGCTCTGCTAGAGCCTAATTCACATACTGGCAGCTAACCATTGGACTGAGTACTGGGACCCCAATGGAGGAGTTAGGGGAAGGACTGAAGGAACTGAAGGGTTTGCAACCCTGTTGAAGTTACTTAATTTGGCCTCTGATCATGCTGATTATCTAAGGCGGCTCTGCCATGTTCTGTGCACGCTGCAGCTAGAACTGACCAGCCAGAAACACCAGCCCTGTGTCCCACGAGATGGCTCTGCCAATCTTCCATGCTGTCTCTGCCATGCTGGGCATTGCCCAGACCATCCCACCATCCACGTGGGCCCGTAGAAAAATGAGACTATAACGCTTAAAGATTAATCAAAGGCTTTATATGTTTGGTAAAGCTCAATAACAATATACCCATACAAAAAGAATTGTTTCCAATTAGCTAACCTAAATAAAAGTTGCTACCTGCTACTGCTCTCCATACCTGCATGGCTCTCCATCCTCCTACATCTCTGCTCTTCCTAGCTCCTCCTCTTCCTCTCCCTACTCCTCCCACCTTAGCTCCTCCTACATAACCCATAGGAAGGACAACAATATCAACCAAGCAGACCCCTCCAGAGCTCCAAGGACTAAATCACCAACCAAAGAGTACACATGGAGGGACCCATGGCTCCAGTTGCATATGTAGCAGAGAATGGTCTTATCTAACATCAGTGGGAGGGGAGGCCCTTGGTACTGTGAAGGCTCAATGCCCCAATGTAGGGGAATGCTAGACTCGTGAGGCAAGAGTGGGTGAGTAGAGGAGCTCCCTCATAGAGGCAAAGGGGAGGGGGATGGAATGGGTGTGAACTGTGGAAGGGAAACTGGGATAACATTAGAAATGTACATATATAAAATAACAACAAAAAAAGGTAGTCTTTCTTGTTCTTAACAAATCTTACTGACCTCATAGATCAAAATTTGATGGGCATTTTATTTTAACACAGAAAAATAGAGTGTGTATAACAATTGGCTTTTCCTCTGCCTGTTCTTGCATGACTTGACCACAAACTGAACCTTTTCAGTGCAACTGTGCTTTTTCCACTCTGATTCATTCCCTGATGTGAAGTGATATCATGTTTCCGTTGTTTCTGGATAAACTCAGGCATGGGATAAACCACAGTATGGCTTGCAGCTTTGATCTAAGCCTTAGACAGAACTATTGTAAAATATGTGAAAACTGTCTCTTTCTCATAAAAACCAAGGTTTCACTGGAACGGATCTGGGATGGATCTGGTTGGCCGCATGCCTTTCTCAGTCTAGTTTTCCAGTTACTGACATGAAAGGGCTAGCTTCTGCCAATCATATAAATAAAGCAGCATTCACTAGAACGAGGCATGTATCCCTTGCAAACTCTGACTTAGAATTTTTCCTAGAAGTATTCTTATGAGCTTTTAGTTTTATTATTTTTACTTTCCTTTTCTATGTCTCAATATCACTGACATATGTTCAAATGACTTAATCACTCCATTTCAAGTATAACCAGTCAAAAATTTAAATGAATAACCAAAGAATTCTCAAAGTTCAAAATTGATCAGTATGACTTTTAATATTGACTTTATCTCATTAACCTATTAATCTGACATTAAATAGATTAAAACTAGTCACAAAGAACAGATCCTGAGGTTAGATTTAGGACACACACAGTCCAGTAGAATTGATTACTCTTCTTTTTTGTCTCTTAAGCCTTTGGTGACACTGTGAAGATCATCCAGATTCTTAGAAATTGGCTGCATGTTACTGTCCTGTCACTTGTGGTAAGTTCTCTGCCCACGATCTTCACAAAACTCTCTACCACAGAGCCACTGGCTGTGTAACCTGTGTTATTACTTTATCAATGATAAAAGTTAAAGCTGATGTGATTTCTAAGTAGGTAAAAATTAAAAAGAACTGTGGAAGACAACACTTGTGATATAAGAAGTATTAACTATCCCTTTCCTCCCTTGCTAAAAGAACTTCAGCTTTATTCCTGATAGTAACAGGGGTAAGTAGAATATTTACCTCTTTATTACTACTTTATAGTCATTATATAAAATTTATGGCCCGATTTATCACATTCCTGATATATAAAAGAAAGTCATTGGAAATTCCTTTTACTATCTTTTTTTCTTTTTAGAATACAATGTGCTGCCAATTTGTGCTCTGAAGATGAAAGCTAGATACTAAAAGTGGCACAGAGCATACCTTTGATAAAACCTATGGTTGGTTCTTTATGAAGTCTGAAAGATCTGTGTCTAAATTTCTTTATAACTTAATATATTAATATAATACTTAAATATTAGTTAATTTACAAGATTCAAGTTTCTATTGTATGCAAACAAGTAGAATTCCAAATAAATAATGTATTATAATATATTTACCAATAAAATCTTAGCTAAATGACAGTTTTATACTCAAAAACAGATCATTTCATTTTTATTAAAATACACATTTCACAATAGAATTTTTAAAACTTTTATTGAATTTAGTCTAGTCAATTCCATCCAACTAAAAATGCATTCCTCTGTATTGTTGTCTTTCCAAGTATGTATGTACACATGTATATATGCATATATATGTATGTGTTTATTTTTTGACCGATTAAGATTAACCAGGATCATTTGTATGGTCATTGGTTTAGAATTATTCATTGGAATCTGTAGGGCTTTGTTGTCAGTATACAAAGGAAGATAATTACTGTCACTCTCCCAGAATCCATCAATAGCCAATAGTTCAGCAGAAGGTGGTTGACTTCTGTGAGACGCTTCCTGATTCCCTTCCAGTTGGCTCTAGGCTATGTTGAATTGACAATAAAATGTAACCAGTATAATTCATCCTTCTTCAAATTGATACTGAAACATATCACTGTTAAGCCATAATCCTTTCTTTTCTTTTTGTTCCCAATCTCAAGTTATATCATAATAATAAATAATATATATTATAAATAATGCAGTAAACTTTAAACAGTCTGTTAAAATATCAACTATTCAAAAGTTCATTTTTTTTTTCTTTTAAAATCCCAAAGCTTCTTAATATGGTCATTGATAAAATTAAGGTGAGAGAGGAGAAAGAGGGGTGGGAGAGAGGGAGAGAGAGAAACAGAGAGAGAGTGAAGGGTAAATATTTAGATATTCTAAATGGGGAAAACCCAGCCTTAGGAACACACAGGAGTATAAATTAAATCCTATTTCTCAGTGTCTGACGTCTAAGAATCATTACATTCTGGGCTCCAAAAGGCTTAGGTAGTCTACTTCTCTGGGTTGGGCGTTCACAGCACACATAATTCATTTCATAAGCTCCTGATGACTCTGCTTCATATCTGCCAGTGTCCTCCGTGGACAGCCCATAGTCCTAGCATCAGCTCTAGCATTCTAAGATCTCCAGTGCAACTGAGGCAGCACTTTACCAATGGCCTCTCCGAGCCCCTCTGTTTGAGTTCCAACCCTTCCACATAGTGACAAGCCTCAGATGCAAATACAGAAGTTTAATACATATCATTTTCAAATTCTGCTGATAACTTGATGTGCATCCTATACATCTCTGAACCACAGTTTCTGTGTGCTGACCTGACAAAATATTTCTCAGATTTCATTTCAGTATTTCTAGGCTCTTGATCACAGCTGGATGATTCATTAGTCTAGATTTCCAGTGTTCATTGTATTTGGAAAGCACAAAAAGGTTATTTACTTCTGTGGGTTCATAACCTAAAACATCACAGTAATGGCCCTGATAGCTTTTGCTTCCTTCAGAAAATGTACAGGGTAGGCCCCAGTTTTTGCATTTCTTTCAACATTCTTATCTTTTAATTTCCCACAAAACAATCCATTAAGCTATAAGTACAAAATAGCTTTTTGAGCCTAAAGGTATAAAATCCTCCAAAAATCCTCCCTTAAAACAATATAGTCAGGTTCATTTATAGCAACAACTCCACTCTTGGCACCATTTATATTCTATTATGCTTTCTATTCCTTTGACAAACACTGCCCCAAATGAGTTTTGGATAAAAGTTGTTTTTTCTACTTTACATTTCAAGTTAACAGTCCCCACTACTAAAGGAAATCAAAGCAGGAAGTCAAGCAGGTACAGAGTAGTAAACAATTAAAACTTCTTACTGGTCCTCTCTTTCTCTGGCAAATTTGGATTTATCTCTCTCTCTCCTCTCTCTCTCTCTCTCTCTCTCTCTCTCTCTCTCTCTCTCTTTCTCTTCCTCTTGTTCTCACTTTCACTTTTACTCAGCTAGCTTTCTTATACAACCCAGGAATATCATTCATCAATCAACACAATTAATAACAGATATGTCCACCAGGCCAATATGATCGGGAAATTACTCAATTTAAGTTTTTCTCTTTCAAGTTGATTTCTATCTATGCCAAATTGACAATCAAAACTATCCAAGACACTAGAATTCTGAAGTTTCACCAATTTTCTGTTCTCATCTCCCCGCTACATGGCATTTCCTCTTGATCAAAACTTTTAGCATTCCTGTCCTCAGTCCCTGATATCCAATGTCTTCTACAGCATAATGACAATCATAACCTTCCCAATCACTTTTGCAATTGCAGTTCTACCTATAAACAAGGCAATGGAACTTGGGACCTCTAATGATAGAATAAAAATTTCACAGAACAATAAATTGATTGCTTCATCTTCAGTATCTTTGAATGCATAATATTCATAAAGTTCTTTAGCACTATAGCACTACCTATTTGGTAAAAATCTTCTGATTTTGTTGTCAGATTGTGGAGTTAAATTTCAGGATGATAGAAAGGTATGACTCTAAATTATACACATATGGTTATAAATCATCTCTAAGTAGATTTGTCTCAGTTTGCTTATTTATTTTATACCAAAGCGAACCTCAAATACACAATCTCACTGGTGTGCTCTTTTCTGAATTTGGATTTGGTGTTCCCTCCCAAATTCATGTGTTAGAAAGTTGTTCCCCAATGTGGTAGAATTGAGAAATGACAGAATATTCAATAATTGGGACACTGGAGGTACCGTCTGTGGAAAGAGTTTGAGATCGTTGCAGAGTGATTTAGTACTATGCAGTATACTTGTTTTGGTCTGGTCTCTGATTTTGTGTTTCTCTGCCTGTTTCCACTTCCACTGGGATTCTGTACTCTCCTTTAAGATCCTTTTTATAACCAAATAGAAACAACAGCTATATTCTTATACCATCAGAGCTGGGACTTAGGTAAATCTTTTTTCATAATTACCCAGACAGATACAAATATTTTGTTACAGTTATAGGGAAAAGGCTAATAATAAAACTTGATATAAATATAATTTTGGGGTTCCTAGGAGAGTATCTGTGTTGGATGTGAGAAAAAATTTTATTTGATTGATAATTTTATTTCCAATAAGGCCCTTGATGAGAAGTTAGGAATTTGTTAGGGAGGGTGAGATGGATACAATTCATATTGCACAGAAGCATATAGTTATGTCTTTAAAATTAAGTGAATGGTAATACAGTTATCATAAGATGACTCAAGCTCAAGTAAGGTCATACATGGTAATTTGTCCCTTGATGGAGTCTTTTATTTAGCTCAATGCAATGATATTTGTCTTGTTGATATTTCTATAGTTTTAAAGACTATAGAATCTTTATAGGACAAATGTTGAGTATGTCAGTTTCCATCACCTCTCTCCCAAACATTTGCTGATCTCCATCTCCTCTTATTCATTGTATATCAGCAATGCCCATGCTCACTTTAAAGGAGAAAAATGAATCAATTAAGTCATAAACTTTCTCACAAGATGTTAAGGTCCTGATAACAACGACTCAGAAACATTTATCCAAAATAAACAAACAAATCCGTTCCTTGAAGACATGAAATCTTCAATAATATAACTTCTCTAACTGGTACAAACTAATTATATTCTGATTTTATACTTGTATAAATGCATATGAATATTCATGTATACATATATACACACACATAAACACATGCTGTCATTTCTGTTTTTGCCTCATTTAAAACACATTCTCTATATTGTCCCGTAAAGAGCAAGGCAGAAAAGAGACAGAGAGTAAGCTCATTTACCCTATGCATATTTATTTTAGATTCTTATCCAGGCTTTAGTTTTATGCTTCAGAATGGACCAGAAGCCTTGGAAAAATCTTAGAAAATTGAGAAGGAGAAAAAGTAACTACTGCAGAGGCATGCAATGATACTTTTGTGGTTGACATCATTGACCAGCAGGAACAAATGACACAGCCCACAACCAATGGTGGAGCCATGAAAAGCCCCAAATTAGGGTATATCCTGACTCTTTGGAACTCAGGATTCAGCTTTCTCATCTCCAAGGTTCCACAGTGTAATCGTTTTTATGGTACCATGGGATATATTAGTTGCTACCTTCTGTTTTCAAATCATTTATTCCACTCCTGGCCTCAGGGATGTGAGCAATTCTACAAGAGAAAAGCCTGAGAGTGGTTAAAAACACTTCAAATTGAGGTTCTTCCAGTCAAGGGCAGGAACAAGGAAAGGAGGATCCGTAAGCAGGGGGTACCTAAATACCCAAGTCTCAATAATCTATGGCAGCTGTTGGTTCCAAATATGAGGTTTAGAGCTCGGTTAGAATGCCTGAGAGACTGGGGCTAAGGTTTAAGGAAGGAGTGCATGAGTGTGAAAATCTAAAGAGAATATAAATGCTCCTTTTCTTTTGTGTGATTTAGAATACATTGTTTAAGAATGCTGTGGTAAGAATGCAGGGCAAGGTTGTGGGCTAGAGGGAAAGAATTTGTTCATTGTGTCTTATAGAAAGTGCAGTGCTCTTGAAGTCTGCCATGGGCTTAGATCTATAGAACCTTGCTCTAATTATAGGGCTTTAGCCATAGATTAAAAAGTGGCCAGAATGTTGAGGAAAGCTTATTAGGTTAGCATTTATTTTTCAAGCCTTTATGTAACTTCTGGTCAAAGAAATCCCTGGAGGAAGGGCAGGGATCTAAAGGTAATGGGCCCAGTGGACAACTAATTGTATTTTCTTCCTTGTGGTTATGAAGACTGGCAGCCAAACTCCTGGAGGTCTAGAAAGTGAAATGTTCTCATAAAACTTTTCAAAAATTTTTCAGGGAGAGAGAGGTGAGGGAAGGAGGGAGGGAAAGATAAAGAGAGATAGACAGACAGAAAGACCAAAACAAAGACAGACAGGTAGCAGACAGACTGAAACACACACACACACACACACACACACACACACACACAGGGGGGACAGGGGGAGGGAGAAGTGCCTGACAATGAGATTATACAAATTGCCTCAGCTTTGATGAAAGAGAAACTTAAGAGCCAATGTGAACGTGCATCAATATGTATTCCATTCTTGACTCTTAGAAAATTCTGACTTTGGCTGAGTCTAAATATCAAACATAAATGATCCTAGAGGACTCTTATATTAGATGTCTGGATTTGACATAATGTTATTTTTTATATTATGTTAGTTTTTCTTAGAAAGTCAATTCCAGAATGAGAAGCAAAGAGCTATAATTACCCTTTCACCAGATTCCTAAGCTATACAACTCTTGAGTTCAATGGACCATTTGTAGAGATGAAGAGTGGTGATTACAGGAAAGAAATTTTACTAAATGTGGTATAATTAGATGAGAATCCAACCGTCTAGAAAGTAACTAGAAGTCTGTTTTTATTAGAGGCTGATCAATAATTCTTGGAGATACAGCCTGGGCCAGGGGTTGTAAACCAGTATTGATGAGGGTGTATACTCTGTTGGTCATGGTCTCAGCATTAGTCACATGTGGAAAAGTTGTTGCTGCTAAAGGGTTGATTCAAATCTTGTCATAAGTTACATGTTTGGCTGAAATTCAAAGTTACTACAAGAGAGAATAAATTAAAGAAAGTGCCCCTCCCCGGGGCCTTCCACAGGGTACCCTAAGAGAAAGGGGGAGAGAATGGAAGAATGGGAGATGCAAAGAACAAGATCAAGTCAAGTTTTCTGATCAAGGTCCAACAAACTGTATTTTCTCTGGCAATTTATATAGGAAGGAAAGGGAGAATTTCACCGAAGCTGAGAGAGTTCTGCCACAGCAGATATCTTGCAGCCCCAGTGATTTTGTCTGACTCAGGGCACAGCAACCACTTTCCTTAGGGCATGTGACCATTGGTCATCTGCTATCTCAGGAGTCGATAGCTGAGGAAAAACAAAACCTAAAACTATTCTTTCAAAATGGAGTCAGGTTGGCTCCTGGCAAGAAAGAACAAGCCAGAAAGTCAAAATAGAAACAGAGATGTATGGAAGGTTACAACACAAAAGCAGACATGTAATATAAAGTAGAGATGTCAAGATTTTTATCTTCTTTTTAGTTACCTAGTATACAATGGAGGCCTGAGTATGCTTTTCTCCTTTTGCCTCTTGGTTTCAGCAATTAAATTCAAGTAGTTAATCAGGTTTGATGGTAAGCGCATTTAGTACTCAGCTGTCTTACTTGCCTCATTGGTATATAAGTTTTATATAAACCAAGACAAAAACCTGAATAAATAATATGTAATCCACGTCTAGGTGGTTAACATCTTTAAATCCTTAATTAAGAAACTACACATGAGAAAGTTATGCAAGATGAGCTCTAAATAATTCTAATTTATATTGCACCATAGGAATTTTCCCCCTTAAAGTTATTGGTGGAATGAGTTTACGTTATAGTTATAATACCTAGAAAGAATAGGTGATTTCTTAAATGAAGAAAAGATATAAGATAGACTTAGAAATATCATAAAATCACTTGATTTTGGCTGGAATAACAACAGAATTTTACCAGTCAAATAACATTAAAAATACCTTGAAACCTCCATTTAGCCTCCTAGTCTGATGAAAGTTCAAAAATTCACAGAGCTCATAGATAGGGATTCCTCTTATTAATTCTACAGAGGGGTAGCTTTAAGGCCACAAGATTCTTTTAAAAGCTTCTAAGTTTGAAGAGACAAAGTTCCAACTGGCATCTTTTGTCACCAAAGCTTCCAATATAGGAATTGATTACATCTAGCTGATTTGTTGGCCAACGGAGCCCCAAGGAAATCCACAAACAAACATATCTGTGCCAAGACTATAGATCACTTTCCTCAAACTGGAAAAAAAGACTTCATTACTGAAGACAACACCTACACAATTTAGTGAAGATGGAGACATCAAGCTAATGCCTGCATAGTCTTCATTCTTATATTCTAATGTCTTTTATACTGTCAGGAATTCTACATGCCAACAAAAGAGAAACAGACATCAAGTCAGCCACGAATGCTTCCATCTAGAATGATGTCGTACTGTAACATAAGCTAGTGCAATGTTGGCACAAAGCTTGTGAGGTAACCAATCAATAACTGGTTTGACTTAAGACCCATTCTATGAGACGCTGCTTAGATATGAAGAACCCAAGACCAGATTTCCCAGGGACCAAGTTAAAACTAAATAACACTGGTCTACAAAAATATAGTGGTAAAATGGCTCCAAATAATATTCTGCTATACTCATAAGTCAGTGCCTTATTCTATCATCAGAGAAGCTTCCTCGGGCAGCCAGACATTAGTTACCCAGGAGTGAGAGACCTTAGATTGATTATTCAGCACTAAATGGAATGTTTTCATCTAATTCCTCCCCTCAGAACTCAGCGGAACCCTTCGATGAGGAGGAATAAAAAGAGTGTAAGAGCTAAAGGGCATGAAGGACACAAAGAAAACAGAGACCCCTAAATCAACTCAGGAAAGTTTGTAACTCAAAGAGTTTGAAGCAACGTGTACAGGGCCTGCACAGATCTGTACCACATCGTCTGCACTTACACAATGGCTTCGAGTTTAATTTTTTTATATAGGATTTCTGAGTATATAAACAAATGGGTCTTGATTCTTCTTTTTTTTTTTTTGGATTGAATATTTTATTTACCTTTCAGATGTTATCCCTTTTCCCCATTCCCTGACCCACCAGGAACCCCCTATTCCATCCGCCCTCCTCCTGCTTCTATGAGGATGTGCCCCCACCCCCCACCTCCCCCCTCGAATTCCCCCACACTGAGGCATCCAGCCTTGGGACCAAGGACCTCCTCTCCCACCTCTGCTCAACAAGGCCATTCTCCCTATATATACAGCTGGAGCCATGGGTCCCTCCCTGTGTGCTCCCAAGCTGGTGGTTTAGACCTGAGAACTCTGGTTGGTTGGTATTGTTGCTCTCCCTAAGGGGCTACAAACCCTTTCAGCTCCTTCAGTCTTCTATTCTTAAGCCTTCTCTTGGGCTCCCTTTCTTTCTTTCATTCTTACTTTTCAATTTATTTTTTTACACTCCAGATTCTAGCCCCCATCCCCCGTCCACCTTCAACTGTTCCACCTCCCATACCTCTTCCCCATCACCACCCCCAGTCTTCATGAGGATGTGTCTCCACACCCCACCACCCACCCCAGCTGACCTCTGAATTCCCTGGGGCCTCCAATCTCTTGAGGGTTAGGTGCATCATCTCTGATTGAGCACAGACCCAGCAGTCCTCTGCTGTATATGTGTTGGGGGCCTCATATTAGTGTGTATGCTGCCTTTGTTGGTGGTTCATGTTGAGAGATCTTGGGGGTCCAGATTAATTGATACTTCTGGTCCTCCTACAGGTTTTCCCTCCTTCTCAGCTTATTTCAGCCTTTTCCTAATTCAACCACAGGGGTCAGCAGCTTCTGTCCATTGGTTGGGTGTAAATATTACTATTTACTATTCAGTCTGCTTCATGGGCCTTTAGGAGGCGGTCATGCTAAGCTCCTGTTTGTAGTACACCATAGGATTAGTAATAGTGTCAGGCCTTAGGGCTTCCCCTTAGAGTATCCAAATTTGGGCCTGCCCCTGGACTCCTTTCCCTCAGGCTCTCCTCCATTTTGTCCCCGCAGTTCTTTCAGACAGGAACAATTCTGGGCCAGAGTTTTTGACTTGGGATGGCAACCCTATCCCTTCACTTGAAGCCCTGTTTCTACTGGAGGTGGACTGTGTAAGTTTTCTCTCCTCACTGTAGGGCATTTCATCTAAGGTCCTCTCTTTGAGTCTTGAGAGCCTCCCATCGGTTGGTGCTTTGAAGGTCCGCCACAAAACTTTGCAATTTGTCCCATTCATTCTGCTGGCCACCAGGGTTCATTCAATTTCCCTGCCAATCAAGGTCTTCCCCATTTCCTTCTGCATGTTGTCCTCCAGTTGAACCGCACCATTTGTTGAAAATGCTGTCCTTGTTCCATGGATGGTTTTAGCTCCTTTGTCAAAGATTAGATGACCACAGTTGTGTGGGTTCATTTCTGGGTCTTCAATTCTATTCCACTGATCTTTCTGCCTGTCTCTGTACCAATACCAGGCGTTTTTATCACTATTGCTCTGTAGTACAGCTTGAGGTCAGGGATGGTGATTCCTCCAGAAGTTCTTTTATTGTTGAGGATGGTTTTCGCTATCCTGGGTTTTTTGTTGTTCCAAATAAATTCAGAATTTCTCTTTCTAGTTCTGTAAAGAATTGAGTTGGTATTTTAATGGGGATTGCATTGAATCTGAGAGCCTCGCACCTCCCAGGACTCTGGTGCATTATGAACGGTATCCCCGCCCCCCAGCCTCCTACCTGACAAGGTTGCCTGTTTCCATTCATTCTGCTGGCCCTCAGGGCTTCAGTCCATTTCCCTCACCCAATACCAGATCAGGTCCCCTCTTCCCTCTTCCCCCATCCCTGTCTACTTCCCCTCCCTGGCCCCTTCCTTTTTATGACTGATTTCTTCTCCCTCCCAAGTGGGACTGAGGCACTAACTTGTGCACTTCAACTTGTTGATCTTTTTTAGTTCTGTGGACTGTATCTTGGGTATTCTGACTTTTGCTTCTTTCTTTCTTTCTTTCTTTCTTTCTTTCTTTCTTTCTTTCTTTCTTTCTTCTTCCTTCCTTCCTTCCTTCCTTCCTTCTTCCTTCCTTTCTTCCATTCTTTCTTTCATTCTTTCTTTCTGGCTAATATCCACTTATTAGTGAGTACACACCATGCATCCCTTTTGGGTCTGAGTTACCTCACTCAGGATATTATTTTTTAGTTCCATCTTTTTGCCTGCAAAACTCAGGATGTCCTCATTCTTAATAGCTCAGTAGTATTTCATTGTGTAAACAAATCACATTTTCTTTTAAAGAATTATTTATTTTATTTTGTGTATATGAGTATACTTTAGGTGTCTTCAAACACAGTAGAAGAGGGCTTCGAATCCCATTACAGAGGGTTGTGAGCCACCATGCAGTTGCTGGGAATTGAACTCAGAACTTCTGGAAGATCAGTCAGTACTCTTAACCACTGAGCCATCTCTCCAGCCCATGAGCTCTTTTCTTTTGTTGGTTTTTCTTGTCTAACTTTAATCTTACAGTTTTTGTTTTATTTTATTAATAAAATGGGTATGGATGAAAACATAGCCTCTAGGGTAAATGTATGAACTGTCACTTATACCTGCTAGGAAAGGGAAAATTTCTTTTTCTAATGGAGTAACAATAGTTTATCAAACACTGGAAAGAAGAGCTCACCTTCAGGAGCAGTTCACCAACATACAATGGACTCCATAGCTTTTTGTATTTGTTTTTATTTAGTTAAAGTTTAATGGGCATTTGTCTGTTTGTTTGGTCCAGCCCATGTATGTTCTTTGGTTGGTGGTTCAGACTCTGAGAGCCCCAAGGGTCCAGGTTAGCTGACTCTGTTGGTCTTTCTGTGGAGTTCATATCCCCTTCTGGACCTGCAATCCAACCTTCTATTCATTCATAAGAGTTTTCAAACTCCATCCACTGTCTGTCTGTGGGTGTCTGTATCTGTCTGAGTCAGCTACTGGAGTGGACAATGTACTCCTGTCTGTATGGTTCACGAGTGATGGAGGTTGAGGAGAGGCAGTGGGAGAATCATGTGACTAAGTTTTAATGGAGGATTTTAAAAAAATTCTATAGTATATTTTTGAATTAGAATTGTATTTTTAGAAAAATTTATGCACACTTTCATGAATTGTATATGAAAAGATCATTCAACGTCATCACAAGAATTAAAACTAAATGTAGTTTAAAAGTTTCCCAATTAGTAAAATTAATTAATTTAGTATACAATCATTACCAAAAGAGCTAAGTAGATTCATATGAAATGAGGTTGAAAAACTTTAAGATATTGCCAAATCAAGACTCATTTCAAAGTAGAGTGGTATTGGAAAGAAGTTGTTAAAAGCAATTCCTGAACCTATAGCTTAGGAATCCTGTGTTAGAAGGGATGGAAAGATTGTACACGTCAGAGAATCAGGTGTTGGCTGCAAAATTGTGTTTCCAAGAAATTTTAGAAGCTGTATCTGTAAGTCTCCCCACTGATTGCCTAAATATGTGCTGAACAACGACAATGCAATAATGTGGCTGATTTCGGAAATAAAAAACTACTAGAAATAAACCCTACATAAAAAACTACAAACACTAGGACTGCTAAAAATGGGAGAAATAGTCATCTTCCCTCAGAATGCCCAGTGTGAGGGAATTCGAGGGTAGGGAGGTGGGAGTGGGGGTGATGGGAAATCTCTAGACGGAAGAGGGGGAATGGGATAGGGGGTTCCTGGGTGGGGTGGGGGAATGGGGTAAGGGGATAACATCTGAAATGTAAATAAAATATCCAATAAAAAAATTTTAAAAACCTTCTCTAATTCATAATCTCTCTTTTGTTATTTATTGTTCACACACACTCAGACAGACACACACAGATACAGAAACACACACACACTTCACAGAGTTCATTTACTGTTTGACACACACTAAGAGCTGTGGCCTTGTTTGAGAAAGTGTGTCACTGGAGGCAGACCTTAAGATTTCAAAATCCTATACCCTTCTCAATTATCTTTCTCTGTCTAATGTTTTTTTTTTTTCTCAAGATGTGAGCTCTCAGCTACATTATGCCTGTATTTCCTCTGTTAAGTTCTCTACCATGATGATTGTGGACTTTAGCCACATGAAACTATAAGCCCTTTAAACTCCTTCTTTAATAAATTGCCTTGGTGATGGTATCTTATCATAGTGATAGGAAAGTAATTTAGGCAAGGGTTTAGTGTTGACTACCTGGGAGACTGATAACCTGATAAAACAAAAAAAAAAAAACAAAAAACAAAAAACAAAACCTGATTCTCTCTCTCTCAACAGCTATTACTTGCTGAGAGCTCTACAGCTAGAATGGAACCTTATAAATTTTCCCCACTTGCATCAGTAAATTAACTGGTGTTGTCACTATAAAGGTATTACTTAAGCAGTAATATTTTGAGAATTTTTTGCATGCTGCTCCTCTCTCATATTTAGAAGGCATTATTTCCTAGTACATGTCCTGGACCTCTGGCTTTTCAATCTTCCTCTTCTGTGGTGTATTCGTTGAACTGTAAGTGTAACAGCTGTGTTGTAGAAGTACCAGTTGGATATGGGCCCTCCATGGTCACTTATTATGGATCTCTGCTGGACCAGGTGGGCCAGTTATTGTCCTTATCTGCTGGAAAAAGAAGCCTTTTTTTTTTTTTTTTTTTTTTTCTGAGTGAGAGCTACACTGCTACACTTACCAGAAGTATAAAGGTACATATTTACATACATTTAGAAATTATATTGATTTAAGAAAGGGGAAGTAATAGGTTTTCCTCTTGGTTCTATGACCTCTCCAGCTAAGGGTGATTGGCTAGTTTGTGGTACCTGGTATCAGGTTTTTCCCATTGAGAGTCTTAAATTCAATTAGAAAATTGCTTGTTACCCCCAAATAAAAGTGACACTGTTGTATCCCTGGGCATCTGTTTGTCTCCGTCACTTTTGTGCTTTCTAGGCATTTCAAGGTAGGACTTTTGATGTTTTTTCTTTCTTGGAAGCTCATATAGACCTTCAGACATTATAAAAGGGAGGATGTCTCTAGGTTAGCTCCTGGTTGATTACTCCAATTCCAGTGATCAAAGATGTCTTTACCTGTTTTTGAAAACCTACTGGAGATCATGGCCTCCCTCTTTTTTGCAATGGCAATGATGTCTGTAGCAGGTAATATAATATGAATAATTAAAATGGCCCATTGTGTTTTCATTTATTTATTTAACTAACAAATACTTGTCATCCATGTGAACATAAATATGCTAGGACTTGAGAATTAAGTAAATTTGATTACTATATTGCTCTGCTTGAAGATGAAGTCATGAAGCAAGAAAGAAAATAAACAATAAAGAAATATTGAAATGGGAGTGAAGAGGGAAAGTCAGGCAGAGATAGTGGAAAAACACCAAGGACCATCGCAGGTTAGAGGGAAGCAAGGGCCTGATGGTGAGCACATAATATTTACACAGCATGATGTAAGTGAGCTGGAGTAAGAACTCACAGTGCTATAGGGAATGTAATCAAATTCTACTTTGAAAGATTTTTTTCATGTTACTTTGTAGATAAAATCAACTAGATCCTATGTGAAACATAAAAATAAAATGTAAAAGAATTAGCAAATATACAAATAGACTCAGCATGAAGGGTAGACATTCAGGAGTATAACCATTTGAGCCACCTTGGTTACAAACTCTTGAAAACATAGAAAATTAGAAATAGTAATGAATGTAACCAATATAACCATTGAAAGTAAGTGTAAATATAAAATCTATTTAAATGAAAATAAAATTGAAAACCTAGATAACAGGTAGCATACAAGGAAAATAATCTAACAAAGTGGGTCTTAGAAACTTATATTAAGTGCTGAACAATGATTCATACATCAGTGTGGTTTCATTGTAAATGTTACCGTTTCATAAATTATTATGTGTGGGTTAAAGGAGTGAGTGTATTATACAAATTTTCATGTGAATAGTTCTCTTAACTGAAACTTTGTTCACTCACACCATACTTTAAAATTTTCCAAAATTTATTTTCTAAATGATTTTAAATAACTTAATCTTTTCTGTCTGCTTTATGGGCGAGCTTCTCCTTAGGCCTTGTAGTGTAGGTTGTGAATCCTGTAAGACCTACTCAAGGGGAAAAACATAGTTACAGCACAATCCTAAGTTTCTGGGTTTTTTTTTCTTTTATTTGCTTGTTTGTTTTGTTTAGTTTTTGTTTTGTTTTGTGCTATTAGTACGAGACTGTGGCTCAATTCCAATACAATATGCTGTGTATCTATTGAACAATTTAGGAAAAATGGCATAGGAATCTGTCTTTTCTCTGCATTGAGAATTCTCTGATCATTAAAATGCTAGAAAATGCTGGTAGACAGGAACCTCAGTGTGAAGAGTAGTCTTCTTGTTCCTTTTTAATTTGTTACCCTCTCCTGTCCAAAAATTAAAGAAATGTGTTGTGATTAGGAAGTCTTCAGTTTAGATTATTTCCCCGTAGATAGTAAGTTATTTGAGAATAGACAAATTATACTGTGCTGTGATTTTATGTTTGCATTCTTTGAGATACAAATAATGGCTTTCAGCATATTTTTATCTGTTATTGACATTCACAAGATCTTTGTCAAGAATGTGTCTAGATCTAGTATGTGTGCCATGCCATGGAACTTCCTTATGTAAACCACCAAACCTGAAGGCTCAGTTTTCTTTATCAAGGAAAAAGTCAAGCACAGAGTTCTGGAGATCAAACATGGGGTATTAGTCTTGTATGGTTAGTGCTTTTACCTTGTAAGCTATCTCCCAGCCCCAATAAACACACCCTAGCTCAAATCATCTCACTTACAAATCATTGCACAAAATAATTCCCAAACCAACCTCAAATCTAAAGGATGATATACATGTATTGAAGATGAGTGAATAATTAAGAATAATTCAAACACCCCTTCCAAACCTCGCTTGGACATTTTGGATGAAGCAGATACCTAGCTGGTCTGCTCCTCTGAAGACATCATATCCAGAACCTTCCTAGAGCAGCAAACACCATATCTTGAAGCATCCTGGAGAAACTACTGCACTCAGAGCAGTGGAAGTACCACTGCTCTTAGAGTAGAAGAGGAACAACTAGACTCAGAGTAGAGGAGGAACCACTGCACTCAAAGCAGCAGGATTTCAGGATCCCAGAGGAGCCTGAGTCTAAGGAGCTTTTCCACCCAGGAGCTTAGGATCACAGGATCACAGAGACAGCTGGACGCTGAGGAGTTCTGACACAAGCAAGATAAGTGGAAAGACAGGCTCCAGTCAGAGACACTGAGTGCAGGTAGCTCTAGAGATAACCAGATGGTGAAAGGCAAGCGTGAGAACATAAGCAACAGAAACTAATGTTACCTGGCATCACCAGAACCCAGTTATCCTACCATAGCAAGTCCTGGACACCCCATCACCTGGGAAAATCAGGATTCAGATTTAAAATCACTTCTCATGATGATGATAGAAGACTTTAAGAAGGACATAAACAACCCCTTAAAATTACAGAAAAACACAGGTAAACAGGAAGAAGCTTTTAAAGAAGAAACACAAAAACCCCTTAAAGAATTGCAAGAAAACACAACCAAACAGGCAAAGGAATTAAACAAAACCATATAGGATCTAAAAATGGAAGTAGAAACAGTAAAGAAACCTCAAAGGGAGACTACCCTGGAGATAGAAAACTTAGGAAAGAATTCAGGAGTCATAGATACAAGCATCAATAACAGAATACTATACCCAGCAAAACTCTCAAACACTATAGATGGAGAAACCAAGATATTCCATGACAAAACCAAATGTACACAATATCTTCCCACAAATCCAGCACTTCAAAGGAAAACTGATGGAAAACTCCAACACAAGGAGGGAAACTACAACCTAGAAAAAGCAAGAAAGTAATCTTCCATCAACCCCCCCTCCTTCAAAAAAAGATAGTTACACAAACATAATTCCACCTCTAATAACAAAAATAACAGGAAGCAACAATCACTTTTCCATAATATCTCTTAACATCAATGGACTCAATTCCCCAATAAAAATCATAGACTAACAGACTGGATATGTAAACTGGACCCAGAATTTTGCTGCATACAGGAAACACACCTCAGCGAAAAAGACAGATACTACCTCAGAGTAAAAGGATGGAAAAAAATTTTCCAAGTAAATGGTCCCAGGAAACATGCTGGAGTAGCCATTCTAATTTTGAATAAAATCAACTTTCAACCACAAGTTATCAAAAAAGATAAGGAAGGACTCTTCATACTTGTCAAAGAAAAAATCTACCAAGATGAACTCTCAATTCTGAACACTATGCTCCAAATGCAAGGGTGCCCACATTCATAAAAGAAACCTTACTAAAGCTCAAAGCACACATTGCACCTCACTCAATAATAGTGGGGGATTTCAACACCCCACTCTCAGCAATGGACAGATCATAGAAACAGAAACTAAACAGCGACACAGTGAAATTAACAGAAGTTATGAACCAAATGGATTTAACTGATATCTATAGAATATTTCATCCAAAACAAAAGAATATACCTTTTTCTTAGCACCTCATGGTACCTTCTCCAAAAAGACCATATAATTGGTCACAAAGCAGCCCTCAACAGATACAAAAATATTGAAATAATCCCTTGCATCCTATCAGGTCACCATGGAAGGCTGGTCTTCATTAATAACAAAAACCAGGAAGCCCACATACACATGGAAGCTGAACAATGCCCTACTCAATGATAACTTGGTCAGGGAAGAAATAAAGAAAGAAATTAAAGACTTTTTAGAATTTAATGAAAATTAAAGCACAATATACCCAAACTTATGGGACACAGTGAAAGCAGTGGTAAGAGGAAAACTCATAGCTCTAAGTGTCTACAAAAAGAAACTGGGAGAGCGTACACTAGTAACCTGACAGGACACCTGAAAGCTCTAGAACAAAAAGAAGCAAATAGACCCAAGAAGAGTAGATGTCAGGAAATAATGAAACTCAGGGATGAAATCAAACAAGTAGAAACAAAAAGAACTATATAAAGTATCAAGAAAACCAGGAGCTGGTTCTTTGAGAAAATCAACAAGATAGATAAGATCTTAGCCAGACAAACCAGAGGGCACAGAGACAGTATCTAAATTAATAAAATTAGAACTGAAAAGGGAGACATAACAACAGAAACTCAGGAAATTAAAAAAAAAAAAAAACATCAAATCCTACTACAAAAGCCTATACTGAACAAAAGTAGAAAATCTGGGTGAAATGGATAATTTTCTAGACAGATAGCAGGTACCAAAGTTTATTAGGAGCAGATAAAACCATCTAAACAGTCCCATATCCCTAAAGAAATAGCAGTAGTCATTAAAAGTTTTCCCACCAAAAAAAGCCAAGGACCAGATAGTTTTAGTGCAAAATTCTTTCAGACCTTCAAGGAAGACCTAATACCAATTCTATTCAAACTATTCCACAAAATAGAAACAGAAGGAACACTACCCAACTCATTCTATGAAGCCACAATTATGTTCATACCTAAACCACAAAAAGAGAACAAAGAAAACATCAGACCAACTTCCTTGTGAATATTGATGCAAAAATATTCAATAAAATTCTCACAAACCAAATCTAAGAACACATCAAAACAATCATTCATCATGGTTAAGTAGACTTTATCCAGGAATTCAGGGGTGGTTCAATATTTGGAAATCCATCAACGTAATATAAACAAACTCAAAGAAAAAAAAACACATGATCATCTCACTAGATGCTGAGAAAGCATTTGACAAAATTCAACATCCCTTCATGGTAAAATTCTTGGAAAGATCAGGAAGTTATGGCCCGTACCTAAACATAGTAAAAGCAATATACAGCAAACCAGTAGCCAACATCAAACTAAAGGAAGAGAAACTTGAAGCAATCTGTAGGAGGAGCTAAGGTGGAAGGAATTAGGAGAGGAAGAGAAAAAAAAAAGAGGAGGATTTAGGAGAGGAAGAGAAAAAAGGAAGAGGAGGAGCGAGAGAGAGCAGAGATGTAGGAGGTTGGAGAACCAACCACACAGGTATGGAGAGCACCCGTGGAGAACAACTTATAAACTTATAATTAGGTTAGCTAATTGGGATACAACTCTCTTTGTATGGGTATCTTGTTATTAATTATTATCAAACATGTAAAGCCTTTGATTAATCTATAAGAATTAGAGTCTCATTCTCTTACTGGGCCTGAATGGATGGCAGAATGGTCTGGGTAATGCCCTGCCTTGCGGAGACAGCGTGGAAGATTGATTGAGCTATCTCCCATGCTGATGTCTCGTGGGTGGCAGGGCTGGTGTTTCTAGTTGACCATTTCTAGCTGCAGCATGCACATGGCCTCTGGCTGAGAAACATGGCAGCTGGGCTAGGCAGAGCAGCTGCAGCTTAGATAGTAAGCCCAAGCCAGAGGCATTTTAAAATAATTACTACAACAGCAATCCCACTAAAATCGGGGACTAGACAAGGCTGTCCAGTCTCTCCCTACCTATTCAATATAGTACTTGAAGTCCTAGCCCGAGCAATTAGACAACAAAAGGAAGTCAAAGGGATACAAATTGGAAAGGAAGAAGTCAAATATCACTATTTGCAGATAATATAGTATACTTAAGTGACCCCAAAACTTCCACCAGAGAACTCCTAAACCTGATAAACAACTTCAGTAAAGTGGCTGGTATAAAATCAACTCAAATCAGTAGCCTTTCTCTACTCTAAGGATAAACAGACTGAGAAAGAAATTAGGGAAATGACACCCTTCAAAATAGTCACAAATAATATAAAATACCATGGTATTAATCTAACCAAGCAAGTGAAAGATCTGTATGACAAGAACTTCAAGTCTCTGAAGAAAGAAATTGAAGAAGATCTCAGAAGATGGAAAGATCTCCCATGCTCATGGATCAGCAGAATTAATATAGTAAAAATGGCCATCTTGCTGAAAGCAATCTATAGATTCAATGCAATCCCCATTAAAATCCCAACTCAATTCTTCACAGAGTTAGAAAGAGAAATTCTCAAATTCATTTGGAATAACAAAAAACCCAAGATAGTGAGAACTATTCTCAACAATAAAAGAACTTCTAGGGGATCGTCTCCTGACCTCAAGTTGTACTGCAGAGCAATAGTGATAAAAACTGAATGTTATTTGTACAGAGACAGAAGGAAGATCAATGGAATAGAATGAAGACCCAGAAATGAACCCACACACCTATGGTCACTTGATTTTTGACAAAGGAGCTAAAATCATTAGTGGGAAAAAGGACAGCATTTTCATCAAATGGTGCTGGTTCAGCTGGAGGTCAGCATGTAGAAGGATGTAAATTGACCCATTCTTATCTCCTTGTACAAAGCTCAAGTCCAAGTGGATAAAGGACTTAAAATAAAACCAGACACATTGAAACTATTAGAAGGGAATATGGGAAGAACCTCAAATATCTGGGCACAGGGGAAAAGTTCCTGAACAGAACACCAATGGCTTATGCTCTAAGACCTCATTAAATGCAAAGCTTCTGTAAGGCAAAGGACACTGTCAATAGGACAAAATGGCAACCAACCAATCCCACATCCAATAGAGGACTAATATCCAATATATACAAAGATCTCAAGAAATTAGACTCCAGACAATCAAATAACTCTATTAAAAAATGGGGTACAGAGGTAAACAATTCTCAACTGAGGAAACTCGAATTGCCAAGAAGCATGTAAAGAAATGTTCAACATCCTTAGTCATCAGGGAAATGCAAATCAAAACAAACTGAGATTCCATCTCACACCAGTAAGAATGGCTAAGATCAAAAACTCCTGTGACAGCAGATGCTGGCAGGATGTAGAGGATGAGGAACACTCCACCATTGTTGGTGGGATTGCAAGATGGTGCAACCACTCTGGAAATCAGTCTGGCGGTTCCTCAGAAAATTGGACATAGCACTACTGAGGACCTAGCTATACCACTCCTGGGTATATACCAGAAGATGCTCTAAACATAACAAGAAATATGCTCCACTATGTTATAGCAGCCTTTTTTATAATAGCCAGAAGCTGGAAAGAACCCAGATGTCCTTCAACAGAGGAATGAATACAGAAAATGTGGTACATTTACACAATGGAATATTACTCAGCTATTAAAAACAATGAATTTGAGAATATTCTTAGGTAAATGGATGGAACTAGAAAATATCCTGAGTGAGGTAACCCAATCACAAAAGAACACACATGGTATGCACTCACTGATAATTGGATATTAGACCAAAAGCTCGCAATACCCAAGATACAACCTACAGACTACATGAAGCTCATGAAGAAGGAATACTAAAGTGTGAGTGCTTCAGTCCTACTTAGAAAGAGTAACAAAATACTAATGGGATCTAATATGGAGACAAAGTGTCATACAGAAACTGAAGTAGGGGCCGTCTGGATACTGTTGCGCCTGGGTTTCCATCCCATGAGCAGTCACCAAAGGTGGATGCTGATGTGGATGTCAGGAAGTACATGCTGACAGGAGCCTGATGTAGCTATCTCCTTAGAGGTTTGCCAGAGCCTGACAAAAAGAGGTGGATGCTCACAGCTAACCATTGGACTGATCATCAGGTTCTCAATGGAGGAGTTAAAGAGAAGACTGAAGGAGCTGAAAGGGCTTGTGACCCCGTGGGGAGAGCAATAATACCAACCAACCATAGCTCCCAGGGTCTAAACCACCAGCCTGGGAGCACATAGGGAGGGACCCATGACTCCAGCTGTATATGTAGTGGAGGATGGCCTTGTCGGGCATAGGTGGGAGAGGAGATCCTTGGCCCTGTGAAGGCTGGATGCCCAGTGTAAGGGATTTGAGGGTGGGTAGGTGGGAGTGGGTGGGTGGGTTCGAGCCCATCCTCATGGAATCGAGAGGATGGGGGATAGAATCGGGGGTTCCTGTGTGGGTGGAAATGGGGTAAGGGGATAATATTTTAAATGTAAATAAAATATCCAATAAAAAATAGAAGAAAACAATAATTCAAACTATTATACATAAGCATAAACATTCACTAAGATACCAGTATTCCTACTTTTGTTAAGATATGTTTCTTTCTCTGTGGGACTGAGGAAGGGTATCCTGGTTCTTGGCTGGGCATGGGCCTAGAACCCTGAGACTCCCAAAGGGAAACTCGGCATGGAGTTCAGCCACATCCCCAGAACTCAGGGGTTTCTCTAACAAGCTCAGTCCAGGTAGGAAAGGGTGTAACTACAGGCCCCAGGCCCTAGAGATTTACATACTAATGAAGGTCAGAGGGCGGAGCCAATTAAGCATTCCTCCCTAGAACCTCCCCCTTTCTCCCTCCCTACTTAACCCAGGTCTGCCCTGAGTTTGGGGGGGTACATCCAGATCCATCTACCATCCCCATGACAATAAACCCTTTTGGAACCAAGGACTTCCTCGTATCATTGGGGCCTGCTGGGCCTGCTGCCACCGAAGCCTCCAGCCCATGGAACCTGGGACCTTTCTCCGTAAGTGAGACAGGCTGCCTGGAAGCCTCCAGGCAGCCTCTACCTCGCAGGTCCCGGGCTGCTGCCTCGTGGGCCTGGGCCTGCTGCTGCGGCCCCCCAGTTTTTCCCACATTTCTCCTTGTGTCTTTATTAAGGTCTACTCTTAATGTGAAGAAGAATGAGTGAGAACACAAAAAAATCTTTGAGGAAAATATAACATATGATCATAATTAAAGACAGCATTTGAGTTCTCTTTGATACCATGGAGCTGACTTCTTTCTTCCCTCCTGTGCATGTAGTTTTGGAAGTAGATATTGTCTAATTACCTTTCTGTCTCTCTACAACAGTGAATATCTTGTAGCTCTAACTTGGCTTAATTTAGTTGGTTAGTTTAATTTAAAAAGAATCCATACAAGGAAATGTCATTACAAATGCCATTATGTTATAAAAGTCTGAGAAGCTGAGCCCACTCTAAGCATCACATCTAAAGTATCAGGCATAGTAAGAACTAGATTTAAAGAGTGAGCATGATGGTGACCACAGCCTGCCTGTGTTACTCTGGAGAGTAAGGCAGGAATATAACAAATCAAGGCTACTCTGTCCTGTAGAGTGTGCTGAAAGCCAGCATGAGATTAGTAATGAGACCCTCTCTCCAATTAAAACAATAAAATAAAGAGTTCTGAGTATTAGATTGCTTGACTAGAGAACATGAAGTCTTTGGCTCAGTTCTTGGTTTGGGAGAAGGGTGTGGATGCAGAGATTTATTTTAGAAAACATCCTATTACTACCACGGACATTGCTGACCCAAATGGTCTTTTATTCTATATGGACCTGACTACTGACTGTTCCTTAGAGAGTGAAGTCTGAATCTGGGGAATGAGCTAGCCACAAGCATGCTAGAAATAAAAAATACTTAAGTAGTATTTAATTGTATGATGGGATTTGGTGGGGGAAACATCTGTTTGGGTTTTGTTGTTGTTGTTGTAGTTTTGTTGTTTTTTCAATTTTTATTATTGTGGCCTTCCCTTTCGGTCCCCCTCCCACAGTTCCTGATCCCACTCCTCCTCTTGCTTGCCTCTGAGAGGGTGCTCCCCCATCAGGCCTCTTCCTTCCCTGGGACCTCAGGTCTCTCAAGGATTAAGCACATCTTCTTCCCACTAAGGCCTGACCAGGCAGACTTCTGCTATATTTGTGCCAGGGGCCTCGAACTGGTCTGTGTTTGTTCCTGGTTGGTGGCTAAGTCTCTGGGAGCTCCCTGGGATCTGGGTTGAGACTGCAAATCTTCCTATAAGGTCTATCTCCCCTTCAGCTTTTTCAATTTTGCTGAGTTAAAATTTCTATGAATAATATTATTCAAGAATTCAGTTTTATTTAATTTGGAAATAACCTAGAATATAAATAATTAAAATGCTTAACAAAATAAAATATCTTCCATTTATCTTACACACATACCTTCTCTCCTTACAATGTCTACCTCATTAAGAAAATGATCCTTAGAATAGATGCTGAAGTAAACTTTCCACTCACTCTCCACATCAGATCAGAATGGAAGACCATGTGTTGGTTTATAACTAGGGTGCCAATAGCCAGAGTTCTTCCTTATATCATCCAAATGAACACTGCAGAGTCTGGGGCTTCCTGGCCTTGATCTGTCTAGGCCTTTTTTTATCTTCTGAAAAAACACCTGGTATAAGAGTATAGAGAGACACAGAATATCCTGATAACGGAATGTCCTCCTCTTGCTTTCCATTCCTGTGATTTAAAGATCATAACATACCAGAGATACAAAAACAGTCAATGGTGGTAATCAAAATTTTCTTCTGGATAAGACTCACATGCAATTAACAACTTCAACAAGCCTGCATGCTGTGGCAATATTTTCTTATGTTGTTAGAGACTAGATTTTTATGGGAGGGTAACCATATTAGATATGTTTAATAGAGCAGGATAATTCATACTATTTTCTAAACCTTATCCTTAACCCCATAGAAAATGGAGACAATCACAGGAAACCACAAGTTAACACAATGAACAAATCAACATATCATGGAGAACTCAGCCCCAGTAAATACATCTATTCTACCATTCCTGAGTCTCTGGCTCAGGGAACATTACAAATGGGGCTGTGAATTATGTGATCCAGAATACCAGAAAGTCTAGTGTGAGACAACCTTACCTAGAGAGGGCTGCATAAACAACACTGGATGAATGACAATATCAATAAACATGTTAATGTGAAAGGAGAAAATTTCAGAGGCTCTCATCCATGGACAAAGAATTACAGGCAGCTAATGACTGCTGAGAGAAAGAGAATGTCTCCCTAGATGAGCCATACTTATCTTCCAGTGCAGCAGAATGGTTTATTTTGAAACCATACACAAACAACAACAACATATGTATGTATAAAACATTAAGAATGAAAATTCAGATATCAACTTGAGAGGTGCATATGGAGGGCTTGAGGAAAAGCTGGAGGGAGAAAAGGGAGGGGAAGTCATGTAATTCTATTTCATTAAAACATTATATATATATTATATAATATATATATATATATATATATACTGTTATTATCTTTAAAATTGTCCATTTAATAACAGAAAGAAATGCATTTTATCAGAATGTGCAGAACCCAAAAGACTAAAAATTATGAATTCCTGTTGCATGTAACCAAATGTATCTCACTTGGAAATTAATCTGTCCAGGATGTTACTCTCGCCCGAAACCATATGCATTATAAAGCAGACTATTTCTAGCTTATATTTTAATACAATTTTAGTTACAGTAAAATGATATTTTGTATTTTGTTTCTATTGTCCTTAAAATAAATTTCTCATCTTTATCATTTTTGATTGGCAATATAGAAAAATACGGAGACTCCACAACTCACAAGGACTCAGTCTTTGTAATACTCACAGCCATTATATAAACTCTGGGAAGTAGAAATTGGTGCAGTGATAAATTGGCTCTAGAGTAAAGACTAACCAAGGGTTTGACTGTTTTTTCTGTCTTTTACATTTTCCCCCTTAAGTCACTCGGTTACTTTGCAGTCACTCCTCTTGGCTCCTAACAACAAGAATATGTCATAAATCCCAAAGACACAGCTGCACTTAGTTACTATTTGTACGCAAGGACACATATGAAATTGACAGCTAGTTAAAGAGTGAAATCATAAAGAAGAAACCTCAAGTTTGTGTTCAGAAAGGACTAAAAATAAATTACTTCTGTATGTTATATTGGTATAAAATAGGAAGGACAGAGGAATGGAAGACATTGACTATGAGCATAGGTACAGTGTGATGAGAGAGTGACCCTGCTCCTCCATCCTGTAAGGCCCCACAGAATAATAGCTAGGCAACACTGTAGCTTGTTAAACATTCTTTCTAATAAATTTCTGGGTCCTGCTTAAGCTCCTTGCCTTTAAAGGTGTTTTCTTTTCATGTTATCCTAGCTAATTTAAAGCCAGATCTTCTGATATGTCACTTGGTAGATGGCAAAACAGAATATCTACCAAGTCATATAGTCATATGATCTAAAACAGAATCATGTGATCTGCCACAATTTCTATAAAATAATCTTATAGGGAAAATATACATGAAATATAAAGACTTCATTACATTTTGATTATTTATATCATATCATAAACCATACATACATATATCATTATTTTATGCATTTATTATTACTATATTTTGATAAAACCTCATTAACTTGTTATTTGCTACTGGCTCTGAATTCCTTATTTTTTGTGGAATTTATTACTGATGTTTTTCATAAAACCAAAGGTAAATCAAATCTCATTTGTTTATAGTTTTCCATCATTCCAACTGCAGACTACATACTCAGGCAAACAAATATCAAAAGGTGATAGAATTACAACCATTGAATGTCCAATAGCTTGGTGTTAGAAAAACTTTCTAATGGTATCGTTTTTTTCCAGGCACCAGAGCAATGCAACATTATCTTTATGGACTCCAGATGTGTTGTCAAATCAAAAGCATCTCTAATATTATTCCATGTATGATCCATTGGTTTCCATGTTTATCTAGCAGAACAAAATTTGACCTAGCATTCATTATACAATATGTCTTCTTCCTGAGTTGTTACAACATTCAGCATCTGCTTGTTAATGGATTTTACTAGAGATTTTATAGGCAAGAATTACAGTGTTTGCAAAGACTCAAAGAATCTTCCCAAGCCCATCACATAAACATTTAAAGATAAGCTTCTTGACATAAACTAGTATCCCAGGGAAGAACTTCAGCTACACGCTTTAAGTAGAGTGTACTCCCCCTATGTATTTCAGTTTCAGACAGGATTTGAATTGGAAGCATAAATTTACTTGACATTGTTTATAATTCTGTTGTAAGAACCAGTCTAGCTGTGTCAGTGATTTTGTTCTGATATGAAAAAGAGAATGTATACTCCCACTTTGATAAGCTTTAGATTTCCCTAGAGAAGGAATGTAAAGTATGTGTTGAATTTTCCAAGTATTACAACTTCTTGCCAAAATCTAAAAGGAAGAGTCAGGAATAAACTATTAGAAAAAATACATTTCATCATTTCATTAGCAGGCTGAAAATGAGAAAGAGGAGTTGATAATCTCAGAATTTGAAAACTGAAATTTAATTTCATGCATTTTCATAGTGACACTTTAGAGTAATCATTGGCAAGGTATCGGAGAATGAGAATATTATCTCAGCAGTGGTTAGTCACTAGAAAATAATGTACACACATGTTTATAATTATGCACTAGAGAATATACAAAGCCTTTTTTGCCTCATTAACAAATAATTCCTTATACAATATTACCTATTGTTGTTTTATGTTTATTAAAATAAATAAACAAACAAAAACCAAAGTTAAAAGCTTGTTTCTCATTCAACTTTTTAGTATACGTGCTGCTGAAGTGAGCACAACCCTTGTTTCTCATGTTCTTTTCAAATGTGAGCTTTTTTTTTTTAAATCAAATATACATTTTAAATCAAAACTGCAAGTTCATGTTTCTAAGTAAGTGTCCAGAACAAAACTTAAATAGAAAATTATACTGAAAATAGAACACCCTTATAATTCCCAATTTATAGAAGACGTAAGTTGGAGAAGCAACTATGGCAAAAAGTTTGATAGTGCATGAATAATTTAAAATTGGAATTTCCATAAATCAGAAACAACTTTTATTATTAACTTGATGCACTTGAGAAACAACTAAGAAATTAATAAAGCATACCTCTAGTGTTATTCATGTCACCAGTTTTTGAAATGATTAGTTCACTAAGGTTGTGATCTAATGAGTTTATTTCTTAATGTAGTCATAATAAAATAACATTACTGAAAGGTGGAACACAGTTGAAGGAGGTGGGTCACTGAGCCATGGTCTTGTTTTATTACATCTTTCCCTGGACTTTTCGTGTATCCCTTTCTTTCTACTTCCTGCCTGACATGAATTAAAGGTTCATTCCTTTGTCATACATAGCTGTCACTATGAAAACTGCCCTAAACTAAACTCATGAAGCCAATAGTTTATACATAGACTTTAAAGCAATATGTCAAAATAACATTTTCCTCCCTGAAATAATTTCTGTAAAGCCATTTAATAAGCCATAGCAATTCTATCCATAGGTTGCTGTATGAATTTTCTTTGGGAAGACATAGACAAATGACTACATATTGCAGAAAGAGCATTGACTACACACAAAAGAATGATTATCCACAGATAAAGCTAAGTGAACAAATGACTTTAATGATATTTTATATGAGCGTGGATGACAAGTTCCTCAGAGAAATATGGATAACTCAAAGCCAGTTTCATCACAGAAAATCTTATTCCAACATGGGCAATAATTTTTGAAGGCATTCTTGAGGCTTCCTGCAAACATTTTGCTCATGGGACCCTTTTTGTCCTACTGGGTTGTCTCACCCAGCGTTGATATGAGAGTTTGTACATAGCCTTATTTCATTTTGTTATTCCATTTTTGGCTGATACCTCTGGGAGGCTTGCTCTTTTCTGAAGAAAAACAGGGGAGCAGTGGATTGGGGTAATGGGCAGTGAGGGATTAGAAGGAGAAAGAGGGAAGGGAGGCTGCAGTCATGATGTACTGTAAAAGATATATAGCAACATCTGACAAAAATGTTGTTGCCTATTTAACATTAGTGAAATTGGTGAAGGGGAAAACTTAGGAAACTTGTAGGTTTCAGGAACTTTAGAGTTTTCTAAGTTTCATTTATCATGAGTCTTACACATTCAATGCAATTCCCATCAAAATTCCAACAAATTTTCACAGAAATTGAAAGGACAATTTTAACCTTCATAAAGACACCCCACACACACACACACGATAGCTAAAACATTCCTGAATGATATAGGAACTGCTAGAAAATTACCATCCCCAACTTCATATTGCACTATGGAACTATAGTATTAAAAACAGAAGGTATTGAAAAAAAAACCTAACCAAACTAGCAAATAAAAAATACCAAAACAATAGAGGCGTGTTCCTCTTTCTCCATATCCTTGCCAACATGTGCTGTCACCAGATCTTAGCCATTCTGATTGGTGTAAGGTAGAATCTCAATGTCACTTTGATTTGTATTTCCCTGATAACTTAGGACATTGACCATTTCTTTAGGTGCTGCTTAGCCATTTGAGATTTCTCTGTTGTGAATTCTCTCTTTAGTTCTACACCCCATGTTTTGATTGGGTTGTTTAGTGTTTTGGTGGTTACCTTCTTGAGTTCTTTATATATTTTGGATATAAGACTTCTATCAGATGTGGGGTTGGTGAATTTTCCCAATCTGTAGGCTGATTTGTCCTATTGACTATGTCCTTTGCCTTACAGAAGCTTTCTAGTTTCATGAGGTGCCATTATCAATTCTTGAACTTAGAGCATGAGCCATTGGAGTTCTGCTTAGGAAATTTCCCCCTGTACCAATAAGTTTAAGGCTCTTTCCCACTTTCTCTTCTATTAGATTCAGTGTATCAGGTTTTATGTTGAGGTTCTTGATCCACGTGGACTTGAGCTTTGTGCAAGGTGACAAATATGGTTCTATTTTCATTTTTCTACATACGGACAGTCAGTTAGACCAGCTCCATTGCTGGTGGGATGGCAAACTGGTACAACCATTCTGAAAATCAATCTGGAGTTTTCTCAGAAAATTGGAAATAGTTCTATCTGAAGACCCAGATATACCATTTTTGGGCATATACTCAAAAGATGCTGAACCATACCACAGGGACATGTGTTCTACTATGTTCATATCAACTTTATTCTTGATAGTCAGAATCTGAAAACAACACAGATGTCCCACGACAGAACAATGGGTACAGAAAATGTGGTTCATTTACACAATGGAATACTACTCACCTGTTAAGAAGGAGTGTATCATCAGTTTTGCAGGCAAATGGATGGAACTAGAAAATATTATCCTGAGTAATGTAACTCAGGCCCAAAAAGACATGCATGGTATGTATTCACTAATAAGTGGATATTAGCCAAAAAAAAGTACAGAATACCCAGGATACAGTCTATAGAACTCAAGAAGTTTAACAAGCAAAAGGACCCAAGTGAGGACACCTCAATCCCACTTGGGAGGGAGAGAAAAGAAATCACAGGAGGAAGGAGAGAGGTGTGCTGTTGCCAGGTAACTCTGGAGGTGGAGTTTAACAGAATGCTAACAGGAGGGACCTGGGTGGGAAAGGAGACAGTGAGGGGTAGAGGGGAACATGATCAGGTTTTTGGTGGGGGAAACTGGACTGAAGGCCCAAGAACCAACAAAAAGTATGGTAACAGGCAACCTGGGGAAGTAGGAAGTTTGGGGAACCTTCCAGAATGTAGCAGAGACCTGGGAGGTGAGGACTCTCAAGACTCAAAGGGAGGGACCATAGAAGAAATATCCTACAGTAGAGAGAGAGAACTTATAGAGTCCACATCCAGCAGAAATACAGTGCATCAAAGGAGGGAGGAGGTGGATATCCCACGGTCAAAACTCTGACCCATAATTGTTCCTGTCTGAAAATCAAAACTCAGGTGACAGCAGATGCTGGTGAGGATGTGGAGAACAAGGAACACTCCTCCACTGTTGGTGGGATTGTAAGCTGGTACAACCACTCTGGAAATCAGTATGGCAGTTCCTCAGAAAATTGGACATAATACTACCGGAAGATCCAGCTTTATCACTTCTGGGAATATACCCAGAAAATGCTCCAACATATAACAAGAACATGTACTCCACTGTGTTCATAGCAGTCTTATTTATACTAGCTGAAAGCTGGAAACAATCCAGATGTCCCTCAACAAAGGAATGAGTACAGAAAATTTGGTAATTTACACAATGGAATACTACACAGCTATTAAAAACAATGACTTCATGAAACTCATAGGCAAATGGATGGAACTAGAAAATATCATCCTGAGTGAGGTAACCCAATCACAAAAGAACACCCATGGTATATACTCACTGATAAGTTGAAATTACGTAAAAAGCTCAGAATACCTTCAATACAACTCAAAGACCATATGACGCTCAAAAAGAAGGGAGACAAAAGTATGGATGCTTCAGTCCTATGTAGAAGGGTGAACAAAAAAAATCACAGATAGTTGAGGATGGGAGTGATCTGGGAATGAGAGACAAGAGGGAGAAGAAGGGGTGGCTGGATCAGGTTTGAAAGGAGACAGGGAGAATTACTGAGGGTCAGAAAATTGAAAGAAGGTGTGTAGCAGCAGGGAATGGGGAACTGGGAATAGCCACTAGATAGTCCCATATGGGAGCAAAGCGAGAGACTCCCAGGACCCAACAAGAATGGCATTAGCTAAAATCCCTATTAAAGGGAGCAGAGAACATGTAGAGACCATATCCAGTGATTAGGCAAGGCCCTGGTTGAGGGATGGGGCCACTCACCCATCTCAAAAATATTAACTCAGAACTGCTCCTTTCTAAAAGAAATACAGGGACAAAGAGTGGAGAAGAGAATGAAGGAAAGGCCATCTAGAGATTGTGCCACCTAGGGATCCATTCCATTTGCAGACACCAAACCCTGACACTATTGCTGATGCCAAGTGCTGGCTGACAGGAGGTGACAGGGTATGGCTGTCCCCTGAGATGCTCTGCCAGAGACTTACCAATATAGAGGCAGATGCTCACTAGATTAAGCACTGGGGACCCCAATGGAGAAGTTAGGGGAAGAACTGAAGGAGCTGAAGGGTTCATAACCCCACAGGACGAACTACAATATTAGTTAAGCAGACCACTCAGAACTTGAGGGACTAAACTACCAACCAAAGAGTACATATAGAGGCACCCATGGCTCCAGCTGCATATGTAGCATAGCCTTTCCTCATCTGGCATCAATGGTACGGGGAGGTCCTTGGTCCTATAGAGGCTTGATGCCCCCCAGTGGTGGGGATTGCTAGGGTAGTGATGTGGGAATGGGTGAGTGGGTAGGGGAACTTCCTCATTGAAGTGTGGGGTGGGGAGGAGGATGGATAGGGGGTTTGTGGAGTGGAAACCAGAAAGAAGAATAACATTTGAAATGTAATTAAATAAAATAATTAAAAAATCAAAATGCTCAATCTAATAAGAAACATATATATGTATGTATATGCGCACACACACACATACACACACACACACACACACACACACACACACACACACAATATATATATATATATATATATATATATGAAAGATCTAAGTGGAATCATCAAATAATAGGGGAGACAAAGCCGCAATTTAACATCTCTTTTTTACCAAATGAATCTACTTCAGTACCAGGAATGAATGACATACAATTGAATTATTGGCCAAAGGGGCTTCATGTAAGCCCTTACAAATAATGTTCACAAAGTGAGATATACTGGAACACTCAGACCTAAATGAGGTGTCATTATCAAACCCTTCCCTTGGAGCTCAGGGAACTATCTATGTACACGAGGAGTCAAAAGGACTGTAGGAGTGAGCGGGAATGGAAGACTTTGAGGAAATGTTGCTTTCCAGAGACAATAGCACTGAATCACATATGAACTCATAGAGAATGGGGCAGCAAAACTTAGCAGAACTTACTGGTTATAAGTATAACCAAATATGGCCACAGCACTGAGAGGAGAAAAGGACACAGGGCCTCACCCCTAAATCAGCTGTTATTTCCAGCTCCATAACTGCTCACAAAGAAAAAAGTTGTTTTATCCAAGGGAACTGCAATGGGTAGTTAAACCACTCTTAAGGGCAGGTCTCCTGCCCAATAGTAGGTGACAAACACAGAACAAACTCAGTGATATTCTTGGAAATGTTTTATCTCATATTGTTTTGTTTTGGTATTTTTTAACCTTGTTTGTCTTTTGCTTACCTACATGGTTTTTGAATGTTTTTATCAATTGTGTGTGTGTTTTATGAGTGCATGTGTGTGTATCTGTATGTATATGTGGGGGTCTCCCAGTTTTTTATTTTTCTGTTTTCTCTTTTTATTCTGTTTGTCTGTTTCATTTGTTTAATTCTGGTTTGTTTGGTTGTTTATTGACCTGTTTGTTTTTTGGGAAAGAGAGAAAGAAGGCATGGAGCTGGATGGATTAGGAGCTAGTGAGGATCTGAAAAGAGCTGAGAGGGGGAGACCATGATCGGAATACACAGCAGGATAAAATTTATTTCAATAAAAAAGAATGGTAAATAAATCCATAAATTGTTATATAACCTTTAACAAAAGAAATGAATGTCAAGAAAACAAGTGATAATTGTCAATAAGGAATATTTAGGAAAGAACAGGAGGAGGAAGAGGAGGAGGAGGAAGAGAAAGAAGAAGAAGAAGGAGGAGGAAGAGGAAGAGAAGGGAGAAGGAGAAGAAGAAGGAAGAAGGAGGAGGAGGAGGAGGAGGAAGAAGAAGAAGAAGAAGAAGAAGAAGAAGAAGAAGAAGAAGAAGAAGAAGAAGAAGAAGAAGAAGAAGAAGAAGAAGAAGAGAATCTATTTCTTCTTTTTTATATTAATAAAATTTATATTTGAGATTAGGAAATTGTTGAGTAATCTGTTGCCAAAGTTTTATTTCCGAGTATCAAGTTTGAATTGTGCTACAGAATTCTCTAACAGTAACCTTCATTGGCATAGAGAGTATGTGGACTAATTTCACTATTATGTAGTGTGAAATTCAGTCTCTGCAAGTAGACATAAAAATATTTCAACAGAAATAGACATGGTAGAATAATTTGTAGTTTCTTGTAAGATATACAGATTGATATAATTTGCCTTGTAAGCATTGCTGCTCTTAATATGCAAATTTACAAAAGCAAATTTACACACCAGAGTTTCTCTAGTTTCTAAGAATACTCTTATACATTCAATAATGTTAACTATGGCAATAAAAGCAGAGTCTGATTTTGAAGCAAGAAAAATGAATCTAGGATATCAAATTTGAATGAAAGTCTCTGTGAGTGCCCTGAAACACTGTAAATATCAAGGAAGAGGTATAAGAAAGAGGGGCAGAGGAATCCAGACTATAAGCAGTTTGCTATTTGAAAAATGAACATTTGAATTCTTTGCAAAAGAGTCCTCATTTTACCTTCTGCATGTACATATGCAGTAAATTGTGTTCCTCTGGATTTTTAAGTTTATCCATGGCATACCGTGGTATACTATCATGTTATAAAATTTTGACACAGTTTTTAAATTTCAAATATCTTAAAAACTGAATTTGGTTATCTGAGGAGCAGGATGAGAAAATGAACAAAAAATAGTAAGTAAGTAATGCATTTTAAAAATTTGAAATTTAACAGATTCAAGAAATCAAAGCAAAGTTTGCTGGATGTAACTGTGTAAGGCTTTTTTTTTTTTTTTTTTTTTTCCTGAGGTTGGAAGTCTAGGCTCTATAAGAGATTATACATTTGGCTAGAGTGAATCTCTTGATATAGTTATCTGCAAAATCACTAGTAAATGTTATGTGACAATGATTTTAATGGATATTGTAGTGAAGCCCACTGGATGGTAATGATAAAAATCTTTTCTCTCCCACAGTTATTTCATTTTCCTTCTTTTGGAGCTAGGAATTTCAGCTTAGCTTCTTAACACATGATCATACAACCCATTCTATTCAAGGACTACAGATTTTCTAGGCTTTACAAGAAGAAATTAGCATTTTAGGTAACAAATTCGAAGTTAATCTCTGATAGTGATATCACCATAGCTTAGTTTTATATGTATAAAAATGTTTTGTGTTTCAGAATAAGAAAATTACACAAAACTCTTAAAATTCTATTTCTGAATTTAATTTTTTAAATTACTCTTTATTTTAACAAAAAAAAAAGCTACAAGGAAAAATAAAATTCAGGAAAAATGCATAAATGCTACTTAATTATACTATTGGTATTTTAAGCCATACAACACTTTACTTCTTCTCTGGTTAAGTTTCTTTGCTGGTCTCCTCTGGTTGTGGCTGGTCTTTCTAGGTCTTCATTGGTCTTTGTGGTCTTCAGTAGTCTTCTCTTCATAGAGTGAAATACGCCAAAGAACTTCTCATGGTTTTCTGGCTGTGACTTGTGCTGATTCAGCGGAACTGTTCCTTCTGTTGGATACAACTGCCACTACTGATTTGTGTTTGGTGCTTGCTGTTGAAGTGGGCTGCTGGTATCCTGACAAAGAAGAGTGAATCGCCCCCAAGGAACTACTTATAAACAGGTACACAACCTTCTTTTCCTATTAACCTTCTTTCTCCCCTACCTCTGATCAGTGGTTTGGTGGGTTAGAAAGGAGGTTGAAGTGTTTAAGACCCTAAGTAAAGTAGGTTCTGAAAAATCAGCCCACACAAAGCTAACATCTCTTCCTGATAGTGTTTTTATTCCATTTGAAGGAAGGAATCATATAACACACTAGTGGTATGATGGGACTGTTAGGCTAAGCTTGAATGTTTATATAACCATGTGATTTCCTGGTTTATGAAGTCAATACCATTTTGAAATTTCAACAAGTGTGGTTATTTGTTTCAGCAACTCACTACTTCTTGTTAAAAAAGATCTTATGCTCTCTACTTAACTTACACTCAAATGACTTGGCCTATCTGTCAAAGAAGTCCTTGAGTCAAATTGCTCACTTGTCTAGCTTCTATTGTAACACATAGTGGTTGAGAGTTTAAACACAGAAGAAACCCTTGAACAAACTTACTGTAATTATCCTCCCGTAAAAGTCGGGTCCCCAAAAACATCTGAAAACATTGCCATACCATGCAAGGCTTAGTAAAGCTGTTAATTGAATGTGAGTATTATCTAAAAGCATCATTCTAAAATTATTGATCACTACCATTGACTTTCGTTTGTATCACTGATATGTTGTGTTTTTTAAATCCGAGGAATTGAAGGCAGGAGCTAGATATCCTGTCATTAGGATTGTAGGAGGCTAAACTGATGCTGCATATATTCTAATACTGGTTTCCTCCAAGAAGCAGATCGTTGGGTGCACCAAATTATGCTATGTGAATGTTGCTCCTCAATTTAACTGGCCAGTAAAAGGCTAGAGCCTGTGCTCAGGTAGTAAAGGAAGAAAGGTGGGACTTGAGGATAGAGTGAGGTGTTGTAGGGAGAGGGGGAGGTAGGTGAAGAAAGGAGATAGAGGTAGAGGAGGCTACCATGAGATGAGATGGACAGGATGAGAAACAGCAAGTAATGAAGGCCTTTATAGCTGGGGAATAAGTTAGTATAGCCCAAGATCTGCCCAATCTAGGCTTACGGCTTGTAAATAAAATACAATGATTGTGTGTCTAGCTAGACTTATAAATTCATACTACACTGTGATGATCTCCATTTCCTGTTTTAAAAAAAAGCCTTTTTTATTTTAGGAAGAGTTAGTAGCTACAATTATCTGTAGAGATAAGGATAAGGCTTAGAAAATAGTGTGGAATTACCCTGCTTTATCAAAATGGTAGTTGTTGATTTTGTCCTCTTCCCCAGCCCCCACATGTTTCATTATATCACTGTTCCCAAAAAGCTGGCGAGTTCTCAATACCAGGAGTGATTGCTCTCTTATTGAGTTTGGTTGAAATCCAATGAGACATCTGTCTATTGGTCATCATTGAAGGGAGCTGCCACTATTCATATTTGCCATACTCATCTGGGTGATTCCTAGGCAGTGTATCAGGGTAGGACTATATATTTGTTTCCTTTCCTTAGCAGCTTGCATGGAACCATGAAAGTTAAAGTATTCGGTATCTTCTGAGTAGGTGTTCACCATCAATCCCTGAGAGGATAGCAATGTACTCCTGAAAGCTGTTGTTAATGAGAGTATCATTTAGACTCTACTAAGCACAAGAAAGGAATTATTCCTGTCTTGTAAATTTCTAGAAAGGATCTTCCCCAAGATAATCTTATGGGGTGGAAATTAAAATGAACCCAGGTAATTTAGTTATGCTGACTCCAGATCTGCATTGTGGACCATTAATGATTACACTGTTATTAAATGTTCTCATTATTTTCCTGCCAATCTCTTTAAAGTTCTCTTGTTTACAGATACATAATTCTCATACTTATAATACTGCTAATTTCTTGTCAGCAGAGAATACAAGACAGGATCTTAATGGCATTAATATACATATTGTTCCATCCCTATAGTCATTATAAATATTCACCTTTCTCTTTAATTTGCATATTATAATCAGTTATTGTAATATTCATTTCACAATATTGTTGAGTAGTTTACAGCTAGCTTGGCACAGTCTTGCAAGAGTTATTTATTTATGAAATAGATTTTATTGATTTTAAAAAACTGAAATTTAACAAGTAACATTTGTTTATCACATGTTTTTGACTGCTTAAAGCCAACTATTTGTGGAAAATTAAAAAAAAAAAAAACCAGTTTTGGAAGAAGTGTGTCTCAGTTCTGTGCTTGCTGACTATTGATCCAGATGTAGAACTCTCAGCTCCTTCTCCAGCACCCATGTCTGCCTGCACACTGCCCTGCTTCCCATTGTAACAATAGTAGACTTAACTTCTGAAACTGTAAGCCAACCTCAATTAAATGTTTTCCTTTATAAGAGGTGCCATGGTCTGCATGTCTCTTCACAGAAATAGAACCCAAACTGATAGATGCCAGACTATTTTCAAGGCTGCTGGTGGCTCATTACAAACTGATGAGAAGACCCTGTTGCCGAAGACAACATCTACACAAAACACTGCACAGAAAGAAATTGATCTGGTGCCAACCTTAAACCTTCATCATTTACTGACTAGTGATCATGGTACTGGAAGGTGCTCTTTATGCTTACAAAGGAAAAGATAAACACAAAACTAGTTACAAATCATTTCATCTATAATGGTGACCTGCTTGCAAGCTATTCTAGGACAACAGTAGCATAAATCTTGTGGAATTAAACAACTAACATCTGTTTGGAATTATGACTCCATAAGATGGAATCCATCACGGACTTTGCTCCAGTGGCTACAAACCTGAAACTAGATAGATTTACAGAGATCAGAGGGAAAAGCAAATACTAGTATCCTGATAAAGGAACTTAACAATAAAATGATTACTGATGAGATTCTCTATCATATCCCGCCTCTTAGGGCTAAGGGAACCGTGAAGAAGAGGAGGCAGAGAGATTATGAGTCAGAGAGAATGGAATACACCAAGGAATCAACACCTTCTAGATATGAACTCATGGAGACTGAGGCAACATACACAAGGCCTGCACAGGTCTAAGTAGGATAGGGTCTCAGTGCTCTGAGGGTAAGTGGACACAAGCACCCATTATTAACCCAACTAATAACCAATCACAAAGGAAAAAATTGCTTTTTCTTTCCCAATGGAATCTCACTAGGGATACAGACCACTCTTTTTTCCCCATTAATTAATTTATTTATTCATTACATATCACATTATCAGCCTCTGCTACCAGTTCCCTTCCCATAGCACCTCCTGTTATCCTCCATTCCCTTCTCCTTCAAGAAGGGGAGTCCCTTGCCCCCTTATCATCACCCAGGCACATCAAATCACTGCAAGAACAGGCACAGCCTTCCTCACCAAGGCCAGACAAGATGGCCTAGCCAGAGGCACAGAATCCACAGGCAAGCAACAGGTTCAGAGACAGCCTTCATTGGGGTACTCACATGAATACCAAGCAGCACATTTGCTACACATGTGCGGGAGGAAGGGGCAGTTCCAGCTGATGCTTGTTCTTTTGTTGGTGGTTCAGTCTCTGGGAGCCCACAGGGTCCGGGTTTACCCTGTTGGTCTTCCTGTGTAGCTTTCATCATTCTCAGGTCGCCCAATCCTTTTTTCCGAGCTCCATCTAATGCTTGGTTGTGGGTCTCTGCAACTGTTTCCATCGCCTGCTAGGTGGAGCCTCTCAGAGGTTAGTTATGCTAGGCCTCTGCCTGCAAGCACAATACAGTATGATTAATAGAGTCAGGGATTACTTCCTGTCCATGTGATGGGTCCCTACATGGGCCAATCACTGGTCGACCATCCCTCCACCTTTGCTCCATTCTTGTCCCTCAATATCTTGCAGGCAGAACACTATCTGGGTCAAAGGTTTTGTGGGTGGGTTGCCGTTCCCCTCTCCACTGGGAATCCTGCCTGGCCACTTCAGGTGTTGGAGTCTCAGCTAGAGTCACCCCCATAGACGCTCTGGGGCCTTCACCCAGTCCGAGGTCTCTGGCATGTCCTAGAGATGCCTCCCCTCCACCAATTTCTAGACAAACCACTCTTATGGGCAGGCCCCATACCTCTCAATAGATGGACAGCAACAAACCAACCTCAATACTTTTCTTGTTTTTTGTCTCATAGTGCTTTGTCAGGACTTGTTTGTTTGCTTGTTTTTTAACACTTTATAGGATATATACCTATATATTGATTTCTTGTCTTGTGTTTTCATGGGATTTCTGTGTGTACAGATGTGGATGTCTCTGTATCTGTGTTTCTTTGTCTTTTTATGTTTCTTATGTTTGTTCATTTCTTGTGTCCTTTCATGGTTTATTTCGTTTTGGTTTAGCTTGTCTTGTCATTATTATTATTATTTCTACTATATTATTGTAAAGATGGAAAGAAATGCCGTGGATCTGGATGGGAGAGATGATGATGACGATCTCGCAGGAGCTGGGGGAGAGAAAACCTTAATCAGAATATGTTGTATGGAAAAAAATCCATTTTTCATATAAGAAAATAGAAAAATAATGTGCAAAACTGAATGATTCACACATGGGATAGTTAATAGAATCTGATTCCAGACTTCTTCCTAATGTGAACCCAGCACTGATGGTGTGAGTACTTGTCTGCTTGACTGACATTTAAAATATGTTTCTTATTTTTGTGGGTGGGAGCAGGGTGAAAAGGTTACTGGCTTCTTCTCTGGGGACGTAGCTTAAAAATACCTAGACACATTGAAATAACCTCTACTGACAATATACTGTATGAATAATTAAAAATTCTAATAGATATATTATTGAACATTTTGTAGCTTATATAACATACATTTTATTAAGATAGCTTTTAGGTCATTTTTAAGCATTTGAAATGATGAAGCCATTTGATTTTCTCAATATTTAACTTAAAAAAATCACAGACAAAAAATGCATTTTAGCTTTTATTATGCACACAGTAATCCTGTGGTTTGTAAGCTGGTTCATTTGACATTGAACACGAATCATTTGTAAGACAAAAATACTGAGCCAGGATTCAGGATGGAAACTATGATACCATGAGATCAGAGCTACATTTCAAATGACTGGAGGCCTGCCAAAGCGCCTGAGAAAATGCTCAAGGCTCACATACCTACATTCTGCTTGAAGCAGTCTTAGGAAAAATAAAGCCTCTCTCTAGGACTACAAGATGAAGGAAATCGCCAAAGGAGAAATACTAGTGACAAACAGCAATGCCTGAAACAAAACAAAAGTGTGTGTATGTGATGTGTGTGTGTGTGTGTGTGTGTGTGGTGTGGTGTGTGGTGGTGTGGTGGTGTAGTTGTGTGTGTGTGTGGTGGGTAGTTGTGTGTGTGGTGTGTGGTGTGTGTGTGGGTGTGTGTGTGGTGTGTGTGTGTGTGTGTGTGTGTGTGTGTGTGTGTGTGTATGTGTGTGTGTGTGTGTGTTGGGGAGGCATGTAAAGTAAACTGTGCTTAAAAGCAACCAGGAAAAGAAGAGGGATCTCAACAGTCTCTTTACCTAAAAACTGATAAATACAGTAGGACTCAGTTAGTCTTGGTTAAATGTTCATTTAGCATTTTTTTTTTCAGGAATTTTCTGACTGTTACTTTAAAAGATAACTAGAACAGTTAGTTTCTAAGAATAGAAATTTATTATTTTTTATGAATGTGAAAATACCTTCTCTCCATTTTGTCTTTGAGCTAAGTCTAACTCTTTAGCCCTGGCTGGACCAAATTCACAATGTAGAGCAGGCTGCCTTTGAAATCACAGAGATCTGTCTGTCTCCGCTCCACGTGCTGGAATAAAAACAAGCTCCATCATGCCCAGTTTAAAAATAAGTTTTTATTAGAGATTGTGCTCAAACATGAAAAATGTACATATTTCTCTTAACTAGTGCCCTTTGGTTCCCTAAAGCAGAGTTCACCTATTGTGAGGCCCTGTGGATGTAGCTGCCACTAAGAATTCTGACATAAAGGTTTTGTCATCATATAAGAAGAAGCATATCGACATCTGTTGAATTCTTTGAGAATATTAGCCAGTCTAACTAAATTCAGCTTGATTTTGCTTTCTTGAACATTATTTCCAAATCTAGTTATTTAAAGCAACACTCACTCAACTCTTGGTTGTGGTTGTGTAGGTAATTGATTTAATGGGAGAGGCTTCTGCTCCATGGTTAAGATCTTCCCAATAGTTGTAGTGAGTTGCTGTGTCAAAATGATAGGCAATCCTTTATGGCTTCCCGTCAATAAATAAATACATTTTGAAAAAACAAATCTAGCTAACACTGACTTCCAGATCCTCAGGACTTTGGGCTGTGTGATACCTATAGATTCTGACTTAAACAAGTGTTATTTCAGAGTGACATCTATAACCCTTCAGGCAAATCTTGTTTGTCCTAAAATTCTTTTGAGTAAGTGATGTTTTATTAACATAATTCATGCTATAATGGTGGATTTCAGTCTCTATTATATGAAACATGCATGACATTGCTTAAATATTTACTGTATGCCTTGGATTTCTCTCTTGTACAATCAGAAAATTTGACCCACATGTTAGATACTTGTAATATTTTATTTTTTTATATTTTTACTTATTCTGTATGGGTGCTATTTTAAGATACTTTAATTAATTTGATCTTTATGGACTGCCTATGGCATAGGGTTATTGTCACCACTTAATATATGAGGCATAGAAAAAGTTCTTTTTTTCCTTTTCTTTTGGTTCTTTTAGTCCTTTGTGAATTTCACATCATGTACCACATCTTACTCATCTCCTCCTCCCTTTATATCTGCTTTCCATTATTAAAACCTCCCCTAACCAGTGAGATGGTCAGTTGTCCCACTCTCATGACTCCAGGACCAGCTCTCCAGCTTGCCACAGATAGTGAAGGATGAGGAATAGGGGAGGGCATCTCTTCCTGATCACCACACTGCCCAGCAGACAAGAGGCAGGGTCAGGCCTCCCACACTCATGCCCTTAAGGATAACTTCCTGGAATCTTTTACGTCCAGGAGCAGCTGCACAGGTCAGGTGCAGGAACTGATCTTCCTTGTGCTGCAGCACATTGAAGGACAGAGCAGCTGCCACTGGTGAGAGCAAGAGGGACAGGAGATCTCTTTCCTATCTGTGCCACCTCACAGCAGAAAAGAGCAGGTTGGCTTGCCTACGTTCATGCTCTTGGGAATGGCTCATCTGCAATTTCAACAATGTATAGTGCTTTCTCTCCCAAGTACTAAGACTAGATAGGAGTGGGGTCAGATCGCCTGCTCTTATGCCTTCAGGGCCAGCTTCTCTAAGATGCACTGAGGCCAGATATGCACAGTTCTCAAATAGTAACATGTCCCTGGGTGGCAGCCCAGATCAGAGACATCCTCATGGCTTTAGGTGAAAACAGACACCTCAAACCATGGACCAAGACACGGTCCGTGGTGGCAGCACAGACCAGAACCCCACCATTGCCTATCTACTCACATCAAGGTGTTCCAGTATTTTGTCTGTAGATGAAATGAGGCAATTCTTGCCTAGTGGCTGTCTCATCACAACTGGAGCAACTCCACTGATGCTCAGTTTCTTCTGTGAATCCAAAAAGGGATGCTGTCAGAAGCAGACTTGTTTCTACAACAAGTGAATAAATAACATTAAATGTCACATTCTGTGGATTTCTGATGTTTTGAAAACCAACTATCTATGTAAAGTAATCTAGACTGTTCTCCATTAATTACTCTCAGCTATTTCTAATTAAAATCTTGAAAACACCCTAACAATAAATTCAGAGCCATGAATTTGCTATTTGACCCTTAACTCACAGGCTTAAGCATCTCATATCAATTTATAACAACAGTTATAGAAGGACAGAGTCTAAGATCTGTACTTTTAAAATTTTTGTATCAATAGAAGAAATTTATAGCAATGAAACCCTTGATTTTGCATCAAAATAAATTATTCTTAAATAATTTAAGAAGTTATGACTTCAACTTAGTAACAATTATAAAGATTTCTACCAGTTGAGATTATGGCTATACCATCAATTCTAACTACTTCCTCGCTGTTCCAATTATGACCATTTCTACATTCCCTAGAAAGACAACCTATAACAATCCCCTCCAGCCCCAAAGCCCAGGAAGCTGTGGCGGTGACTCTTCATAACTTCTTCAAGTTGAATATGGATGTTGAGATATTTTGAAGAGGGGAGGAAGTAGGGAAAATGGGGGACTTGTTGGCCTTAAGAAGACCACACCAATTATTGATTTAGTCTCTGATGTCTGTGTCTTGTATGGATCTGGCTGAAAGTCCAAGACATTAGGAGTTCAAGCAGATCAGTTCGGCATGTCTGACAAGGAGACTCACCGAGGCTCTATATTCTGTAATATACAAATCTCAAAACACAATTTTAGTATCATCAAGATAACTGTTTGTTTGATTCTCTAGAATCCAGTCATCTGGGGGTCTCCTTTCATCATATCTGATCCATATAACTATGGAAGGTGTATAGACACTAATCACTTTTTCTAAAAATGCAAAGACAAAAACCTTTCTCCCAAATCAGCATATTCTGGAGCCAGTAATCAGAAAACCCTTTATTTTGACCTCTCTCACAGAAGAATAATACAACCACAAAACTCAAAATCACACCCATTTTGAAAATTAAAACTATTTTGCCAAGCAGGATAATAATCCAAGATTCTTGTGGAGGCCATGTTAGACAGGAGCTGAGTATCCTGAGAGGTGTAATAAAGCAAAATATCTTTCTTGTTATACTCTCTGTTTGGCTCTCTACCTGGAGCCACAGACATATATTAATTAATACCTGTACCTAGCAAGAAATTATCACTGCCTCTCTACTTGTAGTCAGTGATTAATTTTCCCTATCCTCCTTCCGAACCATGGGCAAAATTCCCCACGTGATTCAGACAAATCTGCATATAAATCTTTCCTAAAAGCAAATAATCCCAGAATTATAAATTCACAGTTAAATCAGTATGTACCCTAAGAAGTAGGCAACTTCCATCCTCCTTTCCTTTCCTTTCTCAGAGCAGCCTGCAACTCCCTACAGCAGGGACCTCAGAGCTGCTTGCAGTTTTTTGTTTCAAAGTTTCAGTGCTTCAGTGCCCATGAGTTTTTAAGTGAGTACTATCCAACTACTCACTTAAAAACAAAACAAAACAAAAATCTCTAATTCTCAGGTTAGTAATCTTAAATTTCTAGTGGATTCTTGCCCAACACGTTGGTTCACCACCTGTTGCAGGATGTATAGCAACCAGGGCAAAGAGTTGGGTAGTAGTGAGGGAAACCTGCCAAATTAGTACTTTTTAATAAATACTTCCTGCAACAGAAACAGAGATCATTAAATTTTTCTTGGTGTTTATTTGTTTTAATTATTTTATGTTGTAGATAATAATCATCTATCAGATGCAAAGATTTTTCTGTTTTGTAGGATGCCACTTCACTTAATGATGACATTCTTTTCTTCTTCTTTTTTTTAATCAAATTGTAATTTTTACTTATTCACACATGGGTTATAAACACAAAAAGGCAGGACTTGGGGAAGGGGATGACACCGGGGCATAGGTGTTCAGAGGGAGTACAGATACCATTCAGAACAGGGTATCCACTGGGTAAAGGTTCAGAGGACAGGTCACAATGACTCTGCCTATGATTCACTTGTCCTTATCTAAGTTGGTACTGTCCGCCGAGGCTACCTATTTACAAGGTCTATGACTATTCAGGTCGGTAGATTTCCACAAAATCTGCCTGTTTACAATAGCTTATAGCCTTCTGTTTCAGTGTTTTTCCACAGAGACTCAAGACTTTGAGTTAGCATGTATGTATGTCAGGCCTATTGCTGATTTTAGGCCTATGGCTGATTTTAGGCCTTCAGTGTATATACAGGGCTGCCCCTGATATCTCCTCCCTTCTCTGAGTATAGAAGGGCCATGGTGATTCTAATCTTGTGAAGGCGAGGATAGAAGCCTGACCGCCAATAATTGAAGGGGACCTTGTAATGGCTCCGGTCCTCCTGTCGTTGTCCAGTGAGGCATGAGGGCCATACCCATTCCGATGTCTTTTTCCTGGAGAGGGGATACTTTTGACATCAACCCCTATGCAGTCAGGCTTGTCCCTCAGGGAACCCAGAGAGATATTTTTAACTTTTATTTATATTCCCTTGCAGATCTTAGCCTCGCAGCCTAAGCAAGAATTCAGATCACCAGTCATAGGGGTTCTGGGTGACCCCTCTCTGCTTGGTCTAGGGGCGGAAGTCCCCTCTTTTGGGTTGGGTGGAGATGGGTTTTGGGAACACCCTGGATAGAGTAACAACCTCATCTTGAATCTCGTGGTCCTCCATAGCTAACTTATGATAATGTATCTGAATAGGTTTTGCTATCAAATTGTCTATCTGTTGTTTCACAAAGTTAGTCAGCCTATTTAAGACCCAGGAACCAAAAGAAATCCAAAATAACCCAATTAATGGTCCCAAGATGGGAGGAAGTAGGGTTGACAGCCATGTAGAGGTTGAAAAAACAATTCTTGTACCAGCTCTCATCTTTCTCTATCTCTCTCTGTTTTTTCTCAGGGCCTTCTCTACTTTTTTCATGTTCTCTTTAACCATCCCTGTCTTGTCTATGTAAAAGCAGCATTCTTCACACAGTCAAGAGCTGTACACAGTCTTTTATATTGTAAAAGAGTAAATCAAGTCCAATAAAGTCCTTTGCAATTTTTGGAGATAATTTCAGGCAGCCAAACACTGATTAGTTGTTGGCCGTTCTATAACAGTTCTTTGTTTAAAAGATTATTAATGTAGATTTATATTTCTTTAAATAGTGTCTTTATGACTCTCTGACTGTGGAAGGAGCAGTTGCTGGCGCTTCTGCCCTGATTTCACAAGAACTCTGAAAAATTGGCTTTAATACTAAAAGAGGGGGAACTGTACCCCCCAGAAGGAGTCTCCTGAAACACTCTCCCTCATGCCTTCTTTACTTTTAACTCTCTAAAACTGAAAGCTCATGGCAAATCTGCTGCTGACTGCCTCTGGCATCGCTGAAACCAATAAAAACTATGCCACTGCTAAGTGGAAGGACCCTCTAACACTTAAATTGAGTGTTCCAGACCCAGTTCTCATATGGGGCTGAGGATAGATATGCCTGTTTGATACCACAGAAGGCACAGCTAAATGGCTGCCAAAAAGACTAATGAATTTAATAGATACCCCACAAAGTCAGGCCCAACTATAAATAAGATGAATAACAATTGACCTCCAGGGAAGAGAAATCTCCTTGAGAATTCCCTTCGTTTTCCTTTCTAGGTAAAAATGAAACACCTGGGATAAGTTCTAAGCCTGATGCTGGTCTCCAGACTTATACTACTCAGACCTTTGATGGGCCATTGACAAGGACATCAAACAGCTCTTGATTGACATCACTAATCTGAAGACATTCTTTTCTATACAGAAAATCTTTAATTTTATGTGATTCCATTTGTCAATTGTCAATCTTAATACCTTTGTTATTGAGTTCTGTTTAGAAAGCTTCTTCTTGTGCCTGTGAGTTCAAGCATATTTCCTACTTTATATTTTTATTATTATATTAAAGTCATTCAGACCCATGAGGCACTCGAGTATCTGGACCTGAGTTATATACGTATAGTGTGAGATGAGGATTGAGTTTCGTTCCTGGATACATAGCTATCGTTTGACCAGCACCACATGGTGGAGATGGTCATCTTTGTGAAGATGGCCATTTTACAACCTAGATCCTTCTAATTCATGAGCACAATACATTTCTGTCTTCTGTTATCATCTTCATGAACCAAAAATTGAAAAGAAAATTTTAGGTTATTAGAAATATGACTGTTTCCAGGATTTTCTTGTTTTTCACAAAATGAAAGCCTTAGCGAGGCAGACAAATCTACATATAAAACTGATGTAGTTTAGAGATTAATATAAAGCTATAAGTGAATATAAGGGACCTAAATAGATAGACAAGCAAGGGCGGCTTTCCTTATGTCTAATAAAATGAGACTGCAAGTCCAAATTGTAAAAGAAGAAAGACAGTGTTGAGTGATGATAGTCATTTCATCAGCTAACAGTCACAAATGCACACATAAGGTGTCAGAGTATCTAAATTAATAAATCAAATATTATGATAAATGAAAGTGAAAAGGTAGTAAAGGGTTTTCATGCCCCATGTTGACAATGAATAGATTAATAATATGCAAAATAGATTTCTATAGGAACTTTCTCTCAGAAGCAGAATCCAATGTTTTCTGAGGTGAGCATGGATTTTTCTTTCTTATATATCACTCCACAAAAAGAAGACTCAAAAATGTAAAAATATACAAGTTATATGTATTATTATTTTAGTTTACCATAATATGAAGAAATCTTGAAAATTCAGAAAGGTGTGGAAATCAAACAAACATCTGAGAAACTAGTAGACTAGAGGATAAAATCAAGTGGAAAATTGTCTTTTATTACAAATATGCCTCCTTAATGCTTATTGCCATTTTCAATGAAATTATCTTATTTAGCCATTCCACTCTATTTCATTGTCATCATCTTTCTTTTTGATAAAGTTCCATTCATTTGATAATATTGATACATTTATATTTTCAAGTATTTCAGTAGTGTGTAAACTTAGAAATAGAATTGATCAGACCACATATAAGGATATTATCAAAATACTCCTTAAAAGACAACAAAAGTTGTTTTTTTTTTCCCAAAAGTTGATGTCAATGTTATTTTCTTTACAATTCAGTAACATATGACACAATACAGTTATTTAATGTGCTTTAAACCTATTTATCTTGCTATTAAATACATACATGAAACATAATTATATTTATTTACTGAAATTATCTATCAATCTCTGGACTACTGCTATTTTTCTCCTGAGTATATTTTTATGTTAAATCATTATTCATTATTTTGGTTTTCATTTCTACAAATGAATGTAATATTTATCTTTGCTTTATGGTAAAATTCTTGTAACAGTATCATATTTTAAAGCATAGTCTATAAAGTTTATTACTAAAAATCTATACATATGTGAGAGGGTCTCTTCATAATTCCTTTGATGTTGCTGCTCAAGCATATATAACGCATTTATGTGTGTTTTCATTTATTTGCTCTAAATTTTAACACTAAATTATTTAATAGCACAACTTCTCAAAGCCAAAGTTGTTGGCTTCTTGATACTCTTTATACTCTACTTACGTTCGAGCCAACTCACTTGTGAGTTCATATATGTGTTGCAGAATATGGTTAAGTGCAGCAAACAGCAGTACAGGAAACTGAGATGACCTTCTTATAGAAAAAGAACCCAAAAGATTGGTATTACAGTTCCCAAGGAACCTGGTTCTCAGTTGATCACCCTGTTTGGGGAGGTTTAGTTATGGCTCTCTTAGTGTAATTCTGTCACTGGAGGCCAAGTTTACGGACCTGTTGCAATTTCTGCTTGTTCCCTGCTTCATACTTGTATTCCTGGTGAGAAGCTGCCAACTTACTTCTCTCAAGACTATGATAGCTTGCAGCTCTTATCCTTCAGGAACTGTAAACATTAATAAACATTTTCTTCTCTTATGTTTCGCTGATCATGGTATTTTTTCACAGCAATGGAAAAGAAACTAATATAATGAACAGAAGTTATGTACAATATAAACCAGGAAACCTCTTTTTATCCAATGTTAAAGTAAAGAGACATTCGCTATTAGGATAGACTGTTTAATGCATTTCTTTTCTTCCTGGCATCTTCACATAAAACATTTTTGAAATATTTGTGGATTCTTAAAAATACTAATTAACAAAGAAATATAAGCATGAACCTTCTTGTAGAAGAAATAAATATAAACCAAGAAGGTCTGTCTACTCTATCATGGAAAAAAACAACCTAACAGGATTTGAAAGGGAATAGTAAATGTCTCCTGTACTTTCATGAGCTCCATACAATTAAATGACTAAGGAAAGAACCTTAGTCATTCTTTCAAAATAACAGGCTGATTTATAAGGCCAGATGAACAATTTGAGTCATTGTCATTTTTGGAGTACACAGTCTTACCAGGGTCAGAACATAGTCATTTAGCTGTGTTGATCAAAACCATTTATGTATTTATTTCTCTCTTTATACTCGGTATTTAAATATCATGTTGCTGTACTTAAATCAGCAGCCTTTTAAATAAACAATTTTCTGGGGTGAGTTGGTTAAGTGATGGTAAGAAGTAAATATGCATAAAATTTCTTATAGCAACCATGGAAGTTACAAACCAATGTGCAGATATATAAAATGTGTCTTGTTACGTGACTACCATTCTCTTCTGAGACTTCATAGCACAAGTTTTTATTGCAGGACTGATTCAGAACTGTGTGCTCTTACAATATCTTTCAAAATACACACCTCATCATTGTGTATCAGATCAGCATCTCTTTCAAGGGTTTGTTTCATTCCTTTTGTGCGTTTCTTCACATTTGTAAACTCGTACAGGGTCAGACATTGGTGGGTTTTACTGAGTGAACGAAAAGTTCAGAAATCAGGGAACGAGTCATGCATCTGACGATAACCACCTTTCCAAATGTTCAATTTCAAGAAAATTCACTTACAATTAAAACCACTTAAACTGTCCGCTCACGTTACTTTAATTATAACAACTCTGATCAAACTGTCCTAAAAATTTGAAATCAAAGTTTTAATTCAGCATACTTAAGTCCTCTTTTTGAAACTCAAAGACTGAAATTTTTAAATCTCAGTTCTGCCTTTGAATTTGGTATTGCATTTTCATCATTTATAATATCAAGTCTGCAAATATTTTAATTAGTGTGGACATATGATGGCTGTTAGTCCCATAAATGATCACTGTGATAATATATTCCTTATAAAATTTTTATTTGTGATTTGATAGCTGTCTATCTTGAACTCCACCAAACTTGCCATCATTCTACTTACCAAGCAGACTAAGAGATTCTAAATGATGTCCAGATTTTAAATGAGCCATTGTTTCCTTGGTTATGAAACAACTCCATAAAACCAAAATTTTATGAATATTAACTCTAGTAGTCCATCAACATAGAAAATGAATGCAGCTGTTGTAGAAATTTTTAAACTTAATCAGGTGTTTCTATCCTGCCTTGATCATTCAGACACTGGATAAAAGACACAAAGCTTTTATTATTTACAATAAGCCTTAAGCAGCACAAGAGCTGAGTAGATATCCACCCTCTATGCCATTAGAATCTATTTTCCTATCGATGACCTGAGTTATTACTAACTATGTTTCATCTGGGCTGCTCCTAATTCCAATTGGCCAGCCCTCATGACAATATTTTCATGACTCACTTAACCCCTGGAGGGTTCTACCCCATTCATCTCCAGTTGGTAGAGCCAGGGCCTCTTAATCATAGGGTCCTGGGTTTGTGCCCCACTTTACCCAAAGTGCCCATATGTTGTAGACATTTTGAATCCCAATCTTGGGTTTCTACCCACCTTGATCATTAAATTCCTGGATAAAAACCACGCAACTTTTATTACTTACAAAAACACTTAAACAGCACAAGAGCTGGACAGATATCCACCCTCTATGCTATTAGTGTTTACTTTCTTATCCATAACCCTGAGTTATTGCTTACTATGTTTCATGCAGCCAGCTATCAGACAAAGGCATATAGCAAATAATATGCTACTCTTTTTCTAATAGAAGTCTGCTTAATTATTTGAATAATATTCCTTGAAATCCAAAGCCAAAATCTACTTAAAAGGAAACTAAATCATAACTCAATATGATTAAACTTTATTTATTTATTTTCTTTATATGTTTAAAGATTCAATGTGAATAGTGGAGCTGTGAGGAACATACTGGATGTTACTCAAAAACACTGATGGTCAGTCAGTAGATATGGGATCTATATAACGGCAAAACTAACCTGAAATTTATTAGCAATACCTGAAATTTGTAGATTATACAATGATAAAGAACATTGCTTGTCAAGATAAGACTTTTTAGATTCAAATTGTGGCTTAAGCACTTTGTATATGTGTGCAAGTGTTTGGTGAATATGCACATATATGTTTATGAGTGAGTTATGAGTGAGATAGAGAGAGAATATATAGAAGTAAGAGGTTATATTTCAGACAGAGTGTCTTAAGTGAACTTGTCACTCATCAATTAGGAAAGACTGTCTTGCCAATAAACTTAAGGGTCCTCCTATATCTGTCTCCCAAAGACTAGGGTTACACCCAAATGCAACATCACATGTATTTTTACATGATGCTGAAGATCTGAACTTGGATAATCATGCATGCAAGCATGGAAGCAGTTTACACACAGAATTATCTCCCCAGACTCTTTACTACTTCAGAATGAGACTGAACAGGCCACTCGACTTCTGTCAAAGTCTACTTCCTTGTGAAAAGGAGATGATACTAATGTTTAATTCATAGGTGATTATGGGACTACATAAATGTGTTTTAGTCACAAATGTAACTAATATCTAACATTAAGCTTGTTTCTATCACTACTTCTTCAAGGAAAGAAATATTATACTGTTAATAAAGATAATGGTGCAGTGCTCCTGTAGTTGACAATATTGATTACCCATCAATGCCCTAATTAGAAGGCCATTTTTTTTCATTCACGTACCAACTATAATGTAGGCAAGTGTATGTTTTGCTTGAAAGAAAAATGTTCCATCTTGAAGTTATTTTAATTTGATCTAATATTGATGCAACATGAAGGGAAGGGTGGTCAAATCAGCACCAGAAATAAAAATAGTGGTCATGATGAATGATTGTAGATCTGTCTTGTGGTATACTATACTATACTATACTATACTATACTATACTATACTATACTATACTATACTATACTATACTATACTACAATACAATATTTTATTCACGTAATGTAATATTTTATGTTTGTTGTATAAATGTCTTACAACCTCATTGAAAATTCTATACATTGATGTTTCAGATGCAGTTTTCTGAATGTTTCTTTTTGAATGAATGAGAATTTGAATGGAAATTGACTTATTAAAATATATAAATCAATCTTTTTCATACTTACAAAATGAGAGGTATGCTATTTGAGATTATTATTATTTAATCTGTTTTTTACAGTCCAGTCTTTATCCCCCTCCTGGTCTGCCCTCTGACTGTTCCTTATCCCATTCCTCTTCCACTATCTCCAAGAGGATGTCACCCTCCCATTCCCACCTTACCAGAACTCCCCACTCCCTGGGGCCTCAAATCTCTTGATGGCTAAATGTGTCTTCTCACACTGAGGCTAGATCAGGCAGTCCTCTTCTGTATATGTGTCAGGGGCCTGATATCAGCTAGTGTATGCTGCCTGGTTGGTGGCCCAGTGTCTGAAGAAGTATGGGGGTCCAGGTTAGTTGAGGCTGCTGGTCTTCTTATGGGGCTGCCCACCTCCTCAGCTTCCTTTAGCCCTTCCCCAATTCAACCACAAATGTCCCCAGTCTCTGTCCATTGGTTGGGTGCAAGTATCTGTATCTGACTCTTTCAGTTGCTTGTTGGGCCTCTCAGAGGGGAGTCATGCTAGGTTCCTGTTTGCAAGCACACCACAGCATCAGCAACAATGTCAAGCCTTGGAGCCTCTTATTGAGATGGATCCCAATTTGGACCAATCACATAACCTCCTTTCCCCCAGTCTCTTCTCCATTTTTGACCCTGCAGTTCCTTTAGACAGGACCAATTCTGGGTCAGAATTTTTGACTGTGGGAAGGCAATCCCATCCCTTCCGCTTAATGCCCTGTCTTTCTTTTTGGAGATAGACTCTACTAGTTCCCTCTTGCCTCTGTAGGACATTTCATTTGAGTCCTGAGCATCTCTCACCTCCCATGTCTCTAGTACATTCTAGAGGGTCCACTCCACCTCCTACCAACATGCTTCCATTTTTTCAGCTGGACCTCTGGGCTTCACTCCTGTTTCCCACCCTCCAATACCTGATCATATTTTCCTTCTCCATTCTATGTCCCTCTCCCACCTATTTCACTCTTTCACTTCTTCCCTCTAGCCTTCATGATTGCTTTCTTCTCCCTCTAAAATGGGATTGAGGCATCCTCACTTGGGCCCTTTGGCTTGGTAACTTTTTTGAGTTCTTTGGACTGTATCCTGTACTTTTTTTTTTTTTTTGCTAAAATCCATTTAATAGTGAGTACATACCATGTCCTTAATAGCTGAGTAGTATTTCATTGTGTAAATGAACCACATTTTCTGTATCCATTCTTCCTTTGTGAGACATCTGGGTTGTTTTGAGTTTCTGGCTATCACAAGTAAGGCCACTATGAGCATAGTGGATCACGTGCCCCTGTGGCATGGTGGGGTATCTTTTGGTATATGCCCAGGAGTGGTATAGCTGAGTCTTCACGTAGATAGATCTATTTCCAATTTTCTGAGGAAAATTGATTGATTTCCAGAGTGGTTGTAACAGTTTGCAATCCCACCAGCAATGGAGGAGTGTTCCTCCTTCTCCACATTCTCAGCAACATGTGCTGTCACTTGAATTTTTGATCTTAGCCATTCTGATTGGTGTAAGAGGAAATCTCAGTGTGGTTTTGATTTGCATTTTCTGATGACTTAGTTCTTTCATCAGTTCTTTAATCTTCTCAGTCATTCGAGAGTCCAGTGTTTTGAATTCTCTGGTTAGTTCTATACTCCATTTTTTGATTGAGATTTTGGGTTTTGGAGGTAAGACCTTCACATAATATATCCTGAGTGGGATTCTCTATCCCTCTGCTCCTCCCAATGCCTTCCCACTTCCTCTTACATCAGGATCAACTCTCTTTCTGTCTCTCATTTGAAAACAAACAGGTTTTTTGGGGGGGGATAATAATGAAATATAAAAAGATAAAACAAAAACTACCATATTAGAAGTGAACAAAACAATCAGAAGGAAATGAGCACAAAAGACAGCACAGGAAACAGAGACCTATTCATTCCCACAATCAGGAATTTCACAAAAACACTAAACTGGGCATCATAACAAATACAAACAAACAAACAAAGAGATTTGTATGGCCCTGTGTATACTGACTCATTTTTTTGAGTTCATATGTTGTTTAATCATGTTAATTTAGAAGGCTTTATTTTTTATTTAGTGTCCTCCATCACCTCTGCTTCTAACCCAATTTCTGAGCTCGAGTTCCCTGAATCCTGAGGGAAGAGATTTGATGTATTCATACTGTTAATGTCTGAGTGTTCCAAGATCTTTCACTGTCCTCATAATGCCAGGCTATAGATCTCCTCTGTATATGTTCCCATCTGCTCCAGGAAAAAGCTTCTCTGAAGATGGATGAACAAAGTCATGCATGAGTATAACAGATTGTTATTAGGAGTAATTTTGTGGTTGTTGCTGTGTTTTTTTTTAAGAGAAGTTGTTTTAGATTTTATTCAAGGCTATCTAGTTTAAGGGTTTTGGTCACCAAAACAGTATCAGATATGGGTTCCGTCTCATGGAGTGGCCTTCAGTCCAATTGGATATTGGTTGATTATTCCCACAATTTCTGAGCTGCTATTACACTAGCATATCTTTCCAGCAAGACATCATTGTTAACCCAAGATTTTATGGTTGGATGGGTGTTGTTTCACTTTTGGTAGCGTATATCATACCTTCTTGTACTAAAATCTCTAGAAAATAAGATGAAGACTCTATGTTGGTACCATCTCACTTTCTCCATATTCAATAAATTGTGGTACATTTTTACAATGGAATGTTACTCAGCTATTAAAAACAATGAATTCGATAAATTCTTATATAAATGGATGGAACTAGAAAATATCATCCTGAGTGAGGTAACCCAATCACAAAAGAACATACATGGTATTCACTCACTGATTATTGGACTTTAGCCCAGAAGCCTGAAACACCCAAGATTCACCTCACAGACCACATAAAGCTCATGAAGAATGAAGACCAAGTGGGGGGAGGGGCTACAGTCCCTCTTAGAAGAAGTAACAAAATACTCAAGGGAGCAAATATGGATGCAAAGTGCAGGGCAGAAACTGAAGGAGGGGCTGTCTGCAGACTATTCCACCTGGGTATCCATCCCATGTGCAGTCACCAAAGGTAGATGCTGACGTGGGTGTCAGGAGGTGCATGCTGACAAGAGCCTAACATAACTGTCTCCTTAGAGGTCTGCAAGAGTCTGACATATTCAGAGGCGGATGCTCACAGCTAACCATTAAACTGATCATGGGGTTCCCAACAGAGAAGATAGAGTGAAGACTGAAGGAGTAGAAAGGGTACGGGACCCATGAGGAGAGCAACAATACCAACCAACCAGAGCCCCCAGGGTCTAAACCACCAGCCTGGGAGCACTTAGGGAGGGACCCATGGCTCCAGCTATATATGCAAGGGAGCTATATATAAGTGTGAGAAGAGATCCTTGGTCCCATGAAGGCTGGACATCGTGGGGGGTGATATTCGAGGGTGGGAGGTGAGGTACTGGGGAGGGTGGGTGTGGGTACACCATCATAGAGGCAGGAGAAGGGGGGAAGGGATAGTGAGTTCCTGGAAGGGAGGGGGGGAAGGGGATAAGGAAAAACATCTTAAATGTAAATAAAAGTTCCAATAAAAAAAAAAAAAGTATCTATTCTATGGCCCTTTCCCCAAGGATATCTATCTGTTCTCCCAAGACACTTATTCCATACTTAACCTCTGTAGTTCTCTAAATTTTAGCACTGTTATCATTGACTTAAATGTTAATATACAAATATAAGTGAATGCATACCCCATTAATTTTTCTAAGTATGGATTTTTCCACTTAGGATGATTTTTTCCCCCAGGTCCTATTTTGAATTACCTATGAATTCAATTATTCCATTTGGTTTTGTTTTTGATCAAATAATCATTGATTATTGCATGGTTCATTTTTATTTTGTTGTTGCTCTTATTTTTTTATTAAGTTATTTACATGGCAATCACAGCTTTCCCTGCCTTCTTTCTTCCCAATCCCTCCATCTCCTCTTGTCTCCCTCATATTCAGGCCTCCTCCCCTTCTCCTTTTATTAATTAAGTTATTTACATGGCAATCACAGCTTTCTCTGCCTTCTCTCTTCCCAGTCCCTCCCTCTCCTGTTGTCTCCCTCATATCTAGGCCTCCTCCCCTTCTTCTCAAAAGAGGGAGTCCTCTCATGGAGTCTACCAGCCTTGGCATATCAAACCTCAGCAAGATTAAATACATCTTCTTCTACTGAGGCTAGCCAGGGCACCCCACGTAGAGGAAAGAGATATAAAGCCAGGAAATGTAGTCAGATACAGTCCCTGCTCCAGCTTTGGGAGTCCCACATGAAAACCCAGCTACACAATTGTTACATATGTGTAGGGAGCCTAGGTCCAGCCCATGCATGGTTTCTGATTGGCACTTCAGTCTCTGAGTCACTATGTGCTCAGGTTAGTTGATTCTGTAGGTTTTCTTGTTCTGTTCTTGATCCCTCTGGCTCTTTCAACCCTACTTCCCCTTCTTCTATAGGATTGTTCCACCTAATATTTGTTTGTACGTCTGTGTATCTGTTTCCATCAGTTGCTAGGCAAAGACTCTCTGATGACAGTTATGCTAGGCTCTACTCTGAAAGTATAATAGAATATTATCAATAGTGTCAGACGTGGGCTCACTCTTATGGCATGGGTCTCAAGGTGGAGCAGTCATTGGTTGGTCCTTCCCTCAAATTCTGCTCCATCTTTTACCTCTGCACATTTTGTAGTCAGGAAAAATTGTGGGACTAATAATTTGTGGCTACGTTTGTGTCCCAATCCCTCCATTGGAAGTTTTTCCTGGTTACAGGAGATAGCTAGTTCAGATTTCACAACCCCCATTGAAAGGAGTCTTGGCTAGGGTCACTTCAGATTCCTGCGAGTTTCCATTTTCCTAGGTATCTAGCTTGTGTTAGAGATGCTCCTCCCATCCAGTTTTCTCTCCCTTTGTCCTGCTCTTACCACATCAACCTTGCTCCCATCGCCATCCCTCCTTTACTTAATCCCATCTATGTCTAATTTATTTCCCCTTCTCTGTAATATTCAAGTGTCCACACTTGGGCCCTCTTTGTTACTTGGCTTCTTTGTGTCTGTGGTTTGTACCATGGTTGTTCTGTATTTTATGACTAATATCCACTCATAAGTGAGAACATACCATGTTTGTCTTTCTGGCTCTGGGTTATCTCACTCAGAATGATCCTTTCTAGTTCCATCCATTGACCTACAAATTCCATGGTATCATTTTTAAGAGCTGAGTAATATTCTATTGTGTAAATATACCACCTTTCATTTTTCTACTCTTTCTTTGAGAGAAATCTAGGTTATTTCCAGGTTCTGGTTACTATGAATAAAGTTGCTATGAACATAGATGAAAAAGTGAACTTGTAGTATGGTAGAGCTTCTTTTGGGTATATGCCCAGGAGTAGTTATAGAAATTTTCTGGGAAAAAAACCACCAAATTGATTTCCAAAGTGGTTGTACAAGTTTGCATTCTCTCAGCAATGGAGAACTGTTCTCTTTGCTCTATATCATTTGTGTTTTTGATCTTAGCCATTCCAAGAGGTGTAAAATGGAGTCTCAGAATTGTTTAAATTTGCATTTCCCTGATGACTAAGGATATTGAACATTTCTTCATGTGCTCTCAGCCACTAGAGCTTTCTCTTGAGAATTTTCTGTTTAGATCTGTACCCTATTTTAATTGCATTATTTGATATATTGATGTCTAGTTTCTTGAATTCTTTATATATTTTAGTATCAGATTTCAGCCCTATATCAGATGTAGGGTTGGTGAAAATCTTCCCATTCTGTAGGTTGCCTTTATGTTGAGGTCTTTGATTCACTTGGATTGAGTTTTGTGCAGGGTGATAGATAAGGGTCTATTTGCATTCTTTTGTATTCAGACATCCAGTTAGAACAACATTATTTGTTAAAGATGCTTTCTTTTTTCCATTGTATAGTGTAGATTGAAGGATTATTTTCTGTATATTAATTAATGATGGAAACTGATTTGATGGCAGTCACAGTATGCTGAGAAAGTTCAGGCTTAAGTGAAGTCCTTACTGGATCAGTCTGTAAGGCTAAATAAACCAAAGTCATCTGGAGTCAGTAGTCCTCCCTGAAGCTGTTCTCTAAGCATGTCTCCAAGGAAACAGCATTGAAGTAGTCTGAGGAAGGATTAGGCTTCACAGCATCTCTGAAGGTGGATCTTGTTAGGGCTGCTTCCTTTGCCACAGGTAATATGTAACTCCTATCATGTCTCCTGATTAAAGGGCCTTCTTTCTTCTTTCTTCTTCTCAGAGTTCCTTCCGATTCCTGCCCAGCTAGTGGCCATCAGATTTTTATTAAAGCCAATCAGAATATGTTTTAGATAGATGAAAAAAGGACAGAAACACAATTGCTCACAATGTACCCCAACAGTATAGTTTTGGCTTCTTTGTAAAAAATCAAGTGTCTATAGGTGTGTAAATTTACTTTTGGTTCTTTGATTTGATTCCATTGATTAATTCCTGTTATTTTCATGTTAGTGATAGTTGTGTGTGTGTGTGTCACACTTCTTTTGGTTTTGATAGTGTGAAATTATTCATTTCCTGTGTTTTCTTGTGCCAAGTTCAGCTTGGCTAGGCAAAGCATGGCATGGCATGGTTCTCAACCCTGGAACAGAGACAGGAGGGTGAAGGCCTCCAGATATCTATGATTACTGTGGATGTAAGGCTTGTTTACATAAGAATGTATACATTTTCTTATTCCTTCTTTGGGGAATGCTCCTCCTATTAAGGTTAATGACTCCATAATCAGAGACAGCATAAGTCAAAGAGTTGAGGGTATGTCTATTCTCTTAGCAAAAATAGTAAATGCTGAGACCTTCATGCAACCATTAAGGCTGTGGGAAAGAACTCTGAAAACATGAGTTCAAAAATATATGATTTCTCAACTATGCAAAATATAAGGCTGCAATATGAATTATATGAAGGGCTTCACAGACTTAAAAGTACTTAGGCAGCTGCACCATGAGCCAGCTTGTCAGAAAGATACAAAGGTAAGCAGATTCATGAGTTCAAGGTCAGTTTGGGACAGAACTAGTTTGGGCCCAGGCATGGTGGTAATTCGTAATCCCAGGACAGGATCCCACCTGGTATTTATTGTCTATGCTTACAATGGCAGGTAGGTCTCAGAATTCATTTGTCATGTTAAAAAATGTCCTTGCTGCCTCATTCTAAAAATCAAAGGACTGGGGTCATGGAAAGCTGATTTGTGGATAATCAAAGGAAACCTTGTGAAAATGAATAAATTGATATGTAAATAAAAGGACATACCTTGGTCTGCAAGAGCTGAGCTATCTGGATGAGATGTTGGGAAAACTCCAGATAAAGCTGTCTTGAGGAGAACACAGACTGTTAGCTTGTTGCCCATTATTCACTTCAAATCATTTCTTTTGTTGCTCCCAAACACCCTTCCTCTCAGGAAACCTTCTTCACACTGCTGAGGTTGGTCCTTGACATTCCTTGGGTATAGTTAACCTCCTTGGATTGGAACTTTTCCTTCTACAACCTTCTGTCGGGTTGGATTTGTGATAGATATAGTTTAAATTTGATTTTAGTATGAAATATCTTATTTTCTCCATCTATGGTGATTGATGTTTTGATGGATATAGTAGTCTGGCCTGTGGTTTCTTAGAGACTATAAGAAATCTGTTCACCCTTCTGGCCTTCTGGTCTCTGTTGAGAAGTAGATGTTGTTCTAATAGGTCTGCCTTTCTATGTTACTTGGCCTTTTTTTCCTTGCAGCTTTTATTTAATATTCTTTCTTTGTCTATGTGTGACTGGAGGAGGACTTTCTTTCTCTCTCTTTCTCTCCCTCTCTCTCTCTCTATCCTGGTTACATTTGTAGGCATCTCTATCTTTAGGTTAGGGAAATTTTCTTTTATGATTTTGTTGAAAATGTTTTCTGGGCCTCTGATCTGGAAATTTTCTTTTTCTGTTCCTATTTGTTCCAAGTTTTACATCTACAGGACACCAGGCTAAGAAAAGGGAGTCCTGCATTTTGTGCTAAGCTCAGAAAAGCATCCAGACATGGTATACTACAACCTTAGTAGCAATGGTACAAAACTATCAAGCAAGAATCTGAAAAATATTTTAAAGGAAATCTAGAAATATTGTTCAATGGAAGCAAATTTTGAACATAAGCTACTAATTCTTAAAGGTTCACTTATTTTAAACACCAGAAGGAAGCCATAATTATTTTTTAAAGCCTAGACTAGATAATCTAAAGGTTACAATATGAAAATGAATTATCAGATAGGAACCAAAAGTTGACTTTAAGTATGAAGGATAAAGAATAAAAGATGAAAAGTTACATAAGAAATTCAATCAACTTTGGACAAATTGTATCTGTGTGTACTCACTACTGTCACTCATGTCATAGCTTCTAGAATCTCATCCTGAGGTATTTCAAAAAGAAGATAAGTATGGTGGGAAAACTAAAAAGAACCCCTGGAGAAATGTTTGAAATCACGTATGCCAAACAAGTCCAAATGAAAACAAAATTCATGGTGGTGTTTTGAAAATTTAGAAACATGTCATAAGGACTAGGTAAAACCTGACATAAGACTAGGATAACATTCACTTAAAATTTAATGAGATAATTCAAAACATTTGGAGGCAAAAGCATGGTTACAGTCCAGATGATTTTCATAAAAGCCTAGGGATAAGAGAAAAAGAAGAGAAATCTGTGTATCCTGAGGAAGAATGCACACTTATAGGAGATAAAATATTGATATTTCTTTGAGTTTTTTCCAAAGAGCACCAAAGATTTATAAGTAATTAACAAAGCATTCAAGAGAGCAAATGATCCTATGAACTATCTGGAGAATTACATTCTTTATTCTCTGGCAAAAGATAAAGAAAATTTTTGATAATTATAATTATCTACAGTTCATTTTTCTTTTTTCTTTTTTTTTTTTTTTTTTTTTGGTTTTTCAAGACAGGGTTTCTCTGTGTAGCCCTGGCTGTCCTGGAACTCTGTAGACCAGCCTGTCATTGAACTCAGAAATCCACCTGCCTCTGCCTCCCAAGTGCTGGGATTAAAGGTGTGCGCCACCACTGCCTGGCAGTTCATCTTTTTAAAAGATGTGTTTAAGCAATATCAAGAATGCTATAGCCTTATATAGCTGTCTCCTTAGAGGTCTGCCAGAGCCTGAAATATACAGAGGTGGATGCTCACAGCTAACCATTGTACTGATCTTGGGGTTCCCAATGGAGGAGTGAGAGATAAGACTGAAGGAGCTCAAAGGGTTTGCAGCCCCATGGGGAGAGCAACAAAACCAAACAACCAGAGCTCCCAGGGTCTAAACCACCAGCCTGGGAGCACATAGGGAGGGACCCATAGTCAAGCATAGGTGGGTGAGGAAGTCCTTGTTCCAGTGAAGGCTGCCCCAGTGTGGGGGAAATTGTGGGTGGGGAGGTGGGTAGGGGCATATCCTCATAGAAGCAGGAGGAGGGGGGAATGGTATGGGGGGTTCTTGGGTGGGGGGAAAATGGGGAAAGGGGATTACATCTGAAATGTAAATAAAATATGAGAGAAAAAATTAAAAAAGAAAAACAAAAAAAGAAAGCTATTCTCTTTATCATTTGTAAGTCCACAACAGTAGCAACCTGTATCCGGATGTTGAATTTCTTCAGCGACCACCTAGGGAACACATATATTCTCACAAAGAAAATTGGTAAACATTGAGCAGCAGGAGACGAAGGGTACTGAGTTTCTCAAAGAAGCCATGAATGCAGCTTCAGATCCTGCAGTGAGCAAAGTAGAAGAGAATTGTTTAAATAAACCCATAGCTGAATTGGTTCCTAAAATTGAGAATATTTTCTCTAAATATCCCGTGGCTGTATGTAAAATCATCTGCTTTAACTGTGCTCTTACACCTACAGGTTGGAGACAATGGAAAGGCACACTGTGGAGTTCTTCATGCCTGGGAAGCCTGTTCCACCTAGTTAAGTAACTAAATAGCTTTCATTGAGAACTGGGAAGAGAATGAAGACAGAAAGTAAACATCTACTCAATTACCAATATGGAAGAAAAACTATGTAACATGAAAATCTGGAACTAATTAAATCAAAACTAAAGTGAAAAAATAATTTAAAAAGATAAATGGATTATAAAAACCAGTGACCAGATATTAACATGTCAATAATGAAGCCAAAACGAAACTCACTTAATAGAACATCATTAACAATTTTTAATTAAAAATTTAATTAATATTTTAAATTTAATATTAACTGTAAATAATTTTAATGTATTTTAATAATTTTTAAAAAGATTTATTTATTTTATGTATATGAGTACACACACCAGAAGATCTCATTACAGGTGGTTGTGAGCCACCAAGTAGTTGCTGGGAATTGAACTCAGGACCTCTGGAAGAGCAGTCAGTGCTCTTAACAGCTGAGCCATCTCTCCAGCCCCATAATTTTCTATAGAATAATGTAGTGTATTCTAATAAAATTTAAATTAAATTTTAATGAAAATTTTAAATAAGTTTTCAATTAAAATAAAATTTTAACATGGTAAATGAAAATTTTATCTCCTACAGATAGAAGTGATATGCCTTGTATCTACATTTAAACTGTGGTAATTTTATCTAAAAGCTCAATATTTTTAATTACATGTTCTTAAAATACTGCTTCTAGTTTTTGAAAAAAATATTGTACATTAGCACTAATTGAATATTAAGAAAATATTTATATATGATAAAATATAATTATTTATATAATACATAAAACAGATATTAAAACAAACCATGGTAAAAATGAGAAAGATATGAAGACTTCTTTACCCTTCCTTTTCAAAACTATGAATAACAACCAAAATAGAAACAATGTCAGGGAAAATAACTCTTCTGACACAGAAAAACAGTGATGACCACAAACCTCAAACCATTGCATATATGTGCCAATCTTGAACTTGGATGAGGGACGTGCTGAGAGTTGATGCTGGTTGCTTTTTAGCCAAGTACATATTTTCTGAAAGCTACCATCTTTGATGAAATTCAACACAACTGTAGCTTAATCATGGGGATAAAACATAATTTTATATCTGGCACGAAAGTTCTGTGGAAAATGCAGGAAGAAGCCTAGGTTGGAATGATGAGGTAGGAAGTCTATGAGAAAATGAACTGATAGTAATGTGTTTTATTTAATATTTGATTTCTTAGCTCACAGAGAATGCACAGCGTGAAATAAAGGAGGGAGGAGGGGAGCTGGGAGAGCAGAGAGAGCAGGGAGAATGAGACAACAAAACCAACTGAACACAGATACCCTAATGGAGGGGTTAGAGAAAGAACTGAAGGAGCTGAAGGGGTTTGCAACCCCAGAGGAAGAACAACAATATTAACCAACCAGACCCCCCAGAGCTCCCAGGGACTAAACCACCAACCAAAGAATCCACATGGAGGGACTCATGGCTCCACTGCATATGTAGCAGAGGATGGCTTTGTCTGTCATCAGTGGGAGGGAGGCTTCTGGACCTGTGAAGGCTGGATGCCCCAGCATAGGGAAATGTTAGGGTGGTGAGGCAGGAATGGGTGGGTGGGTTGGGGAGCACCCTTCTAGAGGCAGGGTGGGTGAGATAGGGGGGTTGCCAAGGGGAAACCAGGAAGAGGAATAACATTTGACTTGTGAGTCTTTTAAAAAGAACAAAAATAGCCAGAAGCTGTGTCTTTAGCATAAAAATGAACAATAACAAAAGGGTAGAGATGTGTGTGATCCAGACAGTTTTCATCCTGTTTCTGTTTTCCACTGATCTTCTTTACACAATGTTTCTCTGATAACTAAACATCATTCAGTGATGACTTTCAATCAGAAATAAGCCGGTGACGTTCTGTATAGGAAGGTTCCCAAACAAGCTGCATACCTACTGTGTGAAAACGTAAGTGCCATTGATTACGGTGAAAACACACCACCAAACTATGAGGCAACATGCAAAATAGTCATTTATAATTGCTAATTACTTAATGCCATTTATTCTAGAAAAGTAAAGACACAAAGGAATGAAAGAGTCATAGAGTCATAGAACTGAAGACTATAAACAGCTTGGGGAGGAAACAGCACTAAATTTTAAAATGTTAATGTTACCATAGGAACAAAAGAGAATAGAATTATTGAAGTGAGATTAGAAACACATGGATATGTCTGAGGCAAGCAAGTAACAAAAGGAAAATACCAACTAATTAAAAGTACTTCAAAATGTTAAAATTGTGGTAATAAGGAACATCTGGGCCACACATGATTGCTTTTTGAAAAGAATCCAATGAATAAATACTATATTCAAATTATAGAAGAAAAACTTAAATTAAGAAGAGAAGCCTGGAAGGTAAAGATGTAAGGAATATAACACACATGCTATTTTGCAGAGAAAGTTGCAGAGCACAGCAGACATGTTGTCTGGGTTTCATGTCACTTGTACTTGGTACACAAACAAAGAACAGCCTCTTAGGATAGGAAGCACACAGTGTATTCATTCCATTTAAAGGGCAGTGAGAGGGAAAAAATAACTCTTCAATTTTGCCTCCTTAAATGTTTTCAAGTGGGGCAGTTCTACATAGTACAAAACAAGGAAGGAAGGAAATTAAAAGGTTTGTAGAATCAAATGAAAATGAAAGAGCAATGTACTAAAATTTTGGAGTATAGGTAAGGCAGATTTATAGGTAAACTTTACAGCAACAAGTGCTTACATTTAAAAGAAAAATAGTAATGATGGGTGAAGGATTTAAAAAAACAAGAGCATTCCAATCCCAAAATCAGTAAGCAATAGAAAACTCATAAATATTAGGGCCAAGTTAATGAAATAGACTAAGAAAATAAAAAGAGATAATCAAAAAAAAAAAAAACAATACTTTGACAATATAAACACAATTGACAAACTTGTAATAGTGCTAAGCAAAAGAGACATAAAACCCAAATAAAATTAGAAGTGAACGGGAGAGTTACAACTTTTAATTGAATCCAGAGTGGAATCAAAAGAATTTTTGTAAATTTAAGCATCACAACAGGATAATATGGAGGAAATGGAGAAATCCTGAACACACAATATAATAGAATTAAATAAACATGACATAAATAACTAAAACAGTTTTATAGTAAGATTTCAGTAACAACAAAATTTTCCTTTCAAAGAAGAGCTGTGACCAGATGGACTCTATGCTAAATTTTACCAGTTCTTAATATATGGTTAATATCAATGAGCCCCAAACTGTTCCATAAAATAGGATTGGAAGGGACACTATCAATCTTAATTCTGCAAAGTCAGCATTGCCTAGCTACAAAAATCCACTATAGACAGATCAGAAAAAATAAAACCAAAACCAAAAAACTATAATTTATAAAAACTATTGACCAAATCACACTTAAGAAAACATAAATCATATTGAAGAAGAAGTTGTTTCATTTTAGGGATGCAAAGTTAGTTCATTATAAGCTAATCAACAAATATAATATAATGTATTGCAAGATTTAAGGACAAAATTCATCTAACCATCACAATAGATTCATAAATGCCCTTAATAATGTTCAACACCCTTTCATGATAAAAGTCCCAAAGAACATACATCTCTCAACATAATAAAAGCTGTACAAAATAAGCCTATAGCCAATATTATACTAAATAAGGAAGAAGCTATTGCTATAACAATGAGATAACAAAGAAATTAGGAAAGAAAAAGAAAAGTTAGGAGAAAAAAATAAACAATCCTTATCTGCAGGTACAGAACCTATACTTAAAACATCTGAAAGGCCTGCCAACAAGCCTGATAACCAAAGACTGACCTCAAGACTCACCTGGTAGAAGAAAGCACAGACTCCCACAAGTTACCCTTTGACAGGGACAAGCATGAGGCACTAGGCATATTTGTATTTATATTTTATAAATAAAACAGTTTGAAACAACCAAGAACTAACTCTCAGATTTAAGCTATAGTTTAGCAAAGTGCTACAATTCAAATGCAGAAACTAATTGCTTCTCTATGCAGTAATAAATAATTTGCTGAGAAAGAAAATGGAAGAAAAATTCATAGTTGCTTCAAAAACTTAACTTTATATAAGAAACATAATCAAGAAAGTAAAATATGCTCTATAATAAAAATTTCAAGCCGTACATACACACTAAACAAACAAAAACAACTCCCATGAACATGGGTTAGCAGAATTAATTTAAAAGATACCAAAAATCTACAAATTTAATGCATTTACATCACTGTTTTAATTACATTATTGAAAACACATTTAAAAATTCCTAAAATTCACATGGAAGATAAAAGATCCTAAAGAAGCAAAACGACCTTAACATGAAGAACTGGAAATTTCACAGCACAAGACTCCAAATTAGAGTACAGAGCCTTGGTAACACCATTCATCAGCAATGACCTGTAGTCAACAACAGAATGCCAAGTGTGGGAAAAATATTCTTCCCAAGGGAAGAGCCCCCCGATTGGTGATACAATACCAAGTGATGAGCCATAAAATCATACATGTACAATAATACTAGGTAGTCTGAATATGTTGTATTTACATATTTATGTATAATTGTGCATGTATGTGTGTGCTATGTGTATAACAATTAAGTAAAAGAGGCTATGATTTTGAGAGGGAGCAAGCATGAAAAATGATGCAATTATATTTTAATTTTAAAATATAAACATTTATAATAAAAAGTACTTGTCTCCCATGAGTAAAGTTTTCTTGCCTATGCCAAGGTGTATTGATATCTCTTGAAATGAGTCAGTAAACAGGAAGAATGATAATAACAGAACTTCAGGGACTTTAAATTGTAACTTTTGTAAACAGTACATCAATCCAGGCATTGGAAGTAAAACTGATGATAGAAAGAATACTGGAAATAAACATTTTTAATATTTTTAACATTTACCTCAGAACATGAAACACCTGGAATGAGGTCAGAATCTTATCATGGACTGTTGAAAATCAGTTTAACTGGAAGCTTTCTGAGTCAGACATTTTACCATTACCCAAATGAAGAGATAAAGTCAACAATTTTGGCAACATTAGAACTATTGGCACACATATGTTCAGTTCTCTAAGATGGGAAATGAAAATAATAATGAAGAATTCTACAAATATTACACATATTTACTATTTACAAATATTACTAAACTTCACAGATCATAGGTTAATCTGAAAAAGTAATAGCTAATAAAATAATTTAATAAATAAAAAGTAATATTGAGAAAATGGTCTTGAATATATTGAAGTAGACTCATAAAATTTAGATACAACAATATGTAATGCAAAGAAAAAAATAATAATCAGTTACATATCTGTCAGATAATATAAATATAGGTGTGTATATTTTTATATACTCAATACATATTTTACCTTATTATATTACTTAAATTTTTATATTTCACTTACCTGTTTTGATATAATTAGAAGTTAAAAGACCATTACATTGTTAAATTCCTAAATTTTGATGCCATATTTTTAGAGAATAAAATTCAATATTGAATAACATTTTGTGGTTTGACAGAAATAATTATTTTTCCTTAGTTAATGTTTTAATATTATAATTACATATTCAACAGCTGTCTTAGACCATGACATAATGTGAGTTATACAAAAAGTTACTGAACAGTAAGAAGTTTAGTAGGCTGAAATTATTGAAATTTTTTTTTTTTTGGAAATTTTTTATTGGAAAATTTTTTTTACATTTCAGATGTTCTCTCCTTACCCCATTTCCCCCCTCCCTCCCAGGAACTCCCTATCCCTTCCCCCTCCTCCTGCCTCCACGTTGGTGTACCCCCTTCCACCCTCCCCTGTACCTCACCTCCCCACCCTCGAGTATCCCCCCCCCCACGATGTCCAGCCTTCATGGGACCAAGGATCTCTTCTCCCACTTATATATAGCTCCCTTGCATATATAGCTGGAGCCATGGGTCCCTCCCTAAGCGCTCCCAGGCTGGTGGTTTAGACCCTGGGGGCTCTGGTTGGTTGGGATTGTTGCTTTCCTCATGGTGTCTTGAATCCTCTCAACTCCTTCAGTCTTTATCTTCTCCATTGGGAACCCATGATCAGTTTAATGGTTAGCTGTGAGCATCTGCCTCTGAGTATGTCAGACTCTTGCAGACCTCTAAGGAGACAGCTATATCAGGTCCTGTCAGCGTGTACATCCTGACATCCACATCAACCTCTACCTTTGGTGACTGCACTAGGATGGATATCCAGGTAATAGTCTGTAGACGGTCCTCCTTCAGTTTCTGTCCTGCTGTTTCTCCATATTTGCACCGTTGAGTATTTGTTACTCCTTTAAAAGGACTGAAGCTCCCTATTTGTCATCATTTTCATGATTTATGTGGTCTGTGAGTTGAATCTTGGGTATTTCAGGCTTTGGGCTAAAATCCAATAATCAGTGGTGAATACCATGTATGTTCTTTTGTGATTGGGTTACTTCACTCAGGATGATTTTAAATGGCAGCTAGATCCAGATAATTCTGTGACAGCACAATCAATACCAGTATATTTTAAATTATTTTACTTTCAGCCATATTTAATGCTAGTTGATACAGGAACCATGTTTTGAATCTGAAGAAAAAAAAAAAAAGAACTGCTTATTTCTTTGGTTCTCACATTTCAGACTGAATCCGTAAACTTGGAAGTTTTGCCCCATCAGAGTTATTGATTGAATCCTCCCCCTTTGACTTCATTTCTCCAGTTCCTCAATGACTGAAGTCTGAGGAAAGAGTTGTTCAGTTTCTGTCTGGCTTTCCCTTTCGTCTAGACTCCTGAGGGTAAAAATCTGAACAGGGAACTAGGCCCTGCTCATTGATTACTATTTGCTGTCCTGTTTCTCAGAATTCTTCACACTCTTTAATACAATGAAGGGGTTGATTCCCTATAGAACTGTGTAGGAAGTGACTACGGAGCTTGGGGAAAAATTAAAAACTAACATTTAAATAATATGTGCTGTGAGATTAAGAATCCAGTCTGTATTATGAAAACCCAAAACACAGCCTAATAAAACACAAATAAGAAACAAAAGCATTCAAAGGTACAATGTCTGCTGTTAGTTTTTCCCGTGTATGATTCCCGAAGAGTCACGAAACTAGTTTGAGTTTAATGTTCCATGTTAAAATTATTGTCTCATATACTTGCATAATTTAGAATCTTGGATATATTTTGTGCACATAATTCAAGAAATGTATTCAACCTGAGGGTAGTTTATTTTTAAAGAGTGTTTCTTTATTTTAGTCATTCTTTGAAATCTTTCAAAGCATGACTCTGTTACCATAATAACAGCAATATACAGTAGGGTGCCACTCCTGTCCCTGCAAAGAGAAAAGTGTGCATACCACAGATAGCAGAAGCCCTAGGGATCCTGAACCCAAGCCTCCAGGAGGTGACCTAAGGACAAAGTGCCACAGAGGTCATTTGGTATCTGTGAAGTTTGTGACAGCAGGGAAAGATTTGCAAGTGAGAATTCCAAGAATAATTGAGCTTTGTGGTTCTGTTAGAAGGTATATATGAATTTAAAACAGTTATGAATTTGTCATTGAAAAGCATTGTAAAGAAGGGGATACTGAGGCCCAGGAGACAAGACCTAGAGGATATAACTGCATGGCTTTCTCAGTATATCCTATACTGCCCAGTATTCCTATAGCATTGTCTATGCCCTATATCTTATAAACCTGTGAAATTAAGATTGGCTCTAAGTTTTTAAAAAAAAATATTAACTCTATAAACATGACCATAATAAAATTTAAACATTATCTTATATTTATGACATATGTCACTCAAATCAATGTTGCCGTTGCGTAGCCATATCTCTGTTTTCCGTCCTCTGAGACGGTGTGACTCTGTTTCAGAGAGCACATGCTTCATGAATTTTCAGAATGAAACATAGGACAAGAAGGGAAAACAGAGGAAAAAATAGGAAAAATTAAAAACCAAGCACTTCATAGAAGAAGTGGCGATTAGGTATTATAAAGTGGAGTAGGTTATTTTCTTAAGTTTCCTGTAGAATCTGTGAAAATGTATGTCATTGATTGGTTTTGACTGTTTGGAAAAATCCCTTTGCTGCTCAGTGTTACTTAGTAGCATTTTAGGTCATTCTGATGTGGTTACATCTGCTGCTAACTGAGTATAATGATTTGGAAAGAATGATTGTTTTTAAATTGCAAGGGGAAATTTTCTGTATTGTAAGATACTGTTTCTTCCATATTTTTATATGTATTTTTTCTCAATTGGCAAACGATGAGCTATTGCTATTATAGGTCAATATTAACACTATCTTTATCCCAATAAGTATGAAGAAACAATTCAAATTTAACTACAAAATTTGCAAGTTATCTATAACTATAATTTTACTTTATTAAAAATTAAGATTCAGAACATTTGTGTGTCTTCCAACAGCAACACTCAGAAACATTTTTTATAATATAGATATTAGTTTAGCAGACTACAAAAGCTACATTTTTGTTTTAAAATATTTTAGCAAGCAATACATTTGATGTATCAAGTTTCCTGATATTTTGTCTGTGAACATAGACCTTAATGTTCTCCAACACATTAATTTATAATTAAAAAAATCTCTATTTTTAGGAATCTCAGCCATAGTTCACAATATTTTTTTCTATTTTACATTATCTTATGCTAAAATTAGATTTGTGTTGTAGTAAATGTTTACTCTCAATCAGGGTTTCTAATTTGCCTTTGATCATTCAGGTCTCATGTAAAAGACACAAAACTTTTTTTATTCACAATAAGCCTTTAAAATACAAGGGAAGGGCAGATATTTATCCTATAAGCTATTAGTATCTACTTCCCTATCAATAACTCTGAATTATGACTGACTATGGTCTGTTTAGACCGCTCTTAACTCCAATTGGCCAGCCTTCATGGCCATGTTTTCATGAAAGTTTACCCCAGGTATCTTCTCCTCTCTTCACTTTCTTCTCCTCCTCTTTGGTCTCCTGACTCAGACCACAAGCAGGGGAACCAAAACCTTACCTATATCTCTTTGCCCATCTATGAGCTGTATGTATCTCTACTGAACAATCAGAGATAACTTGGGGAATAATGTTATATAGCATTACTTGGTGTATGTGAGGATCTCTGAGGTAACCAGGGCAAGTATGTAGCATTATAATATGTAGCAACAGATGAAAACTCGAGTGTTTTAAATTAAGGAGGAAAGTTTTCACAACAAAGGCTGCTAAATGTGAGAAATCACTTCTAGGCCTAGACCTTTTGGTAGAGAATTCAGCATTACCATACAGATCAACAGAACAAACCTCAACAATTTGCTCTTCAGAAGTCTGTGCACTTTTGAAAAAGTATTTCTTAGCCATTTGAACATTCTATAAATGTCCCAATTACTAAAGAAATCTTCTCATTTATAAAATGAGCCCAGCTGCTTTTCATTTTCATGTCTCATGTACAAACTTGCTTACAAAGAACTAAAATAGAATCATGTGACTAATCAGGAAATATTTTCACATATTCTGATGATTGCTCCAAGAAAATTGATCAAGGATTAACTTAGTTTCTTCAGAAGGAAGACAAATTCTTAAACTGATAAACTCTGAAGATAAGTCTTTGAAATATATCTGAATTTGATTCCCTTCAAAGGTTAGCATCTTTAGTTCGGGCTCGGATAACCTAGGGATAGTCTTGTGTGAACATGAAAACATGTGCTTTGCCTTCTGCCAGCTACATGTTCAAGCTGAAACATTTGTCATTTCTAAGAACTTTAAAACTGCTAATTGATGTGGAAACATAAACTGATTTTGCAGTGTATTAATTTAAAACCTTGATATTTTGTTGCAAGTAGTCCAGTTAGATGACCTGGGGATCTGTGTCAGTTTTCCAGGTGAGGTCAGCATTCCCCATGTGAAGCAACTAATCACTGACGGTAGAAGACCTGGGAGTTCTGCACAGTGCAAGCCTGGTCCGAGTATCCATCTTTGCTGCAGAATGCCTCACTGCGCTTGCCAAGACACTTCTGTTTGTTTGTTTATTGTCTAAGACTTTTCCTCTCCACCCAATCCTGTTTCCTCTGGATCAAGGGGTGGTTTTCAATAATGTCTTACACTTGTAACTCCATTCTCACATCTAATCAGACCTTATGATAACTGTAGGCTTTATCAGAAGTGCACTTTTGAACTTTATTTAGTGAGGTGAAAGAACGAACACTAGAGTTGAACGAAGCTGGTGCATATGGGTATAAGCTATGTTTTCTACACTTTCTAACGGCATAGCTGAGAGCGTCAATCTCTCCAGTGGCTAGGTTCCTCAGTAGTAAAGCAACTGCCTTAATATTTAAATGCTCAGAAGATATTCTGAGACAAAAAGTAGTATATGTGTTATGTATAGTTTAAGGAAAAATCTACTGCACAGGCTTATTAATATAACTAAAGTTACACAAGTTGAAAAAATGTAAGCAATTTGAACAAGAAAGGAGTAGCAAATAATTAGACCCCACAGGGAACAGGAATTGTCTTACGAGAAGCTAATATTTATTCTTAATGTGAAAAGACAATTACATACTAACAACCTACTGAATCGACAATAAGAACCACAGATTCTTGTCCTTGAATTGGTATTTTAAAAAAATGCATGAGTGCAGAAGAACTGATTGCTTTTGATACCTTCCTGCTTTTGTTTTCTTGTTATTGCTGTTGCTTTTGTTCATCTTGAGGCAGAATCATTATACAGACCTACCTGCTTGGTCTGGAATTCATTGAGTAGTCAGATTATCCTTGAACTTGTGTTTTTCTTTTTGTTTGTTTGTTGTTGTTTTTCCTGTGCCTCCTGAGTACTAAGACTATAGGCCTATGGTATCATCCCTGACATGTTTATCTGGACATTTGTAATAATGCTGTATATAGTGTTTGTAAAGAGGAAAGAGATGAGTTACTGTGAAATGAGAGTGAAAGTAATGCACTATCAAATTATGAAAGAGCTTCTATATCATACTAACACTTTCAACCTGGCAGGAAAGCATGGAGAGCAGTGTTTTCATAAATAAGAGGCAACGTGTGCTGCATTTCAATTAAAACCATTTTACACCTACAGCATTCACACAAGGTATAGAAGAACAGAGTTGGGACTTAAGGACAAACTGGTGATGCTGGCAAAGCTCTGTAGTGTCAGTACTCAGGAGGCTGAAGCAGGAAGGTAATGAACTTCAGGCCATCTGGAGCTACATAATGAGATCCTATTTTGTGGGAAAGGAGGGATAAAGAGTAAGAGTAGTTCAGTAATGTGATGATCTTGTGGTAGGATTGATAGAACTCTATTCCATCTCCACACATGACAGAAATGGTAAGAATTGGTTCTGAGTTGGGTGTGAAATAGAATCAGGGCTACAGTCAGAGACAAAGAAGAATCTCAAGGTAGACTTTATTAGATAAGGCAAGAGACATGCTAGATACCTTCTTATTTTAATGCTCTTATTAGTAAAGATTCAAATGAAATGAGTCTGTATTGCCCCTGAGCTAAAGGAAATATGTTTAGGGTTTATTCTTGCCATATTGAGGAATATTTCTGAACTGTGGTCTAGATTGAAGCTTGGATGAGATTTTGGAACCGAGTGCATGTAAATACTAATGTAAGCCATGTTGTGATTCCTTTCATTAGTCTGGCAGGAAAGGATGGGAACAAGAAGTGAATTTGATTGCTACCACAAAAGAGGAAAGAAAACCCTCTATTTATAACAGGAAATGGTCCTACTTTACTTCAAAAAGCAAAACTTTGCAAGTACATATATACCTGTTTGGTCAATCTGTAAACTCCATTATATGTAAGGAGAATACATCTTTATTCAATAATATATTTCATTGAATTTGTTATATTTTTCCACTATGACTGTTGATTTAAAGAATAAACTTTAAAGTTGGTTTTCCTCATTCTAAGGCAGTAAGCTGTGGTTGGAAAGCCTTTATTTCAAGCTAAGAAATACTTGGTCTTTGATCTTCAAGTTCAAAACCAAGACTAACTCTATGTTTGTGTCTCATCTTCTCTAATAGACATTTTGTACCCAATGAGAACTGGTGTCCCCTAGGCGATACATGCCTCTACCTTGATTGCATTTTGTAATAAAAGTCAATATACCAAATACATGATAATTTTTCTATTTAAACTGAAAATCTGTATATTTTATTGCAGAAAGCCTATATTATAAATAAAGCAACCAAAGAACCACTGCCAGCACTATCACGACTGTCTCTTCCACTTAGGCTAATTAAGTTGTACACAGAAGAACTCATGATACTTAATTAAAACAGGCAATTAATTAAACCAAGCCTATCTCCTTTTAAGGTAAGATTTGGCAGGTCAGCATTGGCTATGAGGAACACAACGTTTTTATAGTTCAGGTGTAGGTGAACAAAATAAGTGAGGTTACAGAAGCAGACTATAACAAGGTGATCATAAGAAGGTAGTTATAACAAATGGTCATTACAACTTTTTGAAATAAAGACATGGTTGCTGTTTCCTGGAACAGACAGTTCAGAGCCATTTGTAGTTAAGGTCACATGTGAGCTATGTTCACATGTGGACATAGCTCAGTCCTTAAGATGACTTTTAAACCTAAGACGGAGGCAAGTTTGTTCATTACTACCCCTTGTACGTCAGTAATTTAATTCAGGTTTTTAACAGGAATATGAGTAATGAGTTGGTTTCAGGAGTAACTAATGTGAAAAGAAATAAGATGCTTTTGAGAATGGAAGGGATGCTTTGGGGATCAGAACATTCCACATCCTCATGACCTCTTAAAACTGGACTACATCAATTAAATAAAGTAGTGTAAAGAAGAAAATGATGTGTGGATTCACTCGTGTCTGACTTTTATGTTTCCGAGGGAGGTATCCTGATCTTGCTTTACACAGCTTGTTTACAATGTAATGAAATTACAAGTATACAAGATAACCATTCTTTTAATATTTATTTTTCAATTTCAGCCTCATCATCATCACAAAATGTCAAATTAACCACTTTTAGACTATGAGTGATTTGGTTTTTTTGAAGGAACCCAAATCTATAACTAATGAGTAAGAAGCCTGCTGCATGGGACTTTCAGGCTGTACTCATACTATCATAGTTTGCTGGATAAACTTTAAGGCACTGAATAAATGGAACATCAATCAGGTTGGAAATTTTTTTCAAATTATGATAAAAAAATCCTTGCTTAGTAGCTTACAATGATGCATTTATGAAAAATTATCTGAACATTAAATAAGTACTTATTATAAAGATAAATGGCTTAAAAAGTCAAAGATTGGCCAATGAGAACTGATATAAAATATGAGTTACTGAAAAGAATAAGCAAGTAAATGAAGCATTTAAATAGTTAGAAAAATTAGCTCTTTCGAACACTTTCTATGCCCCAAGTGAATGAGCTGACGTAATGCTAAGTAGCAGGGATCACTGGACAGCATCCATTAGTATAGGAGAACGAATATCTGGCCTGAAAGAAAGAGAATTAAACTCAATGAAAACCAGACAGTATGAAATCAATTTCTACCTGGCAAAAAACTGAAAGCATAGTGTTTCCTTTGTGAAATATTTTCCACACTGGTTCCAGCAATGTCTGCATCATTAGTAACATCTGCAACAGAAAGAGAGAGAAAGAAAATCAATTGTAAGGGGAGGGGAGCTAGAGATCAGCACAGGAGAAACAGAGAAAGAAAGCATTGCCTAACACCACCTATTCATCTGCAGCTTTCCCTGCCTTGTTCTCCAGTCACACGAAATCACAAATGACCCCGGGGTAGTTTTTCTCCTGTCTGTGCACGGGACACATTTCCACTGTTTGTACACAGGACTACAGACCAGATGACTAAGCAGACCTTAATTTCTTTGACAGAATGAGGAAGAGTGGCAATTCTTCATATGATGGATAGTTACAGGTGAGTAACTGACACTCCTTCTTGGGCTTTCCAAGAAAGTAGGCATGATTGATCATGGTTCCATGACCATAAGATAGAAATTAACTTTGTATTGGAATATTTCTATGAAGATAATATTTTTAAATGTTACTCTGGTTTATTCTGGCAAATCATCATAATCCTTCATGAGAGGAAAACATAGCAAATCATTCCATAAATTCATGGGTTTTTTTTTTGTCCTCCTGAATTGTATGTTATATTTTGCCCCAGATCTTATTGTAGTAGGAATTTAATAACTCTCACAAGTCCTTATAAAAAACAGTTTCCAAGTATTTTATTTACAAGCCAAAAACCCAGAACTGCTCAATTTAGGGCTACATTAATTTATTACCCAGCTATGAAGTCCCTTGCTACTTGCTTTTTCTCCAGGCCACTTAGTTCTGTTTCATGGGGACTTCTTTCTCCCTACTTCTTCTCCCGCCCTTTCTCCCTCCCTCTAACCTCATCACTCAAACTTCTAGTCCCACCTTTTCCCTTTACTGCTCAATCACAGGTTCTAGACTTTTATTGACTAGTTAAATTTTGGAGAATTGTCACATGGCATCACTTTGTGCACATGAGGATTTGCTGGTTGAGGGCAACCACATCTTGAGGAATCAATATTTAGCACCAGAACTCAAGTAGCATCAGACTAACCTTATGACCTTGTAATTTGGAGTGGAGAGAGAATTTCAGTGGGAGTTCTACAATATTGACAAGAGCAATTGGTCAAGAATACAAGATGGATGCTTTCTGAAAATATTATTACAACTGTAACTTCTCAAGATATCAGCACTAATTTTTTTTATAGGAACATGGATTTCTCAGAGGATTTCTATGAAATCCTAATAAAAATGTTATTTCTCTACCAGGATTTTGGTTCTTATTGTATATCAAACACAGTGATTACTGCTGAATCAAAAGTTAAATGGTGATACTGTAATAAAGAACCCAAATAGCCAAAATAACTTTCCGTGCATGACAAAGGGGAAGGCATGAAGCCTTCATATTTAGATGCTTGCATATTAATATGTAAACACTGAAGGAAAATAAGTATTTTATTTAAAAACTGACTAGTTTCTGTTCTATACTCTTTTCAGTTTACAGTAAAATAACAGATTTTTAGAAGCTAACGCTTCAATATCTCTAGCAGCCCAAATAGTGTCAAAGGTCAGCTGGTGATAAATTCTGCGTCTACTGATTCTGTAGACACATCCTGATGACTTCTTCAGTGAGAACTCTTTTCACTTGATGACTTACAGGCCTAATTGAAACAACCAAATTAAAGTTAGTGTTCACGCTGGCCCTTTGATTAATGATTGAAGATGCTCAGCCTATGTCTCATTACAGAACTGTAAAGATGCTTGCAAAAGTACACAGAAACAAATGGTCAGAGACTGCTCATCAACTTTGCACTCCCTATGAGAGAAGTTGGGAAGAACCAAATTTAAAACAACCACCAACAAAATTCTTTCACCTGTCAAAACTACTTGTGTTACAAAATAAGGCCATCCAGAGACTGCCTCACTGGGGTTCATCCCATATACAGTCACCAAACCCGGACACTATTGTGGATACCAAGAAGTGCTTGTTGACAGGAGCCTGATATGGCTGTCTCCTGAGAGACTTTCGAGAGCCTGACAAATACAAAGCTCAGACCATTGGACTGAGCACTGTGTCCCCAGTGGAGAAGTTAGAGAAAAGTCTGAAGCAGCTGAAGGGTTTGCAACTCCATAGGAAGAACAACAATATCATCAGACCAGACCCCCAGAGCTCCCAGAGGCTAAACCACCAACCAAAGAGTACACATGGAGTGACCCATGGCTCCAGTTGCATATGTAGCAGAGGATGGCCTTGTCAGACATCAATGGGAAGAGAGGCCCTTGGTCCTGTGAAACCTTGATGCCCCAGTGTAGGGAAATTTGAGGGTGGGGAGATGGGCGTGGATAGGTGGGTGCAAGAACACCCTCATAGAATGCAGGGGGAGGGGGAAGGGATAGGGGTCTGGAGGAGGGGACCAAGAAAGGAGATAACATTTGAAATATAAATAAAGAAAATATTCAATAAAAGAAAAGAAAAAAAAAAAAGAAAACTAAGGCAAAACATTTTCCCAGGAATGAGGTAGGCAACATGGTCTTTGAATACAGAAGCATGAATTATAGAAAGTTAATAAATTATATTATTAAAATGAAAAAAGAGCAACCTGTTTCAAACATTGTCTACTTATGTCTTGTTCATAGTTGTTTACACTATATTGCTTGTCTCTTGAAATACAATTAAAAGCTCATAGGCAACATTTTAAACAATTTTAAATATCTTTAACCGACTCCATTTTTATTTGAAAATGAATGGCAGAAAAATATAAAAAAAATAAAGATTGACACTCATTGAAAAGTGATTTTAGCTCTTTACCCATTACTTAAGGAGGTTATTTTGTTCTCTGGAGTCTAACTTCTTGAGTTTTTTTGTACATGTTGGATATTAGCTCTCTATCAAATATAGGATTAGTAAAGATCTTTTCCCAATCTGTATGTCGCTATTTTGTCCTGTTGACTGTGTCCTTTGTCTTACTGAAGGTTTTCAATTTTATGAGATTCCATTTGTGAATAGTTGATCTTAGAGCCTGAGCCATTGGTGTTCTATTCAGGAAAATTTCCCCTGTGCCTATGTGTTCGAGGCTCTTTCCCAATTTCTCTTCTATTAAATTCAGTGCATCTGGTTTTATGTGGAGGTCCTTGATTCACTTGGACTTGAGCTTTGTACAAGGAGATGACAATGAATCCATATGCAATCTTCTACATGCCCCATGACCACTTGAGTCAGCACCATTTGGTGAATATTTTGTCTTTTTTCCTACTGGATGGTTTTGTCAAAGATCAGGTGACCATAGGTGTGTGGGTTTAATTCTGCATCTTTAATTCTATTCCATTGATCTATCTGTCTGACTCTGTACAAATACCACATGGATTTTATGACTATTGCTCTGTAGTAGTGCTTGAGGTCAGGGATGGTGATTCCCCCTGAAGTTCTCTTACTTTTGAGAATAGTTTTAGTTATCCTGTTTTTTTTTTTTTTTTTGTTATTCCAGATGAATTTGAGAATTGCTTTTTCTATCTCTGTGAAGAACTGAGTTGGAATTTTGATGGGGATTTCATTGAATCTGTAGATTGCTTTCGGCAAGATGGCCAGTTTTACTATATTAATCCTTCCAATCCATGAGCATTGGAGATCTTTCCATCTTCTGAGATCTTCTTTGATTTCTTTCTTCAGAAACTTGAAGTTCTTGTCATACAGATCTTTCATTTGTTCGGTTAGAGTCACACCAAGTATTTTATATTATTTGTGACTATTGTGAAGGATGTCATTTCCCTAATTTCTTTATCAGCCTGTTTATCATTTGTACAAAGGAAGGCTACTGATTTGAGTTAATTTTATATCCAGCCACTTTCTTGGATGTTTATGAACTGTAGGAATTCTCTGGTGGAATTTTTGGGGTCACTCAAGTATACTATAATATCATCTGCAAATCAGAATACTTTGACTTCTTCCTTTCTAATTTCTATCACTTTGACTTCCTTTTGTTGTTTCATTGCTCTGGTTAGAACTTCTAATACTATATTAAATAGATAGGCTGAGAGTGCACAGCCTTATCTAGTCCCTGATTTAGTGGAATTGCTTCAAGTTTCTCTCCATATAGTTTGATGTTGGCTTTTGGTTTGCTGTATATTACTGTTATTATGTTTAGGTATGGTCCTTGAATTTCTGATCTTTCCAAGACTTTTGCCATGAAGGGGTGTTGTACTTTGTCAAAAGCTTTTTCAGCATCTAATGATATGATCATGTGTTTTTTTTCTTTGAGTTTATTTCTATAATGGATTATGTTGATGGTTTTTCATATATTGAACAACTTGCATCTCTAGGATGAAGCCTAATTGATCATGGTGGATGTTCATTTGGATGTGATCTTGAATAAGGTTTGCAAGAATTTTATTTAGTATTTTTTCATCGATATTTATAATGGAATTTGGTCTCAAGTTCTCTTTCTTTGTTGGGTCTTTGTGTGGTTAAGTTTCAGCGTAACTGTGGCTTCATAGAACAAATTAGGTAGGTTCCTTCTGTTTCTATTTTATGAATAGTTTGGAGAATGTTAGTATTAGGTCTTCTTTGAAGGTATGATAGAATTCTGCACTAAACCTATCTGGTCCTGGGATTTTTTTTTGGTTGCAAGACTTTTAATGACTGCTTCTATTTCCTTAGGGGATATGGGACTCTTTAGATGGTTTGTCTGATCCTAATTTAGCTTTGATACCTAGTACCTTTCATCCATATTTTTCAATTTTGTTGAGCATTGGCTTTTGTATTAGGATCTGATGAGGTTTTGAATTTCTTCAATTTATTTTGTTATGTCTCCCTTTTCATTTTTGTTTTTGTTAATTTGGATACAGTCTCTGTGTCATCTGGTTAGTCTGGCTAAGGGTTTGTCTATCTCTTTGATTTTTTTCGAAGAACCAGTGCCTGATTTTGTTTTTAAAAAAGGTGTACAGAGCAAACAAAGAATTCTCTACTAAGGAATCTCAAATGGCTTAAAGAAATGTTCAACATCCTTAGTCATCAGGGAAATGCAAATCAAAACCACCATGAGATTGATTCCATTTCATACCAGTCAGAATGGTTAAGATCAAAAACTCAGTTGACAGCAGATTCTGGCAAGGATGTGGAGAAAGAGCTATATAAGTCCTCTATTGCTAATGGTATTGCAAGCTGGTACAACTCTAGAAATCAGTCTGGTGGTTCCTCACAAAATTGGACATAGCATTATCTGCGGACCCAGCTATACCACTCTTGGGCATATACCGAAAAGAAGCTCAAACATATAACAAGGACACGTTCTCCACTGTGTTCATATAAGCCTTATTTATAATAATGAGAAGCTGAAGAATGCCTTTCTGATCTGGTTTTTTTTTTTTTTTTTTCAGCAATTGAAATCAAATGTTGAATAATTGCTAAAGTTTTCTGGCTATATATGTATTTATTTAATAGAATTTACAATTCTGTCTATATTAAGAATGATGACTATAGTTTTGTGTGAAGGCAGAAAAGAAAGTGGTCATTTAAGAAATCTATTTGGCAGGTATTATTTTTAAAGCATTTGATATAAATTTCTCAAATTGAATGGTAAAATATGAAACAAATTTAAAATACATCATTCTTAACATCAGAGTACAATGTTAATGCAAATTGGAGGTCCACTGTATAAATAATTAATAATATTATATGTAAATATTATTGTAAGAAAAATGAATAATATAAATATAATAATATATATCACTATTATATGTAAATAATAGTTTCCTTTCAGGTGACTTTTCTTGTTAAATGAATTGCTATGATACCTGCAATGAAGAGGTGTGATGATTCAATTTATGGTGCTCATCACTTTTATCCCTTTTTCTGTTCTTCCTAACCCCTTGATTTAGTATTTAGAACTAAGGCATATTGTGTGTTTTCTCTATAGTCCTTTAAAAAAAGGGAGGAACAAAAATATGTAATAATCATTCATATCATCAATGTGAGAGTAATAGAAGCCACAAGGTATCAGATATAGGAACTGAAAACACTAGTCAGCAATTTTCAACCTGTGGGTCATGACCCCTTTTGAAAAACCTGTATGTCCAAAATATTTACATTAAATTCATAACAGTAACAAAATTGCAGTTATGAAGTAGCAACAAAAGTAATTTTATGGTTGGGGTCACCATAACATGAAGTACTATATTAAAATATCACAGCATTAGGAAGGTTGAGAACTACTGCACCTGATAAATAAAACTAGCATATAATTGGGTAATATGGTAAATCACACTTGTAGTAGTCAATATGGCATAGTACCCAAAATAACATATTAATGTCCTTTAAACAGAATATGAAAAGTATTTTTAAAATGATCTAATTCTGAAGTTATGTATGGACAGTGGATATGGCTCACTGGGTAACGTACTGTGTTACACAAATATGAGAATACAGCACCCATATAAATGTCAGTCATGGTGGCATCTATGTGTAGCTTTAAAGAGTTCCTAAAGTTCCTCTGGCAGGCTAGTATAGCTGAATTTACAAACTCCAGGTCTAATGAAAATGTGGGAAAAAACTGGGCGCAGCTGGGGAGTCCCGGACCCACATGGCAGTGGCCCGGGACCTGCACGGTGGAGGCTGCCTGAAGGCTTCCAGGCAGCCTGTCTCACATACCAGAGGAAGGTCCCAGGTTCCAGTGGCTGGAGGCTTTGGTGGCGGCAGGCCCAGCAGGCCCCAATGACATGATGAAGTCCTTGGTTCCAAAAGGGTTTATTGTCATGGCGGATGGTGGATGGATCTGGATGTACCCTCCAAACTCAGGGCAGACCTGAGTTAAGTAGGGAGGGAGAAAGGGGGAGGTTCTGGGGAGGTATGGTTAATTGGCTCCACCCTCTGACCTTCATTAGTATGTAAATCTCTAGGGCCTGAGGACTGTAGTTACACCCTCTACCTGTGCACATTGGGAGGGGCTGTAATGGCCTACGTGACTGAACAATGTAGGTCCATGGAGATTAGACTGCTTTTCAGGACCCTGAGTTCTGGGGGCGTGGCCGAACTCCTGCCGTTTCTCCCTTGGAGTATTGGGGTTCTAGGCCCATGCCCAGCCAAGAACCAGGATACCCTTATGCAGTCCCACATGAAAAGACTGTGAATTTCTGATGTTAGCTATTCTGACTGGATTAATATGAAATCTCAGAGTAAGTTTCATGGTTTCATGTCCAGTTCCCTAATGGCTAAGGATATTGAATATAAAACAAACAAAGAGAAATTGTTTCTCAGCTTACTGAATTTTGTCTTTTGAGAACATTCTGTTTGATCCCTTGTCCAAGTATCAACCATGTTATTCTCTTGATATTCAAGGATTTCCCCCAATCCTGCCTTCTCATATGTGTTTTTATTTACTATTTGAGATATCTTATTATCCAGGAATTTTTGCTTTATTTTAAACTAATATATTTTCCTCATTTCTTGGAGTTTGTATTATAAATATTAGCTGATATTACCTATAAATTCCTATATCAAAGTTTATATTAAGAGAATCACTTCTATATTTAATAGTAAGAGGTTTTAAAAAATAAAAATTTAGGCTTCAATGTACTTTATTTTGAGATATTAATTTTTTGATTGCTGAAAATAAAAATTAAAAAAAAAAAAAAAAAAAAAATAAATTTTCAAAAACCCAAAAAAAATAAAAAAAAAAAAAAAAAAAAATTTAAATTTAATTTTCCCTAGGTGAACATTGGTATAACTTCAGGTTTTTGTCATCTTTTTTCTAAAATCTTAGTGGAATGCTTCAATGTTTCTCTCCATTTAGTTTTGATGTTGGCTATGGTTTGCTGTATATGCTTTTACATGTTTAGGTATGGCCTTGAAATCGTGATCTTTCCAAGACTTTACCATGAAGGGATGTTGAATTTGTCAAATGCTTTCTCAGCATCTAGTGAAATGATCATGTGGTCAAATGTACATGTGACAGGAGCCTGATATAGCTGTCTCCCTAGAAGTCTGCAAGACTCTAGGCATACTCAGAGGCAGATGCTTAAAGCTAACCATCAAACTGATCATGGGTCCTATGGAGAAGATAGAGTGAAGGCTGAAGGAGTTGAAAGGATTCTGACACATGAGGAAAGCAACGATACCAACCAACCAGAGCCCCCAGGGTCTAAACCACCAGCCTGGGAGCGCTTAGGGAGGGACCGATGGCTCCAGCTATATATGCAAGGGAGCTATATATAAGTGGGAGAAGAGATCCTTGGTCCCATGAAGGTTGGGCATCGTGGGGGGGATATTCGAGGGTGGGGAGGTGAGATACGGGGGAGGGTGGGCAGGGGTACACCAACGTGGAGGCAGGGGGAGGGGGGAAGGGACAGTGAGTTCCTGGGAGGGAGGGGGGAATGGAGTAAGGAGAGAACATCTGAAATGTAAATAAAATTTCCAATAAAAAAAAAAAAGAAAATCTTACAGGACAATTACAGAAGACAGAAAGCAGCCCTTTAAAAATAGAGGAAACCAGTTCTTGGATGATGGAGAAAAGCACAGAATAATTTAGGTGATACTCAGTGAGTGTACCCTTATGCATTCTCTTAAATGAACTGAGCACACATTTGTCATCATGAAGCAGAAGATGGGTCCGGTATTCTGCTCTTTGGGATGCTATTGAGACTATAGAAAACTCTAAATCAGCATCAGGAGAATACATGTCTATAGCTTAGATCTTCACACACATGGCTGGTACTGGAGGTGAGAAGTGCCACTCTTCCTGTTCTCTGGGACTTTGCTGGCCAGGGACACTGCAGATTGCTCCTGGACATCCATAAGGTTGGATGGTCAGGTTGCTTACATGAATTAAAGGAAACAGGCTCAAGTGAATATATTAAACAAATTCATTCCATCGGATTTCTCAGAGCAAGCCAGACGATTGTCACAATTAGCGACTGCTGTGGGTGGTGGTAAAGTCTATAAGCATTCATGCAGCATGTATCTTGAAAGAAGAAGGAGTAGACTGAGGTCAAGAAATAAGAAGATATAAGATATAATAATATCTTTTTAATGGTGTTTAGACTATTTCCATTAGAGAAAACCTTCTACTAGAAACACCTTGTAATTCCCCCTCCTCCATCTCTGAACTACAGACTTCAAAAGATTTAGAATTTATTTATCTAATTTTAGTGTTAAATTTTAATATTTTGATTTTGAAAGTTATTTAAGGCAGCTGTCTAGTAAATTTAAATGTTGTCTAATTTGTTATTTTAAAAATATATTGATGTACGCAAAAATTCATCAGAATTTTTTCTTATAGATGCGTTGCGACCCACCCCCCATTCCTAATCACAGCCCTTAGTTGGCTTAATGTGAATACCACTGCATTCATATTTTATATTTGAAATTTATATTTTATTCTTCTCAGGCATGATCTCTAACACCAGACCACCTTCATTTGTAAGTAAATTAGATTTCAATTTAGCACCATACCTGGTCTTGAACTTCATATTTGGAAGAGAAACCAGTAGTGGAATCAGAAACATGTGGAAAACTAACTCATAAGACAGATTATTTTCTGCAAACTTAGAATGTTTGACATGGAAGTGAATGTTTTAAAATGTGTTTTTTCAGCTTTCTTCATGAAGAAGTCGGCTAATAAGACATATAACAGATTTGTAGAATGCTCAATAAAACAGAAGAATTGTCCAAAACCTAAATTTATTATTCTTTCTTGAAGCTTATCTCTAATACTTAAATTTAAATAACCATGTTCTTTATACTTCTGCTTTTGAGTAATATTTTAGGATTAAGAATATAGATACCTGTTAATGGATATTATAGATTAGGGCTTCATAAACATTCCCAGTTGGCAATGCCTTCTTTGTGTATTATCATGAGCCTGCAGGTCTATAAAACAGATACATAAATCAGTCCATTATTTACTAATAAAAAACTTCATTGAACCAAGCTGGGCATGGTGACATATGCCTTTAGCACGCAGGAGGCAGAAGTAGGAGGATCAATGTGAGTTTAAGACCACCCTGCTCTACAGAGCAAGTTCCAGGACAATCAGGGCTGTTCCCCAGAGAAATCCTGTTTCAAAATCCCAATAAAAACGTCATCAAACACATAAGAATTGATTTTTGTGTAATATTAAAAATTTGCAGATATTTAGAGCCATTAAAGAAACTGTTGTAAACTATGACAATCCCCATCCAAAATCTACTTATAGTATTTTTATGACACAGAAATACCAGTTACATTTCTAATTTTAATTCATTTTATGTGTATGGGTGTTTTGCTTGCAAGTATGTCTATGCGCCTTTTGCATACTTGATGCCATGGAGCCAGAGAAAACACTATGCATTGGATTTGTGAAACTGAAGTTATCTGAAGGCTGTGAGCCACTGTGGGTGTTGGAAATCAAACCTGAGTCCTCTGGAATTGTTGCCAGTGCTCATAACTATGGAGCTATCTCTCTAGCCCCTTGACATTAATTTTTAAATCAAATATTCCAGCATAGTACAACTCATGGATATACTAATCTTATATTGTAGGAATAACTGTAGGGCTATATTGACTTTTCCTCCCAAAATTAAACCACAGACTCCGTATGTGTTGTAAACACCACAAATCATTACATATAGCAATTTCAAAATAGAGCTGAGATGTGTGCTGTCAGTGTTTGTTGGCATTGTGTGAGTGATAGAATACCATACAGTATACACATTTTGGTTTTGCAATCAGATTGTAGTGTAGTTCTGCTGTGTAGCATGGGTGAATGCTGCTGGAAGCACCTTGGTTCGTTGTGCTTTTGATTTTTGAATTGATTTTGACCATTTGTATGTTAAGAAATTTTTTACTCTTTACAACTTTGTATGATTTGGGTTGGTTGGGTTTTTAATTATTATATCTATCACAAAATCTCTTAAAGGCTTAAGGTGACCATGGCTGTCACTTTTAATGATGTCAATCATGCTGTCAACGTTGACTGTTATCTACAACGGTCTTTCTAACTTTGTTACTCATTGTGAACTCTTCATTACTATTGCTTTATAAATACTCACTTCATATCACACAGTGTTCTTTGACAGATAATCTGACCTATGCTCAAAATTAGCACTCACCTCAGTCAGGTGATTTTTTTGTTTGGGTAGGTGGTGGTTTTTTCTTATTTTCTATTAGACAACATCTCACTATAGAACTAAATATAGGCTAAATTTGAATGCTCTCTGCAGCTCAAACTGGCTCCAAACTCATAATCTTCCTGCCTCAGTCTTTAATGTTTGAATTACAGGCAAGCAGCATACTCCTAATATATATATTATATTTATTTATATTATATGGTAGTGTGTAGGGTAGTTTAATTATGGTAATCTATATCTATACTAATCTATATCTAATCTATATCTATATCATCTACATCTACAAATCTACTCCAGATGTTTTACACATCAGGGTTATTCAGGTTGAACCCACTTATGACATTCAATAAATACTCATTAACTTGCCTGACAGTGAAATGGGGTATTTATTGCTGGATTATATTCATTTGTGAATTTACTTTCAGATGCATGGCTTATATGCATAATAAATTTTATAATTTGATTCTGTAAGCTGATAACTTGATATTTTTTAAAACAGTAGTTTTTCCATATTTTTAGTTATTTTTATTTTTTATGTGGGTTTTCTTATTGGTATTTCATGTCACTGCTATCACGGCAGTGGGACCTAAGAATGAGGGAAACTAAAGTCTTACAATAGGCTACTTCGTCAGAGCATCCAACAATTTTACTCTTAAGGTTAAGAAATAGCTACATGAGTAAAAGGTATAATTGCAAGGGTGAGCCACACATGGCAATAAAATACATTTTCCACAAGGCTTGTAAATAAATACCATTAACCAATTGTAGCAACTAGTCTGAGGTTAAAGTCATTCTTATACACTGAACCTGGGAAAGACACGAAGATCCATACAAAGAATGATTCCATGATTTTGAAGAAACTGAGGTCACAAAACTGTTGTCTTGTTTTCTTGGAATTTTCTCACAAGTCCTCAGAATTCTTCTCATATGACTCCATTCTTTAACAATGTTCTGATTGTCTCCCAGTTTTCATATTTTAAATGCAGAATATCTAGAGTAGCTTTGTTTTGAGATGTTGTAGATAAAGCTAATTGTCATTTCATGCATGGATATTTTATCAGTAAATGAATTATAAACACCATGAATAATATTAGAACAGTGAAAGCATTGTATGTGATGCTCTGTCACAAAAAGCATGGCTCCAGGTGATGTCCACAACTGTTTATCACAATATTATATTGATCAGAAATATATCTGGACTTGAAAAGAGACCCATGTGATTAGTAGTATCATATAGTACATCCGTCCATATTTGAATTTAAGAGGAACATAAATGTTATGCCATCTTATGCAAATGGAAAGTTGTTCAAATAAATGTAGTCTGTCAGATGAATGAGTGTCTATTACAGTCTCACGGTTCAGGCATAAACATGGAGTTATTTGTAAAGATAACAGAAGCTGGAGCCATCCAATCTTTAAGCTGAAGCAAAGGAGGATGTGGAATATAAGACCAACACCCATGCTCAGAGATACTCGCTGCAGATGCACAGGTCACAGCAGCTAGCATGGCCAGTGAGAGATTCTCTGATGGCAGAGAGATCAGAGTCTCATAGAAAAACTTCTCTTTAGGTGCACAGAGCCTTAACTTGGACCCAGGTGTGCAGCTTTGACTTTGGATGGTATGGTTAATATATACTTTTGCCTTTACCTGGAAGTTTGCTATCTTTCTGGCCATGACCACTGTCTCTTCTCTCTCCATTATTGTCCTTAATGGTCTGGGTCTGCAGGAACCACAGAGGAATCCACAATATTCCAGTAGTTCTATTTACACAATAGATGCATACCCCTTCCCAGTTTTCTTCTGGAGAGGTGAAATTAGGGTACGGTACTACATCAGCTTGGTTATTTCATTCTGCAAAAAGCAAAGCCCCCCAAACAAGGAACAATCAAAAATCAGGAAGTTTAATTTGTGCACAAGTATAAGCCTATTGTTGGAAATAATAAGCAGAATATGAAACTATTTAAGGGTTTATGAATTAACTGTAATAGATGAATCAAAACAAGTTCTGTTTATTGGGCTAAAAAAAGAAGTATTGATAAATTTACAAATAGCTGATGAGAGACCAGGTTCTCTCATATACCTTAAGATCAATAAAGTAAGTATCTGCTGAGAAATGGAGAGAAGGTTAAACAATTTTTGCAATCAAATATCAGTTTGTATTAGAAAAGTCTCATAACTTACCAGCTGGATAATAATTTCCCTTCATAGTATGGTAATCTGCAAATGAAATGAAAATCTGTAATACTCTTAAAAACTGATTATTATTTATGGGTAATATAATACAGCAAGAAGGAAATTATTATGATTGTTTTTTTAATTGAATATTTTATTTACTTACATTTCAAATGTTGTCCCCCTTTCTGGTCTCCTCTCTGCAAATCCCCCATCCCATCCCCCCTTGGCTTTGCATCTACCAGGGTACTCCCCACCCACCAACCCACTCCTGCCTCACCCCTTAGCATCCTCCTTCTCTGGGGCATTGAACCTCCAGAGGACCAAGTGCCTTCCCTCTCATTGATGCCAGATAAGGCAATCCTCTGCTACACATGTAGCAGGAACCCTGTACCCACCCATGACTGGTAGTTTAGTCCCTGGGCGCTCTGGGATGTCTGGTTAGTTGATATTATTGTCTTCCTATTGAATCTCCTTGAATCTCCTTCAGCTCTTTCGACCCTTGCCCTAACTCCTTCATTGGGGTCCCCAGGCTCAGTCCAATGGTTGACAGTGAATATCTGCATCTATCTTAGTCAGGTGCTGGCAGAGCCTCTATGTCCCCTCTGTTAGGTGTTTCAGCTAATGTCATCCCTGTTGGGTCCTGGAGCCTTTGAGGAATCCCCAGATTGATTTTCAGAGTAGTTGAACAGCCTGCATGCAACAGCAATGGAAGAGTGTTTCTCTTTCTCCACATCATCGCGAGCATTGAATGTCACCTGAGTTTTTGATCTTAGCTATTCTGATTGGTGTAAGGTGTAATCTTAGAGTCATTTTGATATAGATTTCCCTGATGACTAAGAATGTTGAACATTTCTTTAGGTGCTTCTCAGCCATTCGTGATTCCTCGGTTGAGAATTCTCTGTTTAGCTCTGTACACCATTTTTTAACTGGTTATTTGGATTTTTGGAGGTTAGCTTCTTCAGTTCTTTATATATTTTGGATATTAGCCCCTATCGGTTGTGGAGTTGGTGAAGAATTTTTCTCAATATATAGATTACCAGTTTGTTCTATTAATTGTGTCTTTTGACTTACAGAAGCTTTTCAGTTTCATGAGGTCCCATTTATCAATTATTAATTTTATGGCCTGAGCCACTGGAGTTCTGTTTAGGAAATTTTCCTCTGTGTCAATGAATTTGAGACTCTTTCCTAATTTTGATTCTATTAGATTCAGTGTATCGGGTTTTATGTTGACACCCTTGATCCACTCAGACTTGAGCTTCGTGCAATGTGATAAATATGGATCTATTTTCATTTTTCTACATACAACAGTTGGGCCAGCACCATTAATTGAAGATGTTTTCTTTCATCCATTGAATGTTTTTGTCGAAGATAAGTGTCCATAAGTTATGGGCTTATTTCTGGGTCTTCAATTCTGTTCCATTGACTGACCTGTCTGTCTCTGTACCAATACCATGCAGTTTTTATCACTATTGCTCTGTAGTACAGTTTGAGATCAGGGATGGTGATTCCCCATGAAGTTCTTTTACTGTTAAGAATTGTTTTCACTATCCTGGTTTTGTGTTGTTGTTGTTGTTGTTATTCCAGATGAAATTGAGAATTGCTATTTGCATGTCTGCGAAGAATTGTCTTGGAATCTTGATAGGGAAAACATTGAACCTGTTGATTGCTTTTGGTAGGATAGCCATTTTTACTATGTTAATTTTACCAATCCATGAGCCTAGGAGATCTTTTCATTTTCTAAGGTCTTTTTCAATTTCTTTTTTGAGGAATTTGAAGTTCTTGTTTACAGATCTATTATTTGCTTGGTGAAGAGTTACACCAAGATTTTTCTTTCTTTTTTTATTGGATAATTTATTTCTTCACATTTCAGATGCATTCCCTTTTACCAATTGCCCCCAAAGAAACCTCCATCCCACCCCCTCCTCTTTTGCTTTGAAGCCATTTTATTTATTTTTTATTTTTTTATTTTAATTTTTTATTAGTAACTTTATAAAAAATGTTAATCAAAGGCTTTATAAGTTTGGTAATACTCAATAACAAGATGCTCATACAATCAGAAGTGTAACCCAGTATCCAACCTAGATATACCAACTATCTTTGACTGGCAGAGACATGTGAACATCTGCCTCCATGTTCACCCCCCTCCTCTCCTGTCTCCTAATTCCTCTTCTTTTCCTCCTCCTCTCCTTCTCCTCCTTCTCTCCTTACTCCTCCCACCTTAGCTCCTCCTACATATCACCCTTCCGTTAAAACTTTTCTCTCAAAATACAATTAGAGCATAACTATACCAATTTGTATCAGTAAGGTACAAGATAGACCTAATACCAGTCATCATTTTGTTAGTCATCATTTGTTGACTAACCAGAACCTCTGTCATTTCTCCTAACTAAAATACTTAGCTCTGAACCTAGCTTTTTTCTTGGCTTTAGAATGAATGTCAGCTGAAAACCATCCTCTCAAATCTTTCCTCTTAAAGTAAATACCTGGGATTGGCTATGAGATTATAAGTCTTCAACCCTGTCAGAAATCCAGAATGACTGAATTAACTGAAATTATGGAAGCATAAAGCATAGCTTCTAAAACTTAGTCAATTTATAGAGACAACTGAACACGTGGACAGTCCCTATACTACAAAATGTTGGAGCATCTGATCTTCAGCCTTCAGTGCCAGGATCATCTGACAGACTTAGTGATCCAGAATTATTAAAGGCTGATTACTCTTTCTTGGCAGATATAATCAGTCGACTATTCCACAAGTGTGTCCTTTTCAGGACAGTAATTTGTAGATGAAAAGAGGCAATTCTTGCCTAGTGGCTGTCTCACTACAACTGGAGTAACTCCAAAATGCTTAATTTCTTCTTAGAATCCAAGACAGGAAGCTATCAGGAGCAGACAGATATCTAATCAAAATGAACATTAATACAACAATGTTTGTAACATCAATTCTGTGGACTACTGACGTTTTGAAAACCAATTATCTATGTAAGGCAATCTGGACTGCTGTCTGTTAACTCCTCTCAGCTATTTCTAAATAAAATATAGAAAATACCCTAACCATAAACTCAGAGCCATGAATTTGCTATAGGCCCTTAACTCACAGGCTAACCATCTCAAATCAATTAGAAAAGTTAAAGAAGGACTGGGTCTAAGCCTTGTATTCCTAAATGTGTTACATAGGCACAATGCCTATGAGAGTAACAATATTAATCTCACTTCTATATCAATAAGAAACTCATACTAATGAAAACCTTAAATTTGAAATCAACGTAAATTTTGTGCCATTTAAGAAACTATAACTTCATCTTAATAACAATTATACAGATTTCTACCAATAGGTTATTACTATGCAATAAATCCTAGCTATTCTCCCTGTTCCAACAAAACTACTACTTTTCCCTAGAAAGACAGCCCAATATTAACCACCTCAGTCCCCAAGCCCAGGGAATAGGAGAGCCAACTCTTCATTAATTTCTTCAAGCTGATTACGGGCGTTGAGATATTAGAAGAGAGGTGGAGGGAAGAGTAAATTGATAAGCCTCTGATGTCTGTGTCTTCACTGCATCCAGCTGAGATTCCAGGACATCAGAGGTTCGAGCTGGTCTGCTCAGCTTGCTTGATGAATAGATACACCAAGGCTGTATATTCTACAATATACAATTCTCAAAACAAATTTAGTATCAAGATATTTTTTGTTTGAATTCTGGAATCTAGTCTTCTGGTGGCCTATCTCTATCATATGTAATCCATATAATTCTGGGAGTTTCTATGAGGGTGTGCTCCCACCATCCTCCCATTCCTGCCTCCCTGCTCTCAAATTCCCCAACACTAGATAATCCAAACTATCAGGCACAAAGGCCCTCTACTTCCACTGATGCCACCCTCAACTACCTATACAGGTGGAGGCATGAGTCCCTCCCTTTGTGTTCTTGAGCTGGAGGTTTTAGAATGGCTACTCCAGGTTGTTTCTTAGGATCATTTGCTTGAAAAATTGTTTTCCAGCCTTTTACTCTAAGGTAGTATCTGTCTTTGTCACTGAGGTGAGTTTCCTGTATGCAGCAAAATGCTGGGTCCTGTTTACTTATCCAGTTTGTTAGCCTATGTCTTTTTATTAGGGAATTGAGTCCATTGATGTTAAGAGATATTAAGGAACAGTGATCGTTGCTTCCTGCTATTTTTGTTATTAGAGGTGGAATTATCTATGTGTGGCCATCTTCTTTTGGATTTGTTGGAAGAGAGATTACTTTCTTGCTCTTTCTAGGGTATAATTTCCCTCTTTGTATTGGAGCTTTCCCACTAATATCTTTTGTAATGCTGGGTTTGTGGAAAGATATTGTGTAAATTTGGTTTTCATGGAATATGTTGGTTTCTCCATCTAAGGTAATTGAGAGTTTTGCTAGGTATAGTAGCCTGGGTTGTCATTTGTGTTCTCTTAGGGTCTGTATGACATCTGGCCAGGATCTTCTTGCTTTATAGTATCTGGTGAGAAGTCTGGTGTAATTCTGATAGGTCTGCCTTTATATGTTACTTGGTCCTTTTTCCCTTACTGCTTTTAATATTCTTTCTTTTTTTGTGCATTTGGTATTTTGATTATTATGTGATGGGAGGTATTTCTTTTATGGTCTAGCCTATTAGCTTAATTGGCATTCTGTAGGCTTCTTGTATGTTTATGGGCTTCTCATTCTTTAGGTTAGGGAATGTTTTTCTAAAATTTTGTTGAAGATATTTATTGGCCCTTTAAGTTGGGAGTCTTCACTCTCATCTATACCTATTATGCTTAGGTTTGGTCTTCTCATTGTGTCCTGGATTTCCTGGATGTTTTGTGTAAGAACTTTTTGCATTTTGCGTTTTCTTTGACAGTTGTGTCAATGTTTTCTATGATATCTTCTGCACCTGAGATTCTCTCTTCTATCTCTTGTATCTATGATTCCTGATTTTTTCCCTAGGTTTTCTATGTCCAGAGTAGTCTCCCTTTGTGATTTCTATATTGTTTCTACTTCCATTTTTATGTCTTGGATGGTTTTGTTCAATTCCTTCACCTGTTTGGTTGTGTTCTCTTGTAATTCTTTAAGGGAATTTTGTGTTTCCTGTTTAAGGCTTCTACCTGTTTACCTGTGTTCTCCTCAAATTCTTTGAGAGTGTTATTTATGTCCTTCTTAAAGTCCTCTATCATCATCACTAGAAGTGATTTTAAATCTGAATCTTGCTTTCCAGGTGATATGGGTAATTCAGGACTTTCTAGTGTGGGAGAACTAGGTTCTAATGATGCCAAGTACCCTGGGTTGCTGATGCTTATGTTCTTGTGCTTGCCTTTAGCCATCTGGATCACCTTAGTGCTACTTGCCCTGACTCTTACTGGAGCCCTGTCTTTCCTATTATCTTGGTTGTTTCAGAACTGTGTGGGGTGGGTGTTACTACTGGGGTTAGAACTGGGGCCCAAGATCTGCTCAGTCCTTAGGCATAGACTGGAAGGTACCAGTCTCCAGGCCAGGAGTGAATTCCTGGGTCCCAGCGTGTCCCAGTTACTCCCTGTTTGAGGCGGGTGTTGCTGTCTCCTTACCTAAGATACTGCCCAGGTTAGAGCTCCTGGGAGGCCCTCTTCCTCTGGGTTTTGTGAGATTGGGTGCAAAGCGGCCACCCAGGATCTGATCAGCGCTCCTTAAGCCATTTTAATTACATGCAAGTATTAAGGTCAGTTCTAGGTTGAGGAATTAGCAATAAAATAGATTCAAATAGTCAAGGAACAAGCAAGACAGTAAACATAAATAGTGAAAGAACAAGCAAGGCAATAAAGTCCCTTGATCATTTCCATAAACACTGTTTCTAAGGCTTATTGGGATGACCAAAATATCTGAGAATACTTTCCTGTCCTAGCCCAAAGTCATTTTCACGCCTGAAGCCTATTACTTTGTTTTAGCTGTTGTTGATGTTGTTAAAGACAAGCTTTAACATGATGGGCAGGAATAAAAGTATTCCTAGGGCAAAAAGGGCTAGCATGATCAAGCTATATATGTCATTCTTGAAGCTTGACCAAAATAGAAATACTGACCTCGGGCCTTGGGTAATTTTATCAGCAGTATCTGCAGCTACACCAAGATTTTTATACTATTTGTGGCTATTGTGAAGGGTGTTGTTTCCCTAATCTCTTTCTCAATCTGTTTATCATTTGTACAAAGGAAAGCTACTAATTTTTTTGAGTTAATTTTGTATCCAGCCACTTTGCTGAAGTTTTTAATCAGCTGTAGATGTTCTCTGATAAATTTTTTGGGGTCACTTATGTATATTATCGTATCATGTGCAAATAGTAATACCTTGAGTTCTTTGCCAATTTGTATCCCCTTGATCTCCTTTTGTTGTCTTATTGCTCTAGCTAGAACTTCATGTACTACATTAAAAAGATAAGGAAAAAGTGGGTGCCATGTCTTGTCCTTTATTTTAGTCGGATTGCTTCAAGTATCTCTCCATTTAATTTGATATTGGCTGATGATTTGATGTATATTGCTTATATTATGATTAGATATGGACCTTGGATTCTGATCTCTCCAATATTTTTAACAAGAAAAGATATTGTCAAACTCTTTTCCAGCATCTAATGAGATGATCATGTGAATTTTTTCTTTGTGTTTATTTATATAGTGGATTACATTATTGGATTTTCAAATATTGAAGCACCCCTGAATCCCTGGAATGAAGCCTACTTAATTATGGTGAATGATGTATTTGTTATGTTCTTGGATTTGGTTTGCCAGAATTTTATTGAGCATTTTTACACCAATATTCATAAGTGAAAATGGTTTGAAGTACTCTTTCTATTGTGTTTTATTGCCCTCTTCCTCAAGTTCCAATATTTGGCTGTTGGTTTCTGCATCTGCTTCTATCAGTTGCTGGATGAAGATTCTATGATGATGATTATTATAGACTACTGTCTATGAGTATAGCAGAATATCATAAGGAATAATTTTCATTGATTTTTTTTTTTATTTAGTTCTATCCTAGGTCTCTGGTTCCTGGCCTTCCAGTCAGGATCACGGATCGGATTGGCTCCTTCTCTTGGCTTGGATCACAAACTGAAAAGGTCATTGTTTGGCCACTCCCACAAGGGTTTTTTTGTTTGTTTGTTTGTTTGTTTTGTTTTTGTTTTGGTTTTTTTTTCTTTTTGGTGCCAGCTTTACCCTAGCATAGATTGCTTGTAGGAAAAATTGTGGGTTGAATGTTTTGTGGAAGGATTGTTGTCCCCATTCCCTCCACTGGAAATCTTGTTTGTTTACAGGAGATGATGAGTTCAGCCTACATAACCCCATCACTAATAGCATTAGCTATGGGTTACCCTTGTGGATTTCTGTGAATTTCCATTGCACTAGGTTTCTACATCACCTCTGAAATGAGCCCCAATTCCTGTTATCTCTCCTAGTATTCTCTCCCTCCTGTTTATGGTCTCATCTGCAGTTCCCCCTGAAATATCCACTCTATTTCCTCTTCTCAGGGAGATTCATGCAATCCCTGGCTCCTTGAGCCCTCCTTGTTACTTAGCCTCTCTGGGTCAGTGGATTGTAGCATATTACTTTTTACTTTAGATGTAAACTCACTTATAAGTTAGTACATGCTATGTTTGTCTTTCTGGGCCTGGCTTACCTCACTTAAGATGATTTTTTTTGATTTTTGAGTTCTATTTATTTTTCTGTAAATTTCATCATGCCATTTTTTTAACAGCTGAGTAGTATTTCATTGTATAAATATACTTTTTTAAAAAAAAAAATCAATTCTTTAGTTTCTTGGGGGGTGTTGTTATTTTGGTTGTTTTTGTTTTGGTTTTGGTTTTGCTATTATAATTTAAGTTGCTCCATACAGAATTGAGCCAGGATTAATGGAGTATCCTTTGGGCATATATATCCCCAGGAGTGACACCGCTGGTTCTTGAGGTAAATGGATTCCAAATTTTCTGAGAAGCCACCATATTGATTTGCAAACTGGCTGTACAAATTTGCATTTCCACAACAATGGAGGAGTGTTTCCTTTGCTTCAAATCCTTGCCAACATTAGCCATCACAGACCCATTCTGACAGGTGTAAGATGTGATTTTGATTTGCCTTTCCCTGAAGACCAAGGATGTCGAACATTTCTTTAAGTGCTTCTAGGACATTTTAGATTCCTCTGTTGAGAATTCTCTGTTTAGACTTGCACTGCATTTTAAATATTAAATTATTTGGTTTGTTAATGTATAGTTTCTTGAGTTCTTTACATATATTGAAAATTAACCCTCTGTCAGATGTGGAATTGGCAAAAAATTTTCCAATTCTGTAGGTTGTAGTTTTGTCTTCTTGACGATATCCTTTCCCTCATACTAACTTTTCCATTTCATGAGGGCCCATGTTTAACTGTCAGTCTTAGTGTCTGTGCTATTGATGTTCTTTCCAGGATGGTGTCTCCTGTGCCAATGTGTTCAAGGCTAGTCCTCAATTTTTCTTCTATTAGATTTAGTGTATCTGGTGTTATGTTGAGGTTTTGAAATCGTACTTCAATTTGAGTTTTGTGCAAGATGATAGCTATGGATCTATTTGCTCTTCTACAGGCAGACATCCAGTTAGACCAGCACCATTTGTTAAAAATGCTTCCTTTTTTTCCCATGGCATACTCTGGATTCCTTATTAAAATTCAAGTATTCACAGGTATATGGACTTCTGTCTGAGACTTCAATTTGATTCCATTGACCAAGCTGGGTTTTTTATGTGTGTTTGTTTGTTTGTATGTGTTTGTTTTTGTTTTGCTAATACCATGCAGTTTGTATTACTATAGATATGCAGTGAACCTTGAACTCAGGGATGGTGATATCTCCAGAAGGTCTGGGTTTTTGTTTGTTTTTGTGTTTTTATACAGGGTTGTTTCAGCTATCATGAGGTATTTTTTTCCCAAACAACATCTAATATTTTTCTTACAAGATCTGAAAAGACTTGTGTTGGAATTTTGATGTGAATTGGGTTGAATCTGTAGATGGCTTTTGGTAAGATGACCATTTTTACTACGTTAATCCTACTAATTCCTGAACTTGGGAAAACTTTCTATTTTCTGATGTCTTTTTTTTTTTTTTTTCAATCTTGACATTCCTTTATTGGAGCAAGATTACTGAACTATACAGTGATGTATTTACTAAATAGAGTCCAGTTTAGCCATTTTACACTATCCATCTAGACAGATTTTGGTGACAGTTTGCCGATTCATGGAGTAATACCATTTATAAAGTTTTGTATAACAAACACCTTTGAATTTGACCAGACTATCCATTAATCATCTCTGAAAAAGTAGCATTTAATTTTAGCTCTATTTTATAGCATTAAAAAGCTTATACATCAGGTAGCTTTCCAAAACATAATTCTCAATGGTGTTGAGCAGACAGCTCTTGATCCATCCAGTTCAGAGTCCCACTACGTTCCTAGGACAGAGTACTCTCAACTACATCACTGACTGCTTACCCTGGCAGCATATCTTCTTAGGCAGTTCACACTGCCAATGAAAACATGCCAGCAGCTATCCTTCGTACACATGGCATAGAGCAACAGGTCAGTGATGATGAGAGCAGGTACTATCATGATATCCAGGTACCTAAAGGTCCATTTTTTTAATCTTTATTTTTTATTAGATATTTTCTTTATTCACATTTTAAATATTATCCCTTTCCCGGTTTCTCCCCTCCCACTGCTTCTATGAGGGTGTTCCCCCACCTACCGACTCCCACCTCTCAGCCCTGACATTCCCCTATACTGGGACATCCAGCCTTCACAGGACCAAGGGCCTTTCCTCCCATTGATGCTCAACAAGACCATCCTCTGCTACATATGCAGCTGGAGCCATGGGTCCCTCCATGTGTACTCTTTGGTTGGTGGTTTAGTCCCTGGAAGCTCTGGGAGCTCTGGTTGGTTGATATTGTTGTTCTTCCTATGGGGTTGCAAACTCCTTCTGCTCCTTCAGTCCTTCCTCTAACTCCTCCATTGGGACCCCATTGGGGATCCCGTGCTCAGTCCAATGGTTGACTGTGAGCATCTGCCTCTGTATTTGTCAGGCTCTTAGCAGAGCCTCTCAGGAGACAGCTATACCAGGGTCTTGTCCCAAATTGAGATAAAAATCAAGAGTACAAGTCCACAGCAGCAAACATTTGCCCACATCACTCAGTTACAAAGACATTATAGATGTGATTCAAATCCCTTTAACTCAATCTGCACAGCCCTGAGGTTAATTTGCACAGTGCTTATCAAACAATATGAATGTACGGAGACAAAGTTTTATATGATGTCATTTCGCAGGTCAAACTTGGAAGGTCTGTTGAGCATCTGTTCTAACAAAAAAGCATCAAGTCTTTGTGTACACATTGGTTTTATTGTACCAAAGCAACTTGTATACTTTAACATTTAAAATAAGTATCTTTTTAATTTCCAGAGAAAATCAAAAATGTAAACCAAAAAGTTAAAAATAAAGTTACAAGAGAGTATGTCAACTCCAAATAAAACCCTACAGGTTCTATTGATTCTTCCATTGAGTAGCAGGGCTTAAGTCATTGTCAGGAGAGAATTTTATTTTAAAAGTGTCATCTTAAACCTCAAGGATGTCTGTTAATCATCAAAATTAAACATACCAAAGGAGAAGTATTGTTGTCAAAATGTTCACTAAACTCCCCAATGCCCCTTGGAGAGAGATTCTGAAAGAAGGGCTGTCTGAGAGTGACAAAAAGAAGGACTCGAAGTCACATTATGGAACGAGTGTTCTGCTTGCTCTTCTAAGAGATCTTTTTGTTCACGTCTTGCTTGCTTGTATGTGTGTGTCTGTGTGTGTGTGTGTCTGTGTGTGTGTGTGTGTCTCCAAGCAGTTCTATCCTTTTATTCTAAATAATTCTCTGGATAGCTCATCTGCTTCGGAGCACAGGTTCAGTCTTTTATTTTACATATCAATTCAGTCATTTACTTCAAGGTTCCCTTTTGATTATCTTATGAATCTGCATCCTGTGACTCAGCCCTTTGATTCTTGAAAGACAGCAAGAATACATTTTATTCTGAAGATTGCAAAAGAATTCAGAGGTCTGTCTGCCTTTGTTAAGCAGACATCATTCTGAAAGTACCATTTCTATCACACTTGGTCATAATCTTGCTCTCTTCTAAACTGATACTGAACTTAGGATCTGCCTGCATTTGTATCTATCTGACAAGCTGGCTCATAGTGTAGCTGCCTGTGTTCCTTTAGATTAATCAAGTCCCTCATAACTCATATTGCATCTTTATATGCTTATATTTTACATAGTTGAATATATATATATATATATATATATATATATATAATATGTGTGTGTGTGTGTGTGTGTGTGTGTGTGTGTGTGTGTGTGTATGTATGTATGTATGTTGTATGTATGTATGTATGTATGTATGTATATATGTATGTATGTATTGTATTCAAACTCATGTATTTAGAGCTCTTTCCCAAAGCTTTAAGGGTTGTTCTGAAGTTTCCAGCATTTACTGTTTTGTTGAAACATAGTCACACCCTCAACTCCTAGACTTATGCTGTTTCTAATTCTCATGGAGTCATCAACAGGGAGGACATTTTTCAGAGGAATGTGAAATATGTACATTATTATACAAACAAGACTCATACCCACATCCCACAGCAGCCATTTACACTCATTGAGGCTCACACCAGGGCCCTCTCCCAGAGGCAAGAACCATTTCTCTCTGTCCCCACCAAATCCATGTGGCAGGTCTCAGAACCTCCAGACACCTCAAACATACTCTTGCTGACTGTCTTTATCTCCTTTTTAATTTCTCTTTCTTTTTATTAAACAACAGAAAGTAGACAGATACATGCTGGTAAATGGGTAACTGTCTGTATTCGTTAAGAGACACAATGTAATCTTTAAGTTCAATAAACAGAGAAAAGAAAAAAAGCTAGAATTGTCTACACTACTACATAGGGGCCTATCACACTCCAGTCTCCAGCGGAGCCAAGGGAACTGGAGGGCTTTTCTTTTTTACACAGCATGGTGGCAGTTTTGAATCCACAGTTTTTGAGACAAGAAAGGATAAAATGAAATTGGAACAGAAATGTCGAGATTCTTTTCTTGTTTTTTGTTTTGCTCAAAATATGCCCCCCCTCCCAAATAAGTTGAGAGTCATGATGTTGAGACACCTCAAGAATAGAGAGACTGAGAAAAAGAGGGACAGGACAGACTGGAACCACTACAACTTGATCCCAGGGACTAGAGGAAAAGAAAATAAAAAAGAAGGTTGGAATCCATCAGTCTTCTGTGCTAATCATCCTTTCCTTCATCCTCCTCTCCTTCATCATCAGAATCTTCTGTTCCTTCATCTTCATCCCCTTCATCAATATCTTCAGACCCTCCCTCCATCCCTCCTCCTCCTCCTCCTCCTCCTCCTCCTCCTCCTCCTTCTCCTCTTTGTTTCCTTCAGCCTCTCCTTCTTCTGCCTCTCTTTCTTCATCATCCATATTGTGAACCAAATAGTACTGCAAGGAATTTAGCCAAATATCATCTTTGATAATATCTCCTAACTCATCTGCACCTGCATCAAAATGACCAGTAAACCAGGGGAAGAAGCACTCTGGCTCTTTGTGCTGCGTCTTCCTGCTGGCCTTATTAGGAATTTGACTTGAGTGTTTCGTCAGATCCTATTGTGATTTCCATTTAATTTCTGTGGACTTTGAAAATTGATCACCACTCTCATTCAGATGAAATTCTTTGGAGAGAGCTTTATTTTCAAAGTAAGGATTTTCATCAAAATACAAATCTATTCTGTGGCCTTATTTAATGTCTTCAAATTCTGCAACTTCAACTCTGGTCAAATAATGCAGAGCCTCCACATCTTCCTCAACTTGTGGATAGTTGACAAATGTTCTTATCCCCAATCAGCACTGACCTATTCTGAAAGAGTGGCTAGTGAAGTTTGTTATATTTTTGTTCTACTTTCAAAATTCCCTCATTGGTTTGTTCATTAAGTCTATTTCATTTTGGATTTCATCAATATGTCCAATCTCTTCTTTTTCTCTCTTCATCACTCTGCGGAAAGACTGACTTGTCCTCCAGCTTCAGGACAGCAGATGACTGGATTTCTTGGGCAGGATTGCAGAGTGTCTTTTCTTGGGGCTGTGGTGCTAGGGGTGTGGCTAGAAGGCAGAGGCCAGAGCCCTGATGTTCAGAGCAGGAAGAAACTCACAGAAGTCCATTTTCTGAAATCTTCAATTTCTTTCTTCAAAAACTTGAAGTACTTGTCATACATACCTTCACTTGTTAAAGAGTTGCACCAAGATATTTTATATTATTTTTGTGGCTATTGTGAAAGGTGTTATTTCCCTGCCCATTTGGTTTTTGTTGTTCTTATTCTGTTTGTTTATTTTTCATAATTTTTGATTTCTTTTTCTTTTTCTTTTTGTTAAGTCGTATCCAGCCATTTTACTGAAGATGCTTATCAGATGTAGGAGTTATTTGGTAGAATTTTGGAGGTTACTTATATATACTACCATATCATCTGCAATACTTCTTTGTTTCCAATTTATATCTTTTTGATTTGCCATAGTTGTCTTATTGTTGTAGCTAAAATTTAAAGTAATATATGGCATAGATATGAAGAGAGTGGGCAACCTTCTCTTGCTCCTGATTTTACTGGAGTTGCTTTGAGTTTCTCTCCATTTAATTTGATATTAGTTATTGGCTTGCTGTAAATTGCCCATATTATATTTAGATATGTCCCTTGTATCCTTGACTTCTCCAAGACTTTGAATTTTATCAATACTGTTCTTTTTACCATCTAATGAAATTATAATGTGCTTATTTTTTCTTACAGTTTATCTATGTGATTGATTATGTTAAGAGATTTTTGTATTTTGAATCATTTTAAATTCTCTGAGACAAAACCTTCTTGATCATAGTGGATGATCATTTTCATTTATTCTTGGGTTTGGTCTGTGAGTACTTTATTGAGAATTTTTTTGCATCGATGTGCACAAGAGAAATTGGTCTATAATTCTCTTTCTTTGTTGAGTCTTAGTGTAGTTTGGGTATCAGGGTAACTGTGGCCTCACTAAATTGATTTGGCAATGTTCCTTCTGTTTCTATATTGTGGAATAATTTGAAGAGTATTGTTATTAAGTCTTCTTTAAATGTCTAATAGAATTCTTCACTAAAACTGTCTGGCCCATGGTTTTTTTTTTTTTTTTTTTTTTTTTTTTTTTGGAGAGACTTAATGGTTGCTTCTATTTCTTTAAGGTTATAGGTCTATTTAACTTGTTTATATGATCTTGATTTAAGGTTAGCAAGTGGTATCTGTAAAGATTGTCTGTTTATTTTAAATTTTCTAACTTTGTGAGCACAGGTTTTTGTCTCTGATTTTAGTTGAATTGCTTAAAGTTTCTCTCCATTTAAATTGAATTTGGGTGTTGGCTTGATGTATATTGCCTTTATTATGTTTAGGTATGTATCTTGAGTTCCTAATCTCTTAATACTTTTTAACTTGAAGCAGTTGGATTTTGTCACAGATTTTTGTCAGCATCTAATGAGATAAGCATGTGTTTTTTTCCTTTACTTTGTTTATATGGCGGATTATATTAATTAATTTTTATATATTAAACAATCTCTACAACTAAGGGATGAAGCCTACTTGATCATGGTAGATGATGTTTTTGATGTGTTCTTGGATCTGATTTGCAAGTATTGTGTTGGGTATGTTTGTATTAATGTTTATAAGGGGAACTGGTCTAAAATTCTCTTTGTTGAGTATGCAGTTTAGGATCAGGTGAGGTCTGTGACCTCATAGAATGAGTTTGGTAATGTTTCTTCTGTTTCTATTTTGTGTAATAATTTGAGAAATATGAGGAGTATTGATATTAGCTCTTCTTTGAATGTCTGGTACAATTCTGTGCTAAAACCATCTGACCTTGGGCTTTTCCTTGTAGGGGGAGACTTTTAATAACTGCTTGTTTTCCTTAGAGTTTATATTATTTACTCAATCTTCATTTAATTTTGGTAAATGATATGTATCAAGAAAATGATCCATTTCATCTAGATCTTCTAATTTACAGGCTTTTGAAGTAAAACTTAATGATCCTTTGGATTTCCTAGGTGTCTGTTTTTATATCCCACCTTTCATTTATGATTTTGTTGATTTGGATACAGTCTTTCTCCATTTAGGTAGTTTGGCTAAGGGTTTGTCAATCTTGTTAATTTACTCAAAGAAACATTTCTTGGTTTCACTGATACTTTGTAGTGTTACTTGTGTTCCTAGTTTATCCATTTAAGCCATGAGTTTGATTATTTCTGCTGTCTACTCCTATTGGGCATATTTGTTTCTTTTTATTCTGGAGTTTTTAGGTGTGCTTTTAAGCCATTAGCATGAAATCTCTCTAATTTCTGTATGAAGGCATTTAGTGGTATGAACTTTCCTCTTAGCATTGCTTTCATTCTGTCCCATAAATTTGGGTATGTTATATCTTCCTTTGCATTGAATTCTAGAAAGTATTTTATTGTTTTCTTTATTTCTTCCCCAACCCAGGAGTCACTGAGTTGTTCAGTTTCCATGGGTTTGTAAGCTTCCTGTTGTTGCTGCAATCCAGCTTTAATTCACTGTGGTCTGATAAGATACAAGGGGTTATTTCAATTTTGTTATACCTATTGAGGCTTGCTTCACTTTGTAGTATGTAGATAATTGTAGAGAAGGTTTTATGATGTGCTGAAAAGATGGTACATTCTTTTGTGTTTGGGTGAAATGTTATGTAGATATTTGTTAGGTCCATTTGGGTCATATTGTCTATTAGTTCAATTTCTACTTTCTGTCTGGATGACTTGGCCATTGGTAAGAATGTTGACATAGTGGGTATGTGCTTTCCTTTCTTTAGTTTGTTGGGTGACATTATTTATTTCCTGAGGCTTCTTGGGTGTAGTTAGCCTCCTTGTGTAGGAGTTTTCTTCCTAGTATCTTCTGTAGAGCTGGATTTGTGAATAGATATTGTTTATATTTTGTTTTTTTATAGAATATTTTGTTTTTTCATGTACAGTGACTGAACGTTTTGCTGAGCATAGTAGTCTGGGCTGACATCTGTGGTTTCTTAGAGATTGCAGATTGGCTCAGGCCAGTCTAACTTTTAGATTCTCTATTGAAAAGCCAGAATACAGTGTAATTCTGATAGATTTGCCCTTCATATGTTACTTGGCCTTTTTCTGCGTTCTGTGTATTAATTTTTTTGCTTATTATATAGTAGGAGAATTTTTTTTTGATCCTATCTATTTGGGTGAGTTGTCAGGTTCCTAAATGTATATAGGCATATATTTCTTCACTTTAGGAAAATTTTCTTGTAAGATTTTGTTGAAATATTTTTGAACTTGAAGCTGTGAATCTTCTTTTATTCCTATTTTTTCTTAAGCTTGATCATTTCATAGTGTCCCAGATTCTTGGTTGTTATGTGTCATGTACTTCTAAGATTTAGCATTTTCTTTGACTTTGATTTCTTTAATCTTATCTTCTAAGCTTGAGTTTCTCTCATCAATCTCTTGTATTCTGTTGATAATTCTTGTGCTTGTATTTCCTGTTTGCTTCCCTAGGTCTTCCATCTCCAGAATTTCCAGTTTGTAGTTTTTTTTATTGTTTATATTTCCGTTTTTAGTTCTTGAACATTTTTATTCATTTTCTTCACCTATTTATTGTATTTTCCTATATTTCTTTATCATTGTTTTTCATTTCCTGTTTAAGGGCCTCAATCATCTTTATAAGATTTTTTGGCTTTGACTATGTTAGGATATTCAGGGTTTGCTGTAGCCGGATAGCTGGATTCCAGTGGAGCTATATTACCATGGCTTTTGCTGATTGTGTTCTCATAATGTTCTTTAGCAATCTGGTTGTCCCTGGTGATGGCTGGATGTTTTTGATGCCAGCTGGACTCCTCAGGGAGGCTGGTGGAGCCTGGCAATGGATCTCAAGGGACAGAGCACTGCTCATCTCTATTGAATGTGCTCCAGGTGGACCTGGCAAGCAGGGGATTGGCTGAGGAGGGGTCTAAACTGGATGCTCCTAGAACCCCCAAAGGTTCCTTGGGATAGCAAGGTGGGTTGTGGACCAGACAATGGAGGTCAGAGGACATAACACAACTCAACTCTGGTGGCTGTTGCCCCAGGTGGATCATACTAGTGTTTTGATTATTTTGTGGTGGTGGTGGTAGTAGGGATATCTTTTTTGATCCAATCTATTTGATGTTCTAAAAGCTTCTTGTACATTTATAAGAGTATCCTTATTAAGGTTAGGAAAAGTTTCTTCTGTGAATTTTTTAAAAATATTTTTCTGGGTCTTTTAGCCAAGATTCTTCCTTCAATTATTATTCTTACGTTTGGTCTTCTCATAGTAACCCAGATTTCTTGAACATTTTTGTGTCAAGAATTTTTTGATTTAATACTTTTTGATATATCAATTTCTTCCAACACATCTTCTATGCCTGAGAGTCTTTCTTCCATCTCGTATATTCTGTTAGTGATGATTACATCTATAGTTCTTGTTAGCTTTGCCTGATTTTTTTCATCTCCAGGAGTCCCTCATTTAGTGTTTTGTTAATTTCTTCTATTTACATTTTCAAGTCTAGAACAGTTTTACTTATTTCTTTCAGGTTTATTTGTTTGTTTTTCTTTGTTTTCCTTAATGGAGTTATTCATTTCCTCCTGTTGTTTATTTGTTTAACTGGATTTCTTTAAGGATGTATTAATTTTTTCCAATTGTTTGTGTTTTTCCTAAATTACTTTAAGGGATTTATTCGTTTCCTCTTTACAGAACACTATTAACTTCATAAAATTAGTTTTGAGGTCATTTTCTTATATTTCAATCATGTTGGAATATCCAGGCCTTTCTGTAGCAGGAATGCTGGGCTTTGGGATGCCATCCTGTCCTTGCTTTTGTGCTGTTATACTAACCTTTAGGCACTTGTATTTGGGGTGCTTATAGGTTTAGGTGCTGATTTCTGAGTTTGTTTCTGTTGGACAGATATTTTTTCTTTTGCTTTCTGTTTCATCTCATCTCTGGTCTTCTGACCTGTCTGGTCTTTGGTTCTGAATATTAGCCATCTTAAGGTCCACTAGGGTGGCTTTGATGGGGTTTGGTAGTCTACTTGAGCTCTGGGATTTTGGATGCCAGTGTTGTCTCTGGGTTCTAACTTCTTGAAACTGGCATTGCCTCTAGTAGACCAGGGGCTTTGGGGATTCTGGATTCTGGACTATGGGATTCCACATATCAATGGAATGTTGTTCTGGTAGAGTAGGGCATTTCTGGAGGGTTGAGGGACAGGACATGTAGTCAAGGTGAGGGTGTGATGTTTGGGACAACTAGGTGGGCTCTAAGGAGTGTTGGCAGGTAGGGAACCTGAGTTCTTACCTGGGGTTCTGAGTACCAGCATCCTCTCCAGGAATGCAGGGGGCTTCTGCAGTTTGAGCCAGGATATAAACTGTTAAGTGTTTTTAAATATTTTGAATAATGGAGATGTTTTTATCTTTAACAATTGTTTTAGTAACTAACTGTTCCAAATATTGCACAGCGTTTGATCTTTGTACCTTTTCAGGTCCAATAATAAGCCCCTTTTTATGTAGCATATCCTGAGTCATATCATATATGGATGGTAGCTCATCCTCTTTAGAGGTGGCTAACAGGATATTATCCATATAGTGAATAATACAAGCTAGTGGGAAGAACTGCCTCACTGGGTTTAAACCTTTCCTAAGTAGTACTGACATTTATTAGGGGAGCTTGTCATGCCTTGTGCTACTACAGTTCATAGATATCACACCTGAGGTTCTTTATGATTGAGTGACAGAGCAGAAAAGGCAAAGTGCACCATACCATCAGGATGAATATGTGTAGTACAAAAGCAATCTTTTAAATATAAAACTATTAAAGTCCAACCTTTAGAAACACCGAGGATGTAGGTAAACTGGGCTGTGAAGCTCCTATTGTCCACATGATGTCATTAACATTCTGTAATTCAATCAGTAATCACCATTTATCAGACTTCTTTATAATTGCAAAAATAAGAGAATTCTAGGGAGAAAAGGAGGATTTTATGCTCCCATCCTCCAACTGCTGAAAAACCTGTAATTTTTTTCCTCTCTCTCTCTCTCTCTCTCTCTCTCTCTCTCTCTTTCTTCCTTTCTGTTTTCTTTCTTTCTTTCCTTCTTCCTTTGTTTTTTGAAATAGGCCTTTGATATATTTTTTTTCAATGGCAGCTATATATGTTTATGATTTTGTGATTTTGTCCTTGTGGGGATATATAGGTTTAATAATCCTTTGCAAGCCTTTTCCTAGTCCTTTTTGATTTTGATATCCCATCTTTTACAAAAGCCATTGAGCTTGTGAAGATTAGGTAACATCAGAGAGATAAATATAGATTTCGGCTAATATAGATTTGTTTCCTGTAAAGTGTCTCTTCTCTAAACATTAACCCAAATGTAAGTAACATAAGGCTATAGGATTGTCATTGTGCCTTCTGGACCTATGCATTGCAATTTTGTAGCATTTTAAAAATCTTAGACCTCATATTTCCCAATACTATCAAGTTTGAATTTACTACTAGGCCAGTAGGGTAGCCATTCTTTTATAATTTTAATAGAAATATCAGCTTTAGAATCAATCAATCCTCTAAAAGTTTTTCCTTTAATTTAAAATCCAATGGTGGTTTATTATGTTCTTTCAATAAAGATGTTAAGACCTAGGGAAAATGGTAAGGCCTAGGTAACTGTCTAGCCTGCCATTTTGTGCTGTTACTAATGGTATAAGGAAACTTTCTCACTCTCTAGTTGATTGAAGATTCTGTTATAGTCTTTGCTTTTATAAGCTGCCCCTTGGATGGAGCCCAACATAAGATAGATACCTGCATTAATATAAGAGACTATTTGGAATAAGACTTCCATTTTGAGTAATAGTTGAATAAAGTTTAAGTTCCCAAGACCTCCTTGGGAACTGGCATCCTACTTGGTAAAAAAAGACATATATGTGGATAACTGCCAAAAAAGAGACATGTTATTATGGATGTGGATAACTGACAAAAAAGGAGACATGTTATATGGGTAAATGACGTCCTGGTGGGCAAGTTAAGACATGAATGTTAGACAAGGCTAGTCTGGCACAGCTGAATACCCAACCAATGGGAGCAGGATAAGTGTACAACAAAGATATATTTCCAAGGACATTCTATTTCTCTTCATCTTGATTGGTGAAATAACTAGGCACAGATGTTTGTGGATTTCAAGGCTTAAAAAATTTGTAGGAGCCTGGCTTAAGGTCACAGCCAGCTCCAGGTCTGTCCTATGGTCCTGATCTATCATTCCTGGTGCTCAATAAACTATCCCTGTCTTACTGAGATAAATGTGTGGCTTGTAAGTTATCCTGAACCCCAACAAAAACACTTGAAGTTATGGCTTTACCTTCACTACCAAATCCTTCCTTATTGAAGCACATTTTTCCCTGAACTGGTTATATATGGCAATAATAATAACTGTGCATGTTTTCTCCCACTTTAACTTGAAAAATCAGTGGGCACTGTGATCATGACTGTAGTTTCCCATGTATAGTTTTCATCAATGACTCCTATATGAACTATGATTATCCTCATTGTTTAACTACTGCGACCCAATTAAAGTTCAACTGCTCCAGACAATACAGGTCTTCAACACTCTGTGTGTAACTTAAAATGACAGTGAAGAGGAGAAACGACATCTTTAGGGCAAGGAATAACACCAATAGCAACACTTCTTTGAGTAGCAGCTTATAAAAATTATGTATTAATTACAATCTAAAGCTGATACAAATATTATTGGTTTTGGATTTAAGCACTATAATTTTGTAGTGACTGAATTGGGTCCCTTTAATTCATTTCCCTCTTATTTACTGTTATTGTTACTAAACAATTTCTTGTCATCCATATTAAATTTAGTTTGCCATTAGTCCTATGCTTTCCTTTCTTTCATTTAGGGCATAAGCTGGGACTCCTTGATTCTAAGTATTTATTCCTTGTAAAGGGCAATTCACATCATGTCTTTAAGTGTCTATGTAAACTGAAATTGAAACATTTTTCTGACATTTATATTTTAACTGCATAGGCTTCTAAAGCAACTAATTTTGCTCTGTTTGTAGGTCTTCACATTTCTACATAACTTCAGAAAGTCCATAAAATTTCCTATCTATCTCTGAGTTCTGATTATTTCTTGGCAATCTTCATTAGCATTATCAAAAGCAAGCTCTTTTAATAATAACTCTTGAATTTGTTCCCTTTTCACTTAAATGTTAATATCATTTCGAATTTCCCTATAAAATCAGTATAAGGTTCAGAAAGATCACACATAGTTTTTTATATAACTAGACCCAAAGTCAGAGCCCATATCAATTTTCATCCAACCATGTTAGGGATAGCAGATGGTTCATTGATACCCATTTACCAGCATTTCATATATGATATTTCCAGGATGATCCCATAGTCCTAGTTGAATTATTTCATGTGGTTCATCTGCATGCCACATTTACCACTGAAGAAACTGGGAAGGCTAAGAACCATTTTAGCAATTATATGAAAATCATATGTGAAGGGATTCTAGCCAGCTCAAACATGGTAAACATACCCTTCTCCCCAACTCCCTCTGCCTTGCTAAAACCTTTAGGTTGCATTCCTAAAGCTAGTCACTATGCTCTATTCCCTTATTTGGTCACTTTCTCTTCCTAAGACTGACTACCAAGGTCCAGTTGTCTAAGTATTGAAGTTCAACAATCAAAAACTTTCTTTGGCTCACTTAATTAACCTGTCCAATCAAAATTAAACAACTCTAACATAGAGTTTCCCCTTGTTTCTTTGTAAACTGCCATTTTTCTATTGGCCATGCCTGTCTCTTCTCTATCCAGAGACAGTCCTTTGTTTCATTCTAGAACAAATACCCCTGCCCCCTCTTCAGTGTTTTTTCTACCTTCTACTACATCCTCTATCTCCTGTCTTTGTTTTATATTCCCTGTCCTTTGTCCCTCTTCATTGTTGCTGCAACTATAAAAATATTCATAATATGAAACAACAGGTCTATAGGAAGCACAAGCTTTTAAAAATATTTTATTATATTTAGAGTCAAATCCTGATAAATACTTTAATTTTGCTAAGATTGCACTGAAAATACCAAGCACAATTCATGAAGACAAGAAAGAATTGGTGAACAAATTCTGTTTGTCTATCATGCTCTAGTTTGCCTAGGTTGTAAACTTCGAATTTTCATAACTTTTCCTACATCCTTATTAGGAAGTAGACATAATTAAAGATTAAATTTGCTATCAAATTGCTTGCCCAAGGCTTCAGGGTCATTTTCATGCAATAGACTATGAATATGTATCTAAAGGAGGCTTGAATAAGAGTGCTGAGGGATCAATCACTTAGTTATTGGTGCCATTGCTTCTACTTGTGCTTTGCTTGCATGAGCCAAATTTCCTTTTTTTGCCTCTTTCACCAATTTTAAGGTTTGATATCCAGTTTTTATTTATTCAAGAAATTAACCATTTCTTCCTCATGATTAACATCTTCTTATCTCCTGAAGTATTTTGATATATATAATATATATAATATAGAATTAAATTTATATATTTATATTATTAATAAAAATATATATATGATAATATATATTGTTGGATATGTCTATGTCCATGTATCTAAATGAATTGGATTGTTCCCTTGTTTAAGTTTCACTATTTTGCTGGTTCACCATTCGTATCTGTAACCTGAGATAAAAATCATAAACTACTTGCAAAATTTAATGGTTGTGATTTTAATCGCTTTAAAAAGATACATAATGGTAAAGGAAAATTCCCTGGTTTTGTCCCATTGTTCTATCACCTCATCTGTTTCCATCTCTTTGTAGTAGTTGAAGTCACATGACTGATTTGTGGTGCACTTGCTATCACTCTAGAGGTGGGACCTGAAAGAATGAGGCAGTAAATGAGTCAAACTAAAATCTCATGTAATAGCCAATTTTATTCATTGTATCCTACAATTTTTAATGTGGGTAAAAGAGTATACGAGTAAAGTGTAAAATCACAAGGACAATGTCCACATGGTGAATAAGTTGTATGCAGCATAAAATGTTTTTCCAAAAGACATATAAACAAATAACAATGCCAGTTGGAATGAAAAATTTGAAGTAAACTAACTTCTATTCAGTACATATGGAGGGTACAAAGCAAATTCCAAGAACAATGCCATGGTTTGAATAATTAAGTTCCAAGACTCTTGTTTCCTTACAAGCACTTAGAATTCTTGCAACACTCCTTTTTTGGACCGTGTTCTGACATTTTATTTTTAAAATTCTGGAACATCATGATACATTTCTAAAATTTAAGTGCTGTTGGCTAATTTACAAAAGATAATCTTTGCTTGACAGACCATGGTGAAAAAGGTTCTGTAGTAAGCTTCTCCACCTCATAATTTATATATGCTATATTTGAGAATAAATTCTGTATAACCATGATGTTTCAAATTTATACTGAAGAAAAACTAAAACCAGTTGTAATGATCTGAATAATTTTATACATAGCAAGTTTAAGTTCACTGTAAACTGTCTTACTACACAGGAATCTCAGGGTAGAGACACATCATACAGAGGCAGCATGGTTGGTAGTCTGGGTTCTACAGACAGATACCTGGATGTAATGAATATTAATTTACCACTTTTTGAAGGAAGTCGACAAACTTTTATTCAATGCTAGAAGCTCACATAAAAACACAAAGAAATTTGTTATTTGGATTAAATTAAAGGTGATAGACATGCAAATCTTTCACACAGTATATGTAGTATGGATAGCTCTCCATAAATGTTACTTGCAAAATTCTTTGTGTTAAGTGTTAACTAGATAACCAGCTAAAATTATGCTTTGTTTTTCTTAAATTTTACTCTTAAATGTTCTCCTCATAAAAATAACTCCTCATAAAAAGTAAAAGTTTTAATGACCTCCTGAAAATCCTAATACATTCTTGAAAAATACTTTCTTTGCGTGGCTGACACAAATTCATTGAACTCACTATAAGCAGTGGGGTAGCACATGATTCTCAAGGTGACCTTTAAAACTTACATTCTCAATGTTCTTAGTTACAAAGCATTATTTTGTTTCTGTGAATATACTTAATAAAGTTATTGTCTTTATAATATAGTTGTAAATTTTTAAAAATATTTTTCAAATTCTCTTACGGTCAATAATGAAAAAGATCTCTGTCTACTTGTGTGAGATTGAAGTCAGGGCTCCTTGCCAGGACACAAAATAGAATTCAACTGACCTTAATAGCATGCAGTCTATTATTTGAGGAGGAAGATAAAAGGATAGAAGTCCAATTGAAAGAAAAAGTGCTAAATATCTTCCTGTATAATAATGACAATTCAAATCTGGTTTTACAACTTTTATAATTGAAGCTGAACAATGGTGGCCTGATAAGAATGAATTTAGTTATGTGCTATTTGAAGAAATTAATAATTCTATCCAACAATTCCTTCCAAAATTTCAACAAAACAACATAGAAGTCTCAACATAAGAGAAAAATTTAAATTTCCAAATTGTTTGTTGAATCTTAATGTGATTCAGGTTGACTTATCTAACATGGAAAAATTCATATTCACTCCTGTATTTTGAAATATTTATGAGTTTACTTTTAAGTTTATATAGTTGTTGCTGTTGGTAGTGGTGGTGGTGGTGTGTGTGTGTGTTTCAATATGTATGTGCTACAGCATACAGTGGAAACATTTCGAAATATACTCTCTTATACTACGTGGGTTCTAGGAATCACCCCCATGTGGTCAGGCTTGGTAGCAATAAGCTTTATATACTGAGGTAACTTTCTGCTTCTGCTTTTGAAATCTGAATTATTATTTTCTCATCACAGCTATGATAACTTGTGATATGCTTGTTTCATTTGTATTATAAAAACATGTCTATGAAGGACATTAATCTGACAGTTATCAGATCTGTATTATTTATTTTGACAATAATATATATATGATTAAATTTTATTACTTCCTTATTTGGATATCACTTCTATAATCTAAATGGCTCTAAACATTAGAATGAGATTTTAAAATCCACGAATCCTATGTTACAGTCACAAATTAGGTTGTAAAGATACGGCTAAATATTTCAAAATATGTCACAATATCTTCACATTGAGCTAAATCTTGCAAAAGATAATTTACCTACTCAAAAATCAGTAAGGGATCTATTTTCATTTTCTTATGTTAACATTTCAGCTAAGAACATAGTTGAGCAGGTCTCTTTGTGAGACTTTGAAGCATCTTTTGGGTATACGCCCAGGAGTGGTATAACTGGGTCCTGAGGTAGAACTAGTTCTAGTTTTCGGAGAAAGCACCAAATTGATTTCCTAAGTAGTTGTACAACTTTGAACTTTCACCAGCAATGAAGTGTTCCCTTTGCTTCACATCCTCACCAGCATGTGAATTTTGATCTCAGTCATTCTGATGGGTGTAAGATGAAACTTCAAGGTTGTTTTTATTTGCATTTCCATGATGACTGAGGACTTTAAACATTTTAAAAGTGTTTCTCACCATTTGAGATTCCTCTGTTGAGAATTCTCTGTTTTGTTCTGTACTCCATTGTTTTTTTGTTTCCTTTTTTTTTTTTTTTAATTTTATTTTTTTTGCTTATTCACTTTATAACCCGTCCCAGTCACCCCCTCCCACAATCCTTCCCCATCTCTTGTTTTCTGAGTACCCCCTCCTCCTGTATCCCCCACCCTGCCACTTTAAGTCTCTGAGAGGCTAGGTGCTTCCTCTCCCATTGAGGCCAGATGAGGCACCCAGCTAGAAGACCATACTCCATATACAGCTGCATGTTTTGGGAATAGCCCCCACTCCAGATGTTTGAGACCTGCATGAAAACCAAGCTGTACTCCATTGTTTTAAAAATTTTACCAAATACCAATTCTTTAGTAAGTTTTCCTATCTACAATGTTTCTTCTTTTTGTAAAATTCTATTTATTTACATTTCAAATGTTATTCCCCTTCCTGGTTTCCCCTTCACAAACCCTCTACCCTACTCCCCTCCCCCCTGCATCTATGAGGGTGCTCCCCACCCATTCTTCTACTCCTGCTTCACTGCCTTAGCATTCCCCAAAGATGGGCCATTGTGCTTTCACAGGACAAAGGGCCTCCTCTTCCACTGATGCCAGATAAGCCCCTCCTCTGCTACATATGCAGTTGGTGGGTAGGGGAGCCCCCTCATAGAGGTAGGGGGAGGGGAGATGGGATAGGGAGTTTCCCAAAAGGAGACTTGGAAAGGGGGAAAATTGAAATATAAAGAAAATAACCAATAAAAATAGGTTTCTACAATAAAAAAAAAAATAAAGAAAACATCAAAACACTTTGACATACCTCATCCATAAGGTATTTCAGTATGAGTAGCAAAGTGTACAAAACAATTTAGGTAATCAAAGACAGTTTGTTAAAAATCTGACTTTTTGACATGCCAACATGAGCACCTCATTTTCGATTTTCATCTTAGTTCTCACATAAGAGTTACAGAAGACTTGGCCTCCAAGATGAAAGTAGTGATAATAGTGATTTGGGGACTGCTGAACAAAAAAGGCTGACCTACTCTGTGTGTGTGTGTGTGTGTGTGTGTTGTGTGTGTGTGTATTCATTATATATACATTATACTATGTATATATATCACAGATACTGCAGGGCAATACTATGAATGAAGTATGTCTGAAATGGAAGGATAATTTTTGATAGAATCTAGAACTGAATAAGGTAGGTACCTGGCTGGGTAGATGCAGTCAAATACAGAATACTAAAATATATTTGCTGAGACCCAGAATGCTATGATGCCCACAGCATCTTCTCTATGTTCTATACTGGGCAAACACAGGACTAATTAATCCAAATAATATAAAGAGATATCCAGGAGTTAAGAAAATTCCTGGAGACTAGGCATGAATTTTACTTTCTTTCCTAACTTAAGATGAAAAATCTACATTTAAACTCACTTGAAAAAACACATTTTCCCTTTGACCTAACCATAATTCACCCCATCTCTGAGCTAGTCCCATATGCTGTGGTGTATTTTCTGTAATTTCTACAAAGTCAGACTTCTCTTATTTTGCAGTTTATTATCTGGGTAATATCTACAGCACATAATATATTTTTATTCTGTAAGAAAAGACATTCTTCAAATTCTAAACAAAATGACAATGATCTATCTTAAATTCACAAATACCATATTCTTTGAAGTCATTATACTTAAGTTTTAAAATTTTATCTATTTGTTTTACTTATTTATTTACTATTGTGTATTAGTGGCTTTTTTTCTGCAAGGAGTCTGCACACTGCAAGTATACCTGGTTCCTGTGGTGGCCAAGAAGCATTAGATTCTTAGGTCCTGGAGTTGCAGATGTTTGTGAGCTGCTGTATGAGTGCTGAGAATTGAACTTTGGAAAGGCAATCATGTTCTTAACTACTGAGCCATCTCTCCATGTCTCAAAGATACTATTTTTTAATTATTTCCCTGCTACCTACCAGTAACTGCATGAACCCAATGTACTTTATTGACCTCAGTAAAAGCCAATAGTTTAAATATTACTAAAAAGACTCTTCATTTCAAATTTACTATTTGTAAGCTGTAACTTCTCACAGAGAAAGGTGCAAATCACCATGACCAACCTTTGTAACTATATTTAACTCAAATCTTTGTCAAATTTAACGATAACACAAACTATTTCCTAGCTAGTTCCTTGGTGTTAAATCATTTTAGTTTCTCCCCCTTGACCATGACCTGTTCTCAGAAGTTATGTTGGTTAACTCTCTTCTGTGACTAAGTTAGTCACATCACTTGCACATATACATAGACATACAACATTATAGTAAAATAACTTGTTGCTTCACCTCCTTCTCTAGTCTTTCTACCTCCCTGAACTGTGATATTTTTTTATAGAATCCTTAGTTTTAGTTCTTACTCAGTGTTAGAACTGAGATATGAAGGCTGATGTAGTAGGGTTCTGGATGCCGCTGAATTCTTGGAAAGTCAGAGGATTCTGAAAGCTGTGACCCAATAGATGGAGTAGTTTCTTGATAGACTTATGATGTTACAGAAGGCTAGAGAAACTATCAGGTGATCCCCAGCTGGAGGAAATAGTCTACATCTTTTCTTCCTCTTTGCTTCCTGCTGCAGGGAAGTAAGCTGCTTTGCTCTACCACCATGGCATCCTTCCTTACCACAGCTCAGAAACATCCACATTTGTCAACCATGGCATGAAAGTTTTGAAACTACAAGCCAAGAGTTTGTAGAATTGATTCTGGATGCCTCCCTTATCCCAGGTCTTTGTCTCATCCTGGAGATGCCCCCACTTCCTTACCCCCATCAGTTGCAGATTTCCATTCATTTTCATGGCCATTCTAGCCATCTCTCCTGTTTTTCCCCACGCCTGATCTTGACCCCCTCATTTCCCTCTCCAGTCCCTCCTTTCCAGTTCCCTTCCTCCATCTGCCTCTTATGACTATTTTATCCCCCTTTCTAAGTGAGATTCAAGCTTCCTCACTTGGGCCTTCCTTCTTGTTTACCTTCTTTGGTTCTGTGGAGGGTAGCATGGTACCTGTATTTTATGACTAATATCCACTTATAAATGAGTGTATACCATTCATGTCCTTTTGGGACTGGGTTACCTCAGGAATGAATAGTATTCCATTGTGTAGTCAACCCATTCACAAAACTTTCAACCCAAAATTTATCCTGTCTACAAGTAATGCAGGCATGTAGGAGAAACAGAGACTAAGGGAATGGCCAACCAATAACCAACCCAAATTGAGACCCATCCCATGGGCAAGCACCAATCCCTAACACTAGTAATGTTACCTATTATGCTTGCAGATAGGAGCATAATTTCCTCTGAGAGACTCCACCTAGTAACTGACTCAAAGCGATGCAGGTACCCACAGTCCAACAGTGGATGGAGCTTGAACTCTTATGGATGAATAGGAGGAAGGATTCAGAGCCCTAAAGGAGATACGAACTGTGGGAAAACTAGGGGCCCGCAGCAGGAGGCCCCAGGCCCACGAGGCAGCCCGGACCTGGGACCTGCGAGGTGGAGGCTGCCTGGAGGCAGCCTGTCTCTCTTACCAGAGGAAGGTCCCAGGTTCCAGTGGCTGGAGGCTTCGGTGGCGGCAGGCCCGGCAGGCGCCAATGATATGAGGAAGTCCTTGGTTCCAAAAGGCTTTATTGTCATGGCAGATGGTGGATGGATCTGGATTTAACCCCCCAAACTCAGGGCAGACCTGGGTTAAGTAGGGAGGGAGAAAGGGGGAGGTTCTGGGGGCAATGCTTAATTGGCTCCGCCCTCTGACCTCATTAGTATGTAAATCTCTAGGGCCTGAGGCCTGTAGTCACACCCTCTACCTGTGCACTTTGGGAGGGCTGTAATGGCCTTTCGTGACTGAACAATGTAGGTCTATGGAGATTGGACTGCTTGTCAGGACCCTGAGTTCTGGGGGCGTGGCCGAACTCCTGCCGTTTCTCCCTTGGAGTCTCGGTTTCTAGGCCCATGCCCAGCCAAGAACCAGGATACCCTTACACAGTCCCACAAGGAACTCCACAGGAAGACCAACAGAGTCAACTAACCTGGACCCTTGGGGCTTTCAGAGTCTGAACCACTAACCAAAGAACATACACGGACTCTATGGAGGCCTCCCAACTCATATATAGTAAATGTGCAGCTTGACATTCATGTGAGTCCTGAACAACTGGAATGGGGACTATCTAAAACTCTGTTGCCTGTATATGGGAAATGTTCTACTAGCTGGCTGCCTTGACTGGCCTTTGTGGGAGAGGAAGTGCCTAGCCTTGCAGGGACTTGATGTACCAGGGTAAGGGAGGATGTCCAGGGGGGCCCTCATTAGCTCAGAGGAGAAGGGGAGGGGGAGGAGGGAAGGATTGTGGGAGAGGAGCAGTGAATGGAATAGAGTGAATAAGTAAACAAAAAAAATAATTTAACTTTTTAAAAAAGTGACAGAAACAATGGGTAAACTTTCTAATTGCTCCCAATAATCTATGAATAAAGCTACATAAATTTATATTAGTGAAAACAAATGATGAAAATTAAATGTATTAATTTTAAAGAAAATACTAAGTTTAAAATACTCATTCCCTATTAGAAAGATATTTTTTAGGGGACATTTTATAACTCTCTTCATAGTGGGGTCCAGGTAACAAATATTTTGAAAATAATCTTGGGCAAGGGAAAACTCAATTCCTTTGAGGGCTCAAGGAAGTGTTTTAATATTGCAAGCTTTGCACAACCCATTACTTCAATTGTAAAATTAATGACCACTTAAATGCTTGCTTATAAGTTCTCTGAACCTGTTTCTAGGACTCACAGGGTGTATAGTATAAGATCCCTACCACTTAGCACCTTTATCCACTATAGCAATTAGTTGTTTGGTTACATCAAACCTTTTTTTTTTTTTTTTTACTTTGCAGATATTTTTCTTTTTATTTTTATTTGTTTTAAATACCAATAAATACCTCTGGGTATTTGCACCAACTTTTCTTCTATTTGTTACCTCTCCCTTTTGTTTGCAAAATACTGCCTCTTTAAAATTGAATACAAATGCATTTTTCTAGATAAAAACTCCATAAATCTCATTCTTAGTTAGAATTCTTCTATAGACTCATAGTGTTATATAATTTACAGGGCCAGCAAGCAACAACCTATTTAAAATCAATTAAAATTGAATAAATATACCAATAATTTTCTGGCTTTATAAGAAAACAGAAATATGATGTTAAAGGTTTGATTCTTTATTTTTTTTTGTTCCTCAGCATACTCTTCTTTTTTTTTTTTTTTATAGGAAATTTTTTTACATTTCAGATATTCTCTCCCTTACCCCATTTCCCCCCTCCCTCCCAGGAACTCACTATCCCTTCCCCCCTCCTCCTGCCTCCACGTGGTGTACCCACCACCTCCCCCTTCTCACTCCACCTCGTCCCGCCCGTGTCCACCTATGGCAGATCTCTTCTCCCACTTATATATAGCTCCCTTGCATATATAGCTGGAGCCATGGGTCCCTCCCTAAGAGCTCCCAGGCTGGTGATTTAGATCCTGGGGGCTCTGGTTGGTTGGGATTGTTGCTTTCCTCAGGTGTCTCGAATCCTCTCAACTCCTTCAGCCTTTTACTCTATCTTCTCCATTGGGAACCCCATGTCAGTTTAATGGTTAGCTGTGAGCTTCTGCCTCTGAGTATGTCAGACTCTTGCAGACTTCTAAGGAGACAGCTATATCAGGCTCCTGTCAGCATGTACATCCTGACATCCACATCAACGTCTACCTTTGGTGACTGCACATAGGATGGATATTCAGGTGGAATGGTTTGTCTCTCCTTCAGTTTCTGTCCTGCACTGTTTCTCCATATTTGCACCCTTGAGTATTTTGTTACTCCTTCTAAGAAGAACTGAAGCCCCCCTACTTGGTCATCGTTCTTCATGAGCTTTATGTGGTCTGTGAGTTGAATCTTGGGTTTTCAGGCTTCTGGGCTAAATCCAATAATCAGTGAGTGAATACCATGTATGTTCTTTTGTGATTGGGTTACTTCACTCAGGATGATATTTTCTAGTTCCATCCATTTATATAAGAATTTATCAAATTCATTGTTTTTAATAGCTGAGTAATATTCCATTGTATAAATTACCAATTTTTTGTATCCATTCCTCTGTTGAAGGGCATCTGGGTTCTTTCCAGTTCTGGCTATTATAAATAAAGTTGCTATAAACATATTGGAGCATATGTCCTTGTTATTGTTAGAGCATCTTCTGGGTATATACCAGGAGTGGTATAGCTGGGTCCTCACGTAGTGATATGTCCAATTTTCTGAGGAACCGCCAGACTGTTTTCCATAGTGGTTGCACCATCTTGCAATCCCACCAACAATGGAGGAGTGTTCCTCTTCTCCACATCCTCGCCAGCATCTGCTATCACCTGAGTTTTTTATTTTAGCCACTCTGACTGGTGTGAAGTGGAATCTCAGGGTTGTTTTGATTTGCATTTCCCTGATGACCAAGGATGCTGAACATTTCTTTAGGTGCTTCTCGGCCATTTGCATTTCCTCAGTTGAGAATTCTTTGTTTTGCTCCTTACTCCATTTTTAATAGGGTTATTTGGTTGTCTAGAGTCTAATTTCTTGAGTTCTTTTATATATTGGATATTAGTCCTCTATCGATGTGGATTGGTAAAGATCTTTTCCCAATCTGTTGGTTGCCGTTTTGTCCTATTGACAGTGTCCTTTGCCTTACAGAAACTTTGCAATTTTATGTAGTCCCATTTGTCAATCTTGATCTTAGAACAAGCCATTGGTGTTCTGTTCAGGAACTTTCCCCTGTGCCTAGGTATTCGAGGGTCTTCCCCACTTTCTCTTCTATTAGTTTTCAGTGTGTCTGGTTTTATGTGAAGGTCTTTATCCACTTGACTTGAGCTTTGTACAAGGAGATAGGAAAGGATCGATTTGCATTCTTCTGCATGTTGTCCTCCAGTTGAACCAGCACCATTTGTTGAAAATTCTGTCTTGTTCCACTGGATGGTTTTAGCTCCTTTGTCAAAGATTAAATGACCATAGTTGTGTGGGTTCATTTCTGGGTCTTCAACTCTATTCCACTGATCTTCCTGCCTGTCTCTGTACCAATACCAGGCAGTTTTTTATCACTTTTCTCTGTAGTACAGCTTGAGGTCAGGGATGGCGATTCCTCCAGAAGTTCTTTTATTGTTGAGGATGGTTTTCGCTATCCTGGGTTTTTGTTGTTCCAAATAAATTTCAGAATTTCTCTTTCTAGTTCTGTAAAGAATTGAGTTGGATTTTAATGGGGATTGCATTGAATCTGTAGATTGCTTTTGGCAAGATGGCCATTTTTACTATATTAATCCTGCCAATCCATGAGCATGGGAGATCTTTCCATTTCTGAGATCTCTTCAATTTCTTTCTTCAGAGACTTGAAGTTCTTGTCATACAGATCTTTCACTTGCTTGGTTAGATTCACCTCGAGGTATTTTTATATTATTTGTGACTATTGTGAAGGGTGTCATTTCCCTAATTTCTTTTTCAGCCTGTTTATCTTTCATGTAGAGGAAGGCTACTGATTTGTTCGAGTTGATTTTATAACCTGCCACCTTGCTGAAGTCGTTTATCAGGTTAGGAGTTCTCTGGTGGATTTTTGGGGTCACTTAAGTATACTATCATATCATCTGCAAATAGTGATATTTTGACTTCTTCCTTTCATATTTGTATTCCTTTGATTCTTTTTGTTGTCTAATTGCTCTGGCAAGGACTTCCAGTACTATATTGAATAGGTAGGGAGAGAGTGGGCAGCCTTGTCTAGTCCCTGATCTTAGTGGGAATCTTCAAGTTTCTCTCCATTTAGTTTGATGTTGGCTATTGGTTTTGCTGTATATTGCTTTTGTATGTTAAGGTATGGCCTTGAATTCCTGTTTTTCCAAGACTTTTACCATGAAGGGATGTTGGATTTTGTCAAATGCTTTCTCAGCATCTAATGAGATGATCATGGGTTTTTTTCTTTGAGTTTGTTTATATAGTGGATTACATTGATGGATTTCCGAATATTGAACCATCCCTGCATTCCTGGGATAAAGCCCACTTGATCATGATGAATGATTGTTTTGATGTGTTCTTGGATTCGGTTTGCTAGAATTTTATTGAGTATTTTTGCATCATATTCATAAGAGAGTTTGGTCTGAAGTTCTCTTTCTTTGTTGGGTCTTTGTGAGGTTTAGGTATGAGTGTGATTGTAGCTTCATAGAACGAATTGGGCAGTGTTCCTTTGTTTCTATTTTGTAGAATAGTTTGAAGAGAATTGGTATTAGGTCTTCCTTGAAGGTCTGATAGAATTCTCCACTAAAACCATCTGGTCCTGGACTTTTTTTGGTGGGGAGTCTTTTAATGACTGCTGCTATTTCTTTAGGGGTTATGGGACTGTTTAGATGGTTTATTTGCTCCTCATTTAACTTTGGTACCTGGTATCTGTCTAGAAAATTGTCCATTTCATCCAGATTTTCCAGTTTTGTTGAGTATAGGCCTTTGTAGTAGGATCTGATGATTTTTTGAATTTCCTCAGTTTCTGCTGTTATGTCTCCCTTTTCAGATCTGATTTTATTAATTTGGGTACTGTCTCTGTGCCCTCTGGTTAATCTGGCTAAGGGTTTATCAATCTTGTTGATTTTCTCAAAGAACCAACTCCTGGTTTTGTTGATATTTTGTATAGTTCTTTCTGTTTCTACTTGGTTGATTTCAGCCCTGAGTTTGATTATTTCCTGACGCCTACTCCTCTTGGGTGTATTTGCTTCTTTTTGTTCTAGAGCTTTCAGGTGTGCTGTCAAGTTGTTAATGTGTGCTCTCTCCAATTTCTTTTTGTGGGCACTTAGAGCTATGAGTTTTCCTCTTAGCACTGCTTTCATGGAGTCCCACAAGTTCTGGTATGATGTTTCCTCGTTTTTGTTAAATTCTAAAAAGTCTTTAATTTCTTTCTTTATTTCTTCCTTGACAAAGTCATCATTGAGTAGAGCATTGTTCAGTTTCCACATGTATGTGGGTTTTCCCTTGGTTCCGTCTTATCAAAGACCAGCCTTAATCCGTGGTCATCTGATAGGATGCAAGGGATTATTTCAATCTTTTTGTATCTATTGAGGACTGTTTTGTGACCAATTATATGGTCTATTTTGGAGAAGGTACCATGAGGTGCTGAGAAAAAGTATATTCTTTTGCTTTAGGATGAAATGTTCTATAGATATCTGTTAAATCCATTTGGTTCATAACTCTGTTAATTTCAATGTGTCTTTGTTTAGTTTCTGTTTCCATGATCTGTCCATTGGAGAGAGAGGGGTGTTAAAATCCCCCACTATTATTGTGTGAGTGCAATGTGTGCTTTGAGCTTTAGTAAAGTTTCTTTTATGTATGTGGTGCCCTTGCATTTGGAGCATAGATATTCAGAATTGAGAGTTCATCTTGGTAGATTTTTCCTTTGATGAGTATGAAGTGTCCTTCCTTATCTTTTTTGATTACTTTTGGTTGAAAGTCGATTTTATTTGATATTTAGAATGGCTACTCCAGCTTGTTTCTTGGGACCATTTGCTTGGAAAATTGTTTTCCAGCCTTTTACTCTGAGGTAATGTCTGTCTTTGTCACTGAGGTGCGTTTCTTGTATGCAACAAAATTCTGGGTCCTGTTTATGTATCCAGCCTGATAGTCTAGTCTTTTTATTGGAGAATTGAGTCCATTGATGTTAAGGGATATTAAGGAAAAATGATTGTTGCTTCCTGTTATTTTTGTTATTAACATATTTAAAATCAATTAAAATTGAATAAATATACCAATAATTTTCTGGCTTTATAATGAAAACAGAAATATGATGTTAAAGTTTGATTCTTTAATTGTTTTCAGAACCAAATGGTTTTCTAGCCTCTCACGTAGTTTGGAGGCTTAACACATTTGGTTGCCAACTTCCTCTCTATCTTCCTTAATTCACATTTGAATATTCCGCGACATCTCTATACCATAACATAGACAACAAGTAAGTGATGTAAATTGGTACACTCATAAAAATAGAGTAATGATTTACATATTATTTATTACTCTAATTTTAATGACATGCATTATTTCATAACATAAGATTTCAGGGAAAAATAAGATCAGACATTATAATTTACCACTCTCAAACATTTACTTCTGGGTCTCCTTAAAAACAAAACCTTCTCATATTAGCATACACTAATACAAATTCAATTGTTAAACATCACCCAGAAACAATATTACTTAAATAAAGGAATTACCTATACTTTTATTTATGTCTTATTGACTAGTAAAAGGAAATGTTGAAAATGAAGTTTTGAAAACTAAGAAAAAAAAAAGGCAGAGTTTTCTGTGAATAATTCCTGGCCAGTTGGATCATATTTGGCTTTAAGCCACTAGAGAGGCTGTTAAGAAATAGACTCTCTGCCTATGATTTTTATGGCAAGTCCTTAAGTATAGAATGTGTTCCATATTATTTATGACCATAGTGTGCCAAACTAATGAATTAAAAATAGTTAATGTGGGAAGTCAAAGAAGAAAAAAAATGATCTTTGCCAAGTTGGAAGAAATGGGCTGAGACATATGTCGTCAGTATGGAGCAGGGACATTCATCATGTGTTCTGTCACTGTATATGGAGGATCGTGACAGTGTGGACACAGATAATTTGTAACAGATGTTAATGTAAAAATACATTTTCACCTTTGCCAAAATTTCACGTTTCAAACAGATAACATTTGCTAGTTGTATCACATTAGTATTTTAATATATTTTATAATAATTTACTCTAAAATAGATTTAGGCACGAACAAAAGAAATTTCAACAAAGTAGATTTAAATGGGGTATAAATCCAGTATGTGTTTGGAGAGCCACAGCTCAGACAGAATCACAAAGAAACCAGCTCTATAGGAGTCCTGCTTCTGCTACTTCCCAGGGGCCAGAGGATTATTCTATTTAATGCCAGACAGAAAAATATTGTCTGCTTTTAACTTATTTATTATGAGATAGATGAATTTTCTTGCATGAAATAAAAAGCATAATTTAGAACAATGAAACTTCAAAAAAAGATAATAGATAAAAGTAAAACTAGGCATTTGCAAATGTGAGGATAATGAACAGAATCTGACTACTCATTGCAACAGATACCAAGCCAAAAATACATCATTCTACAAGGCTTCCTAACCGAACACGTGCAAAGTGCACATAGTGCACCATTTTGTTGCTTAGCTGTATCGTGAGTATACTACTCATGCTGACATTTGTAATTTTCTACTTGTGTTAATGAGAATTTTTATGTTATTATGTTCAGCATGCTACATATTGATAAGATGATCATGTGGCATTAAAAAAGGTTTGACTCCCCAGTTTTCCAGCATTCTTTGCCATACACATGACCCTACATCCTATTTGTATTGCTCAATATTCTATTAAGCTTATACTGACCTGAAATCTTTATTTCTACTGGACAATTTTGATAATGTACATACATAATAAACAATAAAATAAAAATATAAGCACAAATTAATGCATATCAGAAAGTATACTAATTTTTATGCCTTATACAGGTTGTCAATATTCTTTACATTGTTCTATGATTTACAGATTTTTACTTAATATCTGTTCCTAATAATACCATGATAGTTATAATAGGAACAACATGTTTTGCTTTTATCTAATACAGATTTTTTTCCTCACATAATGTATCCTGATTACAGTTCATCTCCTTCTACCCCTTCACTTCTTCCCCTTCCATCTAGATCTACCACTTTCTGTTTCTTTTTAGAAGACAAAAAGGCTTTGATAGAATAATAATAAAATATATATATATTGTACAATAATATAAGGATATAAAAGAAAACTAACATATTGGAATTAGAGAAAAACAAACAAATAGAAGCAAAAGAGTCCAAGAACTCCTACAAGAAACAGAAACTCATTTGTTCAAGCACTGAGAATCTCATAAACACAATAAACTAGAAACCATAATATAAATGCAAAGAAACTATAGGATCAAAAGAGAGAAAAAAATATAAAGAAAACAAAATAAAAAGCAAAAAATAATAAAGTAAATAAAAAATTTAAATTAATATAAAATAAAAATTCAAAACAAAACAAACAAACAAAAAAAAAACAAACAAAAAACAAAACAAACAAAAAAACAAAAGGAAGGACCCTGACAACATTAGGAAACAAGAAAAGTCCAAAGATGCCTTTGTGTTCTTTTGGCCATCTACTGCTAGATCAGGTGAAACTTTCTTGTAGAAAATTAAACGTGCATTTGCAAGTACTTATTAATTGGTGATTGCTTCTGAGTGTCCACTTCTCCTTTCAACTCTAGGGCCCTTTCTTGTTCACAACTGTGCAGGCCCTGTGTATGTTGTCTCAGTCTCTGTAAGTACATATGAGCTTTAATCATACTTATTTAGAGGGTCTTGTTTTCTTGGTGTCTTCTATTTCCTTTTGTACTTATACTTTTTCTGCCTCCTCTTTCATGTACCCACGGAGCATTCTTTTTTGTAAAGAACAACATAATATTCTCTTTGATGTGAATATATTTAGCACATTATACAAAACATACTGTCTGTATTTTATAAGTATCTCATAATAAACATACTTGATTCATCTGTATCTTGTATATGTCTTTTATTCTTACATATACTTGTATCTGCACAATTTTTATCATTTGAAGAATAAACATTCTTGGAAAATCCTTGAAAATTCTTGAAAAATTCTTAAAGAATAAAGATTCTTGGAAAAATATTTTGGAAGCAGTTAGTGTATTTTACTCTCTAGTATCAATAAGGTGACTTATAAATTGTTTACATCTATTATTCTTTGCATTTTTAACCTCTAAGAATATGATCGATGATAATCAGATTACAACCATATATATATATATATATGTATATACACATATGTATATATCATACTTTATTTTAAACATGAATATTCATATATTTAAAAGTCTTTAACACCATGTTTGTTTACCAAAATAATAGTAGCATTTTCTCTTCTAGGGTCTATGATCTTTCTAAACAAAGGTTTACAGGCTTTGATTTTTTAAAAAACGTACTTTTAATAAGGGTTCTCAAATGCTTTGACCACCATTCTATTCCACTGTCCAAAGGTAGGGGAGAAAAGATGGTAAATAGGGCAAGGGGATGTGGACCTGTTTGGAAGTAGTTCCTTGGAGTGATTCTAATCCCTGTCAGGATACCAGCAGTTTAGTTCAGTAGTGTCAAGACACCAACCATGAATCAGCAATGGTGACACATCCAGCAGAAACCACTAGACCTCCACCAAATTGGCATGAGTCAGCAGGAGCAACCAGGACCAGCCTGGATGCAGGAGAAATTCTCTGCCATGCCTCTCTCAACAAAGTAAATATAAGCAAAGACAAAAGACCAACAAAGTGTTGCAAAGCTAACTCTGTTAGTGTGCTATCATTACCCTGTGAATCTTATTTATATTTTCTCCAAACACCATGTGTCCACCAGCAAATATTGCCTCAGCAAAACACCATGTAAGTAGGCCTTACCATGTGGGTCTGTGTCAGCAAAACACCACTGGAGTCTGTATCATCTGACATATCCAGAAACTTCTATTTCATCATAGGTTCTTTACTTGACAATAGGGTCAGCAAGTTTCACCTATAAAGGCTTTAAATCCAAACAGAAAGTAGGTGGATCTTCCCATGATATTCATGCCACTACTGAATTTATGGCTATGTTTCGTCTGGCTAATTGCATTTGTAGCCCACATAGTTTACATCTACATAAGACTGATGTTTATTTTTCTCTTTGGTAGCATTCATAGCACCTTCCAGTATTATGAAAACAATTCAATATGGATGAAGCTCCCACGTAAGGACCAGTTTGATATCTCCATTTCCTATTACTTATTTGGTATGTGGAGAACTCTTGGTTCCGCTTCAAGCATATTTGCAAGAATATTTACATTGGGCTAGGACAAGGAAGTAGGCTCAAGATAAATACACCTGAGAAATATGTTGCTTGTATCTTGATCATCTTGATAAGTCCTGAATACAGTGACAATGGAACCTTTGTTTATGCCTTGTTTATTCCTTGACTACTTCATTTATGCCTTGTTCATCCCTTGACTACTTGGTTTATGCTTTATAACTGGCCGTATTCCTTGCATGTACCTAGAATGATATTAAAGCAGACTTGGGAAAGTTAAACTTGCATCAGAACTTGTTAGACTTATGCTATTGTGTCTAATTGCCTCCTTTTTCTTTAACCCTCACTCCCTTCCTCTAATCTGTTTTGACTGACTGAGCAGGGTTTGTCATTGGTGTCTTCAGGAATAGGGTCATATTGTTGAGTTTTGGAGAGTAACTAAGAGCTATTACAATCATCTCTAATATTTAGGGATCTTTGGGAAGTCACTGGTAAGAAACTCCAAAGGAAGTAACCCACTTGGGGTCAGGCCTTGACCTTTCCTTTTCTGCACTATTCATGTCATTTAGACTTCTGTCAATTGGATATTCTGGTGTTATTTTTGATTAATAGAACATGAAATAAAAATTGAATTGGCCTATATTTATATCACAACTTTTGATTGTCTTTCTTGTTAAAGGTCTTCCAAATCAATCCTTAGGAATTTATATTTAATACTTTTTTTTGATACTTTGGGACTATTTAGTCTCCAAGCTTGTTTCTTTGAGTAATCAGTGCAATGGTGGCCATAGAAACACAACACAGATATTACTGAAAATGTTGTTGTCCTCTCTTACCATGTCAATACACACATGCATATAACAATATAAATAATTAAATGAATAAAATATTTTTAAAAACAATAATTAACTTCTTCAAAGTAATATTTCCTTGTTTTCTTACAAATTGGGTTAATATCAGAATGAAAATGTGGGACAGTGGGAACAGGAGTTGTAATCTCAGAGCTGGAAATTCAGTTATTTTAACAAAGAGACTATCCACATTTTGAAAACTCAACTTGTTTGAATTATTTAAGGCTCAGCTAAAAATTGGATGAAATTATATTATCATCTGACTAAAGAACTCACCTATAATTTATTTTGACACCCACAAATTGAACATTTGAAATTAGATTAAATGATGGCAATTAAACTAAAACAGGTTTATTGCTAATAAATAATTATTTCAAACTTTCTTTATGACAGAACATAACTTAAGGCTATTTTATATTCATAAGGAATTTAAAATTTGTAATGACATTTATACTTTATTTAAACATTATACCTCATATTACCATTAAAAACATCACAGAAGGACCTCATGATTCCCATGCTGACTTAGTAACACTAATGGTCAATCCTATATGTGAAATGGTCTCAAGTATTTCTTCAGTGACTCAGTATTCTCTGTTATGATCCACTCCATTTAAAAAACTATTATTTTATGCTTATGAGTGTTTTGCCTGAATATACATCTGTGCACCGTATTTGTGCCTGGTCCCTGCAGATGTGAAAAGAAAGCATCAGATCCCTGGAACTGGAGTTGCAGAGATATAAGCAGCAATGCAGGTACTCAGAATTTTACAGAGGTTGTCTGGAAGAGTAGTCTGTGTGCTTAACAATTGAACCATCTCTACTGCCCCTATTCCTTTTTCAGTCTGACAATACTAAGGGAGTTCAAAATGAGGAGGATTTACATTGATTAAGAGTATTTCAAATCCATTAACCTGTTCATTTCATAACATTGTTTTTAGATATATAAATCTTATCTTTAAAATCAGTGGTAAGGTTTTGGGTTAGGATATACAAATCCAATAGCTATGAAAAGTTGGATGAGTTACAAAAATCACAAAATTTACTGAGACCAGAGAACAATCAAGTAATCATCCTCTGAGAATACAAAAAGCACAACACGGGTTGAATTGTGGATCCTGTGTCTGCTCCCCCAAGGGGCTAGGGCTGCTGCTCAGAGGAACAGAAGTGTGAGAATTTGACTGTGTTCACTCCATGCTGGCACAGGGAGGACGTCAGGCTACGTGAAGCCATGGGACTCCTATCCGGGGTGGAAGGACACAGTCTGAGGTCCTGAGCGGAAGGAGAGAGCTCTTGAGTTGAGGGTCCTTGGGCCAAAAGGTGGCTAGGAACCAGTTGGTTCTCAGGCCCTTGGACTCCCAGGTGCTGCTGGGAGGCTGTGGAAAGGCTGAATACTTGGGCTAGATCTGTCCGCAGCCAAAGGGGAGGCTCTGGCTGTGTCCCACAGGGATGAGAGTTCTGGGTCATGGCGACTCACTTGGCTGGTTCATGACTGGCTTGGCTTGCCTGCTTGGGAGGCTGGACCTCCTTGTCTGGGAACGTAGAGAGGTCATCAGTGGGAGATTAGGCAGCGGCTCAGTAGTTGAAAACTTCCTCCACAGTTCCCCACAGTGGGTCCCAAGGAAGAGAAATATAGTCCATGGTCTTAAAATGTTTATTGTCATGGTGTTCATGGTCTTAAAATGTTTATTGTCATGGCGGGAAGATGAAAACTATACCCCAGTATTATCAGGGCATGCCTGAGGTTAAATACCTTTTGCAAGTATGCAAGTCAGGGAAGGAATGTTTAATTTGCTATGGCCCTCTGGCCTTTAAGTACCTTATTAATATGGAGATCTGGCTTGAGGCTGTGTGTCCTGTAGTCATGCCCTCTACCTGTGGAGGGGCTAGTAGGGGCATTGTCCTACATGCCTGAAAGGCACAATCAATGGAGGTCTTTGGCCTCATGTCAGGAGCTTGGAGTCTGGGAGCATGGTGAAATGCATGCCGTCCCTTACAGGGAAACCTGTGGGGTCTCTAACCTGCAGGGTCTTTGGCCATCTTTAGCCAGTACTCGACCAGAAACCATGCTGTCCTTTCTTGTTCCTACAAGAAACAAATATTAGGAAGGAACACAGGGTGCTAAAGAATCAATAAAAAAAGGCAATGGATGAAATGTTTTCTTGATTTTATATATAAATTCCTTATACATACCCTCACAATGGCAAATTCCACTTACCCTCAAGCCTTTTGGGAGAAGCTCATGGGAAAGATTTAGAACAGGCTTGGTATCAGAGATACCTTCCTGCTTTGTGAAATTCAACATCCAATGTGAGAAAAACAATAAGACCCTATGGAATTTGCCCACTTGGGTAGACAATTGGAAAATAACATTGAGAGGCTAGTTACATAGCTCTGTAACAGAAAACTTACCCAGTATAAATGGTTCTGGGTTCAATCCCTAGTACCACAAAAAAAAAAAAAACAGCAAAGAGGAAAAAGGAGAGACAGAGAGCCATAGGGAAGGAGAGGGAGATAGAGATGGAAAAAACAAAAAAGGAAGAAAAGAAATAAAAAGGAAAACTATTTTTAAATGGGTAATGGCATTAAAAAAATCTTCATGATATTAGAGAACATGTAGAAATTTATTCTATCTTGGGAAATTACAGAAAAAGAAAAAACTTCATAATGGGAAAGACAGATCTTTAACATTGATGGAATTGTAGAATCACAAGAAATCCCCAGGACCTACACATTTGAGACTCATGTTAAATCAAAGCAAGAAAAACTGTTCTGTAGTCCTGTGATAACCAGCAAGTGATTCAGGAGAATCATTCCACTAGAAGAGTATGATTTTCTCCCATAAACAAGTTGATAAAAAAAAAAAGTATAGTAATAAGAGTGGTACAAAGCCATTAAGAAAGACTCTTCCCATCGTTAGCAGAAGAAAGAAGTAGAGAGGTCTGAAGCCAACACTGGCCTAAAATCACTGCAATAGTAATTCTCTTCTCAACGACTGACTAGACTAACTCAATCTGTTACATTAAGCCTCTACTATAAAAAGAAGTATCCATTTTAGATATGAATAACATGTATCAAGCTGACTTATTCAAAATTTTAGAATTCAACAATCATGTAACAAGAATGTAAAAAAAATAATGGACTACCAAGATACCACAGTAGTAACTAAATCAGATCTTTATATAACTGAGATATTGAAATTATAAAAGAATTTAAACTAATGATTCTTAATGTGTTAGCATTGTTTTTGACAATGTGGAAAACATTCATGTATTAAAAGAGGAAATAAAATGCAATAATACATTTTAAATTTTGTCATAATGATGAAAATGTTAATAAAGTATAAAGTAGAAAGGCTATAAAACAAAATTCTTAACTGAGATAACAAAGCTAACTTGGACAAAAAAGAGTCATTAAACATGAAGATTAATAAATATTAATCAAGCTAGAAATATAAGGGAAAAGTGAGATGTGGAGAAAGGAGATGAACACAAGGATGATCTGAAGAACAGTGTCAATCATTCTACCCTAAGTGTAATAATCGCAAAAGAAGAGATAGAAACAGGAAGGACAAATATGACAAGCTCACATCTGAAAATTTTCCAAAAGAGATGAAAGATATGAAGCCATAGATTGAAGAAATTCAATTTAGTAGATGAAATGTTATCGACTCATATATGACCTAAATAAAAAATATTGAAAGTGCCCAAACCTAAGGATAAAGATAAAAGATTAAGAGAAAGATTATATTAAAAATAATGAGTGTTTAGATATATTCATACATGTACACATAAAATATAACAGTCTTCCTAAGAATTCACATAAGTTATAGAAACTCAAACAGATGAAATATTTAAGATCTTAAAGCAAAGCTAAACAAGACAAAAACCAACTTGAAATAATTCAAGTAAAATAAAAAACCTTTTAAAAACACAAGAGAAATCATTTTCTAGAAAATAAAAAAATGTATTATTTATACCCATGAATCTTTACAACAAAATTTTAAATAATCAGGAAAAACAATATAATAACACATAGAAACTTGAATTCACACAGCTAGTTGAGGGGACTTGAGGAAAATGCAAATGAAAATGTAATATCTATGAGTCTGATTTTCTTTTTAATTGTAATTGTTGTTTACTAGGTCTGAAATTTGCAAATAGTACCTTAAGTTTTTTATGTATCAACAAATTGTAAAGCAATAAGATCACTGATGCACTCTGTGAATATACTATTTAACAAGAGTTCGTTTAGCCATCTACAAGAGCAGACTTAATATCATCTGCGCATATTTTAATATATGTTTTTAAAATCACCAGGTAAAGAACACAGATAAAAAAGAAAAGCTAAAAAAAAATTTACTCTTGTATACATCATATTGGAGAATATATAGTACTTATCCTTTATTATGGTAAGATATTTCATCTTCAACAGAGGCTACAGATGTGTTAGAGGAAATTAACATGGAAAATAAAATGGCAAGTGTATCATTGAATGGGAGAAAAACTCATTCATTTTCACTTATTCTTGCTAAGGAAGGGAAATCTAATGTTAAAGAAATGGAAAACCTTAAGGAGTGCCAAAAGAATTTTGTGTGCTTTGGCATACACTCTACACGTATTTATCCAGATGTTAAGAGTAGAAATTATGAGCTTTAATGATAACTAGATATATTTGAAGTATAAAACCATAACAAAATGAAAATAAATGACTACTTTTAAAATAAAGGTCTTAAATTAATCCAAGATCATACTATGTAATAAATGTTAAATTATACTAAATGAAAAGGCCCAAAGATAATATTGAACTTCTATATCTGAAATAATTAGGCTAGGAGGAAATTTACCAAAGATGTACTTCTCTACTTGTTGATACCTAAAGGATACACTTTAAAAAAACATACTTCCAAGTATTCTCTGACTATATTCAGACTAGTGTTATGTGAGATGGGGATGAAGGAAGGCAGGGTCATGTGGGAGAAGGAGGGCACACACTGATTGGCTTTCAGCTCCATGTATAAACTGTGCAGCCTTAGGCAGGTGACTCCTGGTTCTTGACGGTAAGAGGAGACATATAGCCAGCTTCCTATCCCTTTAACAAGCATCTGAGGAAAGGTTTTATTTAGTTTTGTTTTCCTCAAAGTTTTGAAGGTTCAGGTCAATGATTTGTCTTAGTGCTTTTCAGGTTGTGGCGAAGTAGCCGGTCACTATGGGAATATCTGGCAATGCAAAGCTACCCAGTTCATGGCCAGGAAGGAAAAAAAAAAAGAAAAGAAAGAAAAAAGAAAAGAAAAATCAGGATCCCAGTGCCTCTGCAGAGCATTCAGGCAATGACCAGATCCTTCTACTAGGTTCTATCTCTTTAAACCTCTATTATTTTTCAGTAGTTTTATACCAGGGCTTGATCCTTCACTATTTTGATCTTTGAGAACCATGTAAGACACAATACTCAGCAAAGAATAAAATCACTCCCCTCAAAGAATATCTGCTAGTCAATTGAAATGATGGTGAATGCTATAATTTTGAGACTTCTGGTATAACACACAGTTTACTAGCTTGATTGTGATTATAGTAGGCATCAATGCTGGCAAAGTGTGTATCTGTATAATACTGTCCCCTGTGTCAAGAAGAACATTATTTGATGGTGTCTCAGGAAAATGGAGTGGAACTGTAAAACATCATTTTAGGCATTTTTAACTTACGGTCAGAAATACAAGTACCATATGTCCTCTTGTGTGCTTGCTGATCCTGGGCTTTACTTGTTTTAAGGATGTGTGCCTAGAAGGGACAAAATATGGGACTGGAGATGAAAAAGGCTCTAGGGAAGAAGGGTTGAAGTAGAACTGAGCAAAGTGCAAAGAGCAAAGAGTACAGCTTGCAAAGAGATGAGGGAATAGAGGGGGAGGAGAAGGAGCCAAAATGAAGTGGGTGTGAAAGGCCCACATAGAAACCTACTGCTTTGTAAGCTAATTTTTAAAAATAATAAAAATAAAATAGGTAATAATAAAGTAAAAGAGGCTGTAATGGTTAAACTTAGGTTTCCTACTAGGAACATAGGAAAGAAGAGCTGAGGGTAAGCTCTTTCTTCTCAAAGATTCCAATGTAAAAATAAGAATTCATTTGCAAACCCACACTGTGAATGCCACTAAAGCATTCTAAAGCCTAAGGAAGTGCTTCCTCAGGGTGAGCACACAGAAGCTAACCTAACTGTGGTTCAAGGGGCCAGGCACCATTCTGAGCTGGCTGCAGAGATGTGCAGCATTAGCCATGTGATGCTGGTTTTGCAGCATGAAACCATGCAAGAATGAAAGGGTCACAAAGTCTCACACTACCATTCCAGAGAGCTGATGATATCAAGCAGGCTATGACTGTGTTTGAATACTGGTGAGGCAGCCCTGCAAGGCTTCTGTGCAAAGCTCTGAAAATGAAGCTATGTTGGAATGGAGACTCTGGGATATTTCAGGGGCCAGAATCAGGGAATGTCACCCAGGAAAGATGAATATATGGGGTGGGAATGGGCTGAGGGAGGGACTTCTTGTGCTTCAGTCAGCAGTTTTGCAGAAGCAGGACTGTCTGAGCCCCATGCAGCCCAGATGATTCCACCATAACCTTCAGATGTCAGTCATGGAGCTATATTTGGTGTTTCCTTCTGGATTCAGTCATGCTTTGATGATCCTCCCTTGCCATGCACCCACTTGCTGTATTTTTACAAGGGAATGCTTACTGTATATGTTGGAAGTATGTAACTTATTTTTCTTTCAAAAACAAGAACTCAAAGTTAAGAGATTTTCCTGAGTTAAAAGTTTTCTTGAGTTTAGTTCTGGACTCTTAAACAGTGAGGGATTCTTAAACACTATGGAGAATTTAAAAATTGAAACAAATACATTTTGTAGTATGAGATAGCCATATGTCTATGGTGACCAAGGTAAGAATGCTATAGATTGAACATAAAATATCTCCTATATTTGCATGTGTTTGAAAGCTTGGACCACAGATGGTGATGCTATTTAGAAGGGCTTAGAAGGTTACATAAGCCATTGTAGATAGGACTTGAATCTCAGGTCGTTTTTTGAAATATTTTTATCTATTGGTCTGTTTATCTATCTATTCCCTCTCTCTCTCTCTCTCTCTCTCTCTCTCTCTCTCTCTCTCTCTCTCTCTCTCTCTCTCATCTATTTATCTGTGTGTGTATATGAATATGCATGAACATGGTATGGTGTGTATGTGTGAAGTTTAGAAAGCAGCAGCATGTGGAATTGACTTTCTCTTTTCATTATGTGAGTTCCAGGGAACAAATTTAAACCATCCAGCTCTATGGCAGATACTGTCACACCTGTCCAGGCCTTGAGGTTTTATAGTCTGACCCCACTTTGTGCTCACTCTGTATTCTTACTGCTAATATAATGGGACCAGATGACCATCTACTTCTGTCACAGTGCCTTTACCACCATGGTTGAATGTATCTCTTTGAAGTATAAGACAGACTAAAACCTTCTTTCCTCCAATTGTTTCCTGTTGAGTATTTTGTTGTAGCAATGAGGAAAGAATGTAATATGCTAATATAACTCCAGTGCAGTGAATTTTTACCAATGAGAAAAATTGCCCATTCAGTTTTTACAACTGTAGTCTAAAATGGTAGTGATTCTTTTTTATTTTATTTTATTGGATATTTTCTTTATTTATGTTTCAAATGTTATTCCCTATCCGAAACCCACCCACTCTCCCCCTGCTTTAATGAGGGTATTCCCCCACCCACTCACCCACTCCGGTCTTCCTGCCCTCCTGAGTCCCTCCATGTGTACTCCTTGGTTGGTGGTTTAGTCTCTGGGAGCTCTGGCTGGGGGATGTCTGGTTGGTTGATATTATTGTTCTTCCTATGGGGTTGCAAACCCCTTCAGCTCCTTCAGTTCTTTCTCTAAGTCCTCCACTGGGGGCTCCATTGGAGACCCTGTGCTCATTCCAATCATTGGCTGAGAGCATCCCCTCTGTATTTGTCAGGCTCTGGCAGAGCCTCTCAGGAGACAGCTATATCAGGCTCCTGTCAGCATGCACTTCTTGGCATCCACAGTAATGTCTGGGTTTAGTGACTTTATATGAGATGGATCCCCAGGAGGGGCAGTCTCTGGATGGCCTTTCCTTCAGTCTCTGCTCTATCATACATACACTTTGTCTATGTATTTGAACCTGTGAGTATTTTGTTCCCCTTTCTAAGAGGGACTAAAGCATCCACACTTTGGTCTTCCTTCTTCTTGAGTTTCGTGTGGTCTGTGAATTGTATCTTGGGTATTCCGAGAATTTGGTCTAATATCCACTTATCAGTGAGTACATACTGTGTATGTTCTTTTCTGATTAGGTTACCTCACTCAGGATATTTTCTAGATCCATTTGCCTAAGAATTTTATGAATTCATTGTTTTTAATAGCTGACTAGTACTCCATTGTGTAAATGTACCACATTTTCTGTATCTATTCCTCTGTTGAAGGACATCTGGGTTCTTTCCAGCTTCTGTCTATTATAAATAAAGCTGCTATGAACATAGTGGAGCATGTGTCCTTGTTATATGTTGGAGTATCTTTTAGGTATATGTCCAGGAGTGGTATAGCTGGATCCTCAGGTAACACTATGTCCAATTTTCTGAGGAACCACCACTCTGATTTCCAGACTGGTTGTGCCAGCTTGCAATCCCACCAGCGATGGAGGAGTGTACCTGTTTCTCCACACCCTCGCCAGCATCTGCTATCACATGAGTTTTTGATCTTAGCCATTCTGATTGGTGTGAGGTGGAATCTCAGGGTTGTTTTGATTTACATTTCCCTGATGACTAAGAATGTTGAACATTTCTTTAGGTGCTTCTCTGTCATTCAGTATTCCTCAGTTGAAAATTCTTTGTTTATCGCTGTACCTCAATTTTTAATAGGGTTATTTGGTTCTCTGGAGCCTAACTTCATGAGTTCTTTAGATATATTGAGTAGTAACCCTCTATCAGATGTAGGATTGGTAAAGACTTTTCCCAATCTGTTGGTACCGTTTTGTCCTATTGACAGTGTCCTTTGCCTTACAGAAACTTTGCAATTTTATGAAATCCTATTTGTCAATTCTTGATCTTAGAGCATAAGTCATTGGTTTCTGTTCAGGAACTTTTCCCCTGTTCCCAAGTATTTGAGGCTCTTCCCCACTTTCTCCTCCATTAGTTTCAGTCCAGTGACTCTTAACCTGTTTGAGTTTATACTTATTTCATGGTATCCTTTTTAAATATCTTGTTTTCTAGATGTTTATAATTTTATAAAAAAATGAATAATGATCCACTTTATGTTGAGAAGCTTCTGGAACAATTGAATCATAACATTTGCATGATACTCTTAGACTAATTTTGGACATCCTGGGTTATTGCACAAACAGATTGGGAAGCTATGGCCTATATCATTTAACACTGTCAGCAGGAACGTATATTGTCCATTTTAATAAACATCTGACTACAATGAATTAGTCAAGTAGATACAATGACATTTTCAACAACTTTGAGTCATAACTTAATGATTTTGTAAAATGTGATGTGTGTGAGATTTTTTGTTTTGATTTGCATAATACATTGTCTTTTCACAAATAACATATATTTCTCAGTAGTTGCTGACACTTCAGGTTTCACATTTCTGTTCTTTAATTTAAATCATTCAATGGATTATTTTTATCCAATAGCAATTTTTGCCTAAATTTAATTTTATTAGAACCAGAATTTATCTGGCATGTTGCTGGTTTTCCCAGTTGACATTTGCCTAATGCTAAACATTTGCTGTCTGTGTTTGTTGTTCACACCCTTCAAATTCCTTTAGCCTTCTCCCTTCTTACTCATCATTTGGCAAAGTTGAAAAGATTCAGTTTATTTGAGTAAATCAATACCATATTTTCTAACGAACATTTCTAATCTTCATGTATTCTTCATGCTACCATCAACATTTTAGAGGTTTTTGATACAAATAAACCCAGAATTATACTTAATATAATTTTAAAAAGAGAATTGTAGGAACAGTAGTGATCCTCTTATCACTTATTTGAGAATAAAAATAGCTCCTGAAAATTTCATTATTGACCTAAATAATTAACACAGGCTCTATATTATTAATGTACAGGATTAAACAGCGGAAGGTTTACTACAACACTGAACTGAAGAAGATCCAGCCCATGTTTGTTCTTTGGTGGCAAATATATTTAATAATTATTTTTATTTTCAAATTCAAAAACTTACAGTTGATAACTGCCTATTACAACTTTGGCATTCAGTGCCTTTATGCTTGTGTTGATGACATGTTTTGTATTATTTTGCTTTATGAAAATATAGAATATACATGAAGGGAAAACTGAGGTATATCTAGTTCACCAAATCTTATTATCTAATAATATTTATGTGATAGGTCACTAAGGAAACGTCTGCACCTATTATCTACTCCCAATTCTATAGGCAGATTTGCAGAAAAGTAGAAAGTATGATTATATGTAACGTTAACTTATGGTTATGAAAATATCAGCATGCCAACACAAAACCAGACATGCAAATTAAAGTGAATGAATAAATTAATGAAAAAAATACTTGCCAATCAGTTTATGGAAAGTATTAAAAATGCTACATGCCTAATGTGGTTTTAAAGTTTGAAACATCAAAATGTGAATTTCATTTCTTATAGAGGACTTTCTAAGTTTAAAATGAGCATTGTCTTTGAGCACTGTAGGACTGCTCTCTGGATTTTCTAGTTTTAAATTTTTTCATTATAAAAATAAGAATAAGAATAAAAACACAGCAAGTTAACTCATTTTACCCAGTACATTTTTCTAATTTTAATTGGTTATTTTATTTATTTACATTTCAAATGTTATCTCTCTTCCCAGTTTCCCCTCCACAATCCCTCTATCACTTCCTCTCTCTTCCTGCCTCTATGAGGGTGCTCTCCACCTGCCCAACTACTCCTACCTCAGCAGCTTAGCATTCCCTATGCTGAGTCATCAAGCCTCCACTGGACCAAGAGGCTCGCCTCCCAGTGATGCCAGATAAGGCCATCCACTGCTACATATCCAGCTGGAGCCATGGGTACCCCCTGTACTCTTTGGCTGGTAGTTTAGTCCCTGGGAGCTTTTGAGGGGTCTGGTTGGTTATATTGTTCTTCTAACTATGAGGTTGCAAACCCCTTCAGCTCCTACAGACCTTGCCCTTTCTTCCCCATTGGGGTCCCCACTCTCAGTCCAACATTTGGCTGTGTACATCTGCATGTGTATTGGTCATGATCTGGCAAAGCTTCTCAGGAGACAACTATATCAGGCCCCTGTCAGCAAGCACTTGTTGGCATCAGCAATAATGTCTGGGTTTGGTGTCTCTATGTGGGATGGATCCCCAGGTGGGGCAGTCTCTGGATGGCATTTCCTTCTGTCTCTGCTTCATTTTTTGTCCCTGTATTTCCTTTAGACAGGAGAAATTCTGGGTTAAAATTTTGGAGATGCATGGGTAGCCCCATTCCTCAACCAGGGAGGCCATTCCTAACCTCTGGATATGGTCTCCAACAGGTTCTCCCTCCCCTTTGTTGGGTATTTCAGTTAATGTCATCCTTGTGGGGTTCTGGGAGGCTCTTGCTTTCCTGGCATCTGGGACTTTCTGGTTGCTACCCCCAGTTTCACATACCCCATTGCTATTTTCTGACCCTCTATACATCTCCTCCCATACTTGATTCTTGCCCTCTTTTTCACCTCCCCTCTTCTCTTCCTCCCAAGTCCCTCCCACCTTCTACTTCCCTTGCTTATTTTGTACCCCCTTCTAAGTAGGACTGAAGCATCCAGTCTTTAGTCTTCCTTCCTCTTGAGCTTCATTTGGTCTAGGAGTTGTATCTCAAGTATCCACGCCTTTGCCTAATAACCACTTATCAGTGAGTGTATACCATGTGTGTTCTTTTGTGACTGAGTTACCTCACTCAGGAGGATATTTTCTAGATCCACCCATTTGCCTGAGAATTTTGTGAAGTCATTGTTTTTAATAGCTGAATAATACTCCATTGTGTAAATGTACCACATTTTCTGCATCCATTCCTCTGTTGAAGGACATCTGGGTTCTTTCCAGCTTCTGGCTATTATAAATAAGGCTGCTATGAACATAATGGAACATGTGTCTTTGTTATATGTTGAAGCATCTTTAGGTATATGCACAGGAGTGGTATGGCTGATCCTCAGGTAACATTATGTCCAATTTTCTGAGACTGATTTCCAGAGTAGTTGTACCAGCTTGTAATCACGCCGGCAATGGAGGAATGTTCCTCTTTCTCCACATCCTCACTAGCATCTTCTGTCACCTGTGTTTTTTATCTCAGCCATTCTGACTGGTATGAGGTGAAATCACAGGATTTTTTTTTATTTGCACTTTTACCACTCATCTGATTGATTTGGAAGACTAATAGTTTTCTTTTCTAAAAATCATTAATTACTGCTAATTAACAATATAATGGCATGGATTTGTAGTGACTTGTTAGGTCCTCTGAAACTCTGAAATATTTTTTAAAGTGAAAAGAGTTAAGAAAAATATATTATATGGGGAATTTGTAAGCAAGAAATTATTTCAGTATTATTAGCAAGAAGTGTGATTTAATTACCTAAAAATTCATGAATTTTAGTAATTTTGAAAACAAGAAATGTCATTCTCTTGAGAGCTAAGATCCGTGTGCCAGGCTTATCTGTGTGTATACATCCCTGGTGCTGGTGGCCCCTCCAGTTCCTTTGTTGGAAGTTGCTTCTTGTTCACAACATTGTTTCCTTTTTATCTTCTTGTTCACGTTGATAAGAGTAGCCTTCTCCTTCATATGGTCCACCACCATGATGCTCTGTCTTATCTAGGTCAAGAAGCAATGTATCTTTAAACTAAAGGCTGAAAATTGTGAAAGATAAGTCAAAATAAATAATCCTGTAAGTTGTATTTCTTGGATAATTGGTCACAGTGATGTCGAATTATTCATGTGACATGATTGGATAACCATCTGTCACTTGAAGAATAAAAGGAGCATTTTCTTTAGATTTTATCAACAAAGCTTTATCTCTGAGACAGCTAATACGGTGCTATTTAATTAACCTGTACATTCTTATCTGTCCTTACATAAAGTTGTTTAACTAAAATAAAAGCATCTCTGAGTTCAATAAAAATGGAGAAGATAAAGCATTACTCCTGATTCCAAAGTAAGCCCCAATTTTATTAATGCAGAGAGCATATCCTATTGGCTATAAGGCTTTCAGCAATAAGAATGTCCACACAAGATTTATGTGTCAAATATGCTTTGTTTATTCATGTAAACATTACTTATAATATCATGCTAATATAAAAGTTAATCAGCCATCTCACCAACTTGGCAATTAGCAGAAAATGTTGCAAGCTTCCATTGGGTGAAATGTTCTCCAGCAAGGATAGTTTAAAAGCTTGCAGGCTTGAACCTCATCCACATAAAGCACTTCAACTGTGGCACACAAGGAGGATGGCCAATGCTGGAGGTCCAGTAAGCCCTGAGAGTGTTGGCAGTGGCTACCACTGACAGGCAGGCATGTGTGATCCCAGAGACAGTGCAGCAAGTTCAGTAGTGTTAAGGGCAGGGTTATGTAGTCTTGAGTTCTCTCACTGACAGATATCAATACAGGGGCTAAAGAAGCCATGTCTGTGGCAGTAAGATTATAAAGACCATTTCCATAGTTTCAATTTTGTATCATTTCATTGGCTGTAACTTTGTGGTATGTGGGCTGATAATTTGGGGCTGGTTCCAGTGCCACGTACGGTAGGTTCATTAGCTTACTGAGGACTGTTTGGGGTTTACCTTCTCTCTGAGCTGCTGGCTGGCTTGCCTGTGCACTGTTCTGACTTTTAGAATTCCACTCAGCTACCAAATTATCTATCTGTTGTATCATAGGTTAGCTATGGAGGACCACGAGACTCAAGATGAGGTTGTTACTCTATCCAGGGTGTTCCCAAAACCCATCTCCACCCAATCTAAAAGAGGGGACTTCTGCCCCTAGACCAAGCAGAGAGGGGCCACCCAGAACCCCCTCTGACTGGCAATCTGTATTCTTGCTTAGGCTGCGAGGCTAAGCACTGCAAAGGAATATAAATAAAGGTTAAAATATTTCTCTGGGTTTCCTAAGGGACAAGCCTGACTGCATAGGGGTTGATGTCAAAAGTATCCCTCTCCAGGAAAAAGACATTGGGATGGGTATGGCCCTCATGTCTCACTGGACAACGACAGGAGGACCGGAGCCATTACAAGGTCCCTTCAATTATTGGAGGTCAGGCCCCTATCCCCACCTTTGCAAGATTAGAATCGCCAAAGCCCTTCTATACTTAGAGAAGGGAGGAGATGTCAGGGGCAGCCCTGCTTATACACTGAAGGCCTAAAATCAGCCATAGGCCTAAAATCAGCAATAGGCCTGACATACATGCATGCTAACACAAAGTCTTGGGTCTCTGTGGAAAAACACTGAAACAGAAGGCTACAAGCTATTGTAAACAGGCAGCTTCTGTGGAATTTACCAGCCTGAGTAGTCATAGATCTTATAAATGGCAGCCTCGGTGGACAGTACCAACTTAGATAAGGACAAGTGAATCATAGGCAGAGTCATAGTGACCTGTCCCCTGAACCTTCACCCAGCTGATACCCTGTTCTGAATGGTATCTGTACTCCCCCTGAACACCTATGCTCCTTTGTCATTTCCTTCTCCACATCCTGCCTTTTTGTGTTTATAACCCCTGTGTGAATAAGTAAATTACAATGTGATTTAAAAAAAAAAAAACAAAGACAAATCAAAAGAAAGACAAAAAGCCAACTCAGAGAAAAAAGAAAGAAAGAAAACATGTGATTGATCACCAATAATTTTTTGTCTAAGTCTCAGACATAGCCAAGAAAAGCCCTTTGAACCTGATTTGGAAAAATCATTAACAACACAGCCTCGATATTTATTTCCAACTGTGTATAAACTGGAGCTGCCTAACCAACTCCTGTAAATCTATAGATTTTATTTTATATGTTGACATGCCTTTGTTGAATACCAAACTATTTTTGGTTTTAAACTACTCAAATAAACTTATAAATTTCTGAAAAAAAAAAAAAAAAGAATTCCACTCAGCACTTATTTGCCTTAAAGTCCCAGATATTAGCCCATTTTAAGGACAGAAACTCAAGTAACCAGTCACACCATACTTGCAATTCAGAGCAGAGAGAAACATATCACTGTGCTGCTTTTCATAAAGCCTTCTCCTGTTATAGAGTTTAGGCCTTGCTGTCTAGGGAGTAGTGATACCTACAATAATCTAGGTCTTCAAACATCAGTTAACAATCAAGACAGCCCCCCACAGACATTCCTAAAACCTTTCTATATTTATATGTTCTTCCCAGGTGATTTTAGATTGTGGCAACTTGACAACTAAAATTATGTTGCACACTTTTTTTTTGTACTTGATACATGTGGTTTAATAGACACTCAAACATATTACCTCTGATCTTTTTTTTTTTAATTATCTTTAATCTTTTCTTAAGCCCAGTTGTTATGCCCCTCCCAGTTGGCCCTCCCACAGTTCCTCATTCCATTCTTCCTCCCTTTCTGCAAGAGGATGTCCCCACCACACCAGACTTCCCCACTCCCTGGGACCTCAAATCTCTTGAGAGTTAGGTGCATCTTCTCTCACCAAGGCAGGACCAGGCAGTCCTCTAGTGTATTTGTATTGGGGTCTTTGACTAAGCTAGTGTATGCTGCCTGGTTGTGGCTCAGTGTCCATTTGATGCCCTATCTTTCTATTGGAAGTGGATTCTACAAGTTCCATCTCCCTACTGTTGAACATTTCATCTAAGATCCCTCCCTTTAAATCCTGAGAGTCTCTCACCTCCCAGGTCTCTGGTACATTCTAAAGGGTCCCCAACCCCTACTTCCTGAGGTTGCCTGTTTCTACTCTTTCTACTGGCCCTCAGGGCTTCATTCCTGTTCCCCACCTAATACCTGATCGTGTTTCCCCTTTCCCCTCCCTGTCGCCTCTCTCAGCCAGGTCCCTCCTTCCCTCTGCTCCTGTGATGGCTTTTTTCTCCCTCCTGAGTGGGATGGAAGCATCCTTACTTTGACCCTTTTGCTTGTTAACCTTCTTGAGTTCTGTAGATTGTATCCTGAGTATTCTGTAATTTCTTGCCTAATATCCCCTTATTAGTGAGTGCATACCATGAATGTCCATTTGGGTCTAAATTACCTCACTCAGGATAATATTTTCTAGTTCCATCCATTTGCCTGAAAAACTCATGATGTCTTCATTCTTTTTTTTTTTTTAATACACTTGTGGCCCTGGGGCCCTGTTTCCACTGTGCTGCAGGCATCCTAACTAGTGCCTGGTTTTCCACTGTTTTTATTCATTTAGAACTCTCTTCTTCTTATTTATTTATTTTTTCTTTTATTGGATATTTTCTTTATTTACATTTCAAGTGTTATCACCACTCCAGGTCTCCCCTCCCCTGCTTTCTGTATTCATTCTTTTGCTGTGGGACATCTGGGTTGTTTCCAGTTTCTGGTTATTACAAATAAGGTCACTATGAACATAGTGGAGCATGTGCCCTGTGTCATGGTTGGGCATCTTTTGGGTATATGACTAAGAGTGGTATAGCTGGGTCTTCAGCTAGATTATTTCCAATTTTCTGAGAAACCTCCAAATTGATTTCCAGAGTGGTTGTACCAGTTTTCAATCCTATCAGAAACAGAGGAGTGTTCCTCTTTCTCCACATTCTTGCCAACATGTGTTGTCACCTGAGCTTTTGATCTTAGCCATTCTGATTGATATAAGGTGGAATCTCAGGGTCATTTTGATTTGCATTTCCCTGATGACTAAGGACTTTGAACCTTTCTTTAAGTCTGACACACATTCCTACTGCAGTTTTCTGGCCCATGATTCCACATCAGATTACTAAATTATGGTATATTAATTTTCTTAAGAAAATCTCTAATAAAAACTAAAGATACTCTTATTTCTTATTAATGTAATATCTGTCTCAGCCAAGCATGAAACATTAACATATTCTTGATGACCAATATTACAACAGAGCACAAGAAGCTTCCACTTATCCACAAGGCACCTTGGCAAGCAAGTGCAGTCTCCATATTCACAAGGACCTTCATATATTATAAAATAAAAACATATATTTTAGGCTTGAATATGTGATGTGCTCCTTTCAAATGCTGACCTTCTGCTGAATACATCTATCAAGAGGAAGCCTCAGGGATTCTACTCCTAATTCTGTGGACTTACACGGTTGTCAGAATAAAATTAAGAAGAATACAGTCAAATATAAAAATAGTTCTAATAGCCATGGACAATTACCCAAATAACTGAACAATAATTGCCCGTTTCAAAGAAACTGTAATATAGCTATGTTACTAGAGTTCATAATACTTAATAAATCACACTATAGCAGCCCATAGTTATTTTACAAATCCTGTTTAAAGAATAAATATATCAAATAGGATGCTCTTGAGACTACTTTAGCTTACTCAATCTATTGAACAGTAGGGGTTCTCCAGTGTTGAGAAGATCAGTATATATAACCACAACCATAAACATAGTGCATTTACTCACCTAATTACCATAATAAACCTCATTTAAATGGCAAGAGGTACTCTAGTATTATGGTTTTGTAAAATCCAATGATTAGTTTGTTTACTGAAAATTTGATTTGCTAAACAGCAGTCACATTTCTGTTATTTAAACAGTGCTCAAGAATGTTTATTCAGGAATATTTAAGAGATATGGAAATTAATATCAAATAGGTATTCTTTCAAGTAAGATCTTGACAGCAATTCAGAGCCACCATTACTAGATGTTTGAACTCATGTCTGAAGTATAGAGGCTGACATAACCTAGCTCTATACTCCCCACTCCATTCCAGAACAATCATCTATACCCTGTATACCTAGCGTAGAAACCTTCTCTCTCTTTGAGTAGTCTTATCTTTTTTCACCCTTTGGTCATTTTAGATGAGAATTATGTGTTTTCTCAACAATTATACTGCTTCTGAAGTCTACTGCTTCTGAAACATGACTTAGAGATACTTAGACGTTCTAATTTTATTTAACTAATATTTGAAATAATTTACTTTTATAGAGGAATAGAGCTGTATCAAGCATTTAGCCTTTCTTACAGTTCTGGGGATTGTTGGCTCACAAGGGTGTGTGTGTTCTCTTGGATCCTTTATGCTTCTTCCTGAACCACTTTGGTCATCGCTGTCTTATTGTCCATGGAGCTGTCCTCTCCCTATGCCACTCAGTCCCTAAGTGTGCACAGTAATAACCCTAGGTCCACACTAGTGCAGGTTCTTTTATGTAGCACACTGTATTGAAGTTTTGGGGATGATAGAAGAGAATCAGAGTATAAAACAAGAAATCATAAAATGCTGGATACAGAACCATGTTTCTTCTATTTTGGGAGCCTGGTGGTTTGTGGCTGGCTTCTCCTCAAGTTTGTTCTGATGACTTTGGGCTGTTTCTTTGGAACTTTAAGATGCTCACTGTTCACTATCACCCTCTACTGATTAAGAACTAATGCAATCAACCCAATACTTTAACCATAGTAGTAAAACAAATGAAGGCCAATACTCTTTATGATGCCAGACAAAAAATTATGTTTGTATCTCTTTCCCATATATGCTATAATCTTTGTATCTCAAAAGTCTATAAAGCAGTGTCCTAAATAAAACAGTTTTCCCCAGGAAAGAAATTTTGTTACTATATTCATTGAAGATGTTAGACTGATTTATTTTTAAGTAGCATTCTCTCCTCCTTTCAAATGACTCTACATTTCTTTGTTTTCATATTCTTTGTCCCTTTATGTGGGAGAAATGCACAGCAACTACAAAGTATATTTTTAAAGAAGTGATTATCCCAGTTTCTGGGAAAGGACAGGAAATAATGCATCTAAAACAAAAGTGATTCATTTGGAGGAGACAGATTAATACTGGTAGTATTAATGTAATGTAGATGATAGTAAACACAGAGGAAGTTCAAATATTACATGGGACTAAAATCTTCAATCCTTTTCCATTATTACTTAGGCTCATGATTCACAAACATGTCTATGGGCCTCTAATATTTTTTCTTTGAATGAAAAATGAAAAGTAAAATCTTGGCAGTGGTTCTCTAGCTTTATGTGTGGGCTAACCTTATCTCAGCAAGGCTATATGCCAAAGACACTTAGAAGCCAAAGAGCTATAGTAGCTCCTACCCTGTTCAGTAAGCTGTAGTCACTGAAAGCCATTTTTGGCTCAGAATTCAATTCCTTCTCTCTTCCCCGATGCTTCCTCAGTCTCTTTTTGTCACTTTCCTTTTCTCCTACATTGTGTCCCATTTCTCCATTTTCTATTATGTGTTCTTCTATTTGGTTCACTGAAGCACAAAGAGGAAGGCTGACATGTCCAATGTCCATTTGCCCCCTCATATGGATATTTATAGCACACTTTACAACATTTCCCAGCTTCAACAAGGCTCTGTCCATGTGGTGTTTAGTGAAGCTGCATTCCTAAGGTAGTTCATCATTGTTTTTGATTGTACGTACTTGAAGCTTTCCAGAGCTTTTACCAGAGAAGCCTTCAGTAAATGGACCAAGTAAAGTCAGAATAAAAATAACAGCAGTCACACTGTCAACAATATTTATACAATACTTAACTGTTAGAGACCACAAGAAAATTACTGACATTTTACAATTCATGAAAACAGGACTTGTAGCCATTTGTAGAAGTAACTCTGGGGTTTTAAAGAATTCTATACTGACTTTAAACACAAACATTTATTATGTGTTTTATTAAACAAGTTCACAGGGATCCCTAACAGCAATCTCATGTCCCCAGTTTTCCACACAAAAGTATCTATGAATCTAGACCAACTTAAATATATCACTAAAAGAAGAATCATATCTTTATCTAAAGGAAGAATGAAGTAAACTAATAAACTAGAGTGAATAAGTCTGTTGTAGTTTGGAGATTTCCAAATAGACGATTTCCTGAAATTCTAGATTTTTTTCCTCTCTGTTTTATACTTTCCCCTTTTTCTAGCAGCTACGTGGCATAGTATATCTTCCTTCTCAGACTCACTCTTGCCCTTGGGCTCTTTTTCATTGCTCTTCTCCTTAGGGAGGGAAGCTGGGCGTGGGAGCTCAGCATCCACTGCTAACTTCTAGTCAACGTGGCATGGGAATCTGCTTGGGAAGCTGTTCCTCATCTGATTGTCTATGAGAACAATTGCTCTTTAATTAGAACCAGCTGGTTCCCACCAATGTTATTTAATCCATGTGTTTAACCTGCCTTGAATCCAAGTGCAAACTGGTCATGTGGAGCAGTTGCTGATATCATGTAATTACCAGATAGTGTGGGACTTGCTAAACACTACCAATGACTCACTAAATTATTTTTTTGTGTTGATATTAGAGCAGGAGAAAAGGGAAAATGTAAGACATGGACTGGGGAAGTATATAAAATTGGGTCATGAGAATGAGTGTAAGCCTATACTCATATGACCAATATGGGGCTGACCATGTCCCTGAAATTTGACTTTACTAGCCATAAAAACTATCAGTAATATTTTCAAAATATTTCACAATGTGATTTATAAAATTAAATATTTCACAATGTGATTTATAAAATTCTTTCCAGGTATTAATACAACACACACACAACACACACACACACACACACACAGAGAGAGAGAGAGAGAGAGAGAGAGAGAGAGAGAGAGAGAGAGAGACAGAGAGAGAGAGACAGAGAGAAACAGAGAGACAGAGAGAGAAAGAGAGGGGCAGAGAGACAGAGAGAGACACACACAGAGACGCACAGAGAGAGACAGAGAGAGAAACAGAGAGAAAGAGAGACAAAGTCAGAGACTGAGAGAGATACTAAACACCAAGAGATATACCTACATCTGTCTGCGTTATTTATTTCAAGTTCATGGATCTGAGAAACATATTCATTTTACACTTCATCATTGATGTTTTGCTTTTATGACATTTTAGTGGAAGTATTTGTTAACATTGTCAAGGGATTTCCTAGCTAAAACATAATCAATATTTCTCTCTGAGGACCGTTTATCTTTTTATCCTAATTCCATCTCTTTGATCTTCTCAGCTAACCAAAACTCAAATGTTATGATCTGAAAGAATTACAGCAAATCAGACTTCATTGGAAATCATATAATACCCTCCCTTTTCTGGTGTTTGACTGTAAGCAAGACCCAAGAGCACCATCCTTGCCTCTCCTTTCTGATAATTCCTGTTTGTACATGCAGAATGTAGGGCAGTGACTCACAGTACTGGCCCAGAGCCACACAGCTGGATAGACACAGGGTGCATTTCATAATAAAAGGGTCAAGAAAGAAAAATGGTGTTTGTTCATTTTTTAAAATTCTACATAGATTATTGTTACAAAAGCAAAATCTTATCTATCTTTCTAAGGGAGTAGATTTATGGAAGACATTGTTTTTTATTGTAAAGCCTTATTGCTGAAGAAACCACATATTTTGGCTTTAGAACATAGAGAAAACTAGCCTGAACTAACCAGGAACCCACCTCTCGGTTGCTAGCTTTCACATGGCTGGTGTGTGCTTTGCTGGCTGCTGGCAACTACTAGACATCAATGACATTACACAGGGTTGGACATTACACATTACATACTAAACAATACTGACCCACCAGACAAGCTGTGCCCTTGATGCCAATAGTAGCAAGATGGTTTATGGGATAACCAACCGTTCTTTTGATTAGATCTGAGACCTGCTCCTCAGTGAAGAATTCATGTATGGATACTGGAACCCATGTCTGTGGAAATCATAGGCCCAAAGAGGAAACCTATTCATTTTATTTTGCTAAATTCATGTTGTCAGACTGTCCTCTAAATATTTATGAAAATGTCAACAGATTTGCATTGAACTTAACCTTGAGCATCTTATTGTAGTAGGCAGCTGTTAATGAAGAGACTTGTAAGTGTTCAGAGCGCTAAGAGTAAGTGACTGTGAGTGCTTAGCTACACATAGGACATCTATATCAGCCCTCCTCCATACCAGCACTCAGTGAGCATCACACAAGAGGAAGAGGAATAGATAAAATAACTAGAAAATGAAGAGGAGTGACGTGAAACGCTGTCCTTTGGACATAATGCAATCATTGCTCAGTTGAACTCACAGCAGTTATAGGTACCTGCACAGATAAAGACAACTAAAAGAGCTTCTCACAGAGAGAAGCTGGGCTCCTGAGGCTCCACCCCTCCCCAGGGAGCTGTTGGAAGTTGATGGTTGCTGGGAGAGGAAGAATTCCTTTTTTTTTTGAGGAATTACAACTGGAAAATTGCCCAAGCATCAGTAGATAACAATCCACATCGGTATTTACATATTCACATAATGGCAGTAGTAATTGGACTCAATGGATGCTTTGTTAAAAAGAACATGAGGGCTGGATAATTGGCTCAGAACTTCAAGTGTTCACTGCTCTTCTAAAGGACTTAAGTTCAGTGCTTGGCACCTACCTCAGGTGGCTCACAATCGCAACTTTAGAGCCATGGGATTTTATTCTCCCTCTGGACTATATAAACACTTAACTCACATGTATGAATCCCCACACATGTATCCATAAAACCATACACACACAGACACATACATACACACACAGACACAAACACACACACACACACACACACCACTATCACCACCACCACACTTAAAAATGAAACAAATCTTAAAGGATAAACAATAGTTGGAAGGCAGTTGTATTTGGGATGGGATGTAAGGATGTGGAGAGGGAGGGCATTAGATATGATCAAATTATGTTATATACATATTTGAAATTTTCAAAGAATATACAAAAAAGAAAATGCATATTTGCAGTAACTAACTCAATTTATCTCACAGTTGTTCATATAAAAATAGTTTAAAGCAGCCATTCTTTTAAATGTTACTCATCCAACTAGAGCAAAATTTAATTTAAAGGGATTAATAAAAAATAAGTACACAATAATTTTGGAATTTTAATTAACTATATAGTAGAAGAATTTTATGTAAGAAAAATAAGATACTGGAAAAGACTTTACAGGCTTGACAAATGAGCCAACTTAGAAATATCTGTACTTCACCTTAGAAAGAATGGGGACGCTAATAAGCACTGCCGAAACACATGTATTTACAGAACTGTCCATGGATAATATAGCATAAAGTATCTGTGACATCATTTCCCATCTCTACTGAATGCTGTAGAAGTTGATTAAGGTGTAGCATGGATAATCAATCCAAAAGTAAACTGTTAGAATATGAACTGGTTTATAAGGTGCTTGATTAAAAATAAGGATTGACTCCTGCTAAGAGGAAATAGTGTTTCTTAAGGCTGGACTAACATAATATTCTATATATCTCAAATAAATCACAAGAAAGAACTGAATTTCTTAGCAGATCTGTCATTTTCAAATTCTGGTGATAAGAAATTATGCCTGCATCTACTTCCATCCTCAATTCATGGTAACAAATTCTTTTATGTTTTGGGGTCAGGGTAAAAGCTTGGTTTAATAACTATTATAAAATTTTTCTTTAAATTATTCTTTGGAGGACTGAGTATTGTGATTTATTATAAGTAGAAAATGAGACTGTGAGAACAAAGATCTGCACATAACAAGGATTAAAAACATTTTTTAATTAAATAGAAATAGGAAATGGGGTTGAAAGAGGGAATAAAGTAAAAATGATCTGAGTTATATTCTAACAAAGGCAGCCAAATATTTGAATATTTGAGAATCTCAGTGTTTAATGATGCAACTTAAATGTTGGAAATTTTTGCTGGGCAAATCACCTCAACTTTTACATATTCAAACATTTGCACAGTTTATGGTAAAATAAGAATTGCAAAGATCTCCATCCAGAATGATCAAATGAAGCTGGGCACAGTATTTGTATTGAGTACTCTTCTGTTGTCATGATAAAACCCCATGGACAAGGTAACTTCTAAGAAAGGGAGCTTAGTTTGTCTTATGGTTTTAGAGGGTCAAAGTCCCTCATACTAGGAACAGCATGGCAAAAATCGGCGGGTATACTGACAGAAGCAGGTAGCTGAGAGCTCACATATTCAACTATAGACAGATAAAGGAGAATGAACTAGAACTGGAATGAGTCTAAAATATCAAAGCCTCCCTCCAGTGAAGTACTTTCTCTAAAAAGGCTACACCTCCAAAACTTCCCTGAAACAGTGTTATCCACCTGGGGAACAATAATTAAAATATATAACAGATAGTCTCCTGTGACTCATCACAGTAGTATGTATCTATGATCCCAATACTAAGGAATATGAGGCTGGAAGATATTTAGTGTGAATCTACCCTGGTGTATCCTGTCTCAAAGCAACAAGAATGAATGAATGGATGAATGGATGAATGAATGAATATTCAATAGTTCTTGATATACATGTTGAATAATTAGTCTTCCCCTCTGGAGTCATATACAGAACAGGACTTTAAGGCAAGTCATCAAAATTGTTACAAATATTTGAATACTCTTGAGATTTAGATTTTGTCTAGAAATTTGTTCACAGATCATCTCCTCATGAAAAAGACTTCAATCCATCTTATTTCAAACAGTTGGAAAGAAACTATTGAAATTGGGTTAGCATAAATGTCCTTTTCCCTTAGATATCCTTAAAGCAAAAACTTATGTATATTCCAAAATAACTAAATAACCATATTAATATATTCCATATCTTATGACTTCAGAAAGAAAATGACTTGTAACTTATTTTTCTGCAACTGTGAAATGGAACTTGTTTGGCTACTAATAACCTCTGGAACTTAACATTAGCAATACAACAGGTAAGCATCTTTGTCCTTTAGAATGGCATTTATGAATACATGAAAACTGTACATGTTTATGGAGATACCTCTACTTTTACAAATATATGCAGTATGCAATCTTCAAATTAGGGCTCATATAGTTATTTCATCTTGTACTTATTGCTTCTTTGTAGTAAAACATTCATGATTCTTCCTTCTAGCTCCTTGGATTCATATTATCTTTATTTATAGTCATACCACTGAGCAGTGAAGCTCAGAACTTATTTCTTCTATCTTACCATAGCTTATTACTCATCTCCCACCTTTATGTTCTTGGAAGAAAGTCCACAGAAGAGCAAAACAAAGACTCTTAAACAGGTGAGCAGGGTCAACATTAGCCAGAATATTTTCTTAGTAAGTTTGTCTCATTTCATGCAATGTTGTCACAAAACTAAATGATTTCATCATTCTTATAACTGAATGATATTCCATTGTATATATGCTACATTTTAACCCATTCACTAGTTGATGGAGATTTGTTTCCATTTTGTAACTACTACAAAGAGTGCCCCTTTAAACTCCACATACTTATAACCTTTTGATCAGAGTCATTCTTATTGGCATGTGATGAGATTTTAGAGTAGTTTTGGTTTATGGTTTTTATTATTTTGTATTTTCCAGAGTGTATTTAAGTATCTTAAATGTACTCATCAGTCTTATAGTTGAGCTGTCATCATGTTTATTTGAATCTATGAATCTTAAATCTGTAATTACTGTTCTTTGGACTTAGATTACTAATGCAGACTAGGTACATTTTTCATAAACCATTTTCTACAGAGACTTTGATTCATTCCTACTTGTCTATTTAGGCTTTTGTTTCCCTTACTTTGGGAACTTATGCTAACAATCTTTGTATATGCCCATGTCCTAATTATTTCTCCTATTGTTCTTCTATTTTCTTAGTTTCAGGTTTTACATTTGTGTCTAACTCATCTTGAACTTACTTGAATTGTGAAAGATCGATGTCTAGTTTAATTTCTCCAGTTTTCTAAGTATCATTTGTTTCTTTGTCTGTAATCCACATTTCAGACACCTTTATCTATGATGAGTGCATTGTAGATCCATGGGTCTGCTTTCCACCCATCTGTTCTGTTATATTGACCATGTAGTGTATTTTTTTTTTAATTTCAATGCCATGATATTAAAATCTTTAAAGAGAAAACGTATTAATAATGAGTTTTGAGACAATTTTATGACTTTTCACACTGATCTTTTGTCAAAGTGGTTCCCAAGCTAAAACTAATAGCATGGTAATATGAACATTACATTAGACGGTAGCTTTAACACACAACTGCACTGAACAACTAGAACTGTTCTAAAATTCTAGGTATGACATTTTAGTAAGCGATATAGTAGGAAATACTGACCAAGAGGTAGGGACAGCTTAATCTAAATCCAAAGAACAAGTAATCATGGATTTGAAATTCATGAATTCAAGTAAACATGATAATTCAACTATAAGACTGATGGCTACATTTAAGATACTTGAACACATGCTAGAAAATACAACATAATTAACAGTTAACACACATACCAAAGATTTCTGGAGTCAGACAACTTTAAACTCAATGTTGGTAACCTTTAATTTGTATACAATAAAACAATTGATCATAAAACTATGCAAAATGTGTAACAAAAACAAACTTGCTATTTAAAGTGGCTGCTATATTATTATTATCAACATCATTATTATTATTATATTCATATTTTGAGATTAATACCTCAACACTATTTTAAAGAAATTGGAAAAATAGAATGAAAAAATTTAATTTCAAGGATTTGACTTTTTCAGTATTTGTTCTATAGATTTGCTTGAAAATATAAGGCTGATGACTACCAACAAAGAAAGTTAGAAAAAAAAAGCAGTAAAAGAAGACTCTAGTTACTTTTAAGATAAATAATACCATTTCACCAACAAATGAGTAAAAGAAGAAATCACAAAGGCTGCTATAAACTACTTCAAATTTAGTAATTAGGGAAAAACTAAATAATCATGTTTATGCAATATAATTGAGTTTAACCATTTAAATATTTTTGAGTTGCTCAACCAAAACTTTGTGTACTCAGTGCCACAAATATGTAATTTTCTCATGATTCTCTGGTTCAACAACTAGTGAATAACTGAGCCCAATGTCTTCTTTGACAATATGAAGGAGAATATGGACAAATATTGGATGATACTTGTAAATGGATGATAGAAGTAACTTAGAGTTGTCATGTGGGCCTAAGAGAAGTTTTCCCAAGAACAGCAATTTATATGCCATAAAGTCAAACCAGTTAGATGTACTGTCTTTCTAGAAGAGCAGCATATAGCAGGATGCAGAGGGGGAATTGTACTACCAATAATCCTACCCATCTCCCAATTCTGAACATGCATTTATGCCTTAGTGTTTGTTCTGTAATTCTTTCTAGTTATGTGAATTCTATCCTTATATGGATAACGTATTACTCCAGTTGATTTAAAAGTCAGTTGCTACAGACCAAGTGTGATCATCCCATCCTGAGTGCTTTGTGCTGAAAAACAATGATGTGCTTTCCTACTAGATTCCTGAACACCGCTTTGTTCTTTGACTCCTAAGCTGCATCTCTTCAGTCAGAGCCTAGCTCTTTCTTGTGTGAACTTTCTAAATCATCCTTTATGAATTCTGTTGCATTGCTGTGGCTTTGAATGGTACAGATGATTAATCTGAATGATTGTAAGACTTCTCTGAATGCATCTTACTATAAGAGCTAAAGATATAAATTATGAAACAATGTCTGGTTTTGCATCCTCAAGCAAGTTTTTGTTAAAACTCAGTGCAAATATTTTCTCCTATCTATTAAATATGGAATAAAGTCATTTGTCTACCAGAGGATTTTGTGAGAATGCATTAATAAACACTAATACTAAACAAACATTAAGTTATTGACAGGACTTCTAGTTTCCTAACAGTGTCTTTGCTGCTGGATATCTTTCTCTTACTATCTGAGGTCTCTTCCTAGAAACCTCTGCCACAGTCATCATTCAGTCAAAGCACTTACACACTTAGTTTTTGATAACTATTAATGAAATGACCACACAGACAGCAAAACAATATGTGTCTGTTCTTACTACATTTAGTTTCAAAATTACAGACAGGAGCCTAGCATGGTTCTCTGAGAAGCCCAACAAGCAGCTGACTTAAGACAGATGCAGATACTTACACCCAATCATTGGACTGAAGTTGGTAACCACTTTGGTTGAATTATGGAAAGGCTAGAAGAAGCTGAGAAGGAAGGAAACTGCTAGTTGAGACTAGTAGTCTCATCTAACCTAGACCTCTGAGATCTCCCAGACAGTGAGACCAGGCAGCATACACGAGGTGGTCCAAGGCCCCCAATACATATACAGCAGAGGACTGCCTGGTCTGGAGAAGACACACCTAACCCTCAAGAGACTTGAGGCCCCAGGGAGTGGAGAGGTTTGGGGGGGGACATTCTCTTGGAGTCAGGGGGTGCATGGAAGAATGGAATGTGAAACTGTGGAAGATGGAACCAGGAGGCGAGCAACTGCTGGACTGTAAAAAAAAATTACAAGTAATATAAAGGAAAGAAAGAAAAAGATTCTCTAGCTACCTGCAGTTTCACACACAATTAAGAATGATAGCACAATGCAAGCTACAGTTTCCTACAAAGATTTCATTTACAGCCCTACCACTTTCAGACACAGTCAGAAATATGTGCTCCCTCCCTCACATTTTATTTAAACAAGACATCTCTCCATAGTTTTAATTATTCCTCATGCACATGGGTATCAACATTCATCAATGGTAATAAAATACAACTAAACAGTGAGTCAGGATGTAGCAGCTCTTTGGTTAGTTTTTTTCATCCATGTGTTTGCAATGTGCAGGGTCACGCCATTTACAGGATGTTTGTATAATCACTGGGGAGCCATGAACAAAGGAACTGCTGGAAATATCTGGCTCAGTGTTGTAGTATAGAAAATGAAAATCTCTAAGGGCAGCTGTGTAATCTAACCAGCATCTGGAGAGATTTTTGTCTTAGAAAATGAATCCTTGGGCTTCTGCATTATCAACCTACAAAAATTAAAATAATGCTTTTCCATACTTGGATACTTAAAGTTTATCCTTATATAATCTAGAGTAATCTTCACAGTACCATAATACTAGGATAGTAATTTATCTATGCAATATAGTCCCTATACTATAGACATGTATGTGTACATTTATAGACACATATTTTTCTTCCTTGTATTTTTCTACATACACTCTTATTGTATATTTTTTTGCTCTTGAGAAAAGCTGTAAGAAACATTAACTTCCAGATTGCTTTCAGAATATCACTTTTCTACTGAAACATGCCAGAGAATTTTAGAACAGGAACCACTACATATATGGAGAAAAGAATGTGGAAGTTCATTCTGAAATATTTACTGAACCAAAAACAACAAACAAACAAACAAACAAAAAAAACCAAATCTATAAAAACTTTTAAATGTATATTGAAAATTTAAAGCTAGACGAAAATAAAGTAGAGTGCTTACCTGGCACTCATGGGCCTGTTTTGATCCTCAGGACAGAGTAAACCTAGCATTGTTGTATGCTTGTAATCCTAGCATTCAAAAGGTGGCAATAGGAGGACCAGAAAGTTTGAGCTCAAGATGAGGACATGTCTCAAATAAGAGTTCTTTCTATGCAAGCATGAGGTTCTGAGTTCAAATCCCGAGTACCACATGAAAGCCAGGCATGAAGAGAGGTGTATCATAGGAACTCACTGAGTAAGTAGCCAATATAGTTTAAACTTTGAGCTCCAGGTTTAATGAAAAATCCCATCTCATACCTGATGTCCCCTCTGACCTCCTCATAAAGCTATATGGGTGTGTGTAACTACACACATATACATGCACATACACGAAACACACATGTTCTTATACATAGCATACACATAAGCGTTGAAACAAAAATTAACATAAAAGCTTGTCATCTTTAGTTATATAGTGAGTTTGAGGTCATACTGCATTACATGAAACTCTATCATAAATAAATAAACAAATGTGAAAAATGAAAAAGGATTTTAAATATTTTACCACAAAAATTTATTCACTAAATGAGATGGCAGATATATTAATTGACTTAATTTGATTAATCCTTTATTTGCCTTAATTTAACTGACATTGTTATTTTCATTTAAATAGAAATTTTTTGGCCACTAAAATTATTCATAGACATTTATAGAATATGTTGCCATCTCAAAAACTAACTTTGAATAATAAAGGAAAGAATCAGATATTTATTCTATTCTTCATGAATGTGAATACATTACAAACCAAAGACTTAAATTTGGGAAAACCTAAATTCTCATTTAAATGAAGTAAAATAAATGATCAGATTAAACTTTGTCTTTTAAAATAGTGCCTTAGTTAGGGTTAGTATTGCTATGATGAAACACTTAAACCCAAGCAAGCTGGAAAGGAAAGAGTATTTGGTTTACACTTCCACATTGTAGTTCACAACTGTAGGAAGCCCGGATAGGAACTCAAACAGGGTAGGAACCTGGAGGCAGGAGCTGATGCAAAGGCCATGGAGGGGTGCTGCTTACTGGCTTATTCCCCATGATTTGTTCAGCCTACTTTCTTATAGGACCAGGACCACCATGAGTCCAGGGGTGGTACCGTCTATATTTGGCTAAGTCCTCTTCCATCAATCCTTAATTAAGAATATGCCCTACAACAGGATCTTATAAAGACATTTTTAAAATTGATGTTCCTTCCTCTCATATGACTTTAGCTTGTAATAAGTTGACATAAAACTACTCAGCACAAATAACAAATGGAATGATGGATCTATATAATAATAATCCATTGCTGTTAAACAATTAAGAGGCACAATGGAAATCATGCCAAGAAATAGGTTTCTTGAACCTGAATACTCTGTTATATTTTAGTATCACTTTTTAAGTGACTATTCATGTACTTAGTAATTCACAACCTGAAGTAACTGGAAGTAAAGAAAAAACTGCATGTGAATGAAATATTCTTGTTAAAGTAATCCATGTGAACATAATCAAACCTCTGTCAAAACTTCCAGGAAATATGAAAGAGTGTCATGTTAATGACTACATGAAGAGACAATTATTCAAATAAGAATCAGAAGCACAAGTGGAAACTTAGACTTAAATGAAAAAAATGGCAAAGGGATATTTATAAATTTGAAAACTTCCAAGGAAGTATGTAGGCCTTTTGAATATAAAGAATGATTTAAATAATTTGATAAACTATTGGTAATTTTTTGCTATGATAACAGAATTGTGATAATATTTTTATAAACATTCTTTTCTATTAAAATAACATTTTAATTCAAACATTTAGAATTAATATCCTGTCATAGCTAGAATTTGCTTTTAAATATTCCAAAAATATCTGAGGAATAGATGAAACAAGAAACATAGAATATTGATTAATTACTAGATAAATGGTTATGGGTAAATTATGCAATTCTCATGCTTTTTTTTTTTTTAACATTTGCAGGTCTTTCTGACAGAAAGCAAAATAGTTTGATAATAATAGCACATCATTGTCTCAGTATAAAGTACTCCAAAAAATAAGTGATTTAGTATTTGTTACAAGATTAGAAGTAAGAACTGTGACTAAAAGACAATGCCGAAAATATCACGAGAGGAAACGTGCTGACAATACACAGACCAACAGCTTTAAGGGTCTGCTTAAGAATGTTTGCATGTGGCTCACTGATGAGTCTTGAAGGCTCGTTCTCATTCCCCTCCAATCAACAGTGAATATTCACCATTTCCCCAAAGATTCCAATTTGTGTGGCGAAAGTGCTTGGTGCCAACGAGAAAAAGGCTTGAAGGAAGAATGATGTTTTTATGATGAAATAACACTCTATGAAACTTTGCATTAGGAGACTTTAGTGAGAAAGAGTGCCCTGATTTGAATAAGCAAGGTATTATGATAGGATATATCTTTAGAGAAGACCCCACTAAAGATAACTGAACATTACCTGCAGCTTGCAGCCTGTAGGAGGTTGAACTATGCACTCTGACAGCACCCTAAACTTGGAGATCTGTCCACAATCAAACCTTAAGTTGAGAAAGTAATTCTTCCATCTATGAATTCTGCTATTTGACACATAAATGGAAGAGATACAAATTGCATGTCCAGAGTTCTGAACTACAGTAGTCTCTCTTTCTCTGTCTGTCTGTCTGTCTGTCTGACTGTCTGTCTGTCTCATATGTATCTATGCTTATAGTTTGTGATGACTTTCACATAGAAATAGAAAACAAAGTTGTCATATACTGCTAGGAGTCAAGGAATCCTTGAAGAAAACTCTGGTTGAGATCTGGGTCAGGACGTATACTAGAGCAGGTAGTCTCTGCAGCAGGCAGCAAAGATCATGAGGAGGATTTTTTAGAAAGCTACATAGGAGTCAAAGAGAAGGCACAGCTACTGACTAAGCATGACAGAGTTTGCTATAAATAAACTAATGTCACTAACCCAATAACATAAACTTTAAATGTTTTGAGAGACGAAAATGAGGATTCTATGGCCATATGGGACAGAGAATATAGGGAAGTCTCTGTACCTTCTTCTTAATTTACCTGTGAGCTTCCAGCTGCCATTTAAAGAACTGTAAACATAGGCACACTCAAGGACTACATGACTAACTGTAAACAATTTGCTCCAGAGCTCTTAAAGTTTGGATTATCTGACACTCACAAAATCTAGAATATTAGTAAAAGTCTAACAGATAAAATTTGCTACAAGAGTGTTTTGGAAGTTCACAGAAAGACTAAATCAGTACTGAATGAGACAAAATTGATTTCATTTAGACATCTTTGACTTTTAATTGTTAACCTTTGGATTGTTGCACATGAAATAGGCCATAAATTCTTATATTGAACTTAAGAAAGGGCTAATGATATTTCTTGGGCACCAGTATGCACTTCAGGAGACATTTTTCAGGTTTTTTTTTAAATACAACATCGCCTAACTCCTTGATGTTTTACAAAACTCACCATCTCAGTCATGATCAACCCCAAATTTTAGTTGCCATCATAATATCCAAGGAATCCACTTGCTTTCCTAGGCTTGCTTGAAGCTAAGATGCAAACATCTAAATATTCACTCATAGCAGACTCTGAGTACAGAATCAGATATTAGATTTAGGTGTTAAAACCCGAATGTTCATTTACTTCTTTTACCCAGATACCATTCAGCCACAGGCAGTATATAACAGTGGTGGAATGTATGAACTGAATGGCTCATGATACATTCAGTGGGTTGATATAGTGATCTCTGGTATATATACTGGTTGTTAGTAACAGCTCATTCATGCCACTGAGATAAGGGTGTCATATTAAGTTCCTCTGTAGTCCACTCAAATACTCTGTACATTTTCCTGGTTGGTGATTTGCTTAGAAGGAATGTCTGCACTTGAGCTGTCTCTGAATCACTCTCAACTCCACTGTTATCATTGAAATGGAAGGATTTCTTCTTCCCTTATATAAGTACACAAACTCCTTTGAGGTGGTGACTGTATTCTCATGTATCTACATAAGGGAATCTGAAAATGAAAACAGTCTGTAAGTTTATTTTATCCTTCAATTTCATATCCTTATATCATCTCACCCCATATATTACATGGCAAGATCTCAAAGATATTTAAAATATTTTTGATCCTTTCTGTTTTAGCACAACTCTAATAATTTTAATAAATCATGTGCCACTTTATTAAACATTATTATGATTTTGAGGACCAAAAGAAAAATGTACTGTACAAAAAGTTTTAAATATCAAAAGTTGAATTTTTATTTAAGGATTATTTGAATTAAAACAGTTCAAATATGATAAAACACATATGCCTTTGGTGTCACTGTGTTCACTAAGGGATACAGTGAAATAGCCATCTAACAGTTATATTAAGTAATTAGCCTTAGAAATAAGGCTGCTAGATTAGAGGTGCAGAAAAACAGGAAATAATGGAACATTGGTTAGGAAAATATGTTTACTGCTAGGGACAAGATATTATGATAATAAAAACAAAAGGAGTAGCTGGTTCTGTGCTTAAGAGCATGTTCTACTATTGCAAAGGAACCCAATTGCGATTCACAGCACCCACACACATCAGATGGCTCACAATTGCCTACTGCTCCAGTTCCAGGGCATCAGGCCCCTCCATGGGCACCTGAACTCACAGGAACCCTCTCACAAGCAACAATACAAACAAAAATGAATGAATGGATGGATGAATACATTTAATTTAATTAAACCAAAATGCATTTGTTTGTTTTTGTAAATAAAAGCAGTAATGTTGCATTGAGCTTGACACATTTATTCTTCCCATTTATTTAATTATTCACTTTATATTCCTATTTACTATTCCCACTCCTGATCCCCCTTCATACAATCCCTCCCTCTATCCCTCTATTCCCATCTCCACTGAAGGCTCCCCCTGGATATGCCCCCAACCTTCCATATCAAGTCTCAGCAGGAAGAGGTTATTCTTTCCTAGTGAGGCCACATAAGGCAGCCCAGTTAGGGAATGAGATCCACAGTCAGGTAACAACTTTAGGAATGGTTCCTGCTCCAGTTATTGGGGGAATGACATGAAGACCAAACTACACATCTGCTACATATGTGGGGTGGAGGGACTAGGTCCAGCCTGTGTATGCTCTTTGGTTGATGGTTCAGTCTTGAGAGCCCCCAACTGTTCAGGTTAGTTGACTATGTTGGTCCTCCTGTGGGGTTCCTATACCTCCTAGAGTCCTCAATCCTTCCCCAACTCTTCTGTGTTTGTACCCATGTTCCATCCAATGTTTGGCTTGAACTTGAGATATTTTAAAGAGACTGAATTTTTAAAGTATGGAAATTTTAAGGACTGTGATACTTTCAAGTTATAATCTCTATATTGTGATATTAATATGGAATGAACAAAAGGGAAAGGTTACTGTTAACTAATATTGATTGCATTGGTGTGTCAAATTGACAAGGAGTCAATTGTCCATCATTTGTTCTAGCTAGTTTTATGTCAGCTTGACACAAACTAGAGTGACTTTGGAAGAGAAATACTTAATTGAGAAAGTGAATGATTAATGAGAAAAAGATTCACATGTAGGCAAGTCTGTAGGGCTTTAAAAAACAAAAACAAACTACAGATTGATGTGGGAGGATAAGCCCATTTTGAGCTATCCGATACCTGGATGGTCCTGGGGTGCTAGAAGAAAGTACAGTAAGGTAGAGTGGGGAAAGCTACTAAGCCACCCTCTTCCATCTGCTTTATTTTCTGTCTCCAGGTTCCTGTCTTGAGTTCTAGCCGTGATCTTCTTACTTGATATGAAGGCTGTGAGCTGAGAGTTGTAAGCTAGAATAAACTCACTCCTCCTCATGCTGAGTATTGTCATGGTCACTATTGCAACAATGCAAACCCTAAGGCACTGTTAAATATCTTTACAGATGAATTTCTTTTATGACAAAGGTCTGAAACCATATGTATAAAGAAATACAGCTGTTACTAGACAATTTAAAATCACATCAGTATGTCATAGGCCAGAAAACACTTTGATGACTAACTGTGGTCATCTTAACTAAGCAACTCTTACTTACTTTATGACTTGTTCTTTAAAGTCATTAAGTTGACTTTGAGATCATCTACACCACAGCCAGTAAGTGACCACCATGTTTTTCTAAAATTGAGTTGAGTCATATTTTCTGCTGAGGTGTTTCTTAAATGTTATAATGTCTTTTCTGAATCCCAGTGACTGAATTCCAATTTAGCTCGAATTTTCTTATAAAGATGTTAAAAAGTAACATTTCTCAGAGATACACCTCATATTTAACTAATGCTTTCTGCAAAAGCAGGTACAACACAGATTTCAGAAATCTCTTTACATTTAGACCATGAGCATGTGTTTTTTAGCCTAAGTGAGAGAATACTTGCATTTTTTCAGCAGTAACCTTTAAATTAATCCATCAACCCAACTTCGCTAGCATTTTAAAGTTCAGTAATAGGACTAGGAGTGGTGAAATGAGGTTTGATTCTGGCCAAAGTCTGGAAACAGTTAATGCAATATTGAGTTTCTGGGGCTGGGTCCAGCATTGACTTAGACAGGAAATGTGTGCTCTGTGGCTTTCTGTCAGACCTACTTGGGCCTAAGTGTGCAGAAATCACAAAACCTTACTTGGAGCTTTATTGCTCCAACTGCTGAATTCCACACTAAGCCTCCTCTTCCTGCTTTCTGACCTAATAGGAATGCTCTCCTTAGCTGTGTTTAAATACTACCTAGTGTATTTTGGATTCAACTAAGTAGAAAAGCAGAAGTCTGCAATATGTGCTGTGTCTCTGAATTTGTGACTGCTGTGACATCATAAATAAAAGGAACCCCATTAATCACATGGGGCAGGCTAAAAAAAAATCAGGGAAAATTTTCTCATAATAAAATCCAGATCAGTTCTCTCCATCTGTGTCCTCTCTGTACTTAATTCCTCCTGTTCCCATCCCAACTCCCTCTCAGACTCAGTTCCCCCCTCCATCTACCCCTGATGTCTATTTTATTTCTCCTTCCCAGTGAGATTCAAGCATTATCCTTTAGGTCCTCTTGTTACTTAGCTTTGTATCTGTAGATTGTAGCATGGTTATTCTGTACTTTATGACTAATATCCACTTATAAGTAGATATATACTATCTGTGTCTTTCTGAATCTGGCTTACCTCACTTGGGATAATATTTTTTAGTTCCACTCATTTCCCTGCAAATTTCATGATGTTCTCGTTTATAATAGCCAAGTATTACTCAAGTGTGTAAATATATGTATCATTTTCTTTATTCATTCTTCAGCTGAGGGACATCTAAGTTGTTTCCAGTTTCTATCTATTATGAGTAAAGCTGTTATGAAAATAGTTAAGCAAGTTTCCTTATGGTATGGTTGAGCATCTTTTGTGTATATATGCGGGAATAGTATAGCTGGGTTTTAAGGTAGATCTATTCCCAATTTTCTCATAAACCACCAAATTGATTTCCAAAGCAGTTGTACAAGTTTGTACTCCCACCAGCAGTGGAGGACTGACTGTTCCTCTTGCTCCACATCCTTGCCACCATGAGCTGTAGCTTGAGTTTTTTTATCTTAGCCATTCTGACTAGTGTAAAATGGAATTTTAGAGTCATTTTGAATTGTATTTCCCTAATGACTAAGGATATCAAATATTTGGGAGAGAGAACTGGGATGGGGGAGCATCTCTGGGAGAAACTAGAAATCTAGGACAAGGGAAGCTCCCATGAATGTATGTGGGTGAACCTACCCAAAACTTATAACATTATGAGATATAGAACTTGAAACAACTACGTCCTGTAATAAGGCAACACTTCCAAGGGAGGAATGGGGATGCCACACTACTCACAAAACCTTGACTCACAATTTGTCCTGACAGCAAGATGTGCAGCGGTAAAAATGGAGCAGAAATTGAAGAAATGGCCAAACAATGACAGTCTCAACTTGAGAATCATGCCATGACAGAGAGGTCCCCACCTTTGAGCTATTAACGACATTCCTATACTTGCAGTCATAAACCTAGTGTCTGAGTTAGGGTTTTACTGCTGTGAACAAACATCATGATCAAGGCAACTCTTACAAGTACAACATTTAATTGGGGCTGGCTTACAGATTCAGAGGTTCAGTCCATTATCATCAAGGCAAGAACATGGAGGCATCTAGGCAGGCATTATGCAGGAGGAGCTGAAAGATCTTGCGTCCTTAAACAAACTGAACCACCAATGAAATAGCATGCATGAGGCAGACCTAGATCTCCTAAACATAGGTAACAGATGTGCCGCTTGGTCTTTATGTCAGATGCCTAAAATCAACTGGATCAGGGGCTGTCTCTAACTCTGTTGCCTTACTTCATTCCCCTTTCCCTAACTGGGCTGCCTTGTGTAAGCTCAATAGGAACAGTTACATCTAGTTCTACAGCAACTTGATATGCCAAGGTGGTTTGGTATCCATGGAAGGCCACCTCACCTTCTCTGAGGAGAAAGGTAGGGCGAATGGTGAAAGGCAGGGACTAGGAGGAGAGGATAGAGAGGAAGCTTAGATTGTGATTTAAAGTAAATAACAAAAAATCCAGATGAAAGTGAAATGCTGAGGGAAGATGCCAAATATGCAAAAAGGCCTAGCAATTGAGACATGAGACATTTAAGCTAAGACAGTTTCAATTTATGTATTTATAGATTACTTATCTTTCATATATTTAAAAATAGATGCATTTATACAATGCCCACAGATATATACCAAAACCAAATATAATTGATTCATCATTCATTTATTATCATTTAATATTTTACATATTGATTTGAAGAAATCTATATAATAATCTAACACATATACAAATGTAAACAAATATTTGACATAAGAAAATGCATTTTAAGTAGTATTTATTTTAATACCATATTTACAGTTATATGGACTTTTTAAAGACATTTTTAAAAGTAATTATGCTATGTGCATGTGAGTGCAGGTACCCTAGAATCCAGACCAGGGAATTTAGTCTCCTGGAGCTGGAGTGACAGGTGACTGTGAGCTGCTGGATTTGAGTGCAGGGAACAAAACTCTTGTCCTCTGCAAAACCAGTATGTACTCTTAACACTGAATTAAATTTCCAGCCCCTGGATGTAGTTTTAAAACAGTTCACCCTCACTTATTAATTCTTGTTAAGCTTCTGCTTAAAACATACGCTGCATCTAAGATGAATTTGGTAGACATTTAGATCTTTCCTCTTAATCTTTTCTCATCGTGGTAATGGCCTTTCAATGTCGCTCTGTCGCTCAGTCAGGAGCATCAGCCACATAGTCACGAGATGACCCTCTCCTAATAGCGTCCTCTAGCTTTCGCAGGTTAATTGCACCAAACTTCTTTTTTTTATCCTTAGATTTAATGACCCTTAAATTCAATATGAGTCAAGAACTTTCTGTAGTTATTTTTAAAATTAATGTTCTTTAGACTGAGTCGCATTTCAGAGCTCTGGCTGGCCTGTAACTCAGAAACTGTAAATGATAAGGAAGTCTGTGAGTTCTAGTCAGAGTAAAAGGGACAATAAACATAGAGCCAAGAGATTAGCACTCACTTCTACTAAAAAGGAGTCACCTTATCGTATTGAATGTCGGTGTGCTTCTGGTAACTTGCACGTTTTGCAGCAGCATAATACCCCAGGCTACCCCAGGCTTCTTTTAATGCTCATGTGTCAATAGATCTTAGGCATCACTGCTTCTGTCAGCATTTAAACTTTCCCGCAGAAGCAATTCATACTCTGCGACTCTTAATTACAAGTGACAAATTCGACTCAGTGCTTGCTTTAAATTGTTCTTTATATATTCAGAGTCCGAAATACAATGAAAATAAAATCAGCCATGAACAACTACAAGTTTTCCATCAAATAAGTTCATTAAAAGAGATCCATATGTTCATCTCATCTAGATAAATTTAATGTCAAATGTTAATCATAAATATAGTATCTTTTAATATGTTTTAAATGACTTAATCAACACACATTTATTTGATGCAATAAATAAAATAAGTAAGGTAGTGTCACATATAAACAGATGTTTTGTCTTCTATGGATAAAAGAATTTAACAAAACAAAACCCCAAACCAGAAAAAATGATGTATTTTATAACATGCAACTTTTACATTGTTGCACAGAAGATGAGGAGTATCTCAGGGTCAAAGATAGAAAAGCGGTGAAGCAGCATAAAGTGGTCACTGAAGCAACTCAACAAGGAGGAACTCAAAGGTGAAAAGCAAAGGACATCACCATATGTGTCTGCTTATATTGTTCTAATGTAGTCTATGTTGCTTTAACATATTTAATGCCATTTCAAACTTTAGACTTACAAAAGGTCACAGGGAGTTTGTATTTCATTTACTAGAAAGTTAGGTTTTCTATAACAAACCCACCCTTTTGTATGTGACCTAAAAATAAATAAAAGCCATAAAAGAATCAGTTTTTCTTTGTATATTTAGGGCATGTGGGACTGAGTTACCAGTCAGAAATAAGAAATGGTAAGATTGAGCTCAAACCCCAGGAATCTTAGAATTGAGAATGGCAGGAGAGGTGCCATTCCCTTCCTGCCTCTACCTGCTCTGGGAATACATAACCACCACACCCAGTGAGCACCTAATCACATAGCATAACACCTGGAGTTCTTCGTTTGCTAACGACGACGTATCTACATAGCCCTGAGCTTTCAAACAATAAGCTTCCCCTTCCTGGGCATTCCCTTGCCCAAAAGGTATTTAATCCCTGGTTCACCCTGAGTAAAATATATGCATCTATATCCAACATCAAATAAACCAGTATGAACAAGCAAGGAGGGTTGCTTCATTAAGAACCATTGAGGGGAAGACCTTTGACTAAAGAGCCCAGGCTAAGACTCTGAGTGAGGCTTTCTCCCCTCCAGCCCCTCTGGTACACTTAGCCCTCACTCTCAAACAGACTGGATTCTGCTGGTCCTGGACCCAGCCTCCTCTCTCTGCCTGGCACCAGATACCTGGAGGGGAAGGAATACCTCGGACCCCCTTTCCTGACTCCCATCAGATGCCCAGGTACCCAGAGAGACCAGGAACCACAGCATTCCTCCCAGACTCTGTTGTTTCCTCTTCAGGTCCAGTAAAGGAAGATATGGTCTGTGGGCCCCGTGGCAGACTTTGTTCTGACTCTCCTGCGTGATATTCCTGCAACACCCTATGTACCACAGGTGGAGAGGCGCAATGCAGTATGGCACTTAGCAAAATGGAAGGTTGAGAGTTAGACGAATGCTTCTGCAGACACATTCACAATAACAGCCTAATTACCATTAGCTTGAGAACTGGATAAGCCAAGAATGGAATATGAAGTATTGATTTATGAGACCAATGTAAAACAATCTCAAATACATAGTGATACATAAAAGAGTCCTGACACAAAAGTATGCATAACTTATAAGAAATATTCAAAATAAGTGAATTCACCTACTCATGATAGAGATTCAAGGTTCTAAGGATGAGGTGAAAGTGAAAGAGCTACTGAATATCTGGGCAAAGTCCCCAGTGAGCTAGTTTTGTAGGAAGAAATTATTGGTTTGCCAAGTTAAGTCCTAACTCACACGTACAATATACACATGTGCCTGCCCATAGATCTGTTAGGTACATTGTCAAACCTGTGAGCTGTTTGAGGATAGAAGGACTAGAGTCATAAACAGTGAGTCTACATGACTACAAGACAAGGAAGGGGAGTTCTCTCTTCAAGGGAAACACCACATGGAATGGCCTCATTGCCAACAGTCATTCAGGAGAGGAGTCAGGAAATGAACTCTAAGAGCAGAGAATGTGTAGGCATCCACAGTGGCCAAACTATGCATGTTCTTGTACATTCTAGTTTCTGATCTGTCTCCTAAGTAGCTAAGAAGCTTATTGTTAGATAAAATGTGTCTTGCTAGTTTGATTGTGAGCCATAAGTTACATGTGATAAGACTCTAGTAAAATGTTTACTAAAGTTAAATATAAACATGTCTGTGTGTGTGTATGTGTATGTATGTGTGCATCTCTCTCTCTCTCGCTCTCTCTCTCTCGCTCTCTCTCTCTCTCTCTCTCTCTCTCTTGTGTGTGTTTATGTATATATGTATGTATGTATGTAAAGGTTGGCATAAAGTACTTTCCTCAATTATTTTCTGCGTTCAGGGGGAGGGAGGTAGAAAGCCTCTTCTTTTTCTTCTTTTCTTCCTCCTTCTCCTCGTCTTCCTCCTCCTCCTCCCTCCTTCTTCTTCTTCATCTTCTTTGTCTTCTTCTTCGTCTTTTTCTTCTTCTTTTTGATCAAGAATTGCACACAGACATATATGTTTTCATCAAGACCAGCCCTGATTTTCTCCTTTCCAGTTTGTTCCTTATCCCTCTATCACCATAACCTCCTGATTTCATGTGTTCTCTTTTTCTTTTTTCTAAACCCACAAAGTTCATTTAATGTTGCCAGAATGTGTGTGAGGCCATTTCCTAGAGCATAGTCAGCCCTTCAGATAACCACATCCCTGAGGAAACTGACTCTGAGTCTCCTGGCAGCTTCCAGCTTCCCATCTAGAGTGGGATTTCCCAAATACCTCCCCACTCCATTCTGGTATTTTGTTTGGCTTAAACTTGTACAGGTCTTGTGTTGGCAGTCATAGACATTGTCATTTAATATGTCCAACTCTCATCTGATGCCTTCTTCTGGAATGCACAGGCACTGCACACATGTGATGTGTATGAAAACATGCAGATAAAAGACCCATAAAAATAAAAAAATATATAAGTTAAAGGAATGAATATTTCAAAAAGAAAGATATATTTCAAATAGGTTCTGGGTATTTATAGTCACAAACATATATGTAATAGTCATTTATTTTTATTGGTTATTTTATTTATTTACATTTCAAATGTTATCCCCCTTCCTGGTTTCCCCTCCTCAAACCCCCTTTCCCAACCCCCTTCCTCCCTGCTTCTAAGAGGGTGCCTCCCTACCTACCTACCAACTCCTGCCTCACTACTCGAGCATTCCCTTATGGTGGGGCATCAAGCCTTCACAGGACAAAGAGCCTCTCCTCCCACTGATGCCAGATGAGGCCATCCTCTGCTACATATGAGCTGGAGCCATGGGCTCCCTCATATGTATTCTTTGGTTAGTGGTTTAGTCCCTGGGAGCTCTGGATGGTCTGATTGGTTGATATTGTCATTCTTCCTATGGGGTTGCAAATCCCTTCAGCTCCTTCAATCCTTTCTCTAACTCCCCTATTGGAGTCCCCATGCTCAGTCCAATGGTTGGCTGCAAGCTTCTGCATCTGTATCTGTAAGGCTAATTTCAGCTAATGTCATCCCTGTAGGGTCCTGGGAGCCTCTTGCTTTCCTGGAATCTGGGACTTTCTGTTGGCTACACCCAGTTTTCCATACCCCATTGTTTCACACATCTGTTCAATTCCTAACCCTCTGTACATCTACCTTGTATCTTCCTACACCTGATCCTGCCCTCCTTTCTTACTCTCTCTGTCCTCTCTTCATACCAAGTCCCTCCCAACTTCTACCTGCCATGATTATTTTGTTCTCCCTTTAAAGTAGGACCAGACTTTTTTTTTTTTTTTTTTTTTTTTTTTTTTTTTTTTTTTTACTAATATTCACTTATCAGTGATTACATGCCATGTGTGTTCTTTTGTGACTGGGTTACCTCACTCAGGAGAATATTTTCTAGTTCCATTCATTTGCCTGTGAATTTCATGAAGTCATTGTTGTTAATAGCTGAGTAGTACTCCATTGTGTAAATGTTGTACCACGTTTTCTATACCCATTCCTCTGCTGAGTGACATTTGGATTGCTTCTAGCTTCTGGCTATTATAAATAAGGCTGCTATGAACATAGTGGAGCAGCCGGGCGGTGGTGGCGCACGCCTTTAGTCTCAGCACTTGGGAGGCAGAGACAGGTGGATTTCTGAGTTCGAGGCCAGCCTGGTCTACAGAGTGAGTTCCAGGACAGCCAGGGCTACACAGAGAAACCCTGTCTCGAAAAACCAAAAAAAAAAAAAAAAAAAAAAAAAAAAAAAGAGAACATAGTGGAGCATATGTCCTTGTTTTATGTTGGAACATCTTCTGAGTATATGTCCAGAAGTGGTATAGCTGGGTTCTCAGGTAGTACTATGTCCAGTTTTCTGAGGAACCACCAGACTTATATCCAGAATGGTTGTACCAGCTTGTGATCCCACCAGCAATGGAGGAGTGTTCCTCTTTCTCCACATACTGGCCAGCACCTGCTGTCATATGAGTTTTTTATCTTATTCATTCTGACTGCTGTGAGATGGAATCTCAGGGTTGTTCTGATTTGCATTTCCTTAATGACTAAGGATTTTGAACATGTCTTTAGGTGCCCTTCAATCATTCAAGATTCCTTAATTGAAAATTCTTTTTTATTTCTGTACCCCATATTTTAATAGGGCTATTTGGTTCTCTGGAGTCTAACCTTTTGAGTTCTTTGTGTACACTGGATATTAGTCTTCTATTGGATGTAGGAGTGATAAAAATCTTTTCCCAATTTGTATGTTGCCATTTTGTCATGATGACAGTATCCTTTGCCTTTCAGAAGCTTTTCAATTATATGAGATCCCATTTGTCTACAATTAATCCTAGAGCCTGGGCCATGGGTGTTTTTTTTCAGGAACTTTCCCCCTGTGTCCATTTGTTCAAGGCTCTTTCCTAATTTCTCTTCTAATAGACTCAGTGTATCTGGTTTTATGTGGAGGTCTTTGATTTACTTGGAATTAAGCTTTATACAAGGAGATAAGAATGGGTCAGTTTGTCAGTTTGTCAGTTTGCGTCCTTCCACATGCAGACCTCCACTTAAGCCAGCATCAAATGTTGAATATGCCTTTCTTCTACTGGATGGTTTTAGCTTCTTTGTCAAAAAGCAAGTGACTATAAATGTGTGGGTTCATTTCTGGTTCTTCAATTCTATTCCATTGATCTACATGTCTATCAGCAGGACAAAAGGACAACCCACAGATTGGGAAAAGATATCTACCAACCCTATATCCAGTAGAGGGATAATATCCAAAATATATTCCAGAAGGCAGACTCCAGAGAACTAAATAACCCTATTAGGAAGTGGAGTACAGAGCTAAATAGAGAATTCTCAACTGAGGAATTTCGAATGACTGAGAAACACTTAAAGAAATATTCAACACTCTTAGTCATCAGGGAAATGCAAATCAAATGGACCCTGAGATTCCACTTCACACCAGTCAGAATGGATAAGATCAAAAATATAGGTGGCAGCAGATGTTGGTGAGGATGTGGAAAAAGAGGAACATTCTTCCATTGCTGGTGAGATTGCAAACTGGTACAACCACTCTGGAAGTCAGTCTGGCTGTTCCTCACATGGACACATGCTCCACTACATTCATAGAAGCCTTATTTATAATAGCCAGAAGCTGGAAAGAACCCAGATGTTCCTCAACAGAAGAATGGATACATAAAATATGGTACATATACACAATGAAGTAATATGCAGCAATAAAAAACAATGACTTCATGAAATTCACAGGCAAATGAATGGATCTAGAACATGTCATCCTGAGTGAGGTAACCCAGTCACAAAAGAACACACATGGTATGTACTCACTAAGTGGATACTAACCCAAAAGTTCAGAATGCCTATGATATAACCTATAGAAGTTACACATGGAGTGTAGGAAGGAAGGAAGATCAGAAGGTGAATGCTTTAGTCCTGCATGAGTAGGGAACAGGACAATTGTGGGAGATGGAAGGAGAGGGGGACAAGGTAGGGGGAAAGAAGGAGGAAACAAGGATGGCAGTACCAGAATCTGGAGGAGAAATGAGAGGTACAGAGGGTCAGGAAATCGAATGAAAATAGAAGGATTGAGGAACTGGGGTTAGCCACTGGAGGATCCTAGACACCAAGAAATGTGAGGCTCCCAGGCCCCAATGGGAATGACTTAAGCAGCAATGGGCAGAGAAAGGGGAGCTAGAACCTGTGGGGACCACCTCTAGTAGATAGGCAATGCCCCTGGCCGAGGAATGGAGCCACTCACCCATCTCAAAGGTTTTTTAACCCAGAATTGTTCCTGTCCCAACCGGAGAGTGACCCTACCTGGGGATATATTATGTTCGCAGACACCAAACCCAACCCTATTAACATGGTCAAGAGGCGCTTGGGGATAGGAACCAAGTGTGGCAGTTCCTGGGGAGGTCAGCAACTGACCAAAGCAGAGGTGGATGCTTGGAGCCAACCATCTGGCTGAACTCAGGGAACCTGGTGGGGGAGCTGGCAGGACTGGAGGAGCAGAGGGGGATTGTAACCCCACTGGAAGAGCAACATAGGCTGGCCTGACCACCCAGTTCTCCCAGAGACTAGACCACCAAACAAGGAGGGTACCAAAAGGGATCTTTGGCCCCAGATACATATGTAGCAGAGGATGGCCTTGCCTGACAGCAATGGGAGGGGAAGCCCTTGGTCCTGGGGAGGTTTGGTGCCCCAGAGTAAGGGGATGCTGAAGTGGTGGGTGGGTGGGTGAGCACTCTCATACAGGAAACAGGGAGGGGGGGGCAGATGTGGAATGGGGGTTGGTCGAGGGGTAACCAGGAAGTGGGATATCATGGGATGTGGGGTTGCTGGAGGAGGTAACTAGAAATGGGATATTATTTGAGCTGTAACGAATGGAATGATTAATAATAATAAAAGAAAAAAGATTCTCTCCCATCTAGTGGACTCCTCCTCAGCACAGTTCCTTTAACTGTGCAGAAAGCTTTTAGTTTTATAAAGTCACATCTGTCCATTGTTGACCTTAATTTGGGGGCAAATGGAGTCCTATTTAGAAATACCATTCTTATATCATGTAGGTGATACCTATGTTTTCATTTTAGCATTTCAGGTTTCATATTTAGGTGTTTGATCCCTAGTTAGTTATTTTAGCAAAGTGAAGGATACAGGTATAATTTCATTCTTCTGCATGTTGCAATCACGTTTTCCAAGGTCGATTTTTTAAAAAATGCCTTCTTTTACCCAGCTAATGGTTTCAGTATCTTTGTCAAATACTAAGGGGTTGAAGTTATGAGTTCTCATGTTTGGGTCCTCAATTTTGTTTAATTGGTCTACATGTTTATTTCTGAGCCAGTACCATAATTATTATTACCATATGTCTATAAGGTCTGGAATGGAAGCTTTATAAGACTTACCAGATTAGATCCCAGAGAATGCAGTGGGACTTTTGGCTGGGTGAAGAAGTTCTAGAAACTAATTTTTTTTTTTTTTAATGCATGAGCCATTTCTTTTTCTTTTTAATTTCCTGTCCATATTTATATCATTTCTGTTTGCCTGTCTCTCCAATCCTATTCCTTAAATGTCTTCTAATCATCTCTTAAGAAACATGTTCTTTTGTCCTTTTCTGCAATTATACATATATAGATTTGGAACTGACCATTTAGACTTGTGATACATATTAGGAGATTTGTCATTAAAACACATTGACTCCCAGTTTCTCATCAGTTATTAACTGCCAAGAGCTCTTCAACCTTAGATAGTCTTAGGAATCTTTCTCCATCAATGTTAGCATAACAACTGGTATGGCCTTGCATAGGTCTTGTGCCTATCACCATATTGTTAAAAATTACAGGCTTTTTATTTATTTTAAAGCATAATGTGTGATATATATATATATATATATATATATATATATATATATATATATGTTGTTGGTGTGTATTAAAATAAATACATTTTCAGATATTTGAAAGATTTTATGAAAACCTGCTGCTAGTAAGTCTCATGAAATTGATATTTTTCTCATAGATCATTCACTAAAGATGTAATAATATTCATGAAATGAATGATGAAACTATGTTTTATGAGTAACCACAAAATAGATAATCAGAGAACTATTTATTGACTCAAATAATTCCTTATGAATTACATGATGAATATAATAGCGACTGAAAACTGGCCCAAACAAAACTGTTGGATCTTTATGACATATAAAATATGTGTCATATTATACAGCTAGAGTTTGCTTAGCTCAAATTCTCAGTAAGATGAGTTATCATTATAGATGGCCACAGGTCAATTGATTCTGACTTCACTACTCATTTGTAGTTCTTGTGTTTTTTTCAAGTTTTCAGAGAGGTAAATTCTAGATTAATAGGTAGAAAAAAGAAGTTGCCTAAACTCAATGTATGTAATAATTATGCTTTCACATTGTCAACATCACTTCAAAAATCTTGAGACTATGCCAAGAAAATAAAACTATACATCCCCATTGCTTTCTAGTGCAGATAATACACAATATGAGTTAAATTTTAGTATAAAAATGTCATTGTATTATTGATGAAGATAAAACAATTTACTTACTTTTTCATTTCTGTTTCAAATAGCTTTAGATGGAAGTTTCAGAATTAAATGTCATATGTAGATATTCTAAATTATTCATTTGAGAAATACTTATCTGAAACTATGCTTATTACATACTATCTTTTCGATTTTGAATATAAAGAGTGAGGCTCAGACTAAATGAAAATACACAATTTATTTTCAGCATTAAAGACATAACAACCGAACTATAATACCTGTTCCTCTAACAACTGACTTACTATCTCCAAGTCTGAACAAAATCCAGACACCTAGGCATGTAAAATAATATTCATGTGGCATTATAGAAGAGGCAAGTATGGATGACATAGAGGTCATGAAGGGATACCTGATATATTAACACTGAAGGCTGGAGAAGGCAGGGAAACAATATTGACAATGTTTTCAAGGAGGATGTTCTGCCTGAATTGAACCTTAGATGTCCAAGGATTTTGATAATCTGGTACTACAGACTCCAAGCACTGTGGAGCCAAGTATGCATGGTCTCAAAGCTCTGAAATCCTGGACCAAAGTAGATCTAACCTACATTAAACTGTTTTCCCAAGGTGTTTATTGCTGTGACAGTCTTGCCAATATAAAAAGTATAGCTTTGAATTCTTGCTTCAGGATTTCTTATATTTAATACTGCAAAATAATTTTTATTAAGATCATAAAATTTTGCAACATAAATTATATTAATATCAAAATAGTTTGTAAATGTTTTTCCACATAGTTTTAAGCAATATATCCAAAATTATCATATAATGTCTATGCACTTATCTTGACTTTAATTATAATGAGACAATCCTAGTAATCCCATGATGTGCTTAAACCATGGTTGAACCTTGGTTGATTCACCTCACACTCTCTTCCTATTTGTTAAATATTCACCACCCTAGGTGCTACTCTCTCATTACCAACAGTGCTTACCTACATGCATGTAGCTTATAGGCTAATATCCATTTGTCAGTGAGTACATAACATGAATATATATCGGTGTAAAAATACTCAATAATATTCTGGCAAATGGAAATCCAAGAACACATCAAAACCATCATTCACCACAATTACAAAGGCTTCATATCAAGGATGCAGGGATGGTTCAATATCTGAAAACCCATTAATGTTAACCACTATATAGTGCCAAGTATGCAGTGTCAATGGCTCGAAGAATTGGAGCCAGAGTCTATGCTCTCCCTGAAGACCTTGTGGAAGTAAAACCGAAGATGGTCATGACTGTGTTTGCCTGTTTGATGGGCAGACGGATGAAGAGAGTGTAAAACAACCAGCTTACTCACAGGTGCATGACTAGCAAGTCAGCGAGTCCCAGGTGACATGCTTGTGGCTTCAGAAGTCTTGGACATTTAAAGGACTTTTAATTTTGATTAGCAAGACTAATAAATCATGACAACCTTCTGAGAAAGCATTTTAGTAGACAAGCAACTGCTCTTTCCCGTAGAGCTGGATCTGTTCAGCACACCTGAGCATGCTCACAACCAACCTTGTGCTCTCTCTGCCCAGAATGCTGCCCTTGACATTCCAGCTTGCTTCATATTATCTCTGTATCTTTTCCCTCCTGGGATATCCATCTCTGGAGACTTGCCTAGATGTGTAGATAGGAATGTTATTAGCTCGTCATCTTGCTTTCCAAGGTCTAGCAGTTCTTTCTGGAGAACCATGCTCTGATGCTGTGTGGAGATGAGTGTTCTTGGCTTATTCTGTACTGCTGAAAATCCACTGAAGTAACTGGCTGTGCAGAATGTACTAGAAGCTTTTCTCATTCTTTTATTCTTAAAATCAGTATCTTTTTACAGTATTCTTTCTACATGATTATTTTTTGTACATTTAAGACTATTTTGATTACATCCAACATGTCTGCTCATTTGCTACAATTTAACAGGGGGTCTTCATGGAAGTAAACATAAAAAACATAAATTATAGGTGGAGGAAAGTGGACCCTCAGGTTGCATTTTCCCCTCACACAGGCTCAAATGAAATATTTTGTCTTCAATAAGTCCATCTGATACATACTTCTTTATTTGGAAGTCTTGATCACAAAATTCTGTTTTGGTCTAAAATGATGTTGAATATGACACTTTGGAGGAGAGAGTGGGCTCAGAATTTAGACGGGAGTTTGATAAGCAAAGAATGCTAAAGTGTACAATGGACTTTTAAGTTTTACACCTGTAGCAAGGAGATGTGGTCACAAAAATGGGAAAGTATGTATGTCGGACTTGATGTACTCTTGCTCTGTCAAGCTCTTTGCTATAGTTCTCAAGATCATTATGTTAATCTAACATTGAAAAGAGATACAATCTGGTAGTAAGATAGTCCAAATAAAGGGATTTGCATACTAAAAAAAAAAAAAAAAAACTAAAAGTAGTCCTGTGATCACTGTTTCTAAGGGTTTATCAGGATGACCAAAATATCTGAGCCTACTTCCCTGTCCTAATAACTTTTAATAGCTTCACTGTGTTTCTGTTTACTTTCAGTTTCAATGACCTGTCCATTGTTGAGAGTGGGATGTTGAAGTGTCTCCCACTATTATTGTGTGAGGTTCAGTTTGTGCTTTGAGCTGTAGTAAAGTTTCTTTTATGAATGTGGGTGCCCTTTCAGGTGGGCCATAGATGTTCCAAATTGAGATTTTATCCTGGCATAAAATCTTTATTTTCTTTAATAAAATCTTGTTTTCTTTAATGAATTTGAAGTGTCCTTCCCCATCTTGTTTGATAACTTCTGGTTGGAAGTCAATTTTATTGGATATTAGAGTGGCAACTCCTGCTTGTTTCTTGGAAACACTTGCTTGGAAATCTTTTTTCAGCCTTTTATTCTTTGATGATAACTGTCTTTATCATTGTGGTGTGTTTTCTGAATGCAAAAAAAAAAAAAAAAAAAAAAATGTTGGATCCTGCTTGCATATCCAGTCTGTTAGGTTAGGTATTCTTATTGGGGAACTGACTGCATTGATTTTGAGAGATATTAAGGACATAGGATTTTTAGTTCCTGTTATGTTTGCTGTTGGACGTGGAATTAAGTGTGTATGGTTCTCTCCTTTTGGGTTTCTTTTAAGATGATTAATGTCTTGTTTTTCCCCCCTTTGGTATATTCTCCTTGTGTTGGAGTATTAACCTCTGTAGAGCTGAATTATTAGATACATATTGTTTAAATTTGGTTTTGTAATGGAATATTTTGGTTTCTTCATCTATGATGATTGAGAGTTTTGCTGGATATAGTAGTTTGATCTGGCATTTGTGTTCTCTTAGGGTCTACATGACATCTCTACTGGATCTTCTGGCTTTTAGAGTTTCTGTTGAGAAGTTTGGTGTAATTAATATAAGTCTGTTTTTATATGTTACTTGGCCTTTTTTCCTTATGGCTTTAATATTCTTTCTTTGTTCCATGCATTTAGAGTTTTTATTATTATGTGATGAAGGATTTTCTTTTCTGGTCCAATCTATTTGGTGTTCCGTAGGATTCTTGTACATTCATGGCCATCTCTTTCTTTAGTTTCAGGAAGTTTTCTTCTATGATTTTGTTGACGATGTTTTCTTGCCCTTTGATGTGGGGCAGTGGTCTGTGAGAGGCAGTTGAGTCTTCTTTGAACTCTGGTGACACTAATGGGATGGTAGGAGTTCGGCTGGGCTCCTGGGCCTTGGTTCCATTCACTTATCCACAGCGCCTCCTAAAAAAAGATTTGTGGCCTTAGGTCAAATAGCACAGGTAGCACAGGTAGAAGGTGTGACTACAGGCCACAGAGTCTCAAGAGATCTCCATATTAATGAGATACCTAAAGACCAGAGGGCATAGCCAATTAAGCATTCCTTCCCATATCCTCTTCCTTGGAAAAGATATTTAACCTTAGGCCTGCCCTGAGAACACAGGGTACAGGGTACAGCTATATCCACTTTTGCCATGACAATAAACCTTTTAAAACCATGGACTTCCTCTCATCTTTGGGGCCTGCTGTGGAGAACCATAGGGGGGGCTTCAACTACAGAGCTGCACTGTCTAATCTCCTGCCTGGAGGACTTCTCTGAGTTCCCACCAAGGAGGCCTGCCAACTCAAGCAAGCTAGCCGAGCCAGTCTTGACCCAGCCAAGCAAGTCGCCATGACCAAGAGTTTCTGACCTGCAAGCTGGTCCAGCCCATATGTCCCCATGTCTCAGTTTTTCTGTAGCTCCAGTGGAGCTTGGGAGCCCAAGGGCAGAGAGTCCCAACTCAGGAGCTCTGTCCCGTAGGACTTTAGGCTGAGACCTCTCCACGCCCAGGCAGAGCCCCGCAGCTTCTCATAGCCTAGCATCTGCCTGGAGTCAACTCAGTCAAACTCCCACGCTTCTGCTCCCTGAGTCTCTTTTCCAGGTGCCTGGGGTGGCAGACACACAACTCAGCCCAACAGGACCCATGCCCATGCATGAGCTACAGCCCTAGACTTTGACCTGGGAATTGTTGCTCTTTTCTATTCTTATTAATCTTAGGTTTTGTCTTTTCATTGTGTCCTGGAATTCCTGGATGTTATGGGTTAGGAGTTTTTTATGCTTTATATTTTCTTTGACCATTGTGTCAATATTTTTTAAGGTATCTTCTTTGTCTGAGATTCTTTCTTCTATCTCTTGTATTCTGTTGTTGATGCTAGTATCTGTAGCTCCTGACATTTTTCTTATGTTTTCCATTTACAGAGTTGCTTCCATTTGTGATTTCTTTATTCTTTCTACTTCCATTTTTGGGTCTTGGAACACTTTGTTCAATTCCTTCACCTGTTTGATTGTATTTTTCTGTATTTCTTTAACTGGGTTATTTATATCTTTCTTAAAGGTCTCTATTATCTTCATGAGATGGGTCTTTAGGTTAGCATCATGATTTTCAGGTGTATCGGGGTATTCATAGCTTGCTGTGGTGGGAGAGCTGGTTTCTGATGGTGTCAAAGTATATTGGTTTCTGTTGCTTATGATCTTGTGCTTGCCTCTTGCTGTCTGGTTATCTCTTGTGTTATCTAGCCTTGTTGACTCTGTGTGGAGCCTGCCTCCTGTATCCCTGGTTTACTGCAAATCTCCTGGGTGATTTCTGGCCCTAAGTCTATCTGATATCATGAAAGACCTGCAGATGGATGCCCTGGCTGCAGCAGATCTCCTTGGAGGCCTGCAGATTGTTACTCTGTCTGCAGCATATCTCCTGGAAGCCCTGCAGACCATGAGGTGTTGAGAGAGAGGTGGAGACAGACTGATCTGCACTAAGCAGGTGCACACTGGGAAGGAGATAGCATTTGAACATAGAAGGGAGGTGTTCTGCATCCAATGGGCACCTGCAGGTTTCCAGCTGCTGCAGTTATTTGGTTGGCTCTCCTACTTGTTGCCTTGTCTACAGCAGATCTCCTGGGAGCCCAGCAGACTATTGCCCTGGCTTCATCAGATCTCCTGGAAGCCCTGTAAACTGTGCAATGTTGAGAGAAAGGGGAAGACAGGCTGATTTGCCCTCAGGCAGGAAAATACCAGAAGGTCTTATGGTCTCTTTTCTAATTTTTTTTTGTCCTACAGCCATATTTACTTCTTTCTTTCTGCACATATAAAAATTAGAAACTAGGCTCTGCATATAAACATGAATATCTTGTATTTTTGTTTCTGGCTCTTGGTTTTCTCCCCTAAAATAATACTTTTCCAATCCATTCATATTTTCTTCAAATTTTGTACTTTTATTTCTATTGATTGCTGAATAAAATTCCATTGTGTATATGTCATACACTCTCATTATCCATTCATCCACTCATGGATGTTTGTGTGAATATAGGAGAAGTAAATATGGCTGTACATATCTTCCTGTACTTAGAATCCAAAGTCCTTTGGTGTGTTTTTATGGTGATATGAAAGATTCATTACAATTCTGGCAAGGATTGAATTGAATCTATAATATACTTTTTATATTATAGGCATCTTCATAATATTAATTGTCCCAAGCCAAGAGCATGGAAACACTTTCAACATTTTGTATCTTATCCAATTTCTTTTCATTGCTGTAAGTTTTCATTGGCTTGTCTTTGGACAGGTTTACTCAAGGGTGATGTCTGAAACTATTGTGACTCTTAGTAAGCAAATTTTGTAATTGATTTTTTTTTAATATATACCTTTATTAATTGGGTCAGACACTAATGTGGGCATGAGAAGTGAGGTGACAGATTTAGAAGCTATTTCTATTTGGGGATGTTTTTAAAGGCATGGGTGAAAGAATTAGAATACCATTATCTTCATTGAAAGTAAAGACACATGAAGTCAACTATATAATAAGGAAACCAGAAAACACAAGGAGCTCATGGGAAGTTTTTCCCTCTGGGGTCTGTGTCATCTTCTTGGGGAGTTTAAAGCTTCTGATTTTTTATGTTGATTTTGTATTCCATAACTTTACTTAAAGTGTCCATTGGACCTCAAATTTTTCTCGTGGAGTGTGTATGGTCTTTTAAATATAAAATTATATAATCTACATATAGAGATAATTTGATTTCTTCCTTCCTATTTTTATATTTTTATATATTTCTCTTGTCTTGTTGTTCTAGCTGAGACCTCTGAAATTATATTAAATAAGATTGTAGGATGGACACTCTTCTAATATTTCAGATTTTAGAGGACACATTTTTAGTGTTTTCTAATTTATAATAATACTGACTATAAGTTTATCATATATAACCTTTAGTATGTTGAGGTGTATGCTATCTATCTATTCCTAATTTTTACGATTTTTATCATGAGACATGTTGAACTTCATCAAACACTGTTAGTATCTATTGAAATGATCACTTGTTTTCTGTCCATACATCTATGCATGTGATGAATCACATTTATTTAATCATGTTGACTCAATCTTCTCTCTCTGGCATGAAAAAAAATTTAATTGGGATACATGATCTGAAAATTGTTAGCCATGTCATTCAGGTGATATTTTTAGTTAAGGATTTTGAGTAACATATTTTTATTCATCACTATTGCAGAGAAGACAGATGCTTTGTTTGTTGTTCATTATTTAAGCCTAATATAAATGGTTTTTAAAAAGAACTGCATTCCCTATTGCTGTGTCATCAACACATTCCAACATCTTCTGCTCCCAAAGCATCAACCACTGAAGAAAATGAGTAAATAGGACATAACTCTCCATGAAGGTTGGTTAGAGCCAAATTTGTGGAATCAATTGGCACTAAATCACAATGGGAAGAGACAACTACAAAACTTGCTTGCATGCTGTTCCCTTTACTGATGTGTTGTCGACCCAGGCCTCATACAGTCCTGCTTCATGAAAATTATATGTGATAAACAGTCTATCTTATGTTCATTTCTCAAATCTTCTTTACATCTTCAGTTCCAAAATTTGCACACAGATCGAGAACATATGTTAGTGGAATTGATGTTAGTACTTCACAGAAGAAATGAGTCTCCTAACTATTCTTTTACAAAGGTGGCTCATCTTAGTCTGTGTTTAAGGCATTATGCTCACATACCACAAATAAAAAAAAAATAGAAGAATACAGTATGATATAAAGACATTTCTTATACTTGTTTTCCTTGTATTGGTAGTTCTGAAATAATATCTGAAAAAAATCAGATATTATTAGTTTTCCATTTCAATTTACTTATGAAATTTTTAATATAGATGAGATGTAGAAAACATGGTTGAAATGAAAAGATAGCAGTAAATGAGCTTTGGCCATTTGGCTTTATAACGATTATAAATAAATTCAAGTTTTCAATGAACAGTCTCAGTGTTTGTTTTGTAAAATGGAAATTTCAGTAGTAGCTTAATGATGCTTATAGTATTTTTATTAAAAATTTATGTATATGTGTATGTGAGTGTGTGTATGTGTGTGTGTTTCTGTGTGTGTATGCCATATTTAGATGTTTGTCCAAAGAGGCAGGAGCTGAAGTTCTAACAAACTCAAGTTGGGTGCTGGAATGGAACTGCATTTTGCCTTTCTATTTTGTATTATTTATCTATCAATAAAACAATCATTAGGTAGATACAGATATATTTAGGATTATATTTTTCAAACCCTACTACATGTAGAATTCTTACATGCTTCAACCTCTATTCTAGCCTACTGACCAGAGGTAGGGGAGAATGAAGAATAAGAAACAGGAGTTATGGACCTGTTTAGTAGTAGTTCTTTGGGACAATTCCACTCTTTGTTGGCAGGATATCAGCAGTCCAGTTCAATAGCAAACATCAAACATGAATCAGTAGTGGCTACTCAATTCAGCAGAAACAGAAAGGCCACACTGAATCAATATGAGTCAGCGGAAGCGGTCAGAATCAGCCTAAATACTACAAGAAGTTCTTTGGTGTGTTACTATCTACAAAGCAAAGACCAGCAAAAAAGTGAAAAGTTTTGCAATGCAAGAGCATCCTCTAACTGTTTATGGTGTTCTATTTATACTGTTTCTATCCATAATGAGCCTACTCAAGTGTTTGTTTTCAGCAAAACATCACATGCCCTCTCACCAGACAGCTTCCAGAAACAAACTTAGGTGTTAAGGTAACCTGAAATTTCCAGTTCAGATTTTATTTTATATATATGATCTAGCACTTACACACATTTTTCATTAAAACAAAAGCCATTTGAACATATGCACCATGGTACTATGATGGTTAATCTGATAACTAAAATGGTTGCTAAGTGATAAAGGATGAATTTGTTGTACAAAGATATCATTTATACTTAGAGTGAGGCAGAATAGGATGATGTGAGATACCATCATGCTCTCAGAATAGCACATAACTTATTTTTTAATTTATAAAATTTATTTCTGGAAGTTTAAATTTTCAGACAATAGTTAATTGAGGGTAATTGAAACCACAGAAAGAAACCATAGATTAGAGAACTGATTTATTGAATCCATATGACTTTTCTTATAGAAATTAGTGATGCTTACTTTTTAGGTTTATAATCTGTCACCATGAAAGAATCACATTACTTTAAATGTACTCAACATTCTAATAGGTACGTGTGGCATCAGTCCAATTGCCAATGTTATTAAGTAAATAGCATTATTAGAATATTTGAATTTGTACGTTTCAATGTTCCTCTGGTGTTCCTCATAAAACATTGTTGGAGAATGGAAAAGTAAACAACAGTGATAAATGCTAAGGTGATTGTTTATTGGTTTCTTGGGAGAGTTGGGTTTGATCATTTTAATTATTAAATTGGCAAAATCTAAAGTAATCTGATAGAAGGGTCTTCAAGTAGACCTATGAATGATTATGAAGATTAAGTTAGCTTGTAGGCATATCTGTAGGGGATTATCTTGGTTCCCTTAATAGAAGGAGGAAGACTTGCTTGCTTTGCGTGGTATCATTTTGTAGACAGAGGATTCTGGACTGTAAAAGAATGTAGAAAGTGATCTGAGCTCTAGCATATATGCATTATTGCACTTTGCTTTTGATTGTGGATGTAATATGACTAGCTCTTAGAGCCCCCCACTGCTGTGACTTCTAAACAATGATTGACTTTAACAGTGAGTTGTGAACCACATGCATCCTTCCTTAAGTTTCTTTCATCAGATTATTTTATGAGAGCAAAGGAAAACAAATTAAGACAGATAAGAGTGTTTTGTTTTATCAAGTTATGTTGCATGTAATTTTAAAAATATGCTAGCTCTTTCTTGAGCATTCTGTGTGAGCTCCCTCAACCTCTTGCAGCTAGCTCTACCAAGCTGCCAATGTCTGCCCTGGCTGTGCCTTTCTCCTGCCCTGGAAAACACTAGACAGCCTTATTATTTTAAAACTGACCAGATAATTCAATGGCTGGGCAAAGAATATCCTGCTCCATTCTTCTTGTCCTTTGCCCATGGCAGAGGCTAAGAATTATAGGTGCCCAAGAGACATATATGTCTGCTGCTTCCTCCACTCCACCACTTATTCTGCCTCTTTCCTCTAGTTCCCTTCTCTTCCTCCTGGGATCAGGAAGTCCCAACTTTTTCGCTTCACCCTGCGATTGACTTTTGCCTCCTTTATTGACACAATCAAGAACCAACTGGAGAATCACTATCTCCCCCTACAAGTTACCTATTAACAATGTTAGAGAACCTAGGAATATTGGAAGATTTTCAACATAGATTTTTCAAAAATGAAGAGCAACTCGTAACTAGAAATATATACCAGTATTGCTCACTGACAATATTGGAAGCACAGATTAAGGATAGCAACAAATGGCTTTATTTTCATATTAATCCCGGATTGCTGGAGAAAGAAAACTTGTTTTTGCCTATAAGCTGAAAATCGGTTAAGTATATAAAGAGTTCTAGGAAAAATTACAATGAAGGGCAGCAGAATAAAATTAGAGACTATGATGATGAAAACATGGAAGAATGTTAGGAAGAGATTTGTATGAAATAAATGATTTGCATATCAGAATGTTGAGCTGAGTTTGAGAAAGGAGAGTACATATCACATACGACCTGAAATGATCTCACTATGATAGGATTATGTGGTTTGAAGTAGTGATAAAAGCCAATATGAATCTCTGATCATTCAGGTGAAGAATAATATTCAAGCTAGCAACATATCATAACTAAATATTAGATGTTAGTGTTAAAGTTAATTGAAATGATGATAAAAACAAACAGAAAATGAAGATAAATCCAGTGTAAAAGTTATAGATATCAGTCATGGTTGGGATTACCCAAGACGTAATTGGTTGAACTGGAAATGTGTGGGTATTTATAGATTTACTAATTTTCAAAAACAAATGCCATGCAAAACTGGATGGAAAAAAGTCCATTTTTCCTCAACACAAAGTACTATAGGCAAACTCAAAAGGTGGTTTCCCAAGGGAAGAGTACACCAACTGGCTGTCCAATGCTGTCCAAACCCAGATACTATTGCTGATGCCAACAAGTGCTTGCTGGCAGGAGCCTGATATAGCTGTCTCCTGAGAGGCTCTGCCAGAGCCTGACCAATACAGATGCAAATGCTTGCAGCCAACCATCAGACTGAGCAAGGGGACCCCAATGGAAGAGTTAGGGGGAGTAATGAAAGAGTTGAAGGAGGTTGCAACACCATAGGAAGAACAACAATATCAACCAACCAGAACTCCCAGAGCTCCCGAGGACTAAACCACCAACCAAAGAGTACATGAAGGGACCCATGGCTCCAGCTGGATATGTAGCAGAGGATTACTTTATCAGGCATCAGTTGGAGGGGAGGGCCCGTGATCCTGTAAGGCTCTAGGGTAGGGGAGAATGTGAGGTGGGGGTGGGAAGGTGGGTGGTGGAGAACCCTCATAAAAGCAGGGGAAGGAGAGGGGATGGGTCAGAGAGTTTTCTGAGAGGAAACCAGGAAATGGAATAACATTTGAAATGTAAATAAATAAAATGACCAATAAAAAAATAAAGAAAATCTGACAAAGCAGCTTCAAGAAGGACAGTGTAATTCAACTGTAAATAAATACAACAAAGATAAGAAGGGAATCACTAGATATTTTGAAATCAAATAGCATACGTCATTTTATTGTTATATTTTTATTAGATATTTTCTTTATTTACATTTCAAATGTTATCCCATTTTCCACTTTCAGCCCCAGAAACCCCCTATCTCATCTCCCCCTTCTGCTTCTGTGAGGATGTTCTCTCCACCCACCCACCCACTCCTGCCTTCCTGCCCTGGCATCCCCCTACCCTGGGACACCAAAACTTCAAAGAACCAAGTGGCTCTTCTCCCATTTACTCCTGACAAGGTCATCCTCTGCTACACATGCTGCTGGAGCCATTGATCACTCTATGTGTAACTTTTGTTTGGTGATTTAATCCCTGGGAGCTCTGGGGGGGTGTGTGTGTGTCAGGTTTGTTGATATTGTTTTTCCTATAGGGTAGCAAATCCCTTCAGCTCCTTCAGTCCTTCCTCTAACTCCCCCATTAGGGGACCCCATGCTCAGTCCAATCATTGGCTGAGAGCATCTGCCTCTGTATTTGTCAGGCTCTGGCAGAGCCTCTCAGGAGACAGCTATATCAGGCTCCTGTCAGCAAGGACTTCTGAGCTTTTGGAATAATACTTATCAGTGAGTACATACCACATGAGTTCTTTTGTGACTTGATTACCTCACTCAGGATGATATTTTCTAGTTCCATCCATTTGCCTAAGAATTTCATGAAGTCATTGTTTTCAATAGCCGAGTAGTACGCCATTTTGTAAATGTACTACATTTTTTTTGTATCCACTCCTCTGTTGAGGACACCTAGGTTGTTTCCAGCTCCTGACTATTATAAATAAGACTGCTATGAACATAGTACAGCATGTATCCTGGCTAAATGTTGGAGCATCTTTTGAGTATATGCCCAGGAGTGGTATAGTTGGGTCCTCAGCTAGTACTATGTTCAGTTTTCTGAGAAACAGCCAGACTGATTTCCACAGTAGTTGTACCAGCTTGCAATCTCATCAACAATGGAGGAATGTTCCTTTTTCTCCACGTCTTCGCCAGCATCTGTTATCACATGACTGTTTTATCTTATCCATTCTGACTGGTGAGGTGGAATTTCAGGGTTGGTTTGATTTGCATTTCTCTGACGACTCAGGATGTTGAAATTTTCTTTAGGTGCTTCTCAGCCATTCAATATTCCCCTGTTCAGAATTCTTTATTTAGCTCAGTACCCTATTTTTAATAGGGTTATTTGATTCTCTGGAGTCTAAGTTCTTGAGTTCTTTGTACATATTGGATATTAGCCCTCTACCAGATATAGGATTGGTAAATATCTTTTCCTAATTTGTTGGTTGCCATTTTGTCCTATTGACAGTGTCCTTTACCTTACAGAAGTTTTACAATTTTATGAGGTCCCATTTGTCTATTGTTGATCTTAAAGTATAAGCCATTGTTGTTCTGTACAGAAACTTTTCCCCTGTGCCCCTGTATTCCACGGCTCTTCCCCACCTTCTGTTCTATTAGTCTTAGTGTTTCTTGTTTTATGTGGAGGTCCTTTACCTACTTAGACTTGAGCTTCCTACAAGGAGATAAGAATGTATCAATTTGCAGTCTTCTACATGCTGACTACCAGTTGTACCAGGACCATTGGTTAAAAATGCTGTCTGTTTTCCACTCGATGGTTTTAGAGTGTTTGTCATAGATCAGGTGACCATAGGTGTGTTGGTTCATTTCTGGGTCTTTAATTTTATTCCATTGATCTACCTGCCTATCTCTGTACCAATACCATATAGGTTTTTTTTTTTTTTTATTACTATTGCTCCATAATATAGCTTGAGGTCAGGAATGGTGTTTCCTCCAGAAGTTCTTTTATTGTTGAGAAGAGTTTTTGTTATCTTGGGTTTTCTGTTATTCCAAATGAATTTGAGAATTGCTCTTTCTAACTCTATGAAGAATTTACTTGGAATTTGATAGGAATTGCATTGAATCTGTGGATTGCTTTTGGCAAGATGGCCATTTTTACTATATTAATTCTGCCAATCCATAAGCATGGGTAATCTTTCCATCTTCTGAGGTCTTCTTCGATTTCTTTCTTCAAGGACTTGAAGTTCTTGTTAAACAGATCTTTCACTTGATTGCTTAGAGTCACATCAAGGTATTTTATATTACTTGTGTCTATTGTGAAGGGTGTAATTTCCCTAATTTCTCTCAACGTAATTTTCTCTCTAATTTATATCATCTGCAAATAGTGATATTTTGACTTTTTCTTTCCAAATTGTATCCCTTTGACCTCCTTTTGTTTTCTAATTGCTCTGGCTAGGACTTTGAGTACTATATTGAATAGGTAAGGAGAGAGTGTGCAGCCTTGTCTAGACCCTGATTTTAGTGGAATTGCTTCTACTCCTCTTGAGTACATTTCCTTCTTTTTGTTCTAGAGCTTTCATGTGTTCTGCCAAGCTGTTAGTATATGCTCTCTCCAATTTCTTTTTGGAAGCACTTAATGATATGAGTTTCTTCTCAGCACTACTTTCATTCTATCCCATAAGTTTCAGTATGATGTGCATTTATTTTCATTAAATTCTAAAAAGTCTTTAGTTTCTTTCTTTATTTCTTCTTTGACCAAGTTATTGAGTAGATCATTGTTCACCTTCCATGTGTATGTGAACTTTCTGTTGTTTTTGTTGTTATTAAAGACCAGCCTTAGTCCATGGTGATCTGATAGATTGCATGGGATTTTTCAATCTTCTTGTATCTGTTGAGGCTTGTTTTATGACCAATTACATGTTCGGTTTTGGAGAAGGTACCATGAGATACTGAGAAGAAGGTATATTCTTTTGTTTTAGGATGAGTCCATTGGTGTTAAGAAATAGTAAGGAAAAGTGGTTGTTGCTTCCTGATATTTTGTTGTTAGAGGTGGGATTATGTTTGTGTGGCTATCTTCTTTGGGTTTGTTGAAAGATGATTACTTTCTTGTTTTTTTCTAGGGTGTAGCTTCCCTCTCTATGTTGAAGTTTTCCATCTATTATCCTTTATAGGGCTGGATTTCTGGAAAGACATTACATTAATTTGGTTTTGTCATGGAATATCTTGGTTTCTCCAACTACGTTAATTTGGAGTTTTGCTGGGTATAGTAGCCTGGACTGGCATTTGTGTTCACTTAGGGTCTGTATTACATCTGCCCAGGATCTTCTGGCTTTCATAGTCTCTGGAGAGCAGTCTGGTGTAATTCTGATAGGTCTGCCTTTACATATTACTTGACCTTTTTCCCTTACAGATTTTAATATTCTTTGTTTGTTTTGTACATTTAGTGTTTTGACTATTATGTGATGGTAGCAACTTCTTTTCTGGTTCAGTCTACTTGGAGTTCTGTAGGCTTCTTGTATGTTCATGGGTATCTCTTTCTTTAGGTTAGGGAAGTTTTCTTCTATAATTTTGTTGAAGACATTTACTGGCCCCTTGAGTTGGGAATCTTTGTTCTCTTCTATAAATATTATTCTTAGCTTTGATCTTTTCATTGTGTCCTGGATTTCCTGGATGTTTTGGGTTAGGAGTTTTTTGCATTTCACATTTTCTTTGACTGTTGTATTAATGTTTTCTATGGTATCTTCTCTACCTGACATTCTCTCTTCTATGTCTTGTATTCTGTTGGTGATGCTTGCATCTATGACTACTGATCTCTTTCCTAGGTTTTCCATCTCCTTAGTTGTCTCCCTTTGTGGTTTCTTTATTATTTCTATTTCTATGTTTAGATCCTGGGTGGTTTTGTTCAATTCCTTCACCTGTTTGATTATGTTTTCCTGTAATTCTTTAAGGGATTTTTATGGTTCCTCTTTAAGGGATTCTACCTGTTTACCTGTGTTCTCCTTTATGTCTTTAAATGAGTTATTTATATCCTTCTAAAAATCCTCTATCATCATCATCAGAAGTGATTTTAAATCTGTATCTTGCTCTTCTGGTGTGATGGGGTGTCCAGGACTTGCTGTAGTGGTAGAATTGCACTAGAGATAATGAGATGGCAAAAGGCAAGAACAAAAATATAAGCAACAGAAACCAATGCTACTTGGCATCATTAGGACCCAATGCTAGTTCTGTCTCTGACTGGAGCCTCTCCTTCCTGTGATACTGATTGTATCAGAACTCCTCAGAGTCTAGATGTCTCTGTGATCCTGTGATTCTGTGATGATGTGATCCTGAGATCCTGAGTGTGTCAGAGCTCCTGGGAGTCAAGCTGTGTCTGGGATTCTGAAATCCTGGTGTGACCAAGTTCCTGAGATCTTGTCAGAACTCCTGGGAGTCAAGCTTTTTCTGGGTATTGCATGGGTAAGTGGGGAGCCAGAGCCCTGGGTTTTCTCTGAGCACAGGTGCAAGCTGGAAGGAAAAACCTGTGTGTCTGACTGGGCTGGGGTTTGTGTTTCCCTTGTTCCTGTGAGGGTCCCAGATACACTGGATGTTTGGAAAGATTTTGTATTCTCAGCTGTGATCTTGAGTGTGTCAGAGCTCCAGTGCTCCTGGATGTGTCTGATTTCCTGGGACTCGAGTTTCCTCTGTGATCCTATGATCCTGTGATTCTGTGCATGTTAGAGCACCTGGGAGACAAGCTTCTTATGGGAGTTGTGGGCCTGAGTACGAAGTCAGCACTCAAGGTATGCTCAGGTCACAGGCTTAGACTGGAAGGAACCAGCACACTTCTAAGTAACTCAGTTCAAAGAATTCTCAAGTGAAATTGAGGAATTGCCGCAGAGGAACAGAAAAGATAAATTTAACATAGTTGGGAGTAAGGTTGAAATAGACTTTAGAAGTAAAAATTTCTATATAGATTATAAACAGCTGAAAAAGGTAATATAAAATAAAACCATAAAATTATAAAAGCAATGATTTTAATGGTAGAAAAGTTCAGATAACTACAGTAGTGATAAGGACATAAATGTATAAATTAGTTCTGAATGGTTTTTAGTATTAGAAATCTATATGCACTATAACCCAAGATACTCTTTTTTAGGAATATACCAGTCAGTAATAACTCAAATAATACATAAATAAATATATACATAGCATTATTCACAATTATCAAACCATGACATATAATTTTGTTAGAGTAAGCATAATTATAAACATTATAAATTATAAACTAAACTATAATTATAATAATTATAATTATAAACTAAAGTTTTTGAGAAAGTAACACATATTAAACGATATACTGGCTAACTACAGCCTGAGGACTATGGAAAGATGGAATGTTGTAGATTAAGTACTAAAGTCATTTTAGGGTATGCTTTGTAATGACAATTTTGGAATTTTGGCTTCTTTAAAAACATGTTCTTCTTTTAATCCCAGGTGTGGCAATATGGGACTGCTTCAGACTAACCCAGCAGTTGACTATGATTTGTCTAGTGCTCTAGCACAGGCATGGTTTTGCCAGCTACAGATAGTTTCATCAATTGTATGATGTTTGGAATTTTGGGAACATTTTAGAGGGTATATAAATGCTAGGGCCCCAAGAGGTGTGGTTGGTATTTGGTGGTCATTCAGGGGATTGGTTGTGGTTTGTTAGTAGTCATTCTCAAAGAAGGAACAGGAAGAAAGAAATTAGAGATATCTTTTACTCTTTCTATCCTTCTTTCTCTCCTATCTAGTAATAGTGGGTAAAACCAGGGGGATAAAGAATGGGAAAAATAAGAACCCACAAAGTAACAAAGATCATCTACAAGCAAAGAATAAACAAGACAAAAATTCAATTCAGATCTCTCTCTCTCTCTCTCTCTCTCTCTCTCTCTCTCTCTCTCCTCTCTTTTCTCTCTTCCTCACATCCTCCCTCTCCCTCTCCCCCTTCTCTCTCTATCCCTCCCCCTCTCTTCCTCCCATCATCCCTTTCCCTCTCCCCCTTTCTCCCCCCCCCTCTTCTCTCCTATCCTTTATTCTTACCTATCTAGTAATAGGGGGTAAAATGGGGGATAAAGGGCAGAAAAAGAAGAACCCCAAAGTAGCAAAGACCAGTTATAATGCTTAAAGCCCTTTTAGAGGTCATTTATTATCACAGTCTGTTAAGATCTTCTAGTGATTTTTGTGATTACTAAGGTAAACTCTTAGTCTCCCAGTATGGTAAGCAGACTTGCTACAAGATCTTATTTGGAATCACTAGAAGAAATTTCTCTGTTCTGTATAATATCCATCTACCAGATGCTCCCACCTATGTATTCCATAAAAAATTCTCACCTATGCTTTTCTCTGCTTCTAAGACTTAACAGGTCCTATAATCTTCCATGTAGTGGAGCACATTATTCTATGCCATCTGAATCTACATTCTTAGACCTTAGTCACCCATAATAGCTTTGAAGGAACTCTCTTATTTAAACTAGAGCAAAGATTGACCAACTTATAGCATAATAATATAATGGACACTGTGTGCATGCATGTGTGTACATACACACATGCATGTTAGCACACACATAAATGAACAAACATGATATCTACAACATATTAACAAATGTCACAGAAACTTAGCAAATAGTTTCAAGCCCAAAATCTCAAATGTACTATGAGATTCCATTAACACAAAATAAAAGACAAGTGGATTTAATTCTTAGTATTAGAAGGTTGAATATTGGTTATCTGTATGGAGGAAAAATGGAGAGGAATGGAAATGGGTAGTAAATATGTACCTTTGGAATATCCAAGTTATCTCATATCTTTAATTCCTTGATGATTATTTTGTTTCTGTTCTCTACGTAACAATTTATGAAACTCATTTTTTGTGTAGTTTGGTTTTATGTACTTTTCCCATAAACATGGTGTATTTCAATAAAATGTTTACTTATATTTGAAAATAAAGATTTAAATTCTTTGGTGTATAAGACAGGTCTTGTCCCAGTGCTCATATCTTCTCACCACCGTTTGCTCATAATTACTGCATTGGAGACACTAAGATGTTTTTAAGATAAAGAGTTGTTTAAGCAGATTCTTATATTTTAGTAGGAAAAGATAAGTTGTTTATTTTGAAAAATTGATTTACATTCCTAGGGGTTATGTAATCTCTGGTCTAATAAAGGCACAGTCTTGGTCGAAAAAATAAATGTCCTCTGTGTGTCCTCACTTTATTACAAAAACATCCTGTCATAAAATTCTTTTTAGGTTTTTGGGGTAACTAATGTTTGTTTTAAAGTTAGGCAGTGCAGCTGGAACCCCTGTTCTTTCTTGTAATGGAAGTTTGAGAGTGAGTTCCTGACCCATAGTCCTCAAAATCCTGATGGTTTGTTGTTTATATTCTATTACAAGCATTTATTATTATTATTATTATTATTATTATTATTATTATTATTAAATCTCTTTTTACAATCCAGTCATTATCTCCCTCCTGGTCTGCCCTCTGACTGTTCCTCATCTCATTCCTCCTTGCTCATCTCCAAGAGGATGTCCCCACCCACACTCCCCACATTCTGGGGCCTTAAGTCTCTCGAGGGTTAGGTGCATCGTCTCTCACTGAAGTCAGACTAAGCAATCCTCTGCTGTATGTGTGTCTGGAGCTTCATATCAGCTAGTGTATGCTGCCTGGTTGGTGGCTCAGTGTCTGAGAGATCTCAGGGGTCCAGGTTATTTGAGATGCTGGTCTTCCTATGGAGTTGCCTTCATCCCCAGCTTCTTCCAACTTTTCCCTAATTCAACCAACAGGGTCCCTGGCTTCTGTCCATTGTTGGGTGTAAGAATTTGCCTCTTACTCTTTCAGCTGCTTATTGGGCCTCTCAGCCATGCTAGGCTTCTGTCTATAAGCATATCAGTAATAATGTCAGGCCTTGGAGCCTCCCCTTGAGATGGATCCCAGTTTGGGCTGGCCAGTGAACTTTCTTTCCCTCAATCTTTTCTCCACTTTTGTCCCTGAAGTTCTCTCAGACAGGAACAATTTTGGGTCAGATTTTTGACTAGGGGATGGTAGCCCTATCTCACCACTTGATGCCATGTTTTCCTACAGGAGATGGACTCTACAAGTTCCCTCTCCCCACTGTTGGGCATTTCATCTAAGGTTCATCCCTTAGAGATCTAAACATCTCTCACCTCCCAAGTCTCTGATACATTCTAGATGTTCCCCCACCTCCTACCTCCTGAGGTTGCTTATTTCCAATCATTCAGCTGGCCCTCAGGGCTTCACATGAGTTTCACCACCAGAATATATGATCATGTTCTGCTTTTCACCTCCCTGTCCTCTCTCCCACCCAGGTCCTTCTTCCCTCTGTCCCTTGATTGCTTTTATCTCCCTCCCAAGTGAAATTGAGGCATCCTGACTTGAGTCCTTTGGCTTGTTAACATTCTTGAGTTCTGTGGATTGTATCCTAGGTATTCTGTACTCATTTTTGGCTAATATCCACTTAAGTGAGTGCATACCCTGCATGTCCTTTTCGATCTGAGTTACCTCACTTAGGATGATATTTTCTAGTTTTATCCATTTGCATTCAAAACTCATGATGTCCTCCTTCTTAATAATTGAATAGTATTCCATTGTGTAAATGCACCACATTTTCTGTATCCATTCTTCCTTTGTGGGACATCTGGGTTATTTCCAGCTTCGGGAATCACAGATAAGGCCATTGTGAATATAGTGGAACATGTACCCTTGTGGCATGGTGTGGCATCTTTTGGGTATATCCTCAAGAGTGGTATAGCTGGGTTATCAGATAGATCTACTTCCAGTTTTCTGAGGAACCTCCAAATTGATTTCCAGAGTATTAATACCAGTTTGCAATCCCACCACCAATGGAGAAATGTTCCTCTTTCTCTGCATTCTCACCAACATGTGCTGTCACCGAAGTTTTTGATCTTAGCCATTCTGATTGGTGTAAGGTGGAATCTTGGGGTCATTTTGATTTGCATTACCCTGATGATTAAGGACTTTGAACATTTCTTTAAGTGCTTCTTCCGGCCATTCAAGATTCCTCTGTTGTGAATTCTCTGTTTGGTTCTATACCCCATTTTTGATTGGGTTGTTTGGTTTTTTTGGAGGTTAGTTTCTTGAGTTCTTTATATATTTTGGATATTAGCCCTGTATTGAATGTACAGTTAGTAAAGATGTTTTCCCCAATCTCTAGCTTGCCAATTTGTCCTATTGACTATGTTGTTTGCCTTACAAACACCTTTCAGTTTCATGAAGTCACATTTATCAATTATTGATCTTAGAGCCTGAGTTACTGGAGTTCTGTTTAGGAAATGCCCCCGTCCCCCAAACCAATGAGTTCTGGGCTCTTTTCCACTTTTTCTTCTATTAGACTCAGTGTATCAGTTTTCATATTGAGGTGCTTGATCCACTTGGACTTGATATTTGTGCAAGGTGACAAATATAAATCTATTTCCATTTTTCTATATACAGGCTGCCAGTTGTACCAGCACCATTTATTGAAGGTGGTTTCTTTTTTTTCATTGTACATTATTGGCCTCTCCATCAAAGATCAAGTGTCCATAAGTGTATGGGTTTATTTCTGAGTCTTCAGTTCTGTTCAATTGATCTGTCTGTGTTTGTATCAATTCCATGCAGTTTTTAATCACTATTGCTCTGTAGTATAACATGAGGTCAGGGATGCTGATTACCTCAGAAGTTCTTTAATTGTTAAGAATTGTTTTTGCTATCCAAGGGTTTTTTGTTTGTTTGTTTTTCCATATGAAATTGAGAATTGCTCTTTCTGTGTCTTTGAATTTTCATGGGGATTGCATTGAATATGTAGATTGCTTTTGGTAGGATAGCCATTTTGACTGTGTTCATTCTACCAATCCAGGAGCATGGGACATCTTTCCATCTTCTGAGGTCTTGTTCAATTTCTTTTTTCAGGGCTTTGAAGTTCTTGTGTTACAGATCTTTCACTTACTTAGTAAGAGTTACACCAAGATATTTTATACTATTTGTGCCTATTGTGAAGGCTGTCGTTTCCCTATTTTCTTTCTCCGCCTGTTTGATTTGTGTAAAGGAAGGCTACTGATTTATTTGAGTTAATTTTATATCCAGACACTTTGCTGAAGTTGTTTATCAGCTGTAGCAGTTTGCTGGTAGATTTTTTTGGGTTTTCTTACGTATATTATCATATTATCTGCTAATAATGATACCTTGACTTCTTTTCCAATTTGTATCCTCTTGATATACTTCTATTGTTTTATTGCTGTAGCTAGAACTTTAAGTACTATATTGGATGCCCACTCTCCTGTGGGTATCCTTTTCTTGTCCCTGATTTTTACAAGATAGTTTCAAGTTTCTTGACATTTAATTTGATATTGGTTGTTGATTTGCTATATATTGCTGTTGTTATGTGTAAGTGTGGGCCTTGAGTTCCTGATCTCTCTAATACTTTTAACATGAGTGCTATATTTTGTCAAATGCCTTTTCAGCATCTAATGAGATGATCATGTGACTTTTTTCTTTGAGTTTGTTTATATAGTGAATCATGTTAATGGATTTTCAAACATTGAACCAACCCTGCATCACCCTTGGCTGAAACCTACTTGATCATGGTGAATGAACATTTTGATGCATTCTTGGATTCAGTTTGCAAGAATTTATTGAGTACTTTTACATCCATATTCATAAAGGAAATTGGTTTGAAGTTCTCTTTTTTGTTGGGTCCTTGTGTGGTTTAAGTATTAGAGTAATTGTGGCATATTAGAATGAGTTAGGTAGTATTCCTTTTTATTGTATTTGAAGGAATAGTTTGAAAAGTATTGGTATTAGGTCTTCTTTGAAGATCTGGTAGAATTCTTTACTAAAGCCATCTGTTTCTGGTTTTTTTTTGTTTTTTTTTTTGTTTTTGTTTTTTTTTTTTTTTTTTTTTGGTTAGAAGGTTTATAGTGACTTCTATTTCCTTAGGGAATATAAGTCTTTTTTTTTTTTTTTTTTTTTTTTTGCTTTTTTGAGACAGGGTTTCTCTGTGTAGCCCTAGCTGTCCTGGAACTCACTCTGTAGACCAGGTTGGCCTCGAACTCAGAAATCCGCCTGCCTCTGCCTCCCAAGTTCTGGGATTAAAAGCGTGGGCCACCACTGCCCAGCTGAGAATATAAATCTTATAGTCACATTTTAGCACACACCATTCATAAACATTAACTTGTAGCAGGTGATATTAGAAAAGGACTGGCAGCTCCCAGCTTAGCTGCCATCCAAGTTCCCATGCCAATGCTCAACACCAACCAGAGGTCCAGCGCTCCAGAGCTCCAGAATCTTACCACCCATCTCTCTAAATTCCCACTGAAGGGTCACTACCATGCCATTTCCTTGCTTCAAACCCCAATGGCCTTTGAGTGGCATATCATGCAAACCCAGGGTTTGCTGCTGTACCTCAGTTGAGTCCCCACAGGAAGAAAAATCACCACACAGAATTTAGGCACAATGGTAACTCAATCTCTGGGCACAAAAACTAAAACCTAATCTTGTAAACCTTATTAAATCTAATCCCCCGGTGGTGGATCCGAACGGATCCACCATGATACCTGGAAACTCTACCACTACATCTTGTCCACGTGCTCACCTCTGTCCAAAAGGACCCTCTCTCTCCTTCTCCTTCTCCTTCTCCTCCTCCTCCTCCTCCTCCTCCTCCTCCTCCTCCTCCTCTCCTCTCTTCCCCTCCAGCCAGGAAGTCCCTCCTACTCACCCAGTTATTGGCTCCTTTATTCACAGGGGATTGGTTCACAAGAAGTCACCTGAGTATGTGACTCACTCCTTGTCTGCAACCCCTGCCAGGAGAGCAAAAATTAACATCAAAATGCAGGCAACACAGACCCATCCACAACATTAACTATTTTGTTGTTCACAGTTTAAATTCCTGTTCTTGCTTAAAACAAATAAAATGTAGCACGAAAATAAGTTAACAAGCAGTGTCAATGATGTGCACCTGAGCTTTGATGCTTAGGCTACTAAAATGGCAAGTTTACAAGTGCCTTGTTGATAGGATCTTCCCTATCAACCAACTCAACAGACTGGATTGCTATCCAAGAACTCTTAACATGAATACTTTTCATCAATCTTGAGACAATGTCAGAGAGTCTTTATTGTTTTTGTCCTACTTTAATGAATTTTACATTGTCAGTTCCATCTTTAAAATGTATAAGGAAATAATTATATATACAATGGTAAGCTGGAGCACTGGTGCTTTGTCTTATATTTTGAGACAAATAGAAGAAGTTGACATCATTTTATGATTAGAGCTTGTAGATGTCTTAGGTTTGACATTTCCAATATTAATATAATTTTTAGGCAAATTTTGTGGCAAATTTTAGCCCAAGTCTCTTGGGCTGCAAACTACAGTACTGTTACTGAGTTTTCCCAGGTCTCTTGAAAAGTCAATTATAGCACCTAATGGTTTTCTGGTGGCCAATTTCTTAATCATCATGTCCTATGTACTGTTTTATTCTCAATCTCAGTTCTCCGTGACAACAGTCTTTGTTTTTTATTTTTATTTATTTTTTATTTTTTTTTTTGTTTTTTTTTCTCTCCTCTCTCCATTCACTTTCCAGATTAGAGGTAAGTGTGTACAGCTTTGTGTGATGGAGAAAGAGGTAATATTGAAATGTTGAGTAATGGAAAAGAAATAGGTGTGGAATCTGGAAGGTTGCCTTTCAGTGCTAGTATTACTTCTGGAAATTTTCCTTTTTCTTTTCCTTGTTTTTTTTTTTTTTTTTGTTTTTTTTTTTTTGTTTTTTTTTTTAATACACTAACTTTCTGAGTCTCAGTTTCCTCATCTGTGAAATGTGGATAACAGCTTTTATTCCACTGATCTCACTCGCTGTTGTTGGGAAGGAATGAAGTCAATTTCAGTGGTCTGTGAACACCCATTGAATAACTTCAAAGTGTTACTCAAACCAAGACGACATTTGCCAAGTCATAGGGAACAGATTTCTATGTCTGACTCAATCACTGACATACCCTGAATCATGATCCAACTTGTAAGGAACAGCAAAGCTTTAGAATCTAAGAAAAGTACCTGTTTTATTTGGGTAAAGGTGATTTACAAAGGTTGTCAAATACTTTGTTTCTGATATTTATAGATTTTAAAAAGGAAGATAGAAGGAAAACAAAGAGGCAAGAAGACCTTTCCTACAATCTGAATTCCTGGCGATCTCTATCTTGAAATATATCATGCTAGTATAGAGAAGGGTTTCCACTGAAAATGTGCTAGGGGAAGGGTCACTCAAGGCCACTTGCTGAAGAACATTGGCTCTGGTGCACTTACTTCTATGTAACTTGCAGCAACTTTTCCCCATGACCTTACAATTTGGCTCCCATTGCTAGTGGGCATGACTCTTTCAGTCTCTACTGTTTCCAGCATGTAGCAGTGTTCTCCACCCTTATTTGTTGGCTCCTGACTTCCAAAACTTTGAGGTTTCCAAAAGGAAAGCACAGACAGGGTACTCTCCAAGTGGCTTATGTGAAATCTCAAATAATATGTTTTATTTATTAGACTTGAGGGCACAACTGTGGAGATGTGTTGTAGGGAAGCTCTTGAAGTATTTACAGTGGAATGACATGTATGCTTTAGGCCATAGTGACCCTTTCAGACTCCTCCAAATTTTTCTTGAGATCTCCCTGACTGGTTATCAGCAACATTATCATAAATGTGGAGCTCCACACAGTTCCCAGTTGGCTCAACCTATAGCCACAATTGAGAGTACACCCTGCATGAGGGCAGAAGCACTTTGAGACACCTGAATTTAGTGTACCAGGAGAATTACAGCTCCTATGTGCTCTACCAGAAATTTTCAGGAAATCAAAAATTTATACTGAAAAATAGAAAATACTTTTCTCTCTTCTCTATTATTTATATATCACACATTTGTTATTATGTCAGATTTTGTATATTGTAAATTATTTTTTCAAAATTAGCACCAAGCGATTTCTGGTTATATTCAAAGACAAATGTTGAAAATTGTATAAGACAATAAAAAAAGCAGGGAAGGGTGCAGAAGGAATACCAAGACAGCAATAACAACCTAGTGGGTGAAAGGATCAGTACAGGCTCAATACACCACTGCAATACCAATTTCTCAGTATAAACAGATATATTTGTTCTAGAGAGACAAAAAGCAGGGAATTAGAGACAAAGACAGGAGATAGATGACTAGGAACAAGGAGAAGGAAACAAGGTATTTGTCCCTGAGTGAGCTGATAAAGCCTGCCTCTGGATAGAGAAGAGACAAAAGTGGTCCACAAGAGAGTGCTGTTTATAAAGGTGTTTAATTTTAATTGGGCATGTTAATTAGGTGAGCCAAATGGAAGCTTTTACTGCTGGACTTCAGTACTTCGATATCTGAATCTTGATAGTCAGCCTTAGGAGGAGGAAGTGGTCAAATAATGGAATAAACTTTGGTAGCTAGCTTTAGGAATGTAATTTAATGGTTTTTAGCAAGGCAAAGGGAATGAGGTAGAAGGGCAAGGTGTGCCAAAGCCATTGCTTGCCATGCTTGAGCTGGGCAAAGTCCTTAGGGTGGGCATATTCTTCCTCACCTCCCCAGGAGAGTATAATAACATAGCTAGCTAATAGAGACATCCATTTCAGGCAGGAATGTCTGATACTGCTTTCAAACCCCATATTGACCATCCCTGCAGAATTTCTGAATCAATCTCAATTTAAGTTAGATTTTTTGACAAGAGAGCGAGTCAAGTTGTTCACATCATACGTCTTATTTGACTACTGAATATTTTATACCCCTCTATATTTCAGTTTTATAATCCCTCAAACTATTTTATATTTCCAATTCCATTTTGAGTCTTTAATTTTTACTAGAATATTCTCTTTGTGTTTTGTTTGTGACATTACAAATGTAAAACATTTCCAAACTGCCTCTGTTTTTAGACAGTATTTTGGCCTTGAAATGTTTTATTTAGATTTGGTAAACTGAAAATTAACTTCCCTTATCCCCTCCAAAGACATTGACTTTGAGCCAAACACTTTTTACATTTTCATTCTAACATTTCCTTATTTGGCTGGATTTTTAAACATTTATCTTTTGAGACTTAAGCAAAATAAATGACCTTTCCTTAAGAAATTCTGTTTCAAATCCTGGACTCATTAATAGTCATTCAGAAATAATACAGTCCTGTCCTGACATTGGCACCCCACTAGACTTGGCTTATTAACGCCAGTCTGCATTATTCCTGTGCTTGAGGTTTGATAGCTTCATTGAAGAGCAATGAGTTTCATGGAACAGGTGCCGTGCTTGGTTTGAGGGCTGCTTGACTTCCTTTTTCTACTACTGCACCTGGTGTGTAGTTGTAGATCAGAAATAGTTTTATGTGAAATTGAATACTCAAAATTACAAAAAAAAGAGCCAAAGATAAAAACAAAACAGACAGCAAATTCTTGAAACTTCTGAATATCTCTTCTATTAGTGAGAGCAGACGAAAACAAAATGCCCCAGTCTGTGAACTGAACTACTACTTGAGACAAAACAGTTTTCTACATATCTCTTTGATAAATATAAGATATAAGACACTTTTTCCTTCCTTTTAAAAAACTTTCTCCCTTTCTTTTCCTCCCTCTAAGCCCTCATATATATCCCTGCTTGCTCTCTAGCAAATTCTTGAACTCTTTTTCCATTAATTGTTATTACAGTTATATGTATATTCATTCCTAAATATAATCTGCTCAGTCTACATAATGTTACTTATACATATGTTTTCAGGGTTGAGTATTGGGTATTGGATAACCAAATAGTGTGTCTGTCCGTGGAGAAAACTCTTTCTCCCACTCTCAGCATATCTTATTTCATGAATTTCTTTGTTATCTAGCAATCCCAAATTCCAAATAAAATTATAATTGACCTTGAATGTTTCTCAAAGAAAAAATGTGAGGTAATGTTCTGGCTCTGAAGAAATAGTGATATATATGGCTTAAAGATTACTTGGAAGTCTTTGGTTACCATGTACCATGGTGCTTTGCTATCAAAGTGAACATGTGGCTGAACTTTAGGGAGTGATGCCAAACATATGGTATCCACAATCAGCAGTCATATGCTTTGGAATGCTAATTGCAGAGAAGAGCCAAGTGAAATGCTTAATAACACACACATGGCCAGTTAAGGATTTCCTAATAGAGTGATTGCTTTAAGGCCTTTGTCAAGTACAACAAAGAAACTTTAATGTTGCAAAATATACCAAGATTAAAGACAGTCTTTATAAAGTTTTTATGTATTATTTTAAAATGTGAAAATAAAATGTAATTTTCACATCTTTATTAAACTCATAAAATCTTACTCCAAAACTGTATGCTTGATGGAAAAGCCTGAAACCATTATATTTTAAAATTAAAATAAGTGAAACTACTTATTTTAGCGTGAAATTAATTGTAAGTGTATTTTCCCTTGAATTAAATACACAGTAACCATACATAAATAACTGTTATAAATAACTGTTAATGTAATGGTGATTTGAGCCCTAATCATGGAAACAAAGATTTCGGCTGAAAGAAATGCCCAAGTTTATTTAGTTTAAATGCGTTATTTGATCTATAAAGAGTAGCAATTTACAAAGTTATGTGATTTGTTCAATGCAACATACTGATAGTTGCTATAACCAGAATGAATTTTAAACTAATAATAATAGTAGTAGTAGTAGTAGTAGTAGCAGTACTACTAGTAGTAGTAATATAGTTGTTTCTTTCTTGTTAATTTACTCTTGTGCAAAATATGTCATCATATAAAAAGGACTGAATATACCAAAATTTTGTGTGTTTCAAATATGTGTTTCACATATTTTCTTGGTTTAATATGAGAATTTGGAGAAGTAATTAGAATTAGTAGAGATCAGGAGGGTGCGATCTCACAGAGAGGAAGAAAGACTGACCGTTTATTACACTTGCTCTCTCATACCATAGGAAGGCCTCCAGCGAAAATAGAGTGCTGGCAGAAGGCCCAGGCCAGATTTTTGAGACATGATTTTGTACTTTTTACCTCCCACGGCAGAAAGCCTTGAGACAGTCATCTTTTATTATTTTAATGATCCAATCATTGATATCTAGTTTTAACAACTGGAAGAGAAATAATACAACTCATTAGAGTATTACTGTATTTATTGTTTGTTCCACAGAAACAGAAATGCAAGTTGAATCTCTGCACAAGGGTTTTGAGGCCTGTTTTCTAGTATTTGTTTGATAACTCCACCTTACCTCTTTATAAGAAGCTTGTTTTCCATTTAAAATACTTCTTCAACAGATTAAAAAATTATTAAATTATTATCAACCCCATCATTTCCCTCCAACCAATTCTCAAATTATTGTACTGATCTCACCATTAAGGCTAAGTGGATTAACACTGGCCCAAATATATGACCAAATTGAAAATCAGTTTGTTACTATACAGGCTATATCATTTATGTGGTAAATTCCTAAGGCTTCAACAGTTAAAAAAAATGTGCTCAGTAATTTTTAATTGGCCCATCTGTGTATGTTTACTTCTAAAATACTATCTGCCAGCAAATAATATTTTTTTATTATTTTATTTGATATTTTCTTTATTTACAATTCAAATGTTATCCTCTTTCCCAGTTGGCTCCCACCCGGAGACCCCCTATCCATCTGCCCTCCCCTGCTTCTATGAGGGTGTTCCCTACCTACCCACCTACCCACTTCTGCCTCCCCACCCTCAAATTCCCCTACATTGGGGCATTGAGCCTTCAGAGGACCAAGGGTTTCTCCTCTCATTGATGCCCCAGAACGCCATCCTCTGCAACATATGCAGCAGGAGCCATGGGTCCCTCCATTTGTACTTCTTGATTGGTAGTTTAGTCCCTCAGAGCTCTGGGAAGTCTGGTTAGTTGATATTATTGTTCTTCCTATGGGGCTGAAAACCCCTTCAGCTCCTTCAGTCCGTTCTCTAACTCCTCCAGTGGGGACCTACTGAGGACTGCATACTCAGACCAACGGTTGGCTTGGAACATTTGCCTCTGTATTTGTCAGGCTCTGGCAGAAGCTCTCAGGAAACAGCTATATCAGGATCCTTGTTAGCATGCACTTCTTGGCATCCACAATAGGTCTGTCTTTGGTGACTGTATATGGGATGGATCCCCTGTTTCTGGATGGCCTTTCCTTCAGTCTCTACTCCACAATTTGTCTTTGTATTTCCTCCCATGAGTGTTTTGTTCCCTTTTCTAAGAAAGACCAAAGCACCCACTTTGGTCTTTTTTCTTCTTAAGCTTCATGTGGTCTGTGAATTGTATCAGAATTGTATTCTGAGCATTTTGGCTAATATCCACTTATCAGTGAGTACATACCATGTGTGTTCTTTTGTGATTGAGTTACTTCACTCAGGATGATATTTTCTAGTTCCACATCCATTTACCTAAGAATTCCATGAAGTCGTTGTTTTTAATAGCTGAGTAATATTCCATTGTGTAAATGTACCTCATATTCTGTATCCATTCCTCTGTTGAAGGACATCTAGGTTGTTTCCAGCTTCTAGCTATTATAAATAAGGCTGCTATGAACATAGTGGAGCATGTGTCCTTGTGATATATTGGAGAATGTTTTGGGTATATGCCCAGGAGTAGTATAGCTGGGTCCTCAGGTAATAATATGTCCAATTTTTTTGAGGAACTGCCAGACTGATTTCCAGAGTGGTTGTATCAGCGTGCAATCCCACCAACAATGGAGGAGTGTTCCTCTTTCTCCACATCCTCACCAGCATCTACTATCACCTGTGTTTTTGATCTTAGCCATTCTGACTGGTGTGAGGTGGAATCTCAGGGATTTTTTGATTTGCATTTTCCTGATGACTAATGATGACACATTTCTTTAGGTGCTTCTTGACCATTATTTTTAATAGGGTTATTTGATTCTCTAGAGTCTAACTTCTTGAGTTCTTTGTATATATTGGATATTATCCCTCTATGGGATGTAGTATTGGTAAAGATCTTTTCCCAATTTGTTGGTTGCTGTTTTGTCCTATTGACAGTGCCCTTTGCCTTAAAGAAGTTTTGCAATTTTATGAGGTTCTATTTGTTGATTCTTGATCTCAGAGCATAAGCCATTGGTGTTCTGTTCATTTTTTATTTTATTTGGCTAAGGAATAATTGCTGGATTTATTATCCCTTTGTAACAAATAGTTACCAATTGTTAAATACCAAACTTCTCCAAAGCATTAAAGCAGTGAGCAGGTTGAATAATAGCATGGTGGATAGAGGTACATGCCACCTGACAACATGAGTTCAATCTCTGATACCCACATGATTCAAAGGAAACCAATTCCTTTAGGTTGTTTTCTGAACTCTACACACACTGAAATAAAGACATTTAAAGGAAAAAAAAAAAAGGTGCTTCAAGTAATGATGATATAAATATCAGGCCCAGTGGGAATGGGTCTCCATTGTTCTATGTGCTATGATTACTGATGGTTGGTGGTATGGAGGAGATAGAAGGAGGTTGAACTAAAAATTCTAATATGGCTTTATTCACACACCCCATATCTCTGTAGAGGTGAAGAGAATGGTATTATCTGACCACCAGGGCTATGCTTTTCTATTCCTGAGGTTAGCTGATGGTAGTTCACTAATATCTGACTGGGATCTCAGTTTTTCTCCAGATTTTCCTTGTTCTTTTGTATTAATGCCTGAACTTCTTACAGAACTAAACTACCAGTTAATAAAATTGGATGTTCTTAACTCTATTTTGGTCTAAGCCTGCAGCTGGCAGGTATTTTCCCCAAATTACCAAAGTAGCTCATAAACATTGTTCATACTCAATGTTGTGTGGCGACACTATTCTGGGAGAGATAAAATACACATGCCTACTAACCTCAAATAGGGAGTCCATGATAGACCAAGATATTGGGACTAACGAAGTTAAACTTGGAGAACCAGTGCATTTCATGTAGGCTACTTACAGGAACACAAATGACTCAGACAGCTGTGCCACCAAACTCCACACCAGAATGTGTGAGAGCTCACAAAGCTTTGAATACTGTAGCACACTGCACAGCCTACAAGCAACTCACCAAGGTGAAGAGCATCCCTTTAAGTTACTCAGTTGTTCTAAATCTATTCCAGGCAGATCATCTGGTTTCTGTATCTTCTAGGCAGCTGGTCAAATCCCAGAGTCAACTTTGGAGCTCTGCTCTCTGAGAATCTTATTTACTACTTGACTCTTCTGTGAGGGACTCTTGGTAACTTTATTGCTTACTTTGCACAGAGGGGTCCTAGTGGGTCTGGTCAGTTTCAGGAGCTTTGTGAAGGTATTCTGAGTTGCTTATGTCCCTTCTGAAACAGTTTTCCTGCAGGGTAGAATGTTTCAGTTTCAGAGGAAACTGTTATTGGAGGAAACTGCTATTGGAGGAAACTGTTACACAAAAAAATAGGCAATTATGGGTGGATGGTAGAGGGAGAAACATTTGCCTAAAAGAATGTAGCTCTTGATAAATCGACCACACTCCTGTGGAATATCACATATCCAAGAATGTTTGGATAGAACAAATTGGTCTTAAGGGGATTTTAAAAAATAGAATACAAAGTTGAGTGGACAAGGGAAGCATATTAATTTGGAAATAGGAGAAGAGAGTAAATATTATCAAAGCACATTTACAAACTCTCAAAGAACTACTAAAGCATATATATTAAAAAGACAATGATTACTTCCAGTTTGATTCTTCCCCTGGGAGTGGACCATGTGCTACGGCCCTCCATAACCCAATCACACCCAGAGACAGCTTGATCACCCCCAGGTCCAACAAACACTTGCTCACAGGTGAGTCCACTATTACCTGGCCAAACTGGGACCTTTCTAGGGCCCAGGAGACACAGGAAACCCCACTCAGCCAGGGACTGGATCCTTCCAGTTACCATCTTTGCCCAGGAGCAGAAACCATACTGTAGGCCTTCATACCCCAATCATACCCAGAGACAGCGAAATCTCCAGGAGTCTAGACACACCCAGGCTCAGAGGCTCATAGGAAGGACAGGCTCCAGTAACAGTGGAGACAGCAAGGCCAACTAAAAACAAAGATAACCATATGAATTCCACTTGGCATCATCAGAACCCAGTTCTCTCAACAAAGGAAGCCCTGGGTACACTAACACACCTGAAAAGCAAGATTCTAATCTAAAATCCCACCTTATTATGATGACAGAGGACTTTAAGGACATAAATAACTCCATTAAGGAAATACAGGAAAACACTATCAAACAGGTGAAGGAATTGAACAAAACCACCCAGGATCTAAACATGGAAATAGAAACAATTAAAAAACTACAAAGAGAGACAACTAAGGAGATGGAAAAACTAGGAAAGAGATCAGTAGTCATAGATGCAAGCATCACCAACAGAATACAAGACATAGAAGAGAGAATGTCAGGTAGAGAAGATACCATAGAAAACATTAATACAACAGTCAAAGAAAATGCAAAATACAAAAAGCTCCTAACCCAAAACATCTAGGAAATCCAGGACACAACAAAAAGATCAAAGCTAAGAATAATATTTATAGAAGAGAACAAAGATTCCCAACTCAAAAGACCAGTAAAATCTTCAACAAAATTATAGAAGAAAACTTCCCTAACTTAAAGAAAGATATGTCCATAAACATACAAGAAGCCTACAGAACACCAAATAGACTGGATCAGAAAAGAAATTCCTCCCATCACATAATAGTCAAAACACCAAATATGCAAAACAAAAATCTTAAAATCAGTTAGGGAAAAAGGTCAAGTAACATATAAAGGCAGACCTATCAGAATTACATCAGACTTCTCAACAGAGACTCTAAAAGCCAGAAGATCCTGGGCAGATGTCATACAGACTCTCAGAGAATAAAAATGCTAAATCAGGCTACTATACCCAGCAATACTCTCAATTACCATAGATGATGAAACCAAGATATTCTAATACAAAACCAAATTTAAAACAATATCTTTCCGCAAATCCAGCCCTGCAAATGATAATTGAAACAGAACTCCAACACAAGGAGAGAAACTCCACTTAATAAAATGCAAGAAATTAATCTTCTCAAAACAAACCCAAAAGAAGGGAGCCACACAAACATAAATCTATCTCTAACAACAATAATAACAGGAAAAAAAGCAACAATCAATGGTCCTTAATAGCTCTTAACATAAATGGACTCAATTCCCAAATAAAAAGGTATAAACTAACAGACTGGATACATACACAGGACCCAGCATTTTCCTGCATACAGGAAACACACCTCAGTGACAAAGACAGACACTAACTCAGAGTAAAATGCTAGAAAAATATTTCCAAGCAAATGGTCCCAAGAAAGCTAGAGTAATCATAAAACTGAGTTTCAAATAAAAGTTATCAAAAGATGATGGTGAAGGACACTCCATACTCATCAAAGGAAAAAATCTACCAAGATGAATTCTTAATTTTGAGCATCTATGCTCCAAATGCATAGGTACCCATATTTATAAAACAAACATTATTAATGTTCAAAGCACACATTGAAACTCATACAATAATGGTGGGAGACTTCAACACCACACTCTCACCAATGGACAGATCATGGAAACAGAAACTAAACAGAGATACAGTGAAACTAACAGAAATTATGAACCAAATGGATTTAATAATTATCTACAGAACATTTTACCCTAAAACAAAAGCATATACCTACTTCTCAGTACCTCATGGTATCTGTTCTAAAATTGAGGACATAATCAGACACAAAACAGGCCTCAACAGATACCAGAAGATTGAAATAATCCCATGCATCCTATCAGATTACCACAAACTAAGGCTGGTCTTCAACAACAAAAACAATAGGAAGTACACATACACATGGAAGCTGCATAATACTCTAATCAGTGATAACTTGACCAAGGAAGAAATAAAGAAATAAATTAAAAAGTCTTTAGAATTTAATGAAAATGAAGGCACAACATACCCAAACTTATGAGACACAATGAAGCAGTAAGAGGAAAACTCATAGCTCTGAGTACCTCCAAAAAGAAACTGGGGAAAGCATACACTAGCAGCTTAACAGCATATCTGAAAGCTCTAGAACAAAAAGAAACAAACACACCCAAGAGGGTAGACAGCTGGAAATAATCAAACTCAGGGCTAAAATCAATCAAGTACAAAGAAAGAGAACTATACAAAGACTCAACAGAAACCAGGAGTTGGTTCTTTGAGAAAATCAACAAGATAGATAAACCCTTAGCCAGACTAACCAGAGAGCACAGAGAAAGTATCCAAATTAACAAAATCAGAAGTGAAAATTGAGACATAACAGAAATAGAAGAAATTCAAAAAAATCATCATATCCTACAACAAAAGCCTATACTCAACAAAACTGGAAAATCTGGATGAAATGGATAATTTTCTAGACAGATACCAGGTACCAAAGTTAAATTAAGATCAGATAAACCATCTAAACAGTCTCATAACCCCTAAAGAAATAGAAGCATTCATTGAAATTCTACCAACCAAAAAGAAAAAAAGTTCAGGACCAGATGGTTTTAGTGCAGAATTTTATCAGACCTTCAAAGAAGACCTAACACCAATGCTTTTTAAAATATTCCACAAAATAGAAACAGAAGGAACATTACCTAATTCTTTCCATATAGACACAATTACTCTGATACCTAAACCACACAAAGACCCAACAAAGAAAGAGAACTTCAAACCAATTTCCCTCATGAATATCAATGCAAAAATACTCAATAAAATTCTCACAAACTGAATCTAAGAACACATCAAAACATTCATTCACTTTGACCAAGTGGGCTTCAACTCAGGGATGCAGGGATGGTGCAATACATGGAAATCATAAATGTAATCCACTATATAAACAAACTCAAGGAAAAAAACCACATGATCTTGTTCTTATATGTGGAACAAACCTTTGACAAAATACAACACGCCTTCATGTTAAAAGTCTTGGGAATATCAGGAACTCAAGGCCCATTCCTAAACATAATGAAACCAATATACAGCAAACCAATAGCCAATATCTAACTAAATAGAGAGAAACTTGAAGCAATCCCATTAAAATATTCTCTTCCTATGTATTCAATATAGTACTCAAAATTCTAGTCAGAACAATTAGACAACAAAAGGAGATCAAAGGGATACAAATTGGGAAGGAGGAAGTAAAAATATTACTATTTGCAGATGATATGATAGCATACATAAGTGACCCAAAAAATCTACCAGAGAGCTTATAAAAAATTTCAGCAATCTGGCTGAATATAAAATTAACCCTAACAATTCTGTAGCCTTCCTCTATTCAAAGAATAAATGTGCTGAGAAAGAAATTAGGGAAACAAGACCCTTCACAATAGTCACAAATATAGAATTTTTTGACGTGACTCTAACTACTCTGGAAATCAGTCTGGCAGTTCCTCAGAAAATTGGACATAGTACTTACCTGTGCACCCAGCTATACCACTCCTGGGCACATAGCCAAATGTTGCTCTAACATATAACAAGGCCACATTGTCCACTATGTTCATAGCAGCCTTACTTATAATAGCCAGGAGCTGGAAACAACCTAGATGTCTTCAACAGAGGAATGGATACAAAAAAACAGTGTACATTTACACAATGGAGTACTACTCAGCTATTAAAAACAATGACTTCATGAAATTCTTAGGCAAATGGATGGAACTAGAAAATATCATCCTGAGTGAGGTAATCAAGTCACAAAAGAACACACATGGTATGTAATCACAGATAAGTGAGTATTATTCCAAAAGCTCAGAATACCCACAATACAACTCAAGACCACATGAAGCTCCAGAAGAAGGAAGAGCAGAAGAAGGAAGAGCAGAAGAAGGAAGACCAAAGTGTGGGTGTTTCAGTCCTAAGTAAGAAGGGAAACAAAAAAATCACAGGAAGTATAGGAAGGTTGGTACTTGGGAGGCAGAGAGAAAGGGAAGGGAAAAGTCTGGCAGGATCAAGTGTGGGAGGAGAAGGGAACAGGAAATTGAACAAAGGTGTGTAGCAGTGGGGGTAGGAAACTGGTGATAGCCTCTAGAAAGTCCCAGATGCCAGGGAAGCAAGAAGTTCCCAGGACCCACAAAGAATGTCATTAGCTGAAATACCCATCAAATGGGAGATAGAACCTGTAGAGAGACCATATCCAGTGCATAGGCGTGGCCCCTGATTAAGGGATGGTGTCACCAACCCATCTCAAAAAATTTTAATTCAGAATTGTTCTTGTCTAAAAAAAAATTACAGGGACAAAAAGTGGAGCATAGACTGAAGGAAAGGCCATCCAGAGACTGCCCCACCTAAGGATCCATCCCATCTGCAGACACCAAACCCAGACACTATTGCTGATGCCACGAAGCACTTGCTGACAGGAACCTGGTTTAGCTGTCCACTGAGAAGCTCTGGTAGCTCCTGACCAATACAGATATGGATGCTCACAGCCAACCATTGGACTGAACAGGGAGACCCCAACGGAAGAGTTAGGGGAAGGACTGAATGAGCTGAAGAGAATTGCAACCTAATAGGAAGAACAACAATATCAACTAACTGGACCCCCAGAGCTCCCAGGAACAAAACCATCAACCAAAAAGCACACATGAAGGGACGCATGGCTCCATCAGCATATGTAGAAGAGGATTGCCTTACCTGACATCAATGGGAGGGGAGGCCCTTGGCCCTGTGGAGGTTCAATGCCCCAGCATAGGAGGACGCTAGGACAGTGAGATGGGATGTGTGGGTGGGTGAGGAGCATTCTCATAGAGGTAGTGGGAAGAGGAATATGTTATGGGTTTTGTGGAGGGGAAACCAGAAAAGCGGACATTTGAAATGCAAATAAATAAAATAACCAATAAAAAATCGAATAAAAGACAATGATTATTTTGTTCCATAGAAATCTTTTTACTCTTTCATAAGTCTATAGTTCACCCTCTGCCTTATTGAATGTAGGAACAAACAGGGATTGGTGGAATCCTTGGTTTGAACATGACATACTAGTCATAGTTAGAGGCAAAACATCATTCAAAAGTTAGTATATAATATAATATATAAAATATTTTTAAACTACAGTTCAATCATCTAAGCTTTTATTATTTGAATATTTCTTCTATTGTTTACACTGATATTTTGAGAATTTCATGCATGAGTACAAAACTAACAATAATATTTTACCCTTTTAATACCCACCAGCTCCTCTTGTATCCTGTTCCCTCTCAAACTCATGTGTTGAAGGCTAAATACTGGGAGTGAATGCCATATATGGGGAATCATCCTTGGAAATATTGATGTTTCCTCTCAGCCTTTCTGACCACGTTAGTCTTTTAGTCTCAGTCTCTCTCTCTCTCTCTCTCTCTCTCTCTCTCTCTCTCTCTCTCTCTCCATATATTTGTGTATAAATGAAGAAAAAGAAATGTTTAGAAAATGCTAGTGTGACTAAAACAAACTTAAATATGTATTTTGAAGGTCACTTTTTAGTTTATGTTTTCCCAAGGTGAGTAGCACTTAACACATTTTAATTATTTGTCAATAGTTAATATGTGGGAGTTTTTGTATTATACTTTTGTCTTAAAAACTGAAAGGAAAACATGGGCTTTCCTTTTAACATGCCAATATGAGTTAATTAGAATAGGCTATGTTCTCTAAAAACAACCAGAATTTCAGCGGCTTAGTAAATTTTTCTTTTCTAAATCAGTGGGTTAACTAACCAAGGTTTCTGTTTCAGAGTATTTCTGAACAGCTCTCCTCAAAGACACTACAATTTCTGTCTCGATTTAGGTTCTTGAATCTTCTCTATTTAGTAAAGGGTAAAAGAGATCAGCTAGCTTCATATAGCTGTTTCACTGTCTAGCCCAAATACAGTGTTTACCAGTCTATGATCCAGAAACCAATTTCATGTCCTACCTAGTGGCAATGAAAGCTAGAAGGAAAGGAAATGGCCTGAGAACAAATAGCCAATTCCTGCCACATGACAGCTGTCTGGAGTGTGGAGACTATTCCTCCAACTATGTGCAAATCAACTTTTCAACACTCTGCCCTCAATTTCTAAATTGTATAGAGTTCCCTGTATTTGGACACAAGGTTGTTGAGTGGATTAAAAACAGGAAAGTACTTCCTTCTAAAAAGTAATAAACTTTCTTTATAGAAATGGGAAGTATATAATTTACAAAAAAAAAAAAAAAAACAAAACCTTAAACACTATGCTACTTTATTTAAAATTTTTTCAGTAGAACACAATTCATTTAAATCAATGGGCAACACAAAAATGTATAAAGATAAATAGTTGTCTGATCTTTCATTCACCTGGTATCTAGATATTTTATAACTTTCCACATTGCTTGTCTATACTTCTAGAGTTAAATTTTTATGACATTTTTATGGAGTCAATATTTTTCTCTAAGTAAGAGAACTCTGATTTAGGGACTGTGATTTTGGACAACAGAAGGAAATTTGTTATGTAACACAGTTGTTTGACATTTCCCCTAAATCCTGTCTACTTGTTGATTTCTCAGACCAATTTAAAAAAAAAAAAGAAGTCAGAAAAATGTTAGCAATTTTTGTGAGAAAGAAACTTGCACACAGCATACTTCTTTAAAAGTTACAAGGTCTCAAGTTTGGGCACATATCAGAAATTGCTGTTGTTATGTTCTTTTGTGTATTTGGTAAAGAGAATTAAATAGGTGTCCTAGTTGGGATTGCTATTGCTTTGATAAAACACCATGATCAAAGCAACATGGAGAGGAAGAGGTTTATTTGACTTATTATTTCATGTAACTGTTCATCATCAAAGGATATCAGGACAGGAACTCAACACAGGGCAGGAACCTGGAGGCAGGAACTGATACAAAGGCCACAAGAGGGGTGTTACTGGTTTGTTCCTAGTAGCTTGATCAGCCTGCTTTCTTATAGAACACAGGACAACCAGCTCAGGGATGGTGCCACGAGAATGGGCTGGCCTTTTCCTTCATCAGTCACTCATTAAGAAATGTCCAATAGGTTTGTGTAGAGGACAATTTTATGGAGGCATTTTCTTAATTGGGGTTCCCTCTTCTCAGATGACATTAGCTTGTACCAAGTAGACATAAAACTATTCAGTACAATCAAAAATATTCTAATATTACTAGATAAAATTTTAGTGGAGGCATAAATTGTGAGGATCATTCAATTTAATTAGTTTCATGAGATATCACTCAAAGTACATAAGGCAACCTGTTATGTCCATCTATTCAGCCGCCCACAATTCAAAACATCTCAGGTTGTTACAGACTATTATTCCTTTACTTATTTCTAAACCATCATTAAATTAGTAGGTGATTCAGATGACATGATAAAAAGAACAATTTAGCAAAGAATGGAGAAGTTTAAGGTGAGTTGCAGAGAAGTACAGGTCTAGAAATGTAACGTGGAGTTGAATTAAAAGTAAACATATAATATATATTTCCCCAAATACCGATGATGTAGATAACATCTGGCAGACTAATCTGACAAAGGCCTCAAAGGCAAGTTTAAGAAATGAATACCATCTCTTCCTGTGATTTCATTTGTCCAGCATCTAGTTATCCTATCAGTATAAATTCATGCACAGTTGCCTATCATTGTAATCTTTAGTAGAGAAAATAGAAGTTGGTCCACTTTCAATTCTGAATCAGAAATAACTTTCAATTGTGTGATTTTGATTTTCTTTTATGAAACAAAACACCTTACATGGATTTGACGTTTCTGATTATGAGTCTGAGTTTTGTGTTCTGTTAGCTGGACCATTTCTGAGTTCTGTTCCTCCTCAGTAAGTTTCAGTTCTACCACAGAAGATGTTTGCCCCAATCTGAATATTCCAGTGCACAGTCTGCTTTAGGGTGTCATTGCTATGAAGCCATACCATAACCAATGCAGCTCTTATAAAGGACAACATGTAAATGGGGCTGGCTTTCAGTTTAGAGGTTTAGTCCACTATCATGGGGGAAGGCATGGTAACATGCAGGCAGACATCATGTGAGAGGGAGCTGCGAGTTCTATATCTGGATCTGAAGGAAACAAAAAGAGAATGGGAAACACCAGACCTTGGGTGAACTTCTGATCCCACCCCCAAGTGCACTTGCAGTGACACACTTCTTCCAACAACACCACACCTACTACAACAAGGTCACGTTTTCCAATAGTGGCACTCCCTATGAGCCTATGTGGCCGTTTTCATTTAAACTACCACACAGACCTATTTGGTCTTTGTTCTGCCTATTATGTCTTCTCTAACTTTACAGTGATGTGTAGCAGAGAATTAGTTAATCTGCTTTGGCTCCAGGTGACCACGTGCTGCACCCACCCATGAGCTCTCTGCATTCACAGATCACACCACACACACATTCACACATACACACACACACACACACACACACAGAGAGAGAGAGAGAGAGAGAGAGAGAGAGAGAGAGAGAGAGAGAGAGAGAGGAGGGAGCAGGGGGCTAATTTTGATATGCCTTGACTAGCTCAATACTCAATAGCTGGGCACTTCTAAACCTCCCTGCAGCTAGCACACATTCCCCTCTTATATTCCTGCCTTAACGTCATGTAAATCTATATTTTATCTTTGCTGTCCTGTTACCTTCTGGGCAGCCACCCACACCTATAGGGCCTCTTTCCTTTTCCACCTACACTGCTGTTTGATTTTTCTGCTGCAGCCCTTAAATCTGATCCCTCTCCCTCTGAGTCATGGTGATTCTCCTCTTCTTCCTCTCTCCCTCATTCCCTTGCCCCCACAATCCAGCTATTCCCAGTACATAGTCTCCTGCTGCCTGTGGATCAAGATGTAGGACTCTCAGCTACTCCTCCAGCACCATGTCTACCTGTATACTGGCATGCTCTTGACATGACGGTGATGAGCTAAACTTCTAAACCTGTAAGCCAGCTCCAATTAGAGGTTTTCCTTTATAAGAGTTGCTGTGGTCATGATGTCTCTTCACAGCAATAAAGCCCTAACTGAGATAGGCAGCTTACCCTTACTAACTGTATGTTTGATTGAGTTCTTCCATATATTTACTAAAAGCTTTTTACCAGCAATGCAATAGATTAATAATTGACTATATGTAGTGCTGAACTATATACTAGGCAGAGAAAGACAGTAATATAATAAGAGTTCTACTACTGGTCAAATGGCCTTTGGTGCCTTTAACTTGCAATGAGTTTCCAGAGTTTTGTTCTTAAAATTTACTTGTATCTGTGGTTAAACTTAAATAAAATTATTTTGAAAAAGAACAAACACATTTTAGCAGGAATGTTAGATAGTTGTGAAATTTCTAAAATTAGATATTTGACATTTAAAAATGTCAAATAATTCAAGATAAACTTTTCACAAATAAACATAGAGCATGTTCAAAGTTAAGAAAGTTTTTGAAGGGAATTCAGTATAAATTATGTTTTATTATTTACCATACCATGAAATCTCTCTTCCAACTTCGAATTCAATGACACTTGCAAATTCATTGTCATCTTAAAATCTGTGCCTGATAATTGAAAATATAGGAAGATTTTTCTGTCCCAACCATTTTTTTTTACTTGACTGTTTTCTTAACTGTAGTTCCAGTTTAATTTTTTATATTTCATGTTTTTAAAATAATTATTTAAATATTCAAATGAAATTGAAGTAAAATTAAATAAAAGAAGGAAACTTCACCACTAATAAAGATAGTGTCATGCCATTAAAACCAGTCAAGGATATGGACCACATAATAGAAATGATGTAGGCTGATATCTGTTATCAATATTAATATAAACACCCTCAACAAGTTCATCTAATGAATCGGACATTACAACTACCTAGAATGTTTACCAATAATGCAAGGGTGGTTCAAAATCTCCCAATAAGCTAATATAAAATTTTTAAAAATCACAATAACTTCAGGACATGCAGGAAGACTATTTGACTGATGTTCATTTGTAATTAAAAAACATTCAGTTGTTTAGAAATTAAAAAAAAAAAAAAAAAACTTCTTCAGTCAAATAGAAGATACCAACGAAGTGCCTACATCAGATAGCAACTGTAAAAACTGAATGAGCTCATCCTTAAGATCAAAGACAAACCAGATTTCTGTCCTCAAAGTTTCTATTATTCAATGTTCTACTTAGGATTATTTCTAATTTTTATAATATTTCTTTTTTGTTATATATATGGTTGTTCTGCCAATATAGTATGTACACTATGTGTGTGCCTGGTACCCACAGAGTCTAGAAGAGAGCATAAATTCCGGAGCACTTTCTGGAACTGGAGTTTGGAAGACTATGAGTCACTGACTGTGTTGGTGTTGAGAACAAAACCTTGGCCATTTTTAGGAAGAGCAAATGGTTGTTAACCACAGAGCCATCTCTCCTCCCATCTACCAAGGATTCTAAGCAAGAGTAATTAGGTAATGGAAATATTTTTTTAAAAAATCTAATTGAAAAAAAAACAGTAAAATTGTCTTTAGTAAAGAATTGTATAACCTTGTTAATACAAGTTTACAGGATATAAGATAAATACTAGAATGGGTAGAGAGAACCCGAAGATGGTAGGAGTATTTTGAAGTGTCTTTTGGATATGGCATTGCTGTTGCACATATAAACTCATAGCAGTAGTGATTACCTGTGGTTACTTTATTCATGTAAGATCAAGTCAGAATTTCCAGCATGAATGGGGAAGTGATACAACATTCCACTTTTGCTCAGCAGCAAAGTAGTTGTTGAAGAGTTGTTGATGCCTGCTGGATACAGAGAAAGTTTTGTTCAGAGATACAGATCCAGGATATTACTCATGACACAGTGAGTGGTCATTACACCTGTGTATGTATACATATGGGCAACATTACTTGTAATCATTGTTGGGAGCTGGTAGAATATTTGCAGAGTGATGTTCGTTGAGAATACTTATAGGCAATTGGAGGTAAGAGTGAGGGAATGGATATAATCAAGACAAACTCATGATCAGGGTTGATTATGGATTCAATTCTCTGGAAGGCATCACTGGACTCTGAGTTCATCAGAGTCTCCCACTTTAGCAATGTTGAGACAGCCAATCTCTACTTGTTCCTCTTGAATGGGCAGCTCTGGTTCTAGGCTCTGAAAAAAAATCTCTCTTTGCTTTGTTCCTTACACCAGAACCCTTGTGCTTCTGAGGAATTTGTTGTTGTTGTTGTTGATGGTAGTGATGTTGTTGTTTCCAGTCCTCATCCTACTTTAAAAAAAATCTCTCCCCTTTTTTTCTCTTTTATTGAAAACTGATTCTTTTCTCACACAATATATCCTGGCTATAGTTTCCCTTCTCTACTCCTTCCCATTCTTCCTCAGCTCCTATTGCCTCCAGATAGACTCCTTTTCTGTCTCTCATTAGAAAAGAACAGGTTTCTAAGTTATAACAACCAAATATGACAAAATAAAATATAAGAAGATGAAGTAAAAACTATTGTATTGAAGTTGGACATAGCAACCCAACAGTTAGAAAAGAGTTCCAAGAGCAGGCAAAAAAAAAAAAAAAAAAAAAAAGATAGAGATCCATTCATTCTTATAGTCAAGTTTTATAAAAATATTAAGGCAATAGTTATAATATATACACATAAGACCTGGTACAGATGAATCTAAGTTCTGTGCTTGGTGCATCAGTCACTGTGAGCTGATATGTACCTTGCTATCCAGGTCCTTGTTCTCCTGATGTCCTCCATCCCCTTTGACTCTTGACAATCTTTAGGCCTCTTTTTGTTCAGGATTCCCTGAGCACTGAGGGGAGGAATTTGCTAGACACCTGCAATTTAGACTCTCCCCACATAATGTCTGGCTGTAGCACACTGCATCTGTTGCCTTCTGCTGGAGGAAGCCTCTCTAATGATGACTGGATAAGACACTGATCAATGAGTATAGCAGAATATCATGATGAGTTATTTTTATTGATTTCTTTTAGACCAATAGAGTTTGGTTTTACCTTATGTCTCTGAACTATTAGGTATTGGTTCTTACTCATCCAAACAGTCTTGGGCATGGGTTCCATCTCATACAGTGGGCCTTAATTAACTCAGACATTGGTTGGCTACTCACACAAGTTCTGTGTCAAAAGGTTTTGTGGCTGGATTAGTGTCAATGTTTTCTCTTTTTTGCAGCCGACAGTGTACTTTTCTGCACAAAAAGAGACTAGAACACAGGCATGATGGCTCCATGTAGGAACCATCTCAACTTCTTCATTTTCAGTGTGTGGTTGTTATTCTCAGTAATTAAGCCCTACGTCAGTTTGAAGAGAGAAACCCTTGGTTTTAGCATCATCCTGGGGTTCTTTTGAAATTTACATGGGCCTTCCTTGGCCAACAACTCAATTGAATACACCCCAGAACCACAGCTGGAAGACTTGCCTGGCTACAAGATATGGCCAGTTGAGACTTCTTATCCCCAATTACTAGAAATCTTCCTTAGGATAATCTTCATAGATCCCAAGAAGTTTCCACTACATCAGGTTTCTACCCCACTTCCCAATGGTCCCCCAATTTCATCCATCTTTTCCCACAATCTCTTCCTCTATCCCTTTACAACCTGCTCCTGCGTGCTCCCATCTCCATCTGTTCCCAGTTCTACCATAAAATTTTTTCCATTTCCTCTTTCCAGGGACATCCATTTGTCTCCGGCACCCTCGCTTTATCTAACCTCTCTGAGTCTGTGGGTTGTTGCTTGCTCATCAGTTACATAATAATTAATTTCTACTTATAAATTAATACATATTATATTTGTCTTTGTGGGTTTGGGTTACCTTACTGAAAGTGTTTTTATTTTCCTAGTTTCATTTATTTGCTTGCAAACTTCATGATGCCATTCTTTTCAGCAGTAGAGTAATACTTCATTGGGTAAATGGACCACATTTTCTTTATCTGTTTTTCTGTTGAGAGACATCTTGCTTGTTCCTGGTGTCTGGTTGTTATGAATAAAGCCATGATGAACATGGTTGAGCAAGTGTCCCTATGGTAGGATGAAGCATCCTTTGTGTATATGTCCATGGGTAGTATATCTGGATCTTGGGGGTATATGGATTCCCACTTTTCTGAAGAAACACCATTTGATTTCTAAAATGTCTGTACTAGTTTGTACTCTTACCAGCAATGGAAGAGTGCTCCTCTTGTTCCACATCCATGCCAGCATGAAGTGTCAATTGTGTGACTTATCTCAGTCATTCTGACAAGTGTAAAATAGAACCTCAAAATAGTTTTGATTGTACTTCATCCATCAGTGAAGCCATTTATTTTTTGTATATTAGCCCAGAACTCTATTTCCTAGGAGAGAGGCTGTGTCTAAGTTGTTTTCTCAGTGCCTATCCCAACTGAAGATTTCAGAGGAAAGCCTGGAACAGCAGGGAAGAACAGTCATTCTTTAAGGTCTCTTACTCTTTTGAGTATTCTTTTGCAAAAGATTATAATGTCTTGGAATTTCCCTTTTCTTTATTTTCCACCTCCATTTATATTAAAATTATTAGCAAATATTGAAGTAGTGCAGTTTATTCATACCCTAGGCTCCGATTGTTGGCAATCTGTGTTTCTAGCCCACAGGTTGCCAGTAGAAATCATATTCACCTCGTTTTCCAGGACACCATCTGTGGAACCTCTTCTCCAACTATGACAATTATAAGAGTTTACATTATTAATATAAGACAGTGTAAGAATATATTTTGCTTGTTTTTGTTTCTTGCTCCCTGATTTACTTTTTTAATTCTTGAATTGTTTTGCAGTAAAAACCTTTTCTCTTGACTATGGGGTGGCAACCTCATCCCTCCACCTGATGCCTGTCTTTCTACTAGAGGTGAACTCCACAAGTTCCCTCTCTAATCTGTTAGGCATTTTACCTAAAGTCCCTCCATCTGAGTCCTGAGTATCTCTCACCTCCCAGGTCTCTGGTACATTCTAGAGGGTCCCTGCACCTCCTACCTCCCAATGTTACCTATTTCCATTCTTTCTGCTGGCTACTGCCTGGACAAAAATGGAGAAGAGACTGAAGGAAAGGAGATCCAGTGACTGGACCAAATTGGGATCCAGCTCAAGGGGAGGCTTCATTGCCTGACATTATTACTGATGCTATGGTGTGTTTACAGACAGGAACCCAGCATGGTGACCTTCCAAAAGGCCCAAGAGCAACAGAGTCAGATGTAGATACTTACACCCAACCAATAGACAGAAGCTGGAGACCCCTGTGATTGAATTCTGGAAAGGCTGGAAGAAGCTGAGGAGGAGGGGAACCCCATAGAAGACCAGCAGTCTCAACCAACCTGGACCCCTGAGATCTCTCAGACACTAACCCATCAACAAGGCAACATACACTAGCTGACATACAAAGCAAAAGACTACCAGTCTGGACTCAGTGAGAGAAGGTACACCTAACCCTTGAGAGATGTGAGGCCCTAGGGAGTTGGGAGGTCTGGTGGGGTGGGGGTGGGGACATCCTCTTGGAGATTCGGGAGGAGGAATGGGATGAGGAACTGTCAGAGGGTAGACCAGGAGGGAAATAACAACTGGACTGTTAATAAAAGATTGAATGGCCGGGCGGTGGTGGCGCACGCCTTTAATCCCAGCACTTGGGAGGCAGAGGCAGGCGGATTTCTGAGTTCGAGGCCAGCCTGGTCTACAGAGTGAGTTCCAGGACAGCAGGGCTACACAGAGAAACCCTGTCTCGAAAACCAAAAAAAAAAAAAAAAAAAAAAAGATTAAATGATGATGATAACAATAATAATAAAGAATTCAAAAAAGTTGTGAAAATGAAAAGAAAATGTAATGAATGAATAACAACAACAATAAAATAGCATAAAGACAAAATAAAAAAGTCTTTGCTCTTATAACACTTTAAAGGGTAAAAGAAAATATAATCCTTTATATTCAAATGTCTAAACTGAAATGAGGTTCATACTAAAATTCTAAAAGAGAAAACTGATGTATAAAAATATTTTGAGAATATATGGAACATTTTTAAAGTTTTAAGTCCTATGTCTACTAGTGTTCAAGGAAAATCAAACAATATAGTACTCAGGCCTCAGATTTTTCTCTTTTCATGTACACCTTTCATGTATTCTAATTTTTTAAGCATAATGTTTGTTGATATATTAGAGAATTTTAGACAAAAGTATGTGGCCACAATCAAAGGAAACTCTACTCTATCACCAAGATCAGCTCTTTTCTTGAATTGTGTGGCATCTGTTCAAAGCATGCACAAAATGTTATATACATAAGTGATTCCCATAATTCTACCATAGGAGTCCTACAACTTATAAGCAACTTCAGAAAAGTGACTGGATATAAAATTAACTCAAAAGAAATCAGTAGCCTGCCTTTATAAAAATGCTAAATGGCCTCAAAAATGAATTATAGAAACATTACCCTACACAAGAGTCATAGATAACATTAAAATATCTTGGTATAAGTTGAAGTATACTATTATATCTTCTGCAAATAGTGATACCTTGACTTTTTCCTTTCTAATTTGTATTCCTTTGATCTTTTGCTGTCTTATCACTCAGGCTAGAATTTCAAGCACTATATTGAACAGATAGGGAAAGAATGGGCAGCCTTGTCTTGTCCCCGATTTTAGTGGGATTTCTTCAAGTTTTTCTCCATTTAATGTGATATTGCTACCGACTTGGTTTATATTGCTTTTATTATGTGTAGGTATGTACTTTGAATCCCTGATCTCTCCAAGAGATTTTAACATGAAGGGATGTTGAATTTTGTTGAAGGCTTTTTCAGCATATAATGAGATGATCATATGATGTTCGTCTTTCAGTTTTTTTATGTAGTAGTGATGGATTTTTTTTGTTGTTGTTATTGTTATTAAACCATCTCTGCATCCCTGGGATGAAACCAACTTGATCATTGTCAATGATGTTTTTGATATGGTCTTGGATTTGGTTTACTAGAATTTTATTGAGTATTTTTGCATTGATGATCATAAGTAAATTGGTCTGATGTTCTCTCTGTTGAGTCTTTGTGTGTTTTAAGTATCAGATAACTGTGGCCTCATGAAATGACTTAGGTAGTATCCCTTTTGTTTCTAGTTTATAGAATAGTGTCAAGAGTGTTAGTGTTAGCTCTTCTATGAAAGAGTGGTAAAATTCTGCACTAAAACCATCTGGCCCTGTGAATTTTTTTTGGTCGGGAGGATTTTAATGACTGCTTCTATTTCTTTAACATTTGTGAGAATCTTTAGATAGTTTATTTAATCTTGATTTAACTTTGATAGGTCGTATCTGTCTAGAAAATCATTCATTTCATTAGATCTTCCAGTTTTGTTGAGTACAGGCTTTTGAAAAAAAACAATGATTTTTAAAAATTTCATAGAAGTGAATATCTGTCTAGAAAATGATTTCATTTAGATTTTCCAGTTTTGTGGAATCAGGCTTTTGAACTAAGACATAATGATTTTCTTAATTTCCTCAGTTTCTATTGCTATGTCTCCCTTTCCAAGGGTGATTTTGTTAATATGTAGGGCTGATATTTAGAAAACTGCACTCAATCTGGCTTGTTCCTGGACAGCCACCAGGTTCCCACTGCTCCTCAGCTCTGACAGGGACTCTGGCTAGCTAGATGTGCAGGCCCTGGCACCCACGAGACTCCAGCATGGGGGATGGCTCTGCCAATACACCAAGCTGTATCCACAAAACTTGACTGAACCTCAGACAATATCTGCCATCCTCAAAGTACCCAGTAGAAATGAGACTCTTAAAGCTTAGTGATTATCTAAAAGATTTACATATTTAGAAATGTTCAATGAACAAGACGCCCACACAATTAGAGTTGTTACCTAATATCTAACCTTTTGATAGAAGTTGCTACTCAGGACAGCTTTTGACCCATCTGTGGTTCTTCATGGCTGCTAGCCTCCTTTTTTCTCCTCCTCTTCCTCTTTTACTCCTCTCCCCTTCCTCTCTTTCTCAGCTCCACCTCTTTTTCTACCTCTTAATCATGGAGCTCCACTGCAAATACAATGTAGCAGTATAAGTATCCTGCTACATATCACCCTTTCTGTTAGAATAAAAAACAAAAAGAAAAACTTTCCCTCAAAATATAATTAGAGCACAATTATTACCAATTTGCAATAATAAGGTACAAGACAGACCTACTACTCAGTCCAATATTGTCAATAAAAAAGACCACTGTTATCTATCTTGACTTAAACAATTATAGTTCTGTACCTAGATTATGTCTTGGCTTTAGAATGAATTCCATCTGAAAATCATCCTCTCAAATCTGTTCTCTCAAAGTAAATAGCCTGGGTTAGCTAAGAGACTATCAATCTTCAACCCCATAAGAAATCAAGAATGACTGAATTAACAGAAGATATGAGAAGCACAAAGCAGAGCTTCCAAAACATAGCCAATTATATAGACCGCTGATAACCTGGACAGTCCCTTATACTACAAAACATTGGAACATTCGATCTTCAGCCTTCCGGCCCAGGATCATCTAACAGATCTATAATGCAGAATATTGAAGGGCTGATCACTCTGTCTTGGCAGATATAATCAGTCGACTCTTCTGCAAGTATGTCCTTTTTCTGAACAGTATTTTCTCTGTAAATGAAAAGAGGCAATTTGGCTAGTGGCTATATCACCACTAGTGGAGTAACTTCAAAGATGCTCAATTTCTTCTTAGAATTCAAGAAAGGGGAAGCAGTCAGGAGCAGACAGGTCTCTAGTCAAATCATCTTTAATAAAGAAATGTCTGTACCATAAATTCTGTGGACTTCTGACATTTTTGAAAACCAACTATCTATGTAAAGCAATCTGGACTGTTGTCCGTTAATTACTCTCAGCTATTTCTAATTAAAATCTAGAAAACACCCTAACAATAAACTCAGAGCCATGAATTTGCTATTAGGCCCTTAACTCACATTGCTTAACCATCTAAAAGCAGTTAAAAAAAAATTAAAGAAGGACTGGGTCTAAGCCTTGTACCCACAAATTTTGAATTATATGAAACCCTTGAATTTGCATCAAAATAAACTTTGTACCATCTAAGAAGTTATAACTTCAGCTTAGTAACAATTATACAGATTTCTACCAATAGATATGGCTATATAATCATTTTAGCTCTTCCTCCCTGTTCAAACAAAAACCATTACTAAAATCTCTAGAAAAAAATAAAACTAATAATGACTATCCCCAAGCCCATGGAATTGGGATGCTGACTCTTCAATAACTGCTTCAAGCTGAATTCGTGCATTGAGATACTTGAAGATGGGGTGGGGGCAAGGGTAAATAGGGGAGGTCGTTGGCCTAAGAGGCCACACCAGCAATTGATAAGCCTTTGATGTCTGTGTCTTAACTGGATCCAGCTGGAAGTCCAGGACATCAGGAGTTCAAGCAGGTCGGTTCAGCTTGTTCTGACTAGGAGATTCAGTCACCAAGGCTGTATATTCTGTAATATACAAATCTCAAAACAAATTTTAGTCTCATCAAGATAATTTTTTGTTTGATTCTCTGGAATCTAGTCTTCTGGAGGCCAACCTCTGTCATGTCTGATCCATATAATTCTGGAAGGTATAACTACCTTAATGACCTCTTCTGAAAACACACAGACAAAACTTTCTTTTTCCCAAATCAGCATATCCTTGAGCCAGTAACCAACAAAACCTTTATCTTGACTACACAACTCAGAATCACACCCATTTTGAAAGTTAAAGCAATCTAAAATAAAAGAAGTAAAGTACTGTATATGCCTATTCTCAGGCCTTTACTATTTTTCCAAGCAGAAAATAAACCCAGATTTCCCGTGGGGCCCATGTTAGACAAAACGTGAGTATCCTGTGAGGCAATATAATTTTATACTATCTTAATACACCTGATTTACTCTATCTTTCTTTTTGGCTCTCTGTCTAGAGCAGCCTTTTATTTATACCATCTATCTGTTTGGCTCTCTGTCTAGAGCAGCCTTCTAGTTATTTATTTATCTGTAAGTCTCTCTATAGGAGCCACAGACAAATTTTATTACCTGATTAAAGCAGGCAATGGATAGCACTGCACTCTGTACCTGGAGTTAGTGTCAATTTTCCCTATCTTAGTTTTGAACCCCCGGCTAGATTCCCCATGTAATTTGGACAGATCTGTTCATAAATTCTTTCCTAAAAGTAAATAATCCCTATATTGTAAATTCACAGTTAAATCAATAACTGATCCAAAATGGAGGCTTATTCTTATGGCTCTTTGACTCAGAGCAGCCTGCAATTTTTCTCAGCAGGGGACCTGCCTGCAAGTAGTTTCTTTGTTCAAAGTTCCCACTCTCGAGTCACCTGAGTAACTCATATCAGCACTCTCACTCACTCACTTTAAAACAAACAAACAAACAAACAACAACAACAAAAACAAACAACTTTAACTCTCAGGTGAATAGTCTTAAATTTCTAGTGAATTTTTTGCTCCAAGGTGGTGTGCCACTTGTAGAGGTGATATTTTGAAAACTGCACCTGGTCCAGCTTGTTCCTGGGCACCTACCATGTTCCCACTGCTCCTCAGCTCTGACGGAGGCTCTGGCTAGCTAGATGTGCAGGCCCTGGGACCCAGGAGACTCCAGCATGGGGATGGCTCTGTCAATACACCAAGTGAAAGGCCCCTAGATAGGGGAGACGCCCACTCAAGCCACAGGAGATTATGGTCACCCAATGACTCAGGAGACACCAATCTTGATGACACCATCAAGAGGTTTAATGATTCCAGTATACTGGGTTCCCTCACATACAAGCAAGAAGAGAGAACCCCAAGTTCAAGCTAAGAATAGCTTTTATATGGATAGGGGGGTATAACAGAGAAACAGTGACTAGGCACAATATGATTGGCAGAACAGTGTGACTTTTAAACTGATTGGTCTTTGGGGAATGAGGTGGCAAGGACCTCCCTTGTCTGTCTACGTGCTCTGGCCCTTCCTCACCCACAGGTGGTTCCCTCCCCCTCCCCCTCCCCACCCCCCACCCCCGTGGTCTGAGGAATGTTAATCAGCCTCTCCCTTCCTCTTCTGAATGTTAATCCAGCAAGTGTCCTCTGACTAAGGAATGTGCCCCTCCCGGGATGTGTCCTGGGACAGTGAGATTCTTTTAATCTTAAATTCAAACTGAGGCCCCAAAATCCTACATTTAGACCCAAAAGTCTTACACCAAGCTGCATCCACAAAGCTCGGCTGAACCCCAGACAATATCTACCATCCTTGCAGTACCCAGTAGAAATGAGACTCTTAAAGCATAATGATTATCTAAAGGATTTATATATTTAGAAATGCTCAATGAACAAGATGGCCACACAATTAGAGTTGTTACCCAATGTCTAACCTTTTGATAGAAGTTGCTACCCAGGACAGTTTTCAATCCTTTTGTGATTCTCCATGGCTGCTAGCCTCCTTTTTCTTCTCCTTTTCCTCTTTTCTCCCCTCCCTTCCTCTCTTTCTCTCCTAGTTCCACCTCCTCTTCTACCTCCTAATCACGGAGCTCCACTGTGAATACAATGTAGCAGAATAAATATCCTGCTACAAATTTGGATATTGTTTTTATATTTCTCATTCTTCTTCCCACATCCCACTGGCTGTTTCTGTGCCTCCAGGAGTCTGGAAGACTCAGTGGCAAGAATGGAACAGCTGGATGGTTGGGAATGGGCCTGCAGAGGCACTGCTGGGTGCACCTTCACAGTGGTGGTGCACAGCTATTGGTTCCTAGAACTGCTTATTTTTGTTTTCTCTATTCTTTGCTAAAGCATCCCAGACAGGTGGGAGGACTGCTACTCTAATGGGAGGACTGCTACTCTGAAACCTACTTCTCTCTCCTAGATCTAATCAATGTCCGAAGACTAAAAGTGTCTTTAGGCACTTTACCTTGTCTGTACACATTATAATAATTTTGAAGTCTTTCTCCATCTTTCTTCCAGATTGCTAAATTTATTGTACTTTACTCAGAAAACCAAAGACAAACTTCCTCTACAAAATCTAAAAACTTACGTAATTGCGATTGCCCTACTTCAGCAAAGCATATTAAGCATTTACACAGAAAGCACAAAGCAGTGCTTTCCACTTCTCAATTGTGTTTCTTTTCTCTTTTTTTCCTCTTATTCTCCTTTTTTTCCTTTTTGACTTTTACTTTTTACAGGCTACCTTACTTTTTTCAAGCTTGCCGATTTGTTTTACTATGTCTTTTACTGTAAAGAAATACTCACCTTGCTGACCTCCCATTTTCTGTGCTCCTCTTTGTTTTCCCAAGCACTCACTTGTTCCACAGTGTCCTTCACTTTGCCCTCCATAGTCAAGCCTCATGCTGGGCAACATTCTGTCAGAGCTGCTGGTCAGTCAACAGGAAAACCATGACTTAGGGGAGCGAGGCTGATTATAGGAAAGGCAGAAAGAAGATGAAAGAGACATATATGGGAGGGCTGCTGGTCAATACCATGACAGCAACAAGTGTATTTTCTCAATGTCTTTTAATGCCAAGCAACACAAAGCATGATCAGTTCTAGGAAGTTAAACAATGACCACAAATGCTTACATGGCAAGTTTATGTCACACAGTATTGTTATGCCCAGTTCACAAGACCCCTAAGAGACCACGAGGACCATAACACCTGTGCAATCACATGAGAGTCTTTATTCAATTTTGAGCTTGAGCTACAAACCTTCCTGATGGAACAGGAAGGAAAGTGACCCCCAGCTCTAGGTGAAGGAGGTTTATAAAGGAAAAAAATTCAAGCAGGGGTTTCTAAGCCTTAGCATTACATGAGAGGGTAAAGGAATGTTGGTCTCTTTCCCAGAACTCAAAGGTGGAAGCCATATAACTTCAAGCACAGCAGACAGTAGCTTTTAGACAGTAGCTTTCTCCCTGGACAGCAGCTTAAACTAGAGTTTGAAGGACAAGCTGGAATCTCTTCTACTGTCTTTTTTTGTCTCTTCATTGGCCATGTTTTTCTAAGGGCAAGTTAACTTAGGATGGAGTCTTATGAACCAAACGAAGTTTATTCTGTTACTTCAGTCATTTCAGTATCTGTTTAACTAAGTTGATTTCCTTCAGGCTTGGACAGTCTCTCAAAGACCTATGCATAAGAAGGAGAATTTGGCAGGATATAACACAAATCTTAACTAACGGCAAAGACAGATGTCAACATACTCATTTATGATTAATCACAAGCAAAAAGTCAGCCAAAATAAACTCCAGATGTGCTCCCCACATTCCTTTTGTGAAGCGAGTCTCAAAGCCAATTAGAAAGCAGTTGGTAGTTCTAACACTTATGCCATTGTTGTACCAATGAGCACACCTTGCCTGCTATATTAGTATTTCAGCATTCAGGATTCACCATTGGGTAATACAACTGATATCATTTCTTTCCCAGTGGCTTGCATAGCATCTTACAGCACTGTGAAATAAAGCCAGCAGGGAGGAATATTCAGTTCTAGTTTGGTTTCTATATACATGGCAGTCAAATTCTATGATGGGTTCAGCAATAGTTCTTACTACATTACTACAATAGTTCTTATAACTGCTATGGTTTGAGAGAAAATGTATTTCAACACATATATTTGAACATGTGGTCCTCAGTTAGTGATATTGTTTGGGAAGGTGAGGGAACATTTAGGAGGTGGAGCATTGTTAAAGTAGCTAGTTAGGTTATCTTGTCAGGTTTGAGGTTTTATAGCATGGCTCCACTCTCCACTGCCCCACACATAAGTGTCTGTCTCTATCTCTGTCTCTCCCTCTCCTTCTCTCCCTCTCTTTTTCTTTCTCTTTCCTGACTGCCTGAAGAGTTATCACATATTTATGCAATCGATGGACTGAATCTCTTCTCAAATTGTAAACCAGACCAATCCCTTTCTCCTTTAATTTTTTTGGTCTGAGGATTTTATCAAAACAACAGTAAACAAAACAATGGCCATATTTTGTTATTCAGAAAGCCTCCAGAGCCTCCCTGACCAACAACTCAGAAAGAGGTAGGCCATGCTTACAATTAAGACTTTTATTTGACAAATTCATGTAGTCTAGGGGATGCATTGTTTACTCATTTTTTAAAAAAAAAATAATTATATCTTAATCAGATTATAAAGTAGTGGGTTTCCACAATATTTGTTTATATAAAAATACTCAGTTTTGTTTAAATTAACCTTCTCTCAAACATCCTACCTATTCTGCAATTCCTTCCTCCTCCCTTCTTTTAATACATTTTCCTCATTCTCTTCCTGTTAATCTAATTCTTTTTGACTAAGATTCTTCAGTTGTTTCTTTGCTTTTTAAAGGTTATTCTTTTATATCAATCCTATGACTTTTTCTATCAAGGCCATCAATAAAACTATAAAAGAAAAACTCAAGAGACAGAGATTTCAATAAATTATCTGATACCAGGCAAATTATTTCATTTGTCTAGGTGTAAGTTTCCTCAGTTCTGAAATAAAGGAATCAAATAAAAAAAATTTCTAAAAACACTCCCCTTATGAAATTCTTGATTGGGTGTTTTGAGTTTCTGATTTTTATTTTATATATAACATTTGTTTTATTTTTAATCTCCACAATGCAAAATTCTAAATGAATTCACTGAAAATATTTATCAAGATGAATGATTTACATGTGAATAAACACCTATAAATGCTTCATTTTCAAAGATTTCAAAATTTCTATGTTCTACATGAAGTCCCAAATAATCACTATAATAAACAAATTTATCCAATATAAAACCCAATACATGCTTCTTTATAAAAATTAGGTACTTTAGTTAATTTCTATGTTTTACTTACAGCAATTTATAATTTTTTATTAGAATTTGAAATTGTAATAAAACCAATAAAAAATCTCATCAGTGGATTAAGTTTACAGAAAGACTTTTCAATATATGAAATTGTGACTATATTATTTTCAACAGAAATTGTTTATCTTTGGCTTCCTTGTACACAAAGATCATCCTTTAGGGTCACTGGTTGTTAATTTGTTTTAATCTTCTCTTAATGGTGATATCCATTTGGGTATCATCATGTTAAATTTAAAAAGGAACATGCATTTTTATCTCTCATGTGTAAAGAATCAATTTAAGAATAACAGTACTTGAAAGATGATAGGAGAGTTTAGGAAAAAGAAGGAACACAGTAGGAGAGGAGAAATATCCAGGAGATGGTAACAAACGTGAATAGGATCAAAGTACATGACATATATGCACTAGAAAACCATGATGAATTCCATTGATTTTACAGTAAACACACAATAAATATGTTTAAATGAATGAATAGAAGCATTTGCAGAGTCTCTTCTCTAGAATATCATCTTCAAATATATAAGTAGAGTATCAGTTTTAGGTTTTCTCTGAAATAGTAGGCTAAACTTAATTTTAAAAAAAATCCCATTTTCTTGAATTCTGACTGTAATTTTTGCTTCCTTTTCATGCATGTGAATACCAACTGTTTAAAAATATTAAATAACCATCGAATACAAATCTCAATATAATTAAATTTCTAAAGTTACACAAATACTCATGTGAAAACCTTTAAATATTTAAAAATATTTAAGATGGAAGGAAGCCAGACCTACGGAAAAGGTGAACATATTTGAAATCCACTGATGGTATGTTTAAATTCAAGTTCTTGTGACTTATGAGGTACATGTATCAAAATCATTCCACAGTTCACATACATAAAAACCTATGACACACTGATATCCTAGCAGAGGATGTTTGTAACAACATCAGGAGGACACATACAGCACTCTAGTAGATAAGATGTTTCTACTAAAAGCTGTGAACCTGCAGCTAACAGAGGTGTGCTCTAGGAAGCCTTTGACAATTATGTGCCTGTCACTCAGCCATGCAGTACACATTTGCTAAAAATAAAAGGTGATATTTTTATATATACTCGTAGTGTTAGTTTTTTCTCATATTTCTAACTAGGCAATTTCCATTAGATGTCCAATCTTATCTTCAACCCTTGAAAGATTAAGACACACCGTAACAAAATAAATAAGTGTTGTTTTTCATAGTACTCATGTAAATATAACAATTTGAAAAATTTTGGTAGAAAAGTGTAGTTCCAGTAGGCAGTACCATCACATTTTGAATTTGCATTTACGTTTGCATGCATGTAAAATTGAAAGTTTCTAACAATTCAAGTGGTTGCCTATTCCTCAACTCAGGCTTCTTGTCTTATATATGTTTTAATGTTTAATGTTTTTGTATGAGTGTACATATAGCTTAAGAAATTTAAGTAGAGTATTAAATTCAATCAATGCTGGCATAATATTCAATATTTTAAATATGCACTAATGTGATGTAATAACTAATACCTGAAATTCAGAATGATAATTTTTCAATTTTTATCTCAGCAAAATAGACCTATCTCTTTAAAAAAGACAGTAGATGGTCTTTAAATGATTGTTTTCTTTTCTTTTACTGGATATTTTTTAATTTACATTTCAGATGTTATCCTCTTTCCCAGTTTACCCTCCAGAAACCCCCCTATTCCATTTCCCTTTCCTCTGTTTCTATGAGGGGGTTCCCGCACCCAGTTACCCACTCCTGACTCCCTGCCCTAAGCAGACCTTGGGCACTGGCTCCACATCCAGTCCCACAACACCCAGAGGAAGCTCAAATCTCAGGTGCTCTAATATGCCCAGAATCACAGGTGAGGAGGCCACATCATCTGCCCAAACACTAGGAGAAACTAGGTCCATGTGATTTTAAATCCGAATCTTGCTTTTTTTTTGGTGTGATGGGCTATCCAGGACTTGTTGTAGTGGTAGAATTGGGTCCTGAAGATGCCAACTAGCCTTGGTTTCTGTTGCTTATGTTCTTTAGCTTACCTCTTGCCATGTAGTTATCTCTGTGCTACCTGCTCTTGCTATCTCTGACTGGAACTTCTCCCTCCTGTGATCCTGATTGGGTCAGAACTCCTCAGAGTCCAGCTGTCTTTTTGATGCTGTGATTCTAGGTTCTTGTGATCCTGATTTCCTGGATGTGTCAGAGCTCCTGGAAGTCAAGCTGCTTCTGGGTGTTGCAGGTGTGGGTGGGGAGCCAGAGACCTGGGTTTGCTCTAGGCTCAGCTGTAAGCTGGAAGGAACCTGCGTCTCTGGCTGGCTGGTGGTTTGTGTTTCCCTGTTTCCTTTGAGGGTTCCAGTTATGCTGGGTGTTGTGAAAGATGTTGTGATCTCAGCTGTGATCTTAAGTGTGTCAGAGCTCCAGGGTTCCTGGGTGTGTCTGATCTCCTGGGAGTTGAGCTTCCTCTGTGTTCTTGTGATCCTGTGATCCTGGATGTTATCAGATCCTACTACAAAATCCTATACTCAACAAAACTGGAAAGTCTGGATGAAATGGACAATTTTCTAGACAGATACCAGGTACCAAAGTTAAATCATGATCAGATAAACCATCTAAACAGTCAAATAACACCTAAAGAAATAGAAGCATTCATTAAAAGTCTCATAACAAAAAAAAAAAAAAAAAAAGCCTAGGAACAGATGGGCTTAGTGCAGAATTCTATCAGACCTTCAAAAAAGACCTAATACCAATACTCTTCAAACTATTCCACAATATAGAAACAAAAAGAACACTACCAAATTTGTTTTATGAAGCCACAATTATGGTATAAGGCTAAATCACACAAAGATCCAACAAAGAAAGGGAACTTCAGACCAATTTCCATTATGAATGCAAAAATACTCAATAAAATTCTCGAAAACTGAATCCAAAAACAGATTAAAACATCATTAATCATGATCAATTAGGCTTCATCCCAGGGATGAATGGATGCTCCAATATACTGAAATCCATCAACAGAAACCACTATATAAACAAACTCAAAAAAACAAAACAAAACAAAAAAAACAAAAAACAAAACCACATGATCATCTCATTACATGCTGAGAAACATTTGACAAAATTCATGGTAAAAGTCTTGGAAAGATGAGGAATTCAAGGCCCATACCTAAACATAGTAAAAGCAATATACAGCAAGCCAGTAGCCAACATCAAACTAAATGGAGAGAAACTTGAAGCAATCCCACTAAAATGATGGACTAGACAAGGCTGCCCACTCTCCCTACCTATTCAATATAGTACTGGAAGTCCTAGCCGGAGCAATTAGACAACAAAACGAAGACTGTGCTTCCCCACCCACTGAGCAGTGTCCCGCAGCTCCCTATAGCCAGACACCTGCCTGTGCCTTCCTGGGATAAGCTCAGTCAAAACTCCTGCATCCTGCCCCCTTAAGCAGCCCGAACCCTGTGGCTGAATGGATGCTGGACCCCAGTAACCCTACAGATCTAGAACCTTCACATAAAATTAGATACACTGAGACTAATAGACAAGAAACTGGGGAAGACCCTGAACACATGGGCACAGGGGAAAATTTCCTGAACAGAACACCAGCGCTTATGCTCTAAGATCAACAATAAACAAATGGGACCTCATAAAATTGCAAAGCTTATGTAAGGCAAAGGACATTGCCAATAGGACAAACGGCAACCAACCGATTGGGAAAAGATCTTTACCAATCCTACATCCAATAGAGAGCTAATATCCAATACGTACAAAGAACTCAAGAAGTTAGACTCCAGAGAATCAAATAACCCTATTAAAAATGGTGTACAGAGCTAAACAAAGAATTCTCAACTGAGCAATATAGTATGGCTGAGAAGCACCTAAAGAAATGTTTAACATCCTTATCCATCAGGGAAATGCAAATCAAAACAACTCTGTCAGAATAGATAAGATCATAAACTCAGGTGACAGCAGATGCTGGTGAGGATGTGGAGAAAGAGGAACGCTCCTCCATTGTTGATAGAATTGCAAACTGGTATAACCACTGTGGAAATCAGTCTGGCAGTTCCTCAGAAAATTGGACATAGTTTACCTGAAGACCCAGCTATACCACTCCTGGGCATATACCCAAAAGATACTCCAACATATAACAAAGACATATGATCCACTATGTTCATAGTAGCCTTATTTATAATAGCCAGAAGCTGGAAAGAACCCAGATGTCCTTCAACAGAGGAGTGGATGCAGAAAATGTGGTACATTTACACAATAGAGTACTACTCAGCTATTAAAAACAAGAACTTCATGTAATTCTTTGGCAAATAGATGGAACTAGAAAATAGCACCTGAGTGTGGTAACCTAATCAGAAAAGAACACACATGATATGCATTCACTGATAAGTAGATATTAGCCCAAAAGCTCGGAATACCCAGGATTCAATTCACAGACCACATGAAGCTCAAGAAGAAGGAAGACCAAAGTGTGGATGGTTCAGTCCTTCTTAGAAGGGGAAGCAAAATACTCGCGGGAGAAAATATGGAGACAAAGGGTGGAGCAGAGACTAAAAGAAATGCCTTTCTGAGACTTCTGCACCTGGGGATCCACCCATATACAGTCACCAAACCCAGACACTATTGTGATTCCTATAAGTGCTTGCTGACAGGAGCCTGATATAGCTGTCTCCTGAAAGGCTCTGCCAGAGCCTGACAAATACAGAGGTGGATCCTCGCAGCAGCCAACCATTGGACTGAGCACAGTGTCCCCTATGGAGGAGATAGAGAAGGGACTCAAGGAGCTGAAGGTGTTTGCAACCTCATGCGAAGAACAACAATATTAATCAATTATATCCTCCAGGACTCCCAGAGACGAAACCACCAACTGAAGGATAAATATGGAGGGACCCATGTCTCCAGCAGCATATCTAGCAGAGGATGGCCTTGTCAGGCATCAATGGAAGGAGAAGACCTTGGTCCTGTGAAGGCTGCTTGCCCCAGTATAGGTGAATGTTAGGGCAGGGAGGCTGGAGTATGTGGGGGAGCACCCTCATAGAAACAGGGGGAGAGGGCTGGGATAAGGGTTTTCTGGAGTGGAAATCAGGAAAGGGGATAACATTTGAAATGTAAATAAAGAAAATATCCAATAAAGAAAGGAAAAAATAAAGGTAAAGTACTTATACAAACACCACACACACACATACACACACACAGAGAGAGAGAGAAAGAGAGAGAGAGAGAGAGAGAGAGGAGAGAGAGAGAGAGAGGAGAGAGAGAGAGAGAGAGAGGGAGAGGGAGAGAGAGAGAGTAAAGACTATTTGGATCAATCCAGTTCACCATGATTATTATCTTTATTAGAAGAAGAAATTAGGGCCATCAAAGAGACAGCAGAACATACACAGATACAAAAGACTATGTGAAGATACAGTGAGAATGAACATCTGTCAAACAAGGACTTAGTTGTTGTAGAGAAATTTTAATATAGCAATATGGCTGCTCTGGCAAGGGATCACATTCCAAGATCTTCCAGCTCTTTGCAATCCACGGGAATTTAGGCATATCCTGGATGATATGGCTGGAATATAGGCATGTCTTTAGTATATACCTTCATTCTCAAACAATGAGGTCTCAATGAAGTTGAGTTTAAGCAATACAATGGAATTAAGTTGAGTTCAGTTCACTTCATGCAGAGGAGAGAGGCAGTTGTACCAGGACAGTTTTACTGGGACAGTTTTACAGAGATAGGTTGCAGAGGAAAGAAAAAGAAAAAATAGACATAGGTGAAAACAGAACAAGCCAGAGAATGATGATGATTCTGAATATTAGAACACATTATCAAAGTTATTATGAGGCCAGGCAGAGCAATTCAATCAGAAGCCAGACAAGAGAAGTCATATTAAATCAGCTTTGAGAGATGCTTGAGCCAGAACAGCTCAATCAGCCAGCCAGGGTTTAGAAAGAATGAGAAAGGGTGAACTTATTCAGTAGTAAGCCTCTGTGATGACAATTATACCTGGCAAATAAAAGTTACAATTACACTTAATCCAGCATTTGTAAGGCCACCTACCTACTTCATAGAGCTTTGTTAAGAAAACCTGACTGAGTATAGTTGTTAGCCTTGTGGAATGAGAAGAGAAAAATATCACTAATTTTACTATACTGGTTAACTGAATCAGTAGTGATAGCCTGCCTATAAAGAAAATATTGAAGGAGGATAAAATTCCCACAAATTTCGTTTTCTTCAAAAAAAATAATGCTTACTATTCACCTTCTATGAGCCATGCAACTATCACAAACACCATGGATATAATAAATAAACCAAATGGCCTCTGCTTTCCTAGACTTTGCACTCCTTGCAACATATGAAGACACATTTTTCTAATTAATTATTTTATGTATTTACATTTAAAATGTTATCCCCCTTCCTGGTTTCCCCTCCACAAACCCCCATCCCATCCCCTTCTCCTCTGCTTCTATGATGTGCTTCCCCACCCACCCACTCCCACCTCATCACCCTAGCATTCTCCTACTTGGGGCATAATTGAATCAGAATCTAAAATCTTGGGAACCAGGAAAGTTTGAGGTATAATTTCAATCTGAGGCTGACAACTTGAAAAACTCTGGAACTTAAAGTATAAATGCTAAAGCCCCAAGAACTTGGAGTTCCCACATCTTTCTGTGGTCAGGCAGTGGTGAATATTAGGGGGAAATTAGCCTTTCCTCCAAATTTATATGCCATCTAGAAACTCAAGAAATTAAATTACAAGTCAATATTGGTAAATGTAGATATTAGCCAAGAGCAGACAGTGTTTCAAAGAAGAGAGTAGGAATAAAAGAGATATACTCCACCACAGCAATCCCAGAGCCAACATCAACATACATAGAAAGAAACTCAAAGCAATTCCACTAAAGTCTTGAAGAAGAAAAGGTTGTCCACTCTCTAAATCTATCCAATACAGTACTTTAAATCTTAGCTAGAGCAATAAGATGAACTGAAAGAGATCAAGAGGATGCAAATTGGAAAGGAAGAATTCAAAGTATCTTTATTTTCAGATCATATGATAGTATATATAAATGACCCTAACATTTCCACCAGGAAATTCTTACAGATGATTGATACTCTCAGCAAAGTAGCTGAATACAAAATTAACCACAAAACTAGTATCTCTCCTTTATAGAAATGACAGATTAAGAAAGAAGTCAGGTAAACAATATCTTTCATAATATCCTCAAAAAAAAAAAATATCTGGGGTAACTCAAACCAAGTAAGTGAAAAACTGGTATGATAAAATCTTCAAGCTTTGAAGAAAAAACTTGAAGAATTTGTCAGAAGATGGAAAGGTACCCATGCTCATGAATCAATAGAATTAATATAATAAAATGACTGTCCTACCAAAAGCAGACTCAATATACTCCCTATAAAAAGTTCTACACAAATCTGTAGTGAATTTTGGTTTTTTAAAAAACACAGTCTTGTTCTCTAGGAGGGGCATGATCTTTTCTAGCTGCTGATAGTTTAATTATAGGGACCCTAGACAGGGAATACATGCCATATCCCTGAAAGAGGTGAGAGACACTCTGAAGGAGGAGGAGGAGAAAGGAGAGGAGGAAGAGTGAGAGGAGGAAGAGGAGGAGGAGGAAGAGGAGGAGAAAGGAAACTACTGTTCTCCATTGTTGCTCCAGCTTGCTGTTTGTCAAATAGTCATGAGCAAAGTAAGCAAAGAGATGAGAAAAAGAAGTTGAATATCCTGAAGATGAAGACTGGACTTGACTCAAGGAACTCAATCACCCTAATTAGCAGCAAGTATCCTATAGAGATCTATGCACCCTTTCCCCTCTAACCTTATTTCTCTTCTAGTAAATGCCTTGGGATTGGAAGAGATTAGGATAGAATAAACACTGGAAGAGTGAGAGGTTTAGGAACCTAATAAAATAATAAAATAAGCCCTCCAACACAGTACTTCACAGATCTTCAAAATTTCTAGCTTCATCAGAAAGTACAAAACCCCAGAATAGATAACAGTTCTTGAATAATAAAAGAACTGGACATATCACTATTCTCTAGATCAGGTTGTACTACAGAGTTATGGTGATAAAATCACTATGATATTGACACAAAAACAGGCACACTGTTGAATGGAAACAAACTGAAGAACCAGACATAAATCTACACTGTTGAATACCTCAAGTTTTATAAAGAAACCAGAAACACACAGTGGAAAAAAAAAAGACAACATTTTCAACAAACAAATGATAGTCAAACTGGATGGCTGCATGCAGAAGAATCCAAACAAATGCATACTTATTAGCCTTCACAAAGTTACACATCAAATGACTCAAACATCTCAACATAAATCCAGATACACTGAACCAGATAGAAGAGAAAGTGAGGAATAGTCTTGAACTCATTTGCATAACAGAAGACTTTCTGAACAGAATACTGATTGCATACGCACTACAATCACCAATTAACAAATGGGACCTCATGATGCTGAAAACCTTCTGTAAGGCAGAGGACACCATCATTTAGACAAAGCAACAGTCTACAGAATTGGAAAAGATTTTTACTAACTACATATATGATAGAGGGCTAATATTTGAAACTAAAACTCAAGAAAACCAATAACCTTATTTTAGAATGGGGTACAGTTCTAAGTAAAATTCAGAGAAACATTTAAATAAATGCTCAACATACTTTGCCATCAAGAAATTTCATTCTATACCTGTCAGCATGGGTTAGAGCAACCAAACAAGTGATACTTTATGCTGGTGAGGATTTGAAGAAAGAGAAAAGTCATCAGTTGTTGGAGGGAGTGCAAAATTATTACCACTATGGACATTTATGTGGAGTTTCTTCAGGAAGATGGGACTCAATCTACCTAAAGATCCAGCTACATTACTTTTGGGCATCTATCCAAAGCACACTTCATTATATCATACCACAGAGACAATCAACCGCGTTCTTTGGTAGTGTATTCATAGTAGCTAGAAATTAGATTAAAAAAATAAAAACAAAACAAAACTAGATGTCCCTCAATAGAAGAATGGATAAAGAAACTGTGATACATATACACAATAGGAAATTGAAACCTAGTACGATAGATTTCTAAAAACATACATATTTGAAGGTGATCTGAATTAAATTTTCAAATAATGAGGGCAACAGAGGCCCAACTGAAAATCTCTTGTCACCAAATACAGCTTTTAGTACGTGAATTGTGTTTAATCTAATTGAGCTGTTGGCCAAAGAGGGAATCACCAAAGAGCTCATGTTTTCCTAAGACTATAGTAGCTTTCTCAAAATGACAGCAAGGCCCCGTTGCCGAAGACAACAACTACACCAGGACAACACCTACACAACTCATTGAACATGGAGAAGTTGAGCTCCTACCTACATAGAGCCTTCATCCATACATTCCAGTATCTTTGGTACAGGATGGTTTTGAACACTACCAAAAGAGGAACCTAAAAACCATGGCAGCCACAAACCCTGTGATCTGCAATCTGTCTTGTCAACAAGATATTTTAAGGCAATGGTGACACAGTACTTGTAGGAAGAAGAAACCAATATCTGCTTTGACTTATGGCCCATTTCATCAGATGGAACCCATTCACAACAGTGCTTTGGTGACCAAGAACCTAAGACTAAACAATCTAGGAACCTAAGGTAAAACTAAATATTACTATTTTAAAAAATATGCAGCAATAAAATCACTCTGACATTTTGCTGTACTGACAGGTTTGTGCCTTGCTCAGCCATCACATCAGAGAAGCTTCTCTAGCCGCAGATACAAACAAATATAGACCCACAGTACACATTATGCAATTTGTGAGAGCCCTTGGAACACTCAGACCTAAATGTGACATCTCCATTGAATCTCTGCCTCAGGATCAGGGAATGCTGCAGAAGAAAAAGCAGAAGAGTGTAAAAGCCAGGGAGAAGGGCTTAGAAGAACAGCTAGAAAACAAAACCCTCTAAATAAACATGAGCAAAGCTCCTTTAAACTTATAAACACCTGAGTGGCATATGCAGGGCCTGCAGAGGTCTGTACCAAGTTCTCTACATATATAATAAGGGTTACAGTTTAGGTTTTTTTAAATGGGATTCCTGAGTGTGCAAATGAGTTGGTATTCTTGTGCCTTCTCTTGGGCACTTTTTCTTCTTCTCTTTTTTACTTTTGTCCAATTCAGATGTATTAGTCTTTAATTTATCCTAATTACATTTTAATTTTATTATGATATCTTAGAAGATTGTTTTCTAATGACAGACAGAGAGTGGATCTGGATGTGAGAAGAAGAGGAAAAAGCTGGGAAGAGTAGGGGCTAAAGAAACGATACTCAAGTGGAGGAAGTAAGTCACTGGAGGCTTCCTTTGGTTTTTTTTTTGCAAGACTCCATTTAAGGAGCAGCTTTGCTATGCTATACACTCTATCATGATGTCCTGCCTCATGTGAAGCCAGTAGACATTGGCAGAAGTTTCTGAAACTGGGAACCAAATGAATCTTTGTTTTCTCACCTGTATAGCTACAGAAATGAAGGCTGACATAAGGAGCTCACACAGATATTTGAATGCAAGCAAGTTGGGTATGACAGATAGACTGTTCAATCAAAAGGATATTGTTAAATAAGTATGCCTTATTAATTTTATTCTGAATAAATACATGAAAGAATGAAATTAGATATTATATTGCTTATGGAACATATTGCTTGTTAATATGAGTATCTTCTAGCTCTGATTAAGATGTATTACTGTAAATTATATTTGATATGATCTAAGAACTTAAAGTGGGCTTGGGATAGAATAATCTAGGTTGACTTCATCTACTAAAAGTGTGAGTGAAATATATCTGTAGAATTCTTCATAGTCTATTAGAGGATATTGGTTGACACTAAAATATCACAGGAATGAAAAACTGAAGGAAATTTAAAGTTAGCTTTACATGTGATACACAATGTGCAAAATAGAAAATACTAGAATAATTGAGGAAGACTTTCAAAAGGAGGAGTGGCAGAGCATCTATTCAAGCTGCAGCATTTCTTAATGAAAGATAAGCTATAAAATGGTTATTAATGAATCTGGAGAGATGGCTCAGCAGTTAAGAGCACTGATTTTTCTTTCAGAGGTTCTGAGTTCAATTCCCAGTAACCACATGGTGTCTCACAACCATCTGTAATGGGATCCAATATCCTCTTCTGGTGTGTCTGAAGAGGGCAATAGAGTACTCGTATATATAAAATAAATAAATAAGTGTAAAAAAATATGGTCATTATTGTAACTCCTCAGAAGAAGTCAAGGAGACAGCTCAAGGGTCAGTGAGATGGCTTCCCAGGTACAAGTGCTTACCAACCATGCCTAGTGACATGAATTCTTTACCTGGACACAATTCAAAGGTTAAAACATAAAGCCAGTTTCACAATGTTGTCCCATAACTTCCACATGTACCAGCACATGCATTGCCCCATTTTAAATCAATAAAAATAAAACTAAGAGGAGAGTTATAACCTGGCTTATAATGCATAATGATTCTTGTGAATAACACCTTAAACTACTGTGATTCTAATCTTTCAACACCTGACACGTTATGTGTGATCTCTAATCCATTACTCTGGAGACTACAAAGGATTAAAAATAATTATTTTTATTTTTTCTTGAAATAAAGAATTTTATAGATACAATAAGAAGTAATCAAGACATAAGATTTAAAATTCATGATAGAAATGAGACTGGACTGAATATATAGAACACCAAGTATTTAAGAATTTTTCATAATTAAATTGTTTAGAAATTTAGAAATATTACCTAATATATTGCATAAAAGGTCTAAGGAGATGCCTCCATAGATAAGAGTGAAGAGTACTTGCTGTCAAAGTAAAATGACCTGAATTTAAATCTCCAGCAATACAAAAGTCAGGCATGATAACCGTGCCTATAATCTTAGCACTGACGCATGTAGACAAGAAATCCTGGGAGATCATTAACTATCCAACATAGATGAAACAGTAAGCTTTGTATTCACTGAGAAACCCTGTTTAAAAAAAAGATTAGATGGAAAACCATGAAAGAAGCCATATGATGCTTTCCTCAGGAACCTAGATGCATGCATATAAGTGCATATAGGCAAGTATAACACAGTACAAACACACAATCACACACACACATAACACACACACACACTCACACTGAAATATTGTGTAGAAATAATTGAAATAGATATTTGTTTTTAAAGATTCATGCATTGTTAATGACTAAGAAGTTTGAGAATTTTAAGAACAATGTTCTGTCTAACAAATGGTTACTTACTTCTAAAACAATATAGGCAATTGATGTAGGCATTAGTTATTTCTCAGAGGTTGAAGGTAAACCCCCGTTGCTGAATATACCACCCACTTACAACAGAGATCTCAGATGATTTGAGTTGGATCTAACTTAAAACCTCTTTGCTGAACTCCAGCTTTCATGGTACTAGAAAATATTATGCAAGCTCCCAAGGAAAGGATAAAGTTAATAGTCCTACCCAGCTGCAACACCTATGAACCACAACAATGAGCAATATGGCAAGATAACTAGAAAGGTGCAATAAGTGGCACTCACTTGTTAGTAATGACAAAAGATTATCTAATGATAATCTTTAGACTTAAGGCTCATTCAACAGGAAGGAAATCGTGTCTGGTACTGGAAACCTGGCCAAGGTCCTGGAGCTAGTAATGTCATGGACCTTAGAAAAGAATCTTTTACCATCACTTTGCTAGACCAGCATAATTCTTTACTCCATTCTAAATCTGCCTTGTGTAGCTACAAATAGTTCTTATCAAATAAACTTCTCTTTATAGCAAGTGGAAGCCATGACAGTAAACACACAGGCACAATGCAGACATCAATGTACTGTGGGTAGTTCAGCATTGGTGGATACATATGTGTAAGAGTCCTATATCTATGGTTCACAGAATGTTGCATAAGATGGGGAACAGAAATTCTAAGAGCTAGAATATAAGGAAGTGGGTTATAAAACAGTCTCTCCTAGAAATGACTGCATAAACAAAACTAGAACAAAGGCAATATCAATGGATATGTCAATGTAGAAGGGAGAAAATTCCACTAGGACATGTCCTTAGGCAAGAACATTAGGCAACTAATGACTGCTGGGGAGGGAGTGTTAGGCTATCCAGGGCTAAGCCTGAAACACACAAACAGCAAAACTAGACTCAGAAGTTGTATTTACACATTTGTACATACACTTGAATATACATATCATGTAACTATATCAAAGAAAAAGAGGCTATTATTTGATAGTGAAAGAGCATGGGGGATTGAAGAAATAGTACCCATGAGATCCTGGGAGAGGAAAGGGAACTGGGAAATAGGTAAAATTCCATTTAATTAAAAGTGAATTAAAATGAAAAAGTAAAATGGCAACTAAAGCTACTAGTTTATATTTCAAATGCCTATTCTAACTCAGTACAGTTTGTTGCGTTATATAGGCTTTGGCTCTAGTTCATTTGGGGTGTAATTTTTTTATTTGCTTGCAAGTTTGTTTAATAATAAAGTATTTAAAATAAAGACAGAAACGTTGCTATCCTGCAACATCCCAGTCTTCTCAGATCCTGAGAAAATGAGCTGGGATCAAGGCAAAAGCTATGTGTCAAGAAAAATACTTCTTTTGGGAAAATGGATCAGTAAAAGAATAAAGTATCTAAAATTATTTAAAACTGCTTAAAGCTGAGCACTATGATATCACATGATATATTCAAATCTTGATATAAAGTGACAAAAGATATAACTGTACATATTATTAATTTTTTATATTAAATACTTTAGTGATAAACTCAATAGGAATGTGATGGTTAATTAGAGTCATATTGACAACAAACCAAGTCACCAAACCTCATTTGGTTTTCATAACAATCATGGGAAAAACACAGCCTATCTTGATGTCATTTTTTTTTTCCTATAAGAAACTTTATTTTAGTTTGTATCTATGATTTTCCTTAACCCTAAGTCGTTGATTGTATTGTAGGGCTATACTTTTCTGCATTAGCTATGGAAATATTCCTTGATACATGCCTAACAAGTTAGATATAATCACAAGCAGAAAAATTTTCCTAGTTGTGGAAAACAGAATACAAAACATCATTTTGTGATTGTTTTAAAGGTCCAGTTGTGAATCTCCTCCATATGGTATTGGTTATAGGAAAATGTAAAGTACAACACTCAACGTGTTTAAGGTCTGATAAAAGGAAAAATAAAAGCAGGTTCTGTAATATATTAGGTCATTACAATATTCTGTTTCAGAATCTACTCAAGAAAAAGTAAACATTCAAATCAAGTGAGCACAGAACTTCTTTGTTAGTAGCAGCCACACACTCATGGAATGCATGGTGTCCTCTCATAGAAGAGATGGAAGATGAAGGTTTCTCTTCCTTTTCCACTCCTGTATTTACATAAAGAGCCACCTAGGCAGGACCTTAGCAAAATCTGTAACCCTCAACTTACTTTAAAGTGAATCAAAATTCTTTTAATAACTTTTTGGATCTATTTTATACATATGTTCTAAAAAATTGAAAATATATGTAATTTTAGTGTTATAGATATAGTCTTTGATCAACATTTTGGAATTAACACATGTCTGATGAAAATACAATTGAAAATTGTCAAAATATAACATAAAAGCTGTGAAAGCTTTCCCTTTGAATTGACGGTTAATTGTTAACTTTTTAAAAAACACAACCAATAAAAATGAAGATGAAATATCAGTTTTCAAACTCATCCAATCTATCAAGTCTTATAAAATTAATTTATTAAATATGTAAATGAAATTACAGAATAAAATTTGATTCAGAATTATTTTCTGATAAAATTTATAAACAAGTAAATGTGCACAGAAAAGATCTCATTAATGTGATCTATGTTTTTTCCTAGATGAATACATGGTATCTTTGCAATTAATATGAAGTTTTAAAGGACAATTACCAGCATAATTTAAAATTCCCTCTTCAGTTGCTATTTAGAAATTGTGGAACTATTCCTTTTATCATAAATATGGCTTCTCCTATTCATTATTGGCATTTCTAGAAAAAGAGAACAATAGCATGTTTCAATCTTAAAGATGAAGTTGTTCATTTGAAACATTTTATTTCAGTTCAGTCATTTTACATGATTAGTTGCTCTTTGTGTTTGCAGAATGACTACATTCATATGGGTGTAGAAAGGGGACAGAAGCTAAAACAAAACCTCATATAATGATATTCAAATAGCATCTGTTATTCCACAGTTAGCTTTCTTCTATGTCACTGTTCTTTTATTTCCATTTCAGAACTGAGGCTGTAAATCTGTTATATGAAAATAAAAACTGCAAATAAAGCAAAACTTTATGTACTTTGACTCATTTAATAATTTCTTAGTTTCCATGCAAAATACAATGTGTGGAAAAATTTAAGTAAAGATATTTACTTTCAAAATTATTTACTTTAAAAATATTTTTATTTTTTATTTTTATTACCTTTATTTTTTTTTTTTTTATATTCCAATCGTTGCCCTCCACCCAATCTGCCCTCCCACAGTTCCTCATCCCATTTCTTCTCTTTGTCCTCAAGAGGATATCCCCTCCTCCCTCCAGGTCTCCCCACTTACTGTGGTCTCAAGTCTTTCCAGGGTTAGGCACATCTTCTCCCACCAAGGTCAGACCAGGCAGTCTTCTGCTATATATATGTGTCGCAGGCCTCAACCAGCTCCTATATGCTGTCTGGTTGGTGGTTCAGTATCTGAGAGATCTCAGGGGTCCAGGTTAGTTAGAATGCTGGTTTTCCTATGGGGTCGCCCTCCTCCTCAGCTTCTTCAAGCCTTAACCTAATTCAACCACAGGGTCCTCAACTTCAGTCCAATATAAGTATCTGGCTCTGTCTCAGTCAGCTGCTTGTTGGGTCTCTTAGAGGACAGCCATGACAGGCTCCTGTCTGTAAAAACACTATAGCATCAATAATAGTGTCAGGCCTTGGAACCTTCCCTTGAGCTAAATCCCAAGTTGGGATGGCCATTGGACCTCCTTTTTCTCAGTCTCTTCTGTTTTTGTCTCTGCATTTCTTTTAGACAGGGACAATTCTGGGTCAGAACTTTTGACAGTGGGATGGCAACCCATCCCTCCACTTGATGCCCTATCTTTTTTATGGAGGTGGACTCTACAAGTTCCCTCTCCCCACTATAGGGCATTTCATCTAAGGTCCCTCCCTTTAAGTCTTAAGAGTCTCTCACCTCCCAGGTCTCTGATACTTTCTAGAGCGTTCCCTTATCTCCCACCCTTGAGGTTGTATATTTCCACTCATTTCTGCTCTCTGTTCTTCACTTCTGTTCCCCACCCAATACCTGATCATGTTCCCCCTTTTGCCTCCCCATCTCCTTTCCCAGCCAGGTCCTTCCCTCCCTCTGCCTCCTTGATTCTTTTCTTCTCCCTCCCGTATGGGATTGAAGTGTCCTCACTTGGGCCCTTAGGCTTGTTAGCCTTCTTGGTTCTGTGAATTGAATCCTAGGTATTCTGTACTCTTTTCTTTTCTTCTTTCTTTCTTTTTTTTTTTTTTTTTTTTTTTTTTGGCTAATATCCACTTATTAGTAAGTACATACCATGCATATACTTTTGGATCTGAGTTACCTCACTCAGGATGATATTTTCTATTTCCATCCATTTGCCTGCTCATCTCATGATATCCTCATTCTTAATAGCTGAATAGTATTCCATTGTGTAAATGAACCATATTTTCGGTATCCATTATTCTGTTATGGGTTATCTAGGTTGTTTCCAGGTTCTGGCTATCAGATAATAAAAAGGTCCAGTGATAGGCCCAAATTGGGATCCAGCTTAGCGTGAGGCTCCAAGGCCTGACACTATTACTGATGTGTGCTTACAAACGGACCTATCATGGCTGCCCTCTGAAAGGCTCAACAAGCAGCTGAAAGAGTCAGATGCAAATACTTACACCCAACCAATGGACAGAATCTGGTGACTCCTGTGGTTGAAGTAGGGAAAAGCTGGAAGAAGCCGAGGGGAGAGGGACCCTATGAGAAGACCAGAAGTCTCAACTAACCTGGACCCCTGGAATCTTTCAGACACTGAGCCACCAGCCAGGCAGCATTCACCAGCTGATATCAGGCCCCCAACATATATAGAGCAGAGGACTGCCAAGTCTGGACTCAGGGAAGAGCCACCTAACCCTCAAGAGACATGGGGATCCAGAATGGAGGGTCTGGTAGGGAAGGGAATGGGGACATCCTCTTGGAGAAAGGGGAAAGAGGTGTGGGATGTGGAACAGTCAGAGGCTGGACCGGGAGGTTGATAAAGTCTGAACTGTAAAAAACAATCTAAAAAAAAATTTTTTTTTTTTAAAGAAAAGGAAAGATACAACTCACAGACCACATGAAGCTCATGAAGAAGGAAGACCAAAGTGTGAGTGCTTTGGTCCTTCTTAGAAGGAGTAACAAAATACTCATTGGAGTAAATATGGACACAAAGTGTGGGACAGAAACTGATTGAGGAGCTATCCGGTCTGGAGACTGATCCACCTGGGTATCCATCCCATGTGCAGTCACTAAAGGCAGCCGCTGATATAGATGCCAGGAAGTGCATGCTGACAGGAGCCTGATATAGTCTCCTTAGAGATCTCCGAGAGCCTGACATATACAGAGGCAATGCTCACAGTAACCATTTAACTGATCATAGGATTCCCAATGGAGAAATTAGAAGACTGAAGGAGCTGAAGGGGTTTGTGGCCTGATGGAGAGAGTAACAATACCAACCAACCAGAGCTCCCAGGTTCTGAACTACCAGCCTGGGAGCACATAGGGAGGGACCCATGGCTCCACTGTATATGTAGAGAAGGATGGCCTTGTAGGGCATAGGTGGGAGAGGAGATCCTTGATCCCGTGAAGGCTGGTTGCTCCAGTTTGGAGGAAATTGAGAGCTGGGAGGTGGGAGTGAGTGGGGGTATATCCTCATAGAAGCAGGAAGGGGGGTGGGATAGGGGTTTTCTGGGTGGGTAGGGATATGGGGAAAGGGAATAATATCTGAAATGTAAATAAAATATCCAATAAAAAGTTAATTTAAAACAAAACAAAAAATCTTTAAAAACAAAAAATAAAGTATCTTTGATGGATCTGATTTCTCCTCAGGTGGGCAGTAATATGTAGAATGAGGAGAATTGGGGTGATGCATATGCTTTAGAGCACTCTTGATTTATCTTTGCTTGACTTTAAAAACTGAAGGGCAGTGAGTCAAAACCAAAATTCCAGAGTTAGAAGTTTAACTTTTTTTTTTTCTAAAACCCTATTATTACATAAAATTTTCTGTTCTGGAAAACAAAAACAAAAATCATCCCTGTAATTATTGAGTATATGTGTGGGTTACATTTCTTTTTTATTTATTTTCTACTTACATATGAAGAAAGCACAACCAACTAAGAGATTTTTCATCTGTTGGAGAACATACACTGACTTCATTAATAACTAGCCATTGAGCATCCAGTGCCTGCTGGAGCTATATTGATAAGTAGATATAGGAAAATAACACTTTCCTCTCATCCCTGGGAACCAAAATCAACATTTCTATTTGAAGACAAGGAAGACTTGAGAAACTAAAGCTGAGAATTAAAAATGACAAACCAGGTGACTATACAAGCGGAGTACGCACAGCAGTCGAATAGAAACACTGTGTCAAGAGAGGAGGAAATAGCAGACATTTATGAGGCACTTTGCCCAGAGTAAACCAAGATGTCTTTACTTTTTTCCTTTTTATCACAAGAACAGTATACTAAAAAACAATAACAAAAATCTGAGTTTTTAAATTTGCTATAATCTACTGGAAGTGATTTTCTGCATCATTTATTATAGGTTTAGGGAAATACAGCCAATCATTTCCCACTTTGAAAATTAGGAAAAAATAAATAGAACGGTAGCTGGTGAATGAATCATGTGGATCTATATCTCTCTTCTCTGGATATTGGCCTGAAAAGTGACGAATGTGTGAGATAAACTGAAGAATATGCCAAAAGTATGAGTTTGAGCACAATTAACTGATTTTCAAGGTGACTTCATGCCAACAAATCAGTAACTCACATCTTCAAACCTCAACATGGGTATAAGAATAAGATATCCTGTTGTCATTACAAAGTCTTAAGAATCTCTCTATCATGCTGTAAGTAACCTCATGAGAACCATAGAAGTATAGACAAAGGTCTGAATGTCATGAAGTTTTATTCCAAAATGAATAAATTATATTTTAAACTTCTCAATTAATTGTTTTTTGTTTTAATACTTATGTTTAATTACTTGTTTATTCTGAGTACAGTCTCTCTGTATCCCAGGCTAATCTTTCAAAGTATTGTTATTACAAGAGTATCACATAAACTCCATACTCTGAGCCTAACAATATTTAATTCTTCCTTGTTGCTATCTTTTACTTACTTGGTAGATAAACATACAATAGAAGTCATAAAAACTTTTGGAAACAACATTTTTTCCTGCACAGATGAATACGAGATGAGTACAGCAATGGGCTATAAGTAGTTGCTTAGTTAGGGATAGGGCTTTGAGGTCTCCTTCACTAGCCATGTTGGGACTTTGGTTGTCCTGAGCTATAAGTCTAGTGAAAGTAATTACAATTGCTGCAACATATGAGTACAAAAGTCATATAATAGCTAGAGGACAGCATTTCACTGCTGTCCTTCATATACTCAAGCTATTCTATTCTTTCTACCTCTTCAGGATGTTCCCTGAGACTTAGTGAGGGAGGTTGACACATATGTACCATTTAGGGCTGATCATTCACAGCTACATATTCTCTGCAGTTTAAACAGTTATGAATATCTGCACTGTTTCGTGTATAGTCACTATTTCATGCTGAGAACTATCATGCCTGGCAAAGGTGGTACTGTAGCATGCAGGATCCAGGGCTGAGTAAGGCCACTGCTGTCTTTTCTCCCCAAGAAGTCTGGCATGCAAGATAGCCATGTAATTCGTATCCAATAGGAAGGTATTCCACACTTGTACCTGCCATTGAAAATTCTGTTCAACAGCACATATCTCCTTAGATCAGCATTGTTCACCTGTGCAGAGTACCTCCATTCAAAATTCTCTTTTATTTAACTTATTAACTAGTAAAATTCAATTAATCCACATCTGGTACTCTTTTATCCATTCCCCTAATCTACATTTAAGTCTTTAACATTCCCCAACTATCTATCTTTTTCTTTCATTATATATGTAGTCTACACTTTGAGGAGATATTAGATTGAGATGTTTTGTTGAAATTCTCTTAACTAAAAAATTTATCCCAGTGACCATAACTAACTTAGCAGATTCTGAATGTTTCTTATTTAATAGTCAGAGCTAGATACACTTGGGAAGCATAGTGTGTAGAAAAGCTTTTAAGGGGTAAAGAAACAAATCTGATGGGAAGACATTCCTTGATAAAGTAGAAGTAGACAGAGCATTGAGTGAAATCACCACATCCAGATAAAGCCTAGAATATTCCACAGTGAGAGTTTCTAAATATAAATGAACCAAAAAGGAACCTAAGTGTTATAACACTAACATGCATTATTTTAGAGGACACAGACTGAAATCATATAGGCTGTTCCTTAGCTCAATTACACTAACCTCGAGATGATTCACATTCTTTATTTTTCCAATAAAAATAAATAACTCCAAGATTATATCACAGTTTCTGTCAAAATCAGAGTTAGAATCTAAATAATTTTCCGTTCATTTTTCTTCCTACTATCCTCACAGTGCCAGTTTTCCAAATGCTGTAATTTTCAATGTCCAGATCTTCATTTATGAACAAACCAGAAAAAGTAAGTATATGTTTCTCTTTAAAAACAAGCTCCCTATATCTCAGTAGTATAAACAGTCCAGCTCAGGCAATCTTGAACAATCCACTAAAATCAGGTTTTTACTACTATTTGTACTTGCAAACACATACCTTAAATGACAATTAATACCTTAGAAAGGTTTGTTTAAAATGATTTTAAGTTTGAAACAAAAGGAAAATGATGTTACAGCATATAATGTTACAGATACAGAATTCTTGTGGAAAGGAACAGAAGAAACAAATGTAATGAAGGCCATCAACAATGGCTTTGGAAACATTCAGTTTCATTCAAATAAATGAAAATATTTGATACTTGCTGTCTCCCAATAGTAGACAATAGTATTCAGGCATAAAAATGGCAAAGAAACAATTTTTAATTATATCTTTTATTTTTTTTTAAATTATACTATTATTATATCACTGCCTCCTTTTCTCTTTCTTCTCTAAACCCTCTAAACAACTCACTCACTTTTATAAACTCAGATACTTTTGTTTTTAGTTTAAGGAAAGGAGGATGTGACCAGTGTATAACAATTGAAAAAGTAATGAGTTTTATCATGACATTGTCACAAATGTGTATCATGGTACCCTATCACTCTGCCTTATTTATTACTGGTTGGCTCCCTCTTAAAAGGAGACGTTTTTTGACATAAAATGCACATTTAATCACATCAATCCCAGGGATTGTTAACTGAAAGGTAGAAATGAGAATAAGAAAAGTTTAAGTAACATAAACATTCAGCATACTCGTGATCACTGATGAATCTCAGCCATCAAGAAAGCAGTTACCACCATGGCTTTTGCCAAAGATGTCAAAAAGAAATCTGCCTAAATATCAATACTGTGAAGCAAATATATCTTCTTTGGCTTTTCATATTCACCTTTCTTTGCTTTTTACTATCTTTTTCCTGGGTTAGTCAGACCTCTTGAGATTGAGAGTGATGTGAGGTCTCTGTACAACTGTTCCTCATCATTTGAATGTGCTGTGTTGTACAATGGACACAGTATGTATCTGCATTACGCTGATGATGATCTTGTTAATTTCAAGAAATTATGTCACTTGAATACAGGGAAAAGTGAGTACATTTAGTTTTTGCAGAGGCCTAATGGAATAATAGATTATTTTTGCCCCTTTTGCTATTGGAAATCACCAGGGAAAAGGTAAATGCCAGTTATTTGCTTCTTGCAAGCGAGATTCTTACAGATCATGATTGTCATCTGCTATAAGGGGTTGTGAGGGAGAAAACATAGAGTAAACAACTGAATTCTAGAGTTGTTATGAAGTATTTTGTGCAGTTTTCAAAGTGATGAAAATGGTTTATCACTTCTCAGTAATCTATTATTTCTTCCTCTCATCTGTCTCTGTTGCTCTCTACTACAATTGTATGTTCGTTAAGATTTTTTATCATTTATTGCTAGCATAATAGTCTTTCACCATTTGATCACTCAATGTACTTAAGATCAACTCTTCTTTTATTTTTTATTTTTTTATTGGAACTTTTATTTACATTTCAGGTGTTTTCCCCTTACCCCCTTTCCCCCCCTCCCTCCAGGAACTCCCTATCCCTTCCCCCCTCCTCCTGCCTCTATGATGGTGTACCCACACCCACCCTCCCCAGAACCTCACCTCCCACCCTCGAATACCACCCTCCACGATGTCTAGCCTTCATGGGACCAAGAATCTCTTCTCCCACTTATATATAGCTCCCTTGCATATATAACTGGAGCCATGGGTCCCTCGCTAAGCGCTCCCAGGCTGGTGGTTTAGATCCTGGGGGCTCTGGTTGGTTGATATTGTTGCTCTCCTCATGGGTCCGTACCCTTTCTACTCCTTCAGTCTTCACTCTATATTCTCTGTTGGGAACCCCATGATCAGTTTTAATGGTTAGCTGTGAACATCCGCCTCTGAGTATGTCAGACTCTTGCAGACCTCTAAGGAGACAGTTATGTTAGGTTCCTGTCAGCATGCACCTCCTGACACCCACATCATCATCTACCTTTGGTGACTGCACATGGGATGGATACCCAGGTGGAATGGTCTGCAGACGGCCCCTCCTTCAGTTTCTATCCTGCACTTTGCATCCATATTTGCTCCCTTGAGTATTTTGTTACTTCTTCTAAGAGGGACTGTAGCCCCCCCTGCCACTTGGTCTTCACTCTTCATGAGCTTTATGTGGCCTGTGAGTTGAATCTTGGGTGTTTCAACTTCTGGGTTAAAGTCCAATAATCAGTGAGTGAATACCATGTATGTTCTTTTGTGATTGGGTTACCTCACTCAGGGTGATATTTCTAGTTCCATCCATTTATATAAGAATTTATCGAATTCATTGTTTTTAATAGCTGAGTAATATTCCATTGTGTAAATATACCACATTTTTTGTATCCATTCCTCTGTTGAAGAACATCTGGGTTCTTTCCAGTGTCTGGCTATTATAAATAAAGCTGCTATGAACATAGTGAAGCATATGTCCTTGTTATATGTTAGAGCATCTTCTGGGTATATGCTCAGGAGTGGTATAGCTGGGTCCTCAGGTAGTGATATGTCCAATTTTCTGAGGAACTGCCAGACTGTTTTCCATAGTGGTTGCACCATCTTGCAATCCCACCAACAATGGAGGAGTGTTCCTCTTTCTCCACATCCTCGCCAGCATCTACTATCACCTGAGTTTTTAATCTTAGCCATTCTGACTGGTGTGAGGTGGAATCTCAGGGTTGTTTTGATTTGCATTTCCCTGATGACTAGGGATGCTGAATATTTCTTTAGGTGCTTCTCGGCCATTCATATTTCCTCAGTTGAGAATTCTTTGTTTAGCTCCATACCCCATTTTTTAATAGGGTTATTTGGTTGTCTAGAGCCTAATTTCTTAAGTTCTTTGTGTATATTGGATATTAGTCCTCTATCGAATGTGGGATTGGTAAAGATCTTTTCCCAATCTGTTGGTTGCCGTTTTGTCCTATTGACAGTGTCCTTTGCCTTACAGAAACGTTGCAATTTTATGTAGTCCCATTTGTCAATTCTTGATCTTAGAGCACAAGCCATTGGTGTTCTTTCAGGAACTTTTCCCCTGTGCCTAGGTGTTCGAGGGTCTTACCCACCTTCTCTTCTATTAGTTTCAGTGTGTCTGGTTTTATGTGAAGGTCCTTTATCCACTTGGACTTGAGCTTCGTACATGGAGATAAGAATGGATCGATTTGCATTCTTCTGCATGTTGTCCTCCAGTTGAACCAGCACCATTTGTTGAAAATTCTGTCCTTGTTCCACTGGATGGTTTTAGCTCCTTTGTCAAAGATCAAAGACCATAGGTGTGTGGGTTCATTTCTGGTCTTCAACTCTATTCCACTGATCTTCCTGCCTGTCTCTGTACCAATACCAGGCAGTTTTTATCACTATTGCTCTGTAGTACAGCTTGAGGTCAGGGATGGTGATTCCTCCAGAAGTTCTTTTATTGTTGAGAATGGTTTTCGCTATCCTGGGTTTTTTGTTATTCCAAATAAATTTGAGAATTTCTCTTTCTAGCTCTGTAAAGAATTGAGTTGATATTTTAATGGGGATTGCATTGAATCTGTAGATTGCTTTTGGCAAGATGGCCATTTTTACTATATTAATCCTGCCGATCCATGAGCATGGAGATCTTTCCATTTCCTGAGATCTTCTTCAATTTCTTTCTTCAGAGACTTGAAGTTCTTGTCATACAGATCTTTCACCTGCTTGGTTAGGTTCACCCCGAGGTATTTTATATTATTTGTGACTATTGTGAAGGGTGTCATTTCCCTAATTTCCTTTTCAGCCTGTTTATCTTTCACATAGAGGAAGGCTACTGATTTGTTTGAGTTGATTTTATAACCTGCCACCTTGCTGAAGTTGTTTATCAGGTTTAGGAGTTCTCTGGTGGAGGTTCTCGGGTCACTTAAGTATACTATCATATCATCTGCAAATAGTGATATTTTGACTTCTTCCTTTCCTATTTGTATTCCTTTGACTTCCTTTTGTTGTCTAATTGCTCTGGCTAGGACTTCCAGTAATATATTGAATAGGTAGGGAGAGAGTGGGCAGCCTTGTCTAGTCCCTGATCTTAGTGGGAATACTTCAAGTTTCTCTCCATTCAGTTTGATGTTGGCTACTGGTTTGCTGTATATTGCTTTTACTATGTTTAGGTATGGGCTCTTGAATTCCTGTTCTTTCCAAGACTTTTACCATGAAGGGATGTTGAATTTTGTCAAATGCTTTCTCAGCATCTAGTGAGATGATCATGTGGTTTTTTTCTTTGAGTTTTTTTATATAGTGGATTACATTGATGGATTTCCGAATATTGACCCATCCCTGCATTCCTGGGATAAAGCCCACTTGATCATGATGGATGATTGTTTTGATGTGTTCTTGGATTCAGTTTGCTAGATTTTTATTGAGTATTTTTGCATCGATATTCATAAGAGAGATTGGTCTGAAGTTCTCTTTCTTTGTTGGGTCTTTGTGAGGTTTAGGTATGAGTGTGATTGTAACTTCATAGAATGAATTGGGTAGTGTTCCTTCTGTTTCTATTTTGTGGAATAGTTTGAAGAGAATTGGTATTAGGTCTTCCTTGAAGGTCTGATAGAATTCTGCACTAAAACCATCTGGTCCTGGGCTTTTTTTGGTGAGGAGACTTTTAATGACTGCTGCTATTTCTTTAGGGTTATGGGACTGTTTAGATGGTTTATTTGCTCCTCATTTAACTTTGGTACCTGGTATCTGTCTAGAAAATTGTCCATTTCATCCAGATTTTCCAGTTTTATTGAGTATAGGCCTTTGTAGTAGGATCTGATGATTTTTTGAATTTCCTGTTTCTGTTGTTATGTCTCCCTTTTCAGATCTGATTTTATTAATTTGGATACTGTCTCTGTTTCCTCTGGTTAATCTGGCTAAGGGTTTATCTATCTTGTTGATTTTCTCAAAGAACCAACTCCTGGTTTTGTTGATAATTTGTATAGTTCTTTCTGTTTCTACTCGATTGATTTCAGCCTGAGTTTGATTATTTCCTGACGCCTATGCCTCTTGGGTGTATTTGCTTCTTTTTGTTCTAGAGCTTTCAGGTGTGCTGTCAAGTTATTAATGTGTGCTCTCTCCAATTTCTTTTTGTGGGCACTTAGAGCTATGAGTTTTCCTCTTAGCACTGCTTTCATGGAGTCCCACAAGTTCTGGTATGATGTTTCCTCATTTTTGTTAAATTCTAAAAAGTCTTTAATTTCTTTCTTTATTTCTTCCTTGACAAAATCATGAGTAGAGCATTGTTCATTTCGACATGGATGTGGGTTTTCCCTTGGTTCCGTCCTTATCAAAGACCAGCCTTAATCCGTGGTCATCTGATAGGATGTAAGGGATTATTTCAATCTTTTTGTATCTATTGAGGACTGTTTTGAACCAATTGTATGGTCTATTTTGGAGAAGGTACCAAGAGGTGCTGAGAAAAAGGTATATTCTTTTGCTTTAGGATGAAATGTTCTATAGATATCTGTCAAATCCATTTGGTTCATAACCTCTGTTAATTTCAATGTGTCTTTGTTTAGTTTCTGTTTCCATGATCTGTCCATTGGAGAGAGCGGGGTGTTAAAATCCCCCACTATTATTGTGTGAGGTGCGATGTGTGCTTTGAGCTTTAGTAAAGTTTCTTTTATGTATGTGGGTGCCCTTGCATTTGGAGCATAGATGTTCAGAATTGAGAGTTCATCTTGGTAGATTTTTCCTTTGATGAGTATGAAGTGTCCTTCCTTATCTTTTTTGATTACTTTTGGTTGAAAGTCGATTTTATTTGATATTAGAATGGCTACTCCCGCTTGTTTCTTGGTACCATTTGCTTGGAAAATAGTTTTCCAGCCTTTTACTCTGAGGTAATGTCTGTCTTTGTCAATGAGGTGCGTTTCTTGTATGCAGCAAAATTCTGGGTCTTGTTTATGTATCCAGTCTGATAGTCTACATCTTTTTATTGGAGAGTTGAGTCCATTGATGTTAAATGATATTAAGGAAAAAAAATGATTGTTGTTTCCTATTATTTTTGTTATTAGAGGTGGAATTATGTTTGTGTATTTACCTTTTTTTGTGGTTGTTTGAAGATTACTTCCGTGCTTTTTCTAGGTTGTAGTTTACTTCCTTGTGTTGGCGTTTTCCATAAATTATCCTTTGAAGTGCTGGGTTTGTGGGAAGATATTGTGCAAATTTGGTTTTGTCATGGAATATCTTGGTTTCTCCATCTATAGTGATTGAGAGTTTTGCTGGGTACAGCAGTTTGGGCTGGCATTTGTGTTCCCTTAGGGCCTGTATAATATCACACCAGGATCTTCTGGCTTTTATAGTCTCTGGTGAAAAGTCTGGTGTAATTCTTATTGGTCTGCCTTTATATGTTACTTGACCTTTTTCCCTTATTGCTTTTAGTATGTTTTCTTTGTTTTGTGCATTTGGTGTTTTGATTATTATGTGTCGGGGGAGGGTATTTCTTTTCTGGTCTAGTCTGTTTGGTGTTCTGTAGGCTTCTTGTATGTTTCTGGGCATCTCGTTCTTTAGGTTGGGGAAATTTTCCTCTATAATTTTGTTGAAGATATTTACTGGCCCTTTAGATTGGGAATCTTCACTCTCATCTATACCTATTATCCTTAGGTTTGGTCTTCTCATTGCATCTTGGATTTCCTGAATGTTCTGTGTTAGGAGCTTTTTGCATTTTGCATTTTCTTTGACTGTTGTGTCGAGGTTTTCCATGGTATCTTCTGTGCATGAGATTCTCTCTTCTATCTCTTGTATTCTGTTGGTGATGCTTGCATCTATGACTCCTGATCTCTTTCCTACGTTTTCAATCTCCAGAGTATTCTCCCTTTGAGATTTCTTTATTGTTTCTATTTCCAGTTTTAGATCCTGGATGGTTTTGTTCAATTCCTTCACCTTTTTGGTTGTGTTTTCTTGAAATTCTTTAAAGGATTTTTGTGTTTCCTCTTTAAGGGCTTCTACCTGTTTACCTGTGTTCTCTTTCAATTCTTCAAAGGATTCTTGTGTTTCCTCTTTAAGGGCTTCTACCTGTTTACTTGTGTTCTCCTGTATTTCTTTGAGGGAGTTACTTATGTCCTTCTTAAAATCCTCTATCATCATCATGAGAAGTGATTTTAATTCTGAATCCTGTTTTTCCTGTGTGATGTGATATCCAGGGCTTGCTATGGTAGGTGAACTGGGTTCTGATGATGTCAGGTAACTTTGGTTTCTGTTGCTTGTGTTCTTGCACTTGCCTTTCACCATCTGGTTGACTCTAGTGTTATTTGTGCTCGCTGTGTCTGACTGGAGTCTGTCTTTCCAGTTATCTTGCTTGTGTCAGATCTCCTCAGATTCCAGATGTCTCTGTGTTCCTGTGATCCTAAGCTTCCTCTGCTCTGGATGCACTAGGTCCTCCTCTGCTCTGGATGCAGTAGATCCTCTAGGTTGACTCAGGATCAGGTGTTTCCACAGGAGCAGACCAGCTTAGGGTCTGTCCCAGGCAAAGGGAACAGGTTCCAGGTGGAAGGGAGGTGGTATTCCGGAGGGGCGTTGTTTGGGTGCCTGCTGGTCCTTAACCTCTCCCTGAGTCCCAGTTGTAACTCTGGGGCGTCGGATGGTGGGCAAGGTGTCTTACCCTCTGCTCTGGATGCAGTTGGTCCCTCTAGGATGTCTCAGGATCGGTGTTTCCACAGGAGCAGACCAGCTAAGGGTCCTCTGCTCCGGATGCAGTCGGTCCCTCTAGGATGTCTCAGGATCAGTGTTTCCACAGGAGCAGCAAGATCAACTCTTCTAATCTATGTTTTTGATCATGAATCTTGTATTTAACTTTATACCATTTCAAAATATTTATTCAGGAATTTAGGATATAATTTCATTTTATTCTTTTTCCAGTTCACTTTCACTATTTTGAAAGATTCATACTTCTTATAGGTACTTTCAGTTCCACTTTATTCTTTTTCTTATTCCTTACTAGACTTTTATTCACCTGCATCTTGAACATCAAATTCTGAAGATTTTTTGGTTGGTTTCTCTCTTTTGGTTTTTGATAGTTTATATTAATTTCCATCATGAAACAGTAATTATTTAGTTATTAATAGTTTGCAAAATAGCCAATGGGTTTGAATAGCAGCATAACACTTGTGATTTTCCTCTTGTTACGTTTTAAAATTTAAACCTGCAGGAAATGTTCCTGCTTTCAGACAAATAGGTTTTTATTTTTTATTTTTATTTTTTTTAATAATTAGGTACACTGACTATCTCATTCTAAATTAAGTCATACTAATATTTTCAATTACGTGAATCACCAAAATAAAACTTGTCATTTGATGCCTTGTCTTAGTTTATCCCTGGTTTACATTTACAATGACAGATAATGTGAGGAACTTCCTACCTGTGCATGAGTAGGACTTTGAATTCAATCCTCTGTAGCTTAAGCATATTTTTTTTAATCCACACTTTTCAAAGTCAACAAATACTGATAAGACAATGATAGATTCTATAATTGCTTCAATAATTCTCTGTATTTTGTCATTGTTAATTATTGGTAATCATCAGCTCCTTAAGACTTGAAGAATAAAATTCATTGTTCATGATAGATCATCTAAATTTAAATTTCTTTCAGGAAAAATAACAAATTAAATGAACTATCAATGGAGATATGAGGAGTTTAGAGTTTACTAGGCTGTCATTGTACTGCTGCAATAGTTCCATTTAATGTCACTTCTTCTGTCAGCTCTTTTTTCCTACATTGCATGCTTGGGAATAATGAATTATGATCCAAGTTAACATATATTTGTAAAATCTAAAACAGCATTAAGTTATTATTAGTCCATCTGTAATATTTTACTTTATAGAGTTGAAAATAAAAACCAAACTTGAGTCATAATTCAGTACGTGTCATTTTCTCCTTCCTATAGAAGAGATCACGTCTAGACAGCCTGAAACACTTGCCCTACTTCTCTCAACTTCCCTTTCTTCTTCTTCTACTACTACTACTACTCTTCTTGCATTTCTCTTCCTGAGTCTGTTCTTTGAAATGATGGTCAGTATTTGCAATGGACTGACTATCTGATTAAAACACTAAATATTATGACTATGAGATTGAAATGTTGATTGTCAAATTTGATAGGATTCAGAATCGTATAGAAGACAAGCCTCAGACATGTCTATTGTGGATTATCTGGATTATGTTTCCCGAAGTAGGAAAGCTCACCAAAAATGCCAGTGGAATAAAGAGAATGTGATCTGAACATTAACATTCATTATTCTGTCCCTCTTAATTGTGGATGCATGGCTACCAGCTGCTGGAAGCTATTGTCTTCCTGAGTTTGCCATGATTGGCCATACTTTTGAACTGTGAAACAAACAAACAAAAAAACTCTTCCTTGTTTAAATTGCTTTTGCCAAGGTAATTTGTTAAAGTACCAGGGAGAGTAACTAATACAATCTATGTTTTATTCTGATTAGTATCCTATTTGAGGTGGGTTTTTTTTTCCCCTTTGTGGAAATAGTTATAATTTCTAACCCTTTTTTGATACCAGTTTTTAATGGAATCAACACATTTACATCTAATTCCTTCTCAGGCAACTGTATATATGATATATACACAGTTTTTATCTTATTATGACTGGCACATTTTCCTACTCTGCTTCGTCTTTGATGAGGCACCAGATCATCTTCCATCATTAGACATACACTTCCGCTGCAAGAAGAACATAAATATAAATTTAGGCACAAGACATAAACTTCCATTTCTCATCACCCAAGGGGGAAAATGATAATTTAAGTGACTTAATTATTTGGCCACACATTTTAACAGAAGGAAAAAAATAAAATTAAAGGGCCACAATAACTTTTAAAGCTCAAATTGTGTGCCATAGCTCTTCCAGAAGCAATTTCAAAACAGCTAGCAACAAGATGGGTTCCTCTTGGCATTTGTGATGATTATATCAACAGATTTTCTGTTTCTCAGTGAAATTTATTAAATGTAAGTCATTTAATATTTTCATTTACTTTTGTAACTTAACTCATGGAGGAAAGGTATCAGACATAAAATCTGAAATGCAGCTGTGTTGTTATGAAATGAATCATATCTGCGGGGTGAGACATTGAGTCAAGGGTTTAGTTTTCAGCATAAGGAAAGTATTTCGTGAGTTTTGCTGGAAAAGATGATGGCTTAGCAAAGGCAGCCTCCCTTTTAGATAGAGAAATGTGAAGATGAGAACCAAGTGCTAATTTGGCTGGAAAAATAAAACACAAAAAAGCTTAGGTGGCCAAGTAAGCATTATGTGTGAGCATTTCTATTTGATTACATGTAACTTTCCTCTGTTCTCCCTTATTTTATGAAATGGAAGTTATAAGACATTAAAACATTAAGGCAAACTTCTGATCTTGAATTCAGGAAGAATACACTTTATGGTAAAGAGTAGTGAAAAGCATTCTTATTGCTCAATACAGAATTTTATCTTGAAGAGATTACAGACCAGAAATCGGGAGTTTACTAGCTGTTGCTTCATCAGTATATGTCATTCCAATGTGTACTAAGTTCAGTTGTGCAAATGGAAGATTAGCTCAGACTCTGTTTTCTGATGGCTGATGCATGAGAAAGATCATATTTTAAAATCTTGTGATGATTGAAGTTGTGGGTTTTGCAGTGAAGTCATCTTCTATATGGATTAATATCAAAGTCTGAAAGAGTCGAAAAGGATATTAAAATTTTAGACAATATTTATCTTACATGAAATTCAAGCCTTGACCAAAATTAAAGCTATTAGCAAGAAATAGGCATTTCAAGTTATATAGAAAGTATGAGGGACATTAATTTCATCTCATTTTGAAATTGTGCTATGATTAGTAAACATTAAAATATAACTTGGATTCTTGCCATGATTTAGATGAAAGAACTCTGTCTTGGGAAGAAGTTACAAATTTATTTCTGTACTATTACAAACCAGCTGTGTGTGTCTAAATTAGGAGAAAACTCCTTTGTGCTGATGCATGAATTGCCTCAGGAATGGGTTATTAAAAGGGAAAACCCAGGTATTTTTCCCGAGTTTATATAGATTGACTTACTGCTGTTATTGATATAAAATCATCTTAAAGAATTTTCTTCTTCCTTATAGAAACCACGCTGATATATAATCAAAGTTCTAGGTGGTAAGATTCAACACAAAACTGAAAGCCCTGCTTGCAAGGGAAAGGGGACTGTAGAATCAGAAAAGCTAGATAGATGGGCGTGGTAGAAACAGAATTTATTGGAAGAAAGTGAGTTAATAATCTTTAGGGAGGCAACCATATTGCAATATAAAACATTTTCTTGGCTTTTAAAGTAACTATTGATTTAATAATGCAATAAATGAAGTAATATGAAAACAGACAGCCAATATCAGTCAGCAACAACCAGCTGGCAAGCTGATCAGCATGACCTCTTTTTATAAAAGTCATTTGTGTGAATAAATACATGCCATGATTAACAAGGCCAGGATAACTCAGAAATGTTTAAAAAATACTAAATAATAAGTTCAATTATAATAAGGGTGATTGGAGCTCTTAGGTTAAAATAATTCATTTTTAAATACATAAAACCTTCCTTGTCAATTTAATTGTAGCTATCAACTAGATCCAATGGCACATTATCACTTGTTAGACGATACTAATGTTTATGTACAAAATAAGTTAAGAGATGTGATCTGAGGATGTCACTGTCTCAATGCACTTGGCACAATATAACAGAGCTGATCAAAGAAAAATGGCGGCAGACAACTATAAAGAAATATAGGCAATGGTGATTCACTTGGCGCTAGTTAAATCCTTATGAATTATCAACAATTCCTTTAGCCTTGCTTAAAATAGCTATGTTTTCAGTTAGTCAGACATATGTAAATTAAATTAAAACGAGGAAATTAGACAACGCTGTCATTAAATTCACCAACTGCCTGCCCGAATCATGACATTGCTTAAGGAAAAATAAAATAATTTTCTAAATTCAGAAAGAAGTGTTTATTACACCCTTGGCCAGTATGGAAGATAGGCTAAGAAGTTATTAATACATAAAAATGTAGTTTCCTTCATTTCTGGTCTATGAAAATAAGAAAACAATTTTATGATAGGATACATCAAAAGACTAATATAATCACCTTATAACATTGCAAATTAAAAATATTAAGTTTAATTAGACTCTGTTTCTAGTAAAACTTACCCTTTGTTATCACATAATATGATTAATTTTAAGCCATAAACCTTATTACATGAAAAGAACTTTGAAATAAAATAATGTTTCTCAGATTTCTGAAATGTGTTATATTAGTTGTTATAAATGCAGACTAGTATCAGTATGACTGACTTTCTCTTAGGTTTATTTCAGAAATAATATACCTAATAAGGCAAAACCCCATGTGCTATAAAACATACTGATTATGCTTACTTAAGAAACATCAATAATAAATAGTGTGTTACTGGAATAAAACAGACATTTTGATCAATGAACTCAAATAGAAAACTGCATGATTTTGAAAAAAGAAAAGGGGGGGCAAGAACACACATTGGAAGAAAAAACAGCATCTTCAACAAAGGAGATGTTCAAATTGGATAACTACATGCGGAAAATTAAACTTCATCCTTGTTTCTTACCCTTTATAAAGCTGAACTCCTAATGAATCAAGGAACTCAACAGAAGATTTGATACCCTGAATATATTAGAAAAAAAAGTAGAAAACATGCTTATAAGCATGGGGAAGGATTTTCTGAACATGACCCCCAAAATCTCTGGCATTAACACTGACAATCAACAAATAGAACTAAATGTCTTCTGAGCAACAAAAGAGCACCATCATTTAAGTGAATAGATAGTTTATAGAATGAAGAAAAAACTTTACCAATACATATGTGACATATCTAGTATCTAGAATATATAGCGACTTAAAAATCTAAGCATCAAGAAAACAAACACCACCACCTCCAAATGGGATTAGATATAAATAAAAAATTCTCAAAACATAAATTACAAAAGGCTGAGAAATGTTTCTGAATTAGTCAATATAAGGGAAACTACTTTGAGACCATCTTACCCTCGTCAGAATAGATAAGCCCAAACCATAAATAATAACAAATTCTGATGTGAATGTGGAGAAAGGGGAACATTCATTCCTGGTGGGAGTGCAGATCAGTGAAACCACCATGAAAATCAGTGTAGAGGTTTATCAAAACAAACAAACAAACAAACAAACAAAAAACCAAAACAAAAAAGCAAGCAAAAATCTAGAAGTAGAAAGATAATAACCGATCTAATCTAGTTGCGGACCCTGCAAGCCACAACATTTATGACTCACCTGACTGCAAGAGTGGCATAAACGACATTGGTGTAAACAACTGTTTTCTGATTGAATTCAAGTTTCTCTTCACAAGATGGAGATTATTCTTCACATAGTTGCTGAGGCCAATAACTGTATGCAAAGGTCATAGGCTCTAGGGAAGAACCTGCTATTATTATTTTGCTAAGAGGATGCTATACTTACGGATTAGTGAATCATTCAAACTCTTTAGAGAAGTTGTTTTTGAAGTATATGATAATTACCACCAACAGCCACAATGTTAAAGATGAGGAAAATAGGTGACTGTGGAGTGTTTAGCCCTAAATGAGACATCTAATTCATACTCAGTTTCTCCCAAGACTCAGAAATCATTGTGGGAGAAGGGGAAGAGAGATTCTAAGAGCCAGAGGTAGTAGATTACTACAGACTTTTGCAAGTAAATTGTTCCTGGGAGACAATAAGTTAGTTGCATATATAAACTCATAGCAATTGTAACAGCCTACTCAAGACCTGTGCAAGCACAAGCCAAAATATTTTCAGATTGGAGAGGGGAGGTAGGCCCCAAATTCTACCCCCATCTAAGGAATTGTAGTAACTGATAGTTGCTGAGAGAGGAAAAACTAGCTTTTCTTAGACTGTGGTTTGTGGTAGGTATAACACACTCCAGTGAGTGGCAAAACACCTAAGAAATATAGGCAGCAAAAATGGGACTTGATAAGTTTAAAAAGAAATGAAGACATAAAATTGGAAGGGATAGATGTGATCAAAATAAATGTATTGTACAGATTTCTCAAAGAATTAGAAAAGAAAAAAAAACATTTAATGTCTATGTATGAAGAAAAAGAAAATATGGGCGTTTTTATATGCCATCTTAACTAGTAAAAGAAATAAACTTCTTTACTAGTACACATTTTCAGCTTTATCAAATAATGTACATTGAAGGTTCCAAACAGCAGAAGGAGAATACACAAAGTGATTTTTTTTGTCATGAATGAAGAATCAAACTGATAGGCTGCACTAAAGCAAATAGGACACATTGTGCAGATTTCCTGTATGAGTCACTACTGACCACTGTGAGTGCAAGCATGCCTTTGGAATGGTGTTCTTCCCTCTGAGATTTAGCATCTGCATTACAGTGAAGAAGCAAAGTCAATCTCTGTAGCAAAATTATGAAGCAGTCATGTTCACCCTCCTTATATTTTTGTTGAGCCATTGGCAAGAGGCTAAGAGCTATGCTAATGCTGAGGGAGTAAGGAAGGTTCTTTCAACCTCAGGAATCAGATCCCTTGTCTGGATTCCCCACTATCCTACTCCACATTTCTCTGGCTTTTATCTCAGCTTTTCAAGTTTTGCTAAAATTCTACAAAACAAAAAATCTATTTCCATTTCTAGTAAATGGTATTTATGTATACACTAAATTAGGTAAGATGTTTTGTGGTTTGCAATACTTGACAATAATTATAATACATATCTTATATTCATGTGAATGAGGCATTCTATGTATAATAAACAGATATGGATCACTAAAAACCACTGTCTTTGATTTGAAGTAAAAAGGAGTTAGTTACACAGCATAAAAGAAGTATCTTTCTAAAGGGGTCCGTGCAGGTGTCAGACAGGGAAGTAAACCCTGCAAGAGGAGAGAGGAAAACCAGGTGCAGATTGACTTCACCAACTCGGATCACACGTTGGCAGATCTAAAGCCAGGTAGTTCACTGTTGACATATTTAAAACAGTTCAATTTGGGAAAAGGTTTCTAGACAACAACCATTCCAGTTCTAGATGCACAATAAAGCTTAAGGTATGACTACGTAAACTTCTTTATAATGTACATGTAATCATGAGGATGGATTCTATAACTCAAAGACCTAGAATCTAGGTGGTCTCTGAACAATAGCATGTAGGTCAGTAGTCTAGAAAATACATGTGGCATCTCCACTAAAGATAGTCCTAAGGAAGGAAGAGTGTGGGATAATCATTGGTAAATTTGGGTGAGGTCTGGTTCCACTGATAGCAAAAAGCTCACCAGATTGTTATCCTCCGTTGAAAACTGTGTGTTTAACATTCCTGATTCCCTAGTGTTCTGTGGGCACAAGGACTTTTGTACCCCATGCCTCTTACGAAACTTAGACTAGACTCTCAGAACAGGAGTGTACAGAGCTCTATTTTTCTTTTACTTTCTCCCTGCCCCTCACTTTTCCTTCCTCTGTTCCACTTCCCTTCCCTTTTCTTTCCATTTTCTTCCCCCTCCCTTTCTTTCATTTTTTTTCCCCTTTTATAAACAGGTCTCACCATGTAATCTCTGTTGTTCTTAAATTTGTGATTTCCCTGCCTTGACATCCAAAGAGCTAGGCTTACAGGTGAAACCATATCTCATATTTTTTCTTATAATCTAGGTTATCTCTGTATTTACAACAAAATTTAGTAGTATTATTGAGTTGATTTTGGCTGAGGAATTTTTTTTCTGTAAGAATTTTTTAATTAATGTAAATATTTTACTTTATATTCAATAGTTTTGGAGATCAAATACCAGTCATCACTGAGATAAATTCCATGTTGTTGAAGTCACATGTACTTTACCAAACTTTTTATTGAACAGTAACAACAAAAACCTGGATGATTATATTTAGTTTTAGTGGTTCATATAATTTTTCAGTACTAATGTTGTAGAATTTATACTGAGCTCCATAAAATAAATGAAGACTTAAAATGTACAAGGGGTACATTAGGTTGTCATGTTGTATTCATTTTTCTGAGCACACTACCGCTCACAGCTTCTACCAGACTAAAAGGGTAAGTGCTTTTAATGGTGGATCAGTATGAAGTAAATACATTCTCCACCAGCCAAGCATCTGAATAGGGCCAGAAACACTGTTTTATGTTTCTGGTTTCTGACCTGGATTGAACCGGACACATTGAAATAATGTGAGAAAGACTGTTTTTAGCCAAAAGTAGAAGAATAGCTGCCAGTTCTTCAGCTTTGACCATTTGAGAAGTTATTTTAGACCTAGCCTGTAGTCTGAACTATAAAAATTTTCAGAGGATAATGCAAATCTTAAGCTGTAGGAAGGGTATTGCTGCTGAAAGGCAAACATTGACAATCAGCAGAAGTAAATTGGAATCACAATTCTGGAGAACCGTTGAGGATTTTATACAATGTGCCTTGTGACTGGAGCTTCACCAATGAACAATCCAGTCCAGTCAGGAACACCTGGCAAAAGGTCTAAGGGGGTTCAAGGAACTTTCCATCATCCATCTTTAGGGAGAGGAAATATATCATAGTTAATTCTCCATGTAAGTCATGGCATACTAAGTTTATTGGATTATTTATGATGGTTTAATATTATAATTAGTAAGTAATTCAAACCTTTGTTAGTTTTTACCTTGGTCTCTAATGACAAAATATTTTTGTTCTAGAGTTACACTTTTTCTAACATGGAAAGAGAATCATGTCTCATCCAGGGTTATATATTATTGACAACATTTGGAAGATTTTTTTCTTATGCTTATTTTATGTTATTAAAACATAACTTTGTGTTGGGAGCAAACTCCTAGCAGAAAGTAGCTATCATCTTTGCAAACATCTTGGGCCATATACTTGCAGGTTGATACTTTTCCACCCTGACAAGAGACTTGTTTTTCTAGCATGATATTTTTGCAAGCAGCCCACAACAGCTGAGCACACTCTGATAACATCTTGGTTTTCTCAGACATATCCTGGACTTACAGTTTAGTGCTCCCAGCTGCAAGACACTAGTGGTTAAGTGTCTCCAGCTGCACTCCCCTGCTTGTGCTTATATACCCATAATTGACTATCAATAAGTGAGACTTGATCAGACAACTATCTTGTCTCCATTCTTCATGTTGTCTCTTGTCCCTCCATCCCCATTCTCTCCTTTGCAGATCCTGTTGACTGACCCGTGGGCACCAGGCGCCCAATGTCGGGCAGCAAGAACAGGAGACATCGTGAAAAACGTTACTGGAAGAAGGGTTGACTGAAAATTCAAAAGTGAAACAAAGGTGATCACCACAGGAACCTGCCCCATCAAGACCAGTAAGTCATAGTAACGAAAATGGGAAGGAATAAGTTAGCATGAACTATATGTGGAACAGATGAGAAAGGCTTTAAAGATGCAAGGAGTAAAGCTGAAAATTCAGCATTTGTTGTCATTTTTTAATTTTTATTAAAGAGTTATGTCCCTGGTTTCCTCAAGAAGGAACCATTGATGAAATAAGATGGCATAGAGTTGGAGATGCACTTAAAGAATTTTACAGGACATTTGGGCCTGAAAAGGTCCCAGTTACTGCCTTTTCATATTGGAACTTGAGAAATGAAATGATCTCAACAAAGTGTCCATAGATAGTGGCAGTCATTGAAGAGGGTGAAAAAAACTTAAAAGACAGTGAAAAGAAAGAAAAAGGAAAGAAAAAGAAAAAAGAAAAGGTTGATTCTTCTAAGGAAGAACTAGATTTAAAAATTCTCTAGATAGTGATGATGATAAGGGATCGAACTCTCAATAGGCCCCAAAGTTTGGATCAGACTTTAGAGGCAGAGAATGCAAGGGGTAAGGAAACAAAATCAAATAGTGGCACTCAGTACAAAGAGAGAAATGTCTCAACTGTTCAAAAGAAAAAGATAAAATGCATATACCCAAAATTAAAATCCAAAATATGACTGAAGGATGATGACTATTTGTCTGAATCAGACTGGGATGACCTAGAGGAAGAGGCGGCCAAATATCAGGACCCTGAATGGCCCTCTCCCTTATGCACCTTTGCCTTCAGATGCTCTTGCTATGGGGATGGCAGTTGTAGATCCCCAAAAGGAGTTATAGCACAAAATTTTTCTCCTTACACAACAAACTTAGAGGAAGAGCATCAGGATTTAATTAATCAGCTACAAAAATTAAAGATAAAAGACATCTTGCAAGGGCAAGGTCACCTGCGAAAATTCCCTGGATCCTCATGTTCCTCAAAGAGGAGTCCAAAGATGGCCCCTGCCCTCTGGCTTTAGTTCAGCCACAGATCATCCAGAGGATGGAGAGGCTGAGGCTTTCCCTGTAACAGAGACCACAGATGTTCAAGGGGTTACTTAGAGATATCACACAGGGTTTAATTTTCAAATCATTAAAGAATTAAAAAATGTAGTGTCACAATACAGCACCACTTTTCCTTTTACTTTTGCAATCTAAGAATCTGCTGCAGAGGAGTAGCTAACTCCTGGGGATTGGAATACTCTAGTGAGAGCAGTTCTTGGAGGTGGTGACCATCTTATTTGGAAATCAGAGTGTCATGAGAATTGTAAACAGACAGCTAGGAGAAACGTTCAGGCAGGTAATGGTTGGTCCTTTGATGACTTAGTGGAAGAAGGGCAGTTTGCTTCAAGTGATGACCAGATGCAATTTGACTGCTCAAATTCAAATGCAGCTATTAAGGCTTGGCATAAACTCCCTGTAAAGGGAGACCCTGGTACATTTTTGACAGCTGTCAGACAAAGGCCTGATGAATGATTTTCTGATTTTGTTCATTGATTGATGACAACAGCAGGGGAGCCTTTTGGCAATGCAGAGGCAAGTATAGATTATGTGAAACAGCTTGCATATGAAAATTCCAATCTTGCTTACCAATCAGCCATTAGACCCTACAGGAAAAAGACAGACCTCACTGGGTACATCAGACTCTGTTCTGACATAGGGCCCTCCTATCAAGAGGGGTTAGCTATGGTGGCTGCCATGCAATGACAATCAGTAAGAGATTTTTGGCAAGTAGAGACAAAAAGGCCTGTTTTAAGTGTGGCAAGCCTGGACACTTTGCAAAAGATTGCAAGGCAGTAAACGAGTCAACCCAGAAACAGCCCAGAAAACAGCCTGGGCTTTGCCCATGTGGCAATGTGGAAAGCATTGGGCTAATGAGTATAGATCCAAGATAGATACACAAGGAAACACCCTTTCTCATAATCAGGGAAACAGGAACAGGGGCCAGCCTCAGGCCCCAAACCAACACAAGCCAAAATAGGCTTATGGGTGGCCAGCTTCATGCCAGCAAACAACAACAACCCTTTTCAGAATTTAGTCAAGCAACCCAAGGAAGTGAAGGACTGGACCTCAGTTCCTCCACCCACACAGTATTGACCCGGAAATGGGACCTCAGGTCCTACTTACCAGAGTGTTCGTACCACTCTATCCAAATGTGTTTGACCTGATAGTGGGAAGAAGCAGTGCTACCATGCAGGTAGTATAGATTTTTTCTGGTGTTATAGACAATGATTATCAAGGTGAGATTAAGGTAATGGCCAAGGCAATACAGAATATAGTCACCATTCCCATAGGAAGGAGGATAGCTCAACTATTGTTACTTTCATTGTTCTTACTAATCACAAATATAAGAGTTCTAAGAGAGGGGATCAAGGCTTTGGTTCCTCTGATGCATACAGGGTAGATACAAGGGCTGATATGACTATTATAAAACAAAGCGATTGGCCCACCACCTGGCCTTTGATCCCAACCTTGACCAATTTAAGAGCTATTGGCCAAAGTCAAAACCCACAACAAAGTTCTAAGGTGCTGATGTGGAAAGATAAAGAAGGAAATACAGGAAATATACAACCCTATGTCATCCTGGGCCTTCCCATTAATCTCTGGGGCCAAGATCTGTTATCCCAGTTGTAATTGATTATGTTCAGCCCTAATGAAGTAATCATGACTCAAATGATAAACTCTAGATTCTCCTTTCCAAACTGTAGTGTTACAAATAGCACCAGAAGAGGTACAGTTACAAGATCCCTATACTTGTTTAGGTCCACATATTACTAATAGTAAGTCCACCTTTAGGCTGATTCCCTTAAGACATTTAATGATTTTCAAAAATTACTGGGAGACATTAGTTGACTATGCCTATATTTCAAACTTACTACAGGAGAGTTGAAGCCTCTGTTTGATATTCTCCAAGGAGACGCTGACCCTAAGTCTGACAGGGCTCTAACAGAGGAGGGTAGAAAAGCCTTACAGAAGGTTGAGAGTGCTATTTCATCCCAATTTGTGACTCATATTAATTATTCTAAGCCTTTATATTTTCTTATTTTTAACACTCAACTCCTACTGCAGTTTTTTTGTCAAACTGCAACCATATTATAAGCTCATCTTCCCTCATCTCCTAAGAAGGTCCTTTATCCATACTATGTTGCTGTAGCTGATATGATTATGTTAGGCAGAGATAATAGTCAAAAATATTTTGGAAAATACCCTGATGTCATAGTACAACTCTATACAAAGCATTAGGTTGATTGGCTTATGCAGAGCTCTGAAGTTTGGCCTATCGAATGTGCCTCATTTGCTGGCCAGCTAGATAATTATTATCCACCAGACAAATTGGTTCAGTTTTGTAATCACCATGAATTTGTTTTTCCATCTCGCACCATGCATGCACCTATAGAAGAAGCATTGCTAGTTTTCACTGATGGTTCCTCATCAGGAATAGCCACTTATGCCTTTAAAAATCAAATAATCTCCTTTGCTACATCATCTGTGACAGCTCAATTGGTTGAATTACATGCTGTTATTGCTGTGTTCCAAGCATTTCCGAATCAAGCCATTAATATTTATACAGATAGCTCATGTATAGTTCAATCTATCCCTCTGCTAGAAACTGCTGTACAAATGAAGCATTCTTTAGAAGCACCTGACTTGCTTTTACAGTGTCAACAATTAATTTTAAGGAGAAAGTGTAAATTCTTTATAGGACACCTGAGAGCCCACACTGGGCTACCAGGTCCCCTCTCTGAGGGAAACACAAGGCAGATCTAGCCACTCGAGTAGCTGCAGTGACTTTATCAAATCTGTCATCTAACTTGGATCAGGACATAAAGGCTCATGAGTTATATCACCTTAATTCCCAAACTTGAAAGATCATGTTTAAAATTACCAGAGAACAAGCTAGGCAAATTGTCAAACAATGTCAATCATGTGCTACACTTTTACCAGTTCCTCATTTGGGTGTAAATCCAAAGGGGCTTATACCAAACAGTCTCTGGCAAATGGATGTTACTCATTATAATGAATTTGGAAATCAAAAATATATACATGAATGTGTAGATACATACAGTGGTTTCATTTATGTGACATTACAAACTGGAGAAGCAAGTAAACATATGATCACTCATATGCTCTCTATAATCACTGTATTCAGTGTGCCTAAACAGATAAAGACTGACAACAGCCCAGGTTATACAAGCTCCAGTTTCCACCTATTCTGTGAAATATTGGGAACACAACATAAAACAGGTATTCCATATAATCCACAATGCTAAAGTATAGTAGAAAGGGCACATCAAACCATTAAACATCAATTTGAAAAAATTAAAAAGGGGGAATGGTACTCTATCAAGGGATCCCTGAGAAATATCCATCACACACTCTTTATTTTAAATTTTTTAACTTTGGATTCTGAAGGAAAATCTGCTGCAGATAGATTTTGGCATCCTAATACTAAAAAGAATTTTGCAACAGTCCTCTGGAAAGACCCATTAACCAGAATCTGGAATGGACCAAACCTAGTGCTTATCTGGGGAAGAGGTTCTGTCTGCGTATAGTCCCAAACAGCAGATGCTTCATGCAGGTTGCCAGAGAGACTGATTAAACTAATAGACATTAATAACAAATCCAGGTAGGAGAAGCCCCTGAGAACCCTATTTTTCCTTTGCAGGAAACATGAAAATTCTTTACATCTTGATGCTGCTACTGCCCTTCACAATTGATTTCAAACTGCAACAAATCAACTGGCATATGCCATATAACCTGACTTGGAAAATCCTCAGTGCTGAAGGAGACATCATCACCAGTGCCTCCAGGGTGGCTCCATTGGACTCTTGGTTCCCCAACTTATGATTTAGTGGGGTTCATTTCCTAGACCCAGGAGAGAACTCATTACCACAGTTACTGTAGCTGTCCTTTTGGGTTTGGTGTTGACTGGGGCAGGGATGAGGATTTCCTCACTTGTTTTGCAAAATCAAAGCTATGATCAGGTACGTACTTATATAGATTTATATCTAGGAAGAATGGAATCCACTATATCACATTTGCAAAATTTATTATCCTTCTTAGCTGAAGTAGTGTAAGGAATAGAAGAGGCTTAGACCTTTTACTCCTCCAACAAGGGTGTTATGTGCCACCCTTAAAGAAGAGTGCTGCTTTTATACTGACCATACAGGCATTGTTAAAGATTCTATGAAAAGGGGCAGAGAAGGCCTAGAAAATGGCAAATGCCAGCATGACCAGGAACAAAGCTGGTTCAAGGCTTGGTTTAGTACCTTGCCATGGCTCACCACTTTACTCCCATCCATCTTGGGACCCCTATTAGAGCTACTTATTCTCTTGTCTCTTGGGCCCATGCTGTTCAACAAACTGATGGCTTTTGTATGACAACAGATAGACATTATTCAAGTGAAACTCATACAGGTCCATTATCACAGGCTGAAAGTAGGGTACTCTAAAACCTCTGTCATCAAGACCAACAAGGATTAGCCCTAACTTACACGCTAAACCAGATAGTCAATAATAGGTAAAAGAACACCTTAAGACCCTTGCCCCTAATTTGGAGGCCTCACCAACCTAAGACAGGAGCTCAACCAAACAGCTGTTAAGTATCCAGAGACAGAAAAGGTCTGTTCCAACCTAAGACACACACAGTTTCCATAAATATTTTTCCAGACTTCCCTTTTGAAAAAATTAAAATGGAGGACCTGTTGGGAGTCAACTCCTAGCAGAAAGTAGCTATTATTTTTGCAAACATCTCGGGCCATATATTTGCAGGTTGATACTTTTCCACCCTGACAAGAGACTTGTTTTTTTAGCATGATATTTTTGCAAGCAGCCCACAACAGCTGAGCACACTCTGATAACATCTTGGTTTTCTCAGACATATCCTGGACTTACAGTTTAGTGCTCCCAGCTGCAAGACACTAGTGGTTAAGTGTCTCCAGCTGCACTCCCCTGCTTGTGCTTATATACCCATAATTGCCTTTCAATAAACGAGACTTGATCAGACAACTGTCTTGTCTCCATTCTTCATGTTGTCTCTTGTCCCTCCATCCCCATTCTCTCCCTTGCAGACCCTGTTGACTGACCCGTGGGCTGGGCCAACTTTGTTTACTCTTAGAACCAGGAACCAGAGCTGAAAGATCCTGTGAAAAGTCAAACATCCTAAAATGTCCTTTTGAGGAAAGAAGTGACACATTATCCTCATTTTACACAAACATTAGAGCTTGCCTATGTCTATATTCACAAGAGAATCACAAATTGAGCTCATTTTTGCCTTTTTGGTCACTAGCAAGAAATAGCTGAAAGCTCTCCTTTGTATATTCAACCTTTATATATTTAACAATTAGACTCATCTCTCTGTGTGTAAGCAAGATTAAACAAGAAATGATTCTTCAGGCTTGCTAATTACTTGTATTCCCAGCTCATTAACAATCATCATGTGAATGATTCCCCAAAATCTAAAGTTTCCCTCTAGGTTTTCAATTACAAGTATAGGATAGAAGGATGAATTATCATTTCTGCAATTATTTTATCTTAACTTTTAAGTTAGGAATATACTTTCCAATGGGAAGTATCAATGTAAAAGCCCAAGAGATTAGTATCCAGAGCCAAATTTTTCAGAGTTGTTTTACTTCATATAACTAGTGTTTGGTGGTCAAGCTGGAAAGCAAGCAAACCATCCCATGGTGCCTAAATACTAATGAGCAAGTCAGATAATTATAATGTGAAAGTGAGTTTTAAAATACTATATTCCTATCTTGAGGATTTAAATGGCTATGTTTGATAGGAACAAAGTGGCTTAAATTGTAAGACTACTTATTACTTACTTATAAAAATCTCAATATTTGGATAAGAGGCTTAAGATTCATTCCTAGTATTATGGATATTTTCATATTTTCTTTCCACCTTCTGCTCACAGGCCTGGGCACAAATCAAAGCACATTACACCTACCTTCAGAATAAAAGAAAACGGAAAAAATATTAATCAAATATAATCTCATGCTCATCTTTTAGTTGGGAAATATTTTTCCAGCAGAATATTCCTCTGTCCACTCGCATCTGTAAGGTATTTAGTTAAAAGTTATTTTCTATCAGTAAAAAGTAAAATTACCATAATTAGAATAAATGAGATACCCTCATTTTTTAGGTTTGATTTTTTGTCCGGTTTCTGGAGATTGACAGTCTCATCACTTAAAATGAATTCATTAGAAAAATGCTCTCAGTGTAGCTGGTTTTATGTGGAGGTCCTTGATCCACTTGGAATTGAGCTTTGTACAAGGAGATAAGTATGGATCAATTTGCATTCTTCTACAAGTTGACCTCCAGTTGGACCAGCACCATTTGTTGAAAATGCTGTCTTTTTTCCACTGGATAGTTTGAGCTCCTTTGTCGAAGATCAAGTGACCATAGGTTTGGGGGTTCATTTCTGGGTCTTCTATTCTATTCCATTGATCCTCCTGACTGTCTCTGTTCCAATACCATGCCGTTTTTATCACTATTGCTTTGTAGTACAGCTTGAAATCGGGAGTGGAGATTCCCCAGAAGTTCTTTTATTGTTGAGTGTAGTTTTCGCTATCCTGGGTTTTTTGTTATTCCAAATGAATTTTAAGATTGCTCTTTCTATCTCTATAAAGAATTGAGTGGGAATTTTGATAGGGATTGCATTAAATCTGTAGATTGCTTTCGGCAAGATAGCCATTTTTACTATATTAATCCTTCCAATCCATGAGCATGGGAGATCTTTCCATCTTCTGAGATCTCCTTAGATTTCTTTCTTCAGGGTGTTGAAGTTCTTGTCATACAAGTCTTTCACTTGTTTGGTTAGATTCACACCAAGATATTTTATACTATTTGTGACTATTGTGAATGGTGTCGTTTCCATAATTTCTTTCTCAGCCAGTTTATCCTTTGTGTAGAGGAATGCTACTGATTTGTTTGAGTTAATTTTATACCCAGCCACTTTGCTAAACCAGCTACACTGAAACTAATAGAAGAGAAAATAGGGAAAAGCCTTGATCATATGGGCACAGGGGAAAAGTTCCTGAACAGAACACCAATGGCGTATGCTCTAAGATCGAGGATTGACAAATGGGATCTCATAAAACTGCAAAGCTTCTGTAAAGCAAAGGATACGGTCAACAGGACAAAGCAAGAACCAACAGACTGGGAAAAGATCTTCACCAACCTTACATCTGATAGAGGGCTAATATCCAAAGTATACAAAGAACTGAAGAAACTAGATTCCAGACAATCAAATAACCCTATTAAAAAATGGGGTAGAGAGTTGAACAAAGAACTCTCAACTGAGGAAACGCGAATGATTGAGAAACATCTAAAGAAGTGCTCAGCATCCCTAGTCATCAGGGAAATGCAAATGAAAACAACACTGAGATTCCACCTCACACCAGTCAGATTGGCTAAGATCCATAACACAGGTGACAGCAGATGTTGGCGAGGTTGTGGAGAAAGAGGAACACTCCTCCATTGTTGGTGGGATTGCAAGCTGGTACAACCACTATGGAAAGCAGTCTGGCGATACCTCAGAAAATTGAACATGGTGTTACCTGAGGACCCAGCTATACCCCTCCTGGGTATATACCCAGAAGATATTTCAACATGCAACAGGGCCACATGCTCCACTATGTTTATAGCGGCCTTATTTATAATAGCCAGAAGCTGGAAAGAACCCAGATGTCCTTCAACAGAAGAATGGATACAGAAAATGTGGTACATTTACACAATGGAGTACTACTCAGCTATTAAAAATAATGAGCTCATGAAATTCTTAGACAAATGGATGGAGCTAGAAAATATCATCCTGAGTGAGATGACCCAATCACAAAAGAACACACATGGTATGCACTCACTGATAAGCGGATATTAGCCCCAAAACACACAATACCTAAGATGCAACGCATAAACCTCATGAAACTCAAGAAGAAGGAGGAAGACCAAAGTGAGGGTGCTTTTGTCCTTTTTAGAATGAGTATCAAAAGATTCAACCAGAGCCCCCAGAATTTAAACCTCCAGCCTGAGAACAGACAGGGGCAAGCTGTCCTCTGAAAGGCTCTAACCAGCAGCTGAATCAGACAGATACAGACATCCAGAGCCAAACAGTGGATGGAGCTTGAGGACTCTTATAGAAGAATAGGTGGAAGGATTGTGGGCCCTAAGGAGATAGGAACTGCACAGGAAGATCAACAGAGTAAACGAACCTGAATCCTTGGAGCTCTCAGAGACTGAATCACCAACTGTGGAGCATACCTAGTCTACACAGATCTACCTCCATGGGCTGAACCTAGGCCTCCCTGCACATATGTTGTAAATGTGCAGCTTGGTTTTCATGTAGGTCTCAAACTTCTGGAGTGGGGGCTATCCCAAAACATGCAGCCTGTATATGGAGTATGTTCTTCTAAAAAAAAAAAAAAAAAAAAAAAAAAAAAAACAGTTGTTCAGTTATTCATGGAATATTATTTTTTTATATCTCTTGTATTCAGTTTGCAACTACTTCATTGAGAATTTTTGTATGTATACTCATGAGGGATACTGGACTATAATTTATATATTTTTGTTGGGTTTACACGTGATTTCACTATTTCAATATTATTTGCTTTGTGAAGGAGCTTATTGTGGTTCTGAATTTTTCTAAACATAACTCAAAAAATATTGCTTGTTTGAAGGCTCTATAGAATTTTTGTATAAGTATATCTGACCCTTGAAAAAAAAAGAAAAAGAAAAAGAAAAATGCTCTCTAGGGAAATGCTATTTGTAGGTAGCTAAAACTTTCAAAATTATAGCAATCACTCCTAGACAACTGAGTGCTAAAGGAGACACCAGTTACAGCAAAGCACCAAGGGGAAGATATGCTTCAGAATAGCATGTCAGAAGGAATTTCAAAAGATTAAACTCATTCAGTCTGAGGCAATACTGGAATATAGAAATGCAGAACAAGGAGAAGGTTGCTGGAGACTGGCATCCCAGGCTTGTGTTAGAAAGCTTTCGTTCCTATCATTACCCTCCCTAAATTCTTCTTACAATAATGTTTGTACTGTTACCAAGATGAGTCTTGCCTCTCTCATTCTGGAACCCCCTTTTCTCAAACCATTGAGTGTTTCTTGAGAGCAAGACTCATCCAAAACCAAGCTTATCCTAAAGACTCAGGGGATAGGTAGAAGCATCAGGTCCCTGGAACACAGAACTCCATCTTAGGTGTAGGAGGAAGAAAATATCAAATACTCCAGACATGCAGTAAAATAGTTGCATATGGTAAGACATAAATAAATATTTTAGTTTAAGAATGGGTATCAGAGACAAATGTAAAAGTAACAACAGGTTTTTACTTACATAAAAACTAATGATGTCATATTTATGTTCTACCATACTAGATGTGGGAAAACAATATTATTTACTGTGCCTTAGAAGAAAAATGAGAGCTCAGATGCTTTTATTCAATAATACAATAGAAGACAATCTCAAATATTTAAACTTTTAGATTATAATCGACATAGTTTTCTTTAAAAAAGTAAAGCTCTTAAAAACATAGTGTAACTAAGAATAACATTGGCACCAACCCTTTGAAAACTAGATCAAATCATGTCATTGTTTTCCTATTTAAAACCTTCCATCAGGAGCTGTATGGGTAAAGTGCACAAGCAAGAATTCTTGAGGTCAGATCTGCAGCACCTGTGGGAAGAGCCAAACATGTCCTTGCATGTCTGTGGTACAGGCCTAAGGGGTGGAGTCCAGAGGACCCCAGTACTTATGTCCCAAGCAGTCCAATGAAATGGCGATCTCTCAGTTCAGTGACGGACTTTGTCTCAAATAATAAGTGTAGAGCAATAGCACAGAGCACTCTATGTCTACGTCTTGACCCCCAAATGTACCTACACAGATGAGTATACACACAGACATACATGTTCACACAGCATATCACACACACACACACACACACACACACATGCCAGAGGAATTAATAAAACTTAAAGCTGGAAAATGAAATCTTCATCACACGTCACTAACTTAATTGTAGATGTGAGGCAAAAGTATCCTTTCTATCCTTTTCTTTTTTTTTTAATTGCATATTTTATGTATTTACATTTCAAATGTTATACCCTTTCCCAGTTCTAACCTCTGGGCATTTGTAGAAATACCCCTCTACCTAAAGTGTATCCCCACAGCAATCTGAAAGATGTTGTTCTATTTATTGTTTTATTATCTATTCCCCTGTGGCCTCCCAGCTTAGTTGTTGATTTGATGGTCCTTATCTCAAAGGCGATTTTTCTTATTCTTTTTTTTCTATTTTCTTATTTATTTATTTATTTATTTATTTATTTATTTATTTATTTCGCAGTTCTTAAAGGACTAGCTTTGCTCCCCTGAAAGATGGTTGTTAGAAAAAAAGAATAACATGGAGCCTCCTTTTTTTAAAATTTATTTTTATTAGATATTTTCTCTTTTTTTTAATATTTTTTTATTGGAAATTTTATTTACATTTTAGATGTTTTCCCCTTACCCCCTTTCCCCCTCCCTCCCAGGAACTCCCTATCCCTTCCCCCCTCTTCTTGCCTCTATGATGGTGTACCCACACCCACCCTCCCCAGTACCTCACCTCCCCACCCTCGAATACCACCCCCCACGATGTCCAGCCTTCATGGGACCAAGGATCTCTTCTCCCACTTATAAATAACTCCCTTGCATATATAGCTGGAGCCATGGGTCCCTCCCTAAGAGCTCCCAGGCTGGTGGTTTAGATCCTGGGGGCTCTGGTTGGTTGATATTGTTGCTTTCCTCATGTTGTCGCGAATCCTCTCAACTCCTTCAGTCTTCACTCTATCTTCTTTGTTGGGAACCCCATGATCAGTTTAATGGGTAGCTGTGAGCATCTGCCTCTGAATATGTCAGACTCTTGCAGACCTTAGTATGTACTGGCCCATGAATTCTCTTTACTCTTTCTTTTCTTTCTTTCTTTCTTTCTTTCTTTCTTTCTTTCTTTCTTTCTTTCTTTCTTTCTTTCTTTCTGCCTGTCTTCCTTCCTTCCTTCCTTCCTTCCTTCCTTTCCTTCCTTTTTACTCCTTTTATTTCAGTTTTATCATTTTCTCAACATTCTTTCCAGCATCTTCCTTCACATTTAAAGATGGTCCTCATTATTTTTGATTTCTTCTTTCATATTTTAAATTTAAGACTTCTTGTTCTGTGATTGCCTTCATTTCCTATTAAATTGTTCTTGATTTATGTGTGGTATACTCAATTCTTTTCTCAGGAAATGTACATAAATTTGTTAATTCTGTACTTTGACTTCCATCATTTCTCCCAGGTTCAGGCTCTATTATCTTGCACAGTCCTTAGTTATTCCCTTCCAACCTAGTAATAATCCTCAAGCTGTTCAAATTTAAAATCATTTTTAAAAGCTCATTTTTAATTATTTGTTTTATTTTTGTAATTATGTGTGTTTCTACATGTAGGTATGAACTCCTGAGTGCTGATGTCATAGGTATGATAGGAGGGTGCTGCATTTGGTAAAGCTAAAGTTATAGGTAGTTCTGAGCTACCCAACATTCATGAATACTGGGGACCAAACTCAGCTCCTCTGCAAAAGCACCTCATGCTGTTAATTGCTGAGTTGTCTCTCTGGAAACTATATATTTATGCACATAATCTGATTTAATTTAACATAAATTTCATGCTGTTTTCGTCTTTTAGTATTATGTCCGTCTGAACAGAAATGGAGATTAAGAAACATAAGTATTTAAAAAAGAAATAATGGGCAATTAGAGAGTAGATTGGTAGCTCAAAAATTGCAGAAATGCTAAGAGAAAGAATAATTTACTTGGAAACAATTGTTCTCCATAATTCACTGTTGACAGACACTACCTTTTTCTGCACCTCTGTGGAAATACAGTGTTCTCTCAGCTTCATTCCTTTCTCCACTTCATTACATGCATTGTGTTTAAACCTTACCCATGTCCATAAATCTCTAATGTAAAAAAGAACTCTTAAAGTCTATTAATCAAGCCACTTAAACAAGCATGGGAGATCAGGGAATAATCTTAGCCCCAGCATTTTCTGTGAGTCTGTTAACTCCAGTGCTTTGTTTTCTGCCAGCTCCATTTGAAACTTCAATGGACATCCGTCAGGAAGACGGCTTCTCTTCTTGGGGCACATGTACCCACGCTCTTTCAAATTTGTCACTTTAAACTCCTATTTCATTTATTAGCATACTCCCGTCTACTTTTGACATTCTGCTGGAAGGATATCATTCTGTGAGTAGTGATAAATCTCACAGTGATCAATTGCTATCACATCATGTTCAATAGCAAGAAACTTCAGATAAGTTTAAAAAAAAATCAGGATTTTCCTAAGGAATGTTTTCTCCCGATCATTCTTCTTTTTTAAAATCCTCGTCTAAGCTATTTCACAATGTATTTATATCCTTATGTCTGAGTCCCCTTAGTAGTTTTCAATGCTTTGAGAATGTAATATGAATGAAAACCATGAAATGCAACGTAATAGCCCTGTAGTAAAAACATCTGTTTTTACAGTCTCATTTCAGAAATTTCAGGCAAGGTAAATATAGAGGTCAGGCAGGAATTCTAGGCTCCAAGCTATAGTTATACAGCAAAATACAGCTATACAGTGGCAAAAACACTAATTAGCGGAGTGACCCCCATTTTATATTATGTGATCCTGCCATTAGATTTAAAAAAATCTTTGAAATTTCATGACCTTAACTTCCTTCAACATATATTCATTTTCTGACCATTCTGTCTTTGCTAATTTTCATGATTATGACTTTTGTTTAATTTTTTTATGATTTTCATCCCCACCACTCCTACAAATTCTTTTAAGAAAATAATTCAAGATGATAAAGCAACGCCTTAATTTCATTATGGTTTCCTATTCTCTTAACAATTATGAAGACTAGAAAATGGCAGATGCCATTGGCCCAGGGGATATGCAGAACTCAACACATGGCAAGAAGCATAAACTCACATCCATTAAAAACTAAAAACCAGGGAGTAGACATCATTATTAAGTTAAATTAGTGGCAAATAAATTAGTACAAGAGAGAACAGAATATAATAAGATCATATATTTTACTGAAGGTGAAATCATTCAATGTTATTGTTTTCAGTGTACCTTAACAGTTAGGATAAAATATAAAGCTGATGAGGATGATCTCTAGCCTGAAGCATTGTTAGATGATGAGAAATCTCTCTTGGAATATTTTATAATTACCATAGAAACGATCATCTGTTTTGGATGATACTTAAGATAGAAATTTTAGGTCACTTCCAACACTGATCCCATGTCTGGGTCTAAATGAAATGAATCATTTCTAAACAATGTTCCCCAAGGCAAACAACAGCACTTCCTGGTGCTGCCTTCCTTAAGGGCTCCTTTAGAAACACAGGTGTGGAAAAATCCTTTAGCATCCTTTATCTTAATCTTATCCTCAAACAATTTTCTGACTGTTGTTTTCACATAGTCTACTATGCACATCTTTTTTTTCAGCCATTGAATTAATTCCCAATTTCTCTTCAATCAGGTTGCCCAGCTGCAGAGAGCATCATTAAGTCATAATACGTACATTCTCCTTCCTGCTCTAATGTAGAGTAAATCGCTGTTTCAAAAATTGTTTTCTCTGGAAAATTCCTTTCCAATTTTAAAGACATTATTAATTTTTACGTTCTGTGTTACACTCTTTTCTCATTGCTTTGACAAAATATGGGACAAAAGCAACTTAAGTATGGAAGGGTTATTTTGGCTGAGATGTTATGTTGAGATTACAGTTTATCATAGAAAAGAAGTAGTAAAATGAGCAGGAAGCAGCTGCTCAAAATTATGTCAAAAGTCAGGAAGCAGAGTGTAGTAATTTAGCTACATATCTCACTTTATCTTTCTGATTAAAAACTAGAATAAGACTATCTAAACATCTTCCCACTGAAATATATGCCAACATATTTATTTTCATGTTGATTCTAAATCTCCTCAAGCTGACAATCAAGATTGATTATCATACGTACAATAAAAGTTTTAATGTTCAGTATTGTTAGAGGTTAGGAGGTGCTCAGACTATAGCTTGTGATCCATTAAGAAAATTCTAAAGTTTGCATTGCTCATCTTTGTTGATATTTGTTGCAAATTAAAACTGGTTTCAGAATGACTAAGATTTAAAAATAGCAATAAGGGAGGCAGACGCAGGCGAATTTCTGAGTTCGAGGCCAGCCTGGTCTACAGAGTGAGTGCCAGGACAGCCAGGGCTACACAGAGAAACGCTGTCTTGAAAAAATCAAAAAAATAAAAAAATAAAAAAAAATAAAGATAAAAATGAAAATAAATACTGGTATGGATATTGAGCAAGGGGAACATGTTTTAATTGGTACAGCCACTATGGAAATCAGTGTAAAGAATCTTCAACAAACTATAAACATCTCGACCATATGAGCCAAAAATATTAGCCTTGAGTGTATTGCAAAAGTCTCTATATTCTAATACAGAGATACTTGCTCATTGATATTAATTTCTGTTCTAGTTGCAGAAAACAGGAAATGAAAGCAATATAGATGTACAGCCATCACTGAGTGGGTAATGTGAAATGTCATGCATAGTTCAAACACACAACAGAAAATAATGCATTCCTAAGGAAAATTATATTAAAGTATAAAAGTAACTTTTATTCACCAGATGTAAATGTCTCAGAGGCTTACTGCTGAATAAACTGCCCAATCCTAGTTATATCTGAACTCTGGCTGGCTGGTTCAACTCAGCTGTTCTGGCTCTAAGCTCCTCTCCAAGCTAATTCAAATTAACTTTTCTCAGCTTCTCACTGAATTGCTCTCCTTGTGAAACTGCCTCTAAAATCCATGAACTGAATTGCACTGACTACGCTGATTGTACAAGCTAAATGAAACTAAATAAAACTATGTGAATGCAACTGAATGCAACTGCCTTCAACTGAGCTTCACTGAACTGAACTCAGCTGAATTGCCCTATATACTGACTTACTCTGCTCTACCCTTAAATTACCTCTCTTTCTTGTCTGTTATCATTAGAGTTAGTCTATTTTATCTCTGAATCATTATGTTGTATCTCCCTCTGATTTATCACTTTGTCCCTCAATTAGAGAATCACATTCTTTTTTCTTTTTTTTTAAAAAATGGGATATTTTCTTTATTTACATATCAAATATTATCCACTTTCTCTGTCCCCCTAAACCCCCATCCCATCTCCCCTCCCCTGCTTCTATGATAGTGTCCCCCACCGACCCACCTCCTTCCTCCCTGTCCTCGAACTCCCCTACACTGGGTCATCAAGCCTTCACAGGACCAAAGGCCTTTCCTCCCATTGATGACAGATAGGGCTGTCTTCTGCTACATATGAGGCTGGAGCCATTAGTCCCTCCATGTGTACTCCTTGGTTGGTGGTTTAGTCTCGGGAGCTCTGGGGGGTCTGGTTAGTTGATATTATTGTTCTTCCTATGGGGTTGCAAATCCCTCCAAGTCCTTCAGTCCTTTTGTCTAACTCATCCACTGGGGACCCCATTGGGAACCCATGCTCAGTCCAATGGTTGACTGTGAGCATCCCTTCTGTATCTATTAGGCTCTGGCAGAGCCTCTCAAGAGACAGCTATATCATGCTCCTGTCAGCAAGCACTTCGTGGCCTCCACAATAGTGTCTGGGTTTGGTGACTGTATATGGGGTGGATCTCAAGGTGGAGCAGTCTCTGGATGGCCTTTCCTTCAGTCTCTGCTCCACACTTTGTTTACCTATTTGATCCTGTGAAAATTTTGTTCCCATTTCTAAGAAGGACAGAAGCAGAAACACTTTGGTCTTCCTTCTTCTTGAGCTTCATGTGGTCTGTGAGTTGTATCTTGGGTATTCCGAGCCTTTGGGCTAATATCCACTTCTCAGTGAGTATATACCATGTGTGTTCTTTTGTAATTACCTCACTCAGGATGATATTTTCTAGCTCCATGCATTTGCCTAAGGATTTCATGAATTCATTGTTTTTAATAGCTGAGTAGTACTCCATTGTGTAAATGTACCACATTTTCTGTATCCATTCCTCTTTTGAAGGACATCTGGGTTCTTTCCAGCTTCTGGTTATTATAAATAAGGCTGCTATGAAGATAATGAAGCATATATCCTTGTTATATGTTGGAGCATATTTTGGGTATATGCCAGGAGTGATATAGCTGGGTCCTCAGTAATAAAATGTGAGGAACTGCCAGACTGATTTCCATAGTGGTTGTACCATCTTGCAATCCCACCAACAATGGAGGAATGTTCCTTTTCTCCACATCCTTGCCAACATCTGCTGTCACCTGAGTTTTTGATTTTAGCCATTCTGACTGGTGTGAGGTGGAATCTCAGGGTTGTTTTGATTTGCATTTCCCTGATTACCAAGGATGCTGAACATTTCTTTAGGTGCTTCTTGTCATTCAATTCCTCCGTTGAGAATTCTTTGTTTCGAAAGTACATCCTGATGAGGTAACCCAATCACAAAGAACATACATGGTATTCACTCACTGATTTTGGATATTAGCCAGAGCTTGAAATACCAGATTCAACTCACAGACCACATAAAGCTCATGAAGAATGAGGACAAGTAGGGGGGCTTCAGTCCTTCTTAGAAGGAGTAACAAAATATTCAAGGGAGCAAATATGGAGACACAGTGCAGGACAGAAACTGAAGGAGGAGCCGTCTACAGACCATTCCACCTGGATATCCATCCCATGTGCAGTCACCAAAGGTAGACGTTGATGTGAATGTCAGGATGTACATGCTGACAGGAGCCTGATATAGCTGTCTCCTTAGAAGTCTGCAAGAGTCTGACATACTCAGGGCAGATGCTCACAGCTAATCATCAAACTGATCATGGGGTTCCCAATGGAGAAGATAGAGTGAAGGCTGAAGAAGTTGAAAGGATTCATGACACCATGAGGAAAGCAACAATATCAACCAACCAGAGCCCCCAGGGTCTAAACCACCAGCCTGGGAGCGCTTAGGGAAGAACCCATGTCTCCAGCTATATATGCAAGGGAGCTATATATAAGTGGGGAGAAGAGATCCTTGGTCCCATGAAGGCTGAGAGGTCGGGGGGGGGGATATTCAAAGGTGGGAGGTAAGGTATGGGGGAGGGTGGGTAGGGGTACAACAATGTGGAGGCAGGAGGATGGGGGAAGGGATAGTGAGTTCCTGGGAGGGAGGGGGGAAATGGGGTAAGGAGAGAACATCTGAAATGTAAATAAAATTTCCAATTAAAAAAAAAAGTATAAAAAAATGAAAAATAAAAATGGGATACAGAGCTAAACAGAGAACTCTCAAAAAAGAAATCTCAATTCATCAGGGAAATACGAATCAAAACGACCCTGAGACTTCACCTTTACTCCAATCAGAATGGCTAAGACAAAAAACTCAAGTGACAGCACAAGCTGGTGAGGCTGTAGGGAAAGGCGAATACTTTCCAGTTGCTGGTGAGACTGTAAACTGGTACAAACAGCCTTTTTGGCCGTGGGGCGGGCCCGTTGCTGGTCTGCTCCTGTGGAAACACACGGATCCTGAGACATCTAGGGGGACCCACTGCACACAGAGCAGAGGGTAAGTCACCTTGCCCACTAGCCCAAAACCCAGAGTTACAACCGGGAGCCAGGTGGGGTTTAAGGAATAGCAGGCACCCAAAGCCCGCCCCTCCGGACTATAACTTCCTGCCCGGACCGTGTCGCTCTGGATGGGGCAGGCCCTTGTGGTCGCTTTGTGAAAACAGGCTGATATCTAAGGGCCCAGACCAGACAAGGGTAGACCTTCCCATGCCAAAACCAGAGTTACAACCGGGAGCCTGGGGTTTAAAACTAGAGGCCACCCCAAAGCCAAGCCCCTCCGGATATAACTTCCAGTGCACCCGGGTCCTGGTTGCTGCAGGACCGGCCCGGTCGGCATCCTGTGCGACAAACACGGTCCCTGGGCCATCCTTGGGGACCCTGAACACGGTAGCACAGGGCCAACTGGTCACACGGGGAACACCTGTCCTGGACAAACCACTAGAGGACATACTGCATCCAGTGCAGGGACTATAGCTGGTCTGCGCCTGTGGACATCGATCCTGAGACATCTAGAAGACTATTGATCCAGAGCAGAAGGAGCTTAGATCACAGAACAAGAGACATCTGGAATCCGAGGAAATCTGACACAACGACAAGAAAATGGACAATGACAATCATCAGAACAATGGGGGACAGGAAAACTCAGAGTCAACCAGATGGCGAAGGACACGCAAAGAACACAACAAACAAGAAACCAAATTACTCGACATCATCAGAACACCCCACCATAGCAAGCCTTATACTCCATAATCACAGGAATAACAAGGATCAGAATTAAAATCACTTCTACAGTGATGATGGCAGGATTTTAAGAAGGACTAAGTAATCCCTAAAGTAATAGGAGAACACAGGTAAAACAGAAAGCCTCAAAAAGGGAAGAAAAAAAACCTTTAAAGAATTTCAAGAAAACACAAAAACAGGTGAAGGAATTGAAAAAACCACCAGGATCTAAAAAAGGAAAAGAAACAATAAAGAAATTTTAAAAGGAGACTACTGTGGAGATAGAAAAACATAGGAAAGAGATCAGGAGTCATAGATGCAAGCATCACCAACAGAATACAAAGGATAGAAGAGAGAATCTCATGCACAGAAGATACCATGGAAAACCTCGACACAACAGTCAAAGAAAATGCAAAATGCAAAAGCTCCTAACACAGAAAAATTCAGGAATCCAAGATGCAATGAGAAGACCAAACCTAAGGATAATAGGTATAGATGAGAGTGAAGATTCCAATCTAAAGGGTCAGTAAATATCTTCAACAAAATTATAGAGGAAAATTTTCTCCAACCTAAAGTACAAGACACCCATAAACATACAAGAAAGCCTACAGAACACCAAACAGACTAGACAGAAAAGAAATACTCCCGTCACATAATAATCAAAAACAAAAAGCACAAAACAAAGAAAAAATACTAAAAGCAGTAAGGGAAAAAGGTCAAGTAACATATAAGGCAGACCTATAAGAATTACAGCAGACTTTTACCAGAGACTATAAAAGCCAGAAGATCCTGGTCTGATATCATACAGAACCTAAGGGAACACAACTGCCAGCCCAGACTGCTATACCCAGCAAAACTCTCAATCACTATGATGGAGAAACCAAGATATTCCACTGACAAAACCAAAATTTGCAACAATATCTTCCCACAAACCCAGCACTTCAAAGGATAATTGATGGAAAAAAGCCAACACAAGGAAGGAAACTACAACCTAGAAGAAACATGGAAGTATCGTCAACAACCTCCAAAAAAAAAAAAAAAAGGTAGCTACACAAACATAATTCCACCTCTAATAACAAAAATAACAGGAAGCAACAATCATTTTTCCTTAATATCCCTTAACATCAATGGAATCAATTCTCCAATAAAAAGACGTAGACTATCAGACTGGATACATAAAACAGGACCCAGAATTTTGTTGCATAACAAGAAAGCACTCAGTGACAAAGACAGACTTACCTCAGAGTAAAAGGCTTGAAAAACAATTTTCCAAGCCAAAATGGTCCCAAGAAACAAGCTGGGTAGCCATTCTAATATCAAATAAAATCGCTTTCAACCAAAAGTAATCAAAAAAGATAAGGAAGGACACTTCATACTCAATCAAAGGAAAAATCTACCAAGATGAACTCTCAATTCTGAACATTTACGCTCCAAATGCAAGGGCACCTACATACATAAAAGAAAACTTTACTAAAGCCAAAGCACACATTGCACCTCACACAATAATAGTGGGGGATTTTAACACCCCCGCTCTCTCCAATGGACAGATCGTGGAAACAGAAACTAAAACAAAGACACACTGAAATTAACAGAAGTTATGACCAAATGGATTTAAACAGATATTATAGAACATTTCATCCTAAAGTTAAAGAATACACCTTTTTCTCAGCACCTCATGGTACCTTCTCCAAAATAGACCATATAATTGGTCACAAAACAGTCCTCAACAGATACAAAAAGATTGAAATAATCCCCTGCATCCTATCAGATCACCACGGACTAAGGCTGGTCTTTGATAATGACAGAACCAAGGGAAAACCCACATCCATGTGGAAACTGAACAATGTTCTACTCAATTGATGACTTTGTCAAGGAAGAAATAAAGAAAGAAATTAAAAACTTTCTAGAATTTAATGAAAATGAGGAAACCATCATACCAGAACTTGTGGGAGTCCATGAAAGCAGTGCTAAGAGGAAAACTCATAGCTCTAAATGCCTACAAAAAGAAATTGGAGAGAGCACACATTAAAACTTGACAGCACACCTGAAAGCTCTAGAATAAAAAGAAGCAAATGCACCCAAGAGGAGTAGGCGTCAGGAAATAATCAAACTCGGGCTGAAATCAACCAAGTAGAAACAGAAAGAACTATACAAAATTCAACAAAACCAAGAGTTGGTTTTTTTGAGAAAATCAACAAGATCGATAAACCCTTAGCCAGATTAACCAGAGGAAAACAGAGACAGTACCCAAATTAATAAAATCAGATCTGAAAAGGGAGACATAACAACAGAAACTGAGGAAATTCAAAAAATTATCAGATCCTACTACAAAGGCCTATACTCAACAAAACTGGAAAATCTGGATGAAATGGACAATTTTCTAGACAGATATCAGGTACCAAAGTTGAATGAGGAGCAAATAAACCATCTAAACAGTCCCATAACCCCTAAAGAAATAGCAGCAGTCATTAAAAGTCTCCCCACCAAAAAAAGCCCAGGACCAGATGGTTTTTAGTGGAGAATTCTATCAGACCTTCAAGGAAGACCTAATACCAATTCTCTTCAAAACTATTCCACAAAATAGAAACAGAAGGAACACTACCCAATTCGTTCTATGAAGCTACAATCACACTCATACCTAAACCTCACAAAGACCCAACAAAGAAAGAGAACTTCAGACCAATCTCTCTTATGAATATTGATGCAAAAATACTCAATAAAATTCTAGCAAACGAATCCAAGAACACATTCAAAACAATCATTCATCATGATCAAGTGGGCTTTATCCCAGGAATGCAGGGATGGTTCAATATTCGAAAATCCATCAATGTAATCCACTATATAAACAAACTCAAAGAAAAAAAACCACATGATCATCTCATTAGATGCTGAGAAACCATTTGACAAAATCCAACAATCCCTTCATGGTAAAAGTCTTGGAAAGATCAGGAATTCAAGGCCCATACCTAAACATACTAAAAGCAATATACAGCAAAACCAATAGCCAACATCAAACTAAATGGAGAGAAACTTGAAGCATTCCCACTAAGATCAGGGACTAGACAAGGCTGCCCACTCTCTCCCTACCTATTCAATATATATTGGAAGTCCTAGCCAGAGCAATTAGACAACAAAAAGAAGTCAAAGGAATACAAATAGGAAAGGAAGAAGTCAAAATATCACTATTTGCAGATGATATGATAGTATACTTAAGTGACCCAAAAACTCCACCAGAGAACTCCTAAACCTGATAAACGACTTCAGCAAGGTGGCAGGTTATAAAATCAAACTCGAACAAATCAGTAGCCTTCCTCTACATGAAAGATAAACAGGCTGAAAAAGAAATTAGGGAAATGACACCCTTCACAATAGTCACAAATAATATAAAATACCTCGGGGTGAATCTAACCAAGCAAGTGAAAGATCTGTATGACAAGAACTTCAAGTCTCTGAAGAAAGAAATTGAAGAAGATCTCAGGAAATGGAAAGATCTCCCATGCTCATGGATTGGCAGGATTAATATAGTAAAAATGGCCATCTTGCCAAAAGCAATCTACAGATTCAATGCAATCCCCATTAAAATACCAACTCAATTCTTTACAGAACTTGAAAGAGAAATTCTGAAATTTATTTGGAACAACAAAAAACCCAGGATAGCGAAAACCATCCTCAACAATAAAAGAACTTCTGGAGGAATCGCCATCCCTGACCTCAAGCTGTACTACAAAGCAATAGTGATAAAAACGGCCTGGTATTGGTACAGAGACAGGCAGGAAGATCAGTGGAATAGAGTTGAAGACCCAGAAATGAAACCACACAACTATGGTCATTTAATCTTTGACAAAGGAGCTAAAAACCATCCAGTGGAACAAGGACAGCATTTTCAACAAATGGTGCTGGTTCAACTGGAGGACAACATGCAGAAGAATGCAAATCGATCCTTTCCTATCTCCTCGTACAAAGCTCAAGTCCAACTGGATAAAGGACCTTCACATAAAACCAGACACACTGAAACTAATAGAAGAGAAAGTGGGGAAGACCCTCGAATACCTAGGCACAGGGGAAAAGTTCCTGAATAGAACCACCAATGGCCTATGCTCTAAGATCAAGAATTGACAAATGGGACTTCATAAAATTGCAAAGTTTCTGTAAGGCAAAGGACACTGTCAATAGGACAAAACGGCAAACCAACAGATTAGGAAAAGATCTTTACCAATCCCACATCCGATAGAGGACTAATATCCAATATATACAAAGAACTCAAGAAATTAGACTCTAGACAACCAAATAACCCTATTAAAAAATGGAGTAAGGAGCTAAACAAAGAATTCTCAATTGAGGAAATCCGAATGGCCAAGAAGCACCTAAAGAAATGTTCAGCATCCTTGGTCATCAGGGAAATGCAAATCAAAACAACCCTGAGATTCCACTTCACACCAGTCAGAATGGTTTAAAATCAAAAACTCAGGTGATAGCAGATGCTGGCGAGGATGGGAGAAAGAGGAACACTCCTCCATTGTTGGTGGGATTGCAAGATGGTGCAACCACTATGGAAAACAGTCTGGGGTTCCTCAGAAAATTGGACATATCACTACCTGAGGACCCAGCTATACCACTCCTGGCTATATATCCAGAAGATGCTCTAACACATAACAAGGAAATATGCTCCACTATGTTTATTAGCAGCTTTATTTATAATAGCCAGAAACTGGAAAGAACCCAGATGCCCTTCAACAGAGGAATGGATACAAAAAATGTGGTACATTTATACAATGGAATATTACTCAGCTATTAAAAACAATGAATTTGATAAATTCATATATAAATGGATGGGACTAGAAAATATCATCCTGAGTGAAGTAACCCAATCACAAAAGAACATACATGGTATTCACTCACTGATTACTGGATTTTAGCCCAGAAGCCTGAAGTACCCAAGACTCAACTCACAGACCACAAAAAGCTCATGAAGAATGAGGACCAAGTAGGGGGCTTCAGTCCTTCTTAGAAGGAGTAACAAAATACTCAAGGGTGCAAATATGGAGACACAGTGCAGGACAGAAACTGAAGGAGGGACCGTCTACAGACCATTCCACCTGGAAATCCATCCTATGTGCAGGCACCAAAGGCAGAGGTTGATGTGGATGTCAGGATGTACATGCTGACAGGAGCCTGATATAGCTGTCTCCTTAGAGGTCTGCAAGAGTCTGACATACTCAGAGGCAGATGCTCACAGCTAACCATTAAACTGAGCATGGAGTTCCCAATGGAGAAGACAGAGTGAAGGCTGAAGGAGTTGAGAGGATTCGCGACACCATGAGGAAAGCAACAATCCCAACCAATCAGATCCCCCAGGGTCTAAGCCACCAGCCTGGGAGTGCTTAGGGAGGGACTCAAGGCTCCAGCTATATAGGCAAGGGAGCTATATATAAGTGGGAGAAGAGATCCTTGGACCCATGAAGGCTGGACATCGTGGGGGGGGGGATACTCGAGGGTGGGGAGCTGAGGTACAGGGGAGGGTGGGTGGGGGTACACCAACGTGGAGGCAGGAAGAGGGGGGAAGGGATAGTGAGTTCCTGGGAGGGAGGGGGGGAAATGGGGTAAGGAGAGAACATCTGAAATGTAAAAAATAAAAAATTTTTCAATTAAAAAAAAAAAACTGGTACAAACACTCTGGAAATCAATCTGTTGATTTCTCAAAAAATTTCAAATAGTTATACCTGAAGACCCAGCTATACTGATCTGAGGCATATATCAAAAGATGTTTCACCATACCTCCAAGGAAACATGCTTCATTATGTTTTATGGAAGCAACCTATGTGTCCCTCAACCAAATAATGGATACAGAAAATGTAGTTCATTTATACAATGGAATACTATTCAGCTATTAAAAACAAGCACATCATGAATTTTGCCAGCAAGTGAATGGAACTAGAAAATATCATTCTAAGTGAGGTAACCCAGACCCAAAAATGACATGCATGGTATGTACTCACTGAGAAGTAGATATTAGCCAAAAAGTACAGAATGCCCAAGATACACCCTACAGACTCAAAGTAGTTAAATAAGAAGGGATGCCCAATTGAGGATGCTTAAATACTACTTTGAGGGGAAACAAAATAGTCATGTGAGGCAGAGGAAAGGAGGGATCTGTGTGGGAGAGGGGAGGGAGAAATAGGGGGAGGATTGGGTATAGGGAGAGATGAGAGAGAGAGAATGAAAATATCCAGCTGCCTGGAGTAGGGGATAGGGCCTGTGGGGAATCTCTAGGAAGTCTCAGAGACCTGAGATAGGGCAGGATCCTGGGACTCAATGTGGGCTACCTTAGCTGAATTGCCCAACAGTGGAAATATTGAACCTGAAAGACCACTTTCAGTTGCCAGACAGGACGACCAGTGGAGGGATGGGGACACCAATCCACCTACAAAGTCTTCAAAACAAAATTGCTCCTATTTAAAAGAAATGCAAGGACAAAAATGGAGCAGAGACTAAAGGAATATCAAACCTTGACAGACCCAACTTGGTATCCATCCTTTTGGTGGGCACCAATCCCTGACACTATTACCAATGCTATGTTGTATTTACAGACAGGAAATGTCTGTAAATGTCTAGCATGGCTCTCCTTTGGAAGATTCTACCCAGTAGCTGACTAAGACAGATGCAAATACCAACAAGCAAGCATTAATGAAAATGTTGGAAACCCCTATGGAAAAGGACTGAAGGAACTTAGGGAATGGCAACCCCACAGGAAGACCAACAGTGTCAACTATCCTGGACCCCTGGGGTGTTCCAGAGACTGAGCAATGAACCAAAGAATATACATGGGCTGGTCCTAGACCTCCGGCACATACGTACCAGAAGGGTGCCTTGTCTGGCCTTAGTGGGAGAGGATGAGCTTAATCCTGTAGAGACTTGATGCCCCAGCCTGGAAGGATTGACACCCTCTTACTGGTAAAGGGGAAGGGGGAATAATGGAAGAATTCTGTGAAGGAGAACTGAGAGGGAGGAGCATTTGGGATATAAAGAAGTAAAATAAATAATTAATAAAAAATCAACAAAACAAATTACAGTTCATAATAGTGAGGATTTGGAGTAGGACGGACACTCATTCATTACTGGTAGGAGTACAAGCTTGCATAGCCACTATGGAATTCATTGTTGCAATTCCCCAGGATGCTGGGAATAGATATTCCTCAAGATGTAGATCTACTATCCATGGCTTTTATTCAAAGCACATATCATCTTACCACCAGAACACTTGGTCAACCATGTTTATTGCTACACTATTCATAATAGTCAGAAATTGGAAACAGTCTAAATGCCCATCATCAGATGAACTAATAAAGAAAATGTGGTATAGGTACTCAACAGAATATTACTGTTATTTAAAAAAAAAACATGAAATCATGGAATTTTCAAGTAAATGGAAGGAAAGCAATCATTCTAAGTAAAGTAACACAGACTCAAAAGTTGAACATGCTGTATATTTATTTATATGTGTGTTAGCTGTTAAGTCTTAGATGAATAGACTACAATCTGTATAACTACAGAGGTTAAGTATAGAGTAAGGGACTAGGTGGGAAGGAAGAACCTTCCTAGAAAAATAAATAGAAAAGACAGTTATGGATGCATTTGAGACAGGGAAGAAGAGTGGAACATGAGGATCAAATGAGTAGGGAATAGGAGTATATGAATATGAAGAGGGACAAAAAAACTAAGTCATTTGAGTGGCCATGTGGAAACCTGATGCAGTAGAAGCTTCCAAAAATACATGAAAATATATAAATGGAATCACTAAATAATAGGGGAGACGTAGTCACAACTGGTCATCTCTTATCACTGAATACAGTATACAGTTCTGGGCATGGGGGTTACATCTAATTGAGTTGTTAGCAAAAAGAGCCACATGGAAACCCCAAAACAAGCCAGGTTATTTCCAAGGGTATTTGTTGCTCTCCATAAACTGATGATAAGTCCCTATTTCTGGACAACATCTACATACATATTTGAACACAGAAAAGCTGAATTGGTGCCTACCTAGAACCTTCACCCCTGATGACTAGTGTTCATGTTACTGGAAAGTACTCTGCATGTTACTAAAGGAAAAAGGTAAACACTAACCCAGCTACAATTATTTTGATCTATAATAGTGATCTGCCTGCAAGGAATCCTGCAATAGTGGCACAAAGCTTCTGGGACCAACCTACCAATATCTGACTGGATTTCAGGACCTCTACATGAGATGGAACCTATCCCCCATTTGAGTGGTCAGGAACCTAGGACCAGATAGGTCAGGAACCCAGTTAAAAAAAATACTACTATTCTGCTAAAAGAACCCACCAATTACATGACTTTGAATTACTGTACTCATAGTTCAGTGTCTTACTCGGCCATCATCTGAAAAGCTTCCTCCAGCAGTATATGGAAACAAATATAGAAACACATAGCTGGACAATGTGCAGAGAGTGAGAGATCTTGAAATAATCTTAAATGATATGTCTCCATCAGTTCCTTCCCTCATCACTCAGGGAATGCTGTGGAAGTGGAGTCAGGAAGATTGTAAGAGCCAGGGCAGATGGAGGATACCAAGGAAACAAGGCCAACTAAATACAGCAGAACAAATATAATATGAACTCATATTGATTGTAGCTTCATGCACAGGGTCTGTGCAGGTCTGTGCCAGATGGGGTTCCAATTTCGAAGAGGGGAAGTAAATACAAGACCGTATCCCTAACTTAAAACTTATTTCCAATTGATAACTGCTCACAAATGAAAATTTATTTTACTTCAAAAGAATTTCACAGGGTATACAAACCACTCTAAGTCCAGCCCCATACTCAGAAGAAGATAGCCAACATAAGAATCTCAACAGCCAATGGCATTTAAGGAGGTCATTGGTCTCATAATGCTTTGTCAGAGCTTTTGGGTTTTGTTGTTGTTGTTTTAATCTTACATACTCTTTACATTCACATTATGGTTTCTAGTTTATATTTTTATGGGATTTCCTTGTGTATGTGAATATGTGTATCTCTGGTCTATTTGCATTTCTTGAGCTTTTTCTTTTGTTCTTTTGCTTTGTTTGTTTGGTTTGAGATATTTGATCTTATTTATTATTTAGTTTTTCATCTTCCTCACTCCTATTGTAGGTCTTCTTTCCAAATTGTTCCCATTCTATTCTCATGTCATTTTCAAAATTAGATTCTACAAGTGAGAGAAAGGTTGTTAACCATGAAATTTTAATTTCGCTTGAATTTGGGATAAAATTCTAACCATATGATTTAGTCACTGCATGACTTTGGCAAATTAGAACTCTGAGTACAGTCAAAATATCTTTAAGTAGAACTACAACTCTAAATTAAATTTCATGCTATTTCATAAGGATACCATGTGATGAGATATAGAGCCCTAGTAAAGATTCTGCTCCCATGATGTGAATTTACCTACCTGCTCTGTGGGCTCATAATGACAGCAGGATGACACACAGCCAAACCTTCAAGGAGATGAGGGAGGTCTGTCTTCTGTCTCATGAAAATGACCAACTACATATCCATAAATAGCAAGGAGTAGTACAAATACACTATCAAATAAAAAATTTTAAACGATTGCTGTTTTAATAATAGAAGGTGCCAGTGAGTGAATATTCTGAGAAGGATACCTTTCCAGCAACTTGTGTTTTATGTAACAAAACATTGATTCAAACATGTGTTCTTGGGAAGAATTACCAAGGACTATTTTTATAACTACACCATGGCTAGTTTAAACAGTTTTCTTGCATATAATCTCTAAAACATGCTCTAGTAAAATACTTATTGCTACCTCCTTCTCTGAATTTCTTTCTAGGACACAAAAAAGGCCAAAAGCCTTTTTCTTTTTTTTTTTCTGCCAAACATTCTCTGTGTCTAGAAATCTCCCTTGGCAGTCAAGACAGTGTAGATTTCCATGTCTGAGCATACATAATACCTTGGAAACTGTGAAAGCAGCTGCCAGCCCTATGCCTGGCACACACCAAGCTTTAAATAAATGAGAGGATAAGAAGCCTATTGAGAAATGTATCTATTAATATTTAGAGAGCTATAGCTATAATTTGAAGAAAGAAATACAAATGAATCTTGCTTAATTAATTTTTTATTTCTGACACTATCATTCTTCTAGGTGGCTCCAAACTGAACTATATAACTTTTGGTTTTTTTTTTTTTTAAAAAAAAAAAAAAAAAAAAAAGCCTTTCATGAAAAAACCTTTCATGAAAACTTGAATTTTCATTCAGCATATTTTTATATTTTCTTTTCTTCACCAAACTCTTCTTAGATTTCGTCATCCCATTCCACCTGACTTCATACTTATTTTCCTCTCTTAATAAAATAACAAAGCCAAAAATAAAACAAAGTAAAACACACACACACACCACAAAGGCAGAGAGTTCTTTTTCTACTGGCCAACTATTCTAACGCATGCACCCTACCCTGGAGTGTGCTTTTTATATCTAGAATCATTCCACTTATTTTCCTCCTGTACCAGCTATCAACTGAAAACACCTTCTTGGTTATGGGGAGAAGAGCATGCTCAAGTCTTGCAGAAGTTCAAAGTAGACAAAGTCCCAGCAGGGAGAAGAGGAAGTAAACACAAGCCCATCCCTAACCAAAAGAATTTGATTCTTGCAGAAGAAGGTATATGTTGTGGGGATGGGGAGTGATGTATGTGGAAATTAGTTTCAATTAACTTAGGAAATGAAGAAAATTATTTCAATTGAAAACATCCCTCTCATTCAGCAACTCCTTAATTCAATAAATATTAATTACAGATTTCTAGGTAATATGAAAGTTGTTAAATATCATGCCCAGTGAAATATCCTTAGCCCACATCTTAGTCTGGTGAAGCTATAAATATTCAAACACATATTATTCAAAAATTACTGAAGCAAAAGTAGAAGTCTAATTTCAATGTACATAATACAAAAGATTTTGCAAAATGTGCTTTTCATATAAAATTATTATTATTATATTGATCCCCTTCTTAATCTTCATTTTTATTATTAATATTTAAGAGTAACAATAGAATATATCATAATTCAGTTCTGAATATTGGATGGTCCAACTTTTCATTCAAGGTTAGTGCTAGTTAGGCCTTTTACGTATTTATCAGCCACAAATTAGACAAGTCATAGGATTGTTATAAAATAATGAGAGACAGATGTTTACAGTTTGCTCTTCTCTCAGGGTAGCTAAATATTTCTTTTCTGTCAGTTAATAATACAACATCAAAACTGCTGCTCCTCATCAGTTCTAAACGTCACATGCATATAAGTTTGTAATTTGTGATGCATTAGTTATGTTTCTCATCATGGTGACAAAATTCCTGACAGAAACAAGTTGATGGAGGAAGATTAAGCTCAGTGTGAAGGTATAGTCCACAATGGTAGGTAAGTCAGGAAAGCCTGGTCACACCCATCTGTGGTCAGCAAGCACGCTGCAAGCTCTGCTCAGCTGTCTCCTTTTCTTGCAATCAGGATCCTCGCTTATGGAATAGTGCTTCCTGCTTTTACAGTCAACCTTTCCACCTGACTCCTGTGGTTGTTTTTTTTTTTTTTTTTTTTTTTTTTTAACCATAGTATAAAAGTATGTAGTTTATTCTGTCTACTATGGTTTTGCCCAAATATACATCTCATTTTATTTACATAAACCCTTGCTTTGTGCTGACTTTCCTAGTGTTGTTCAAGTGTCTCAAACTGAATTATGTTCTTTTTTTCCTCTACTTATTTCACTTTATTTTTCCATCTTTGAAGAAAATTCTTCCAAGATGTTTTTAATTTTTGATGATAAGATTTATCAACCACTAGAAGCCAGGTCAAAAACCTATGTTTTGATCCAGTGAGATGGCTCAGTGGTTTAATGTACTTGCTACCAAAACTGAGGATCCAAGTTTAGTCTGTGGTATCCACATGAAAGAGAACAAAACTGGTCTCTGTAAATTGTTTTCTGATACCCATGTAGACACACAATGTGGCAAATCTTTCCCCCCAAAGGAATGAAAAACAAATAAATAAAATTTAAAACTGGATAAATAACATTGACATCTATGTTTCACAATCTGGTTTCAGAACATGAGTTATTTTTACAGCACTTAATATTGTTAAGTATCAAATAACAATTTGTATAATAATTTGAAAATGTGTTTGTAATACCTCTTCATCATGCCAGGCCATTGGATGTTTATTTTAGAACTGTAGACATCGAATTTTGCTTAACACAGAGTGTACCATATAATGAAGGTTAATATATTTTTTATGGTATAAAAAAAATTAAGTGACTTCTCTAGCAGAAATTAGTTAAACATAATGAAGCAGGTGCCTTTTTATTTAATAAATTTGATTCACATGTATATGTTGTGTTAAAGCAAACTTAACTTTAAAAATTGATAATTTTCCTACTTGAGCATAAAGTAATGATGTTTTGAATAATTAGTTGGCAACAGAGCAAGAAAGGTTAATAAGAAACTTGCATTTATTTCATTTCTCTCTTTTCAGAATTTAAAATGTTCTTTATCTTGAGTTATATTAGTCAAGACAGACTAAGACAAATATTACAACTAAGACACTAAATCGTGATAAAATAATTAATAGAACCAGATCAATTTGAAGCATTTTTTAAAATTAGGAATGGGAATATATATATTACATTTCCACAATAGTAACTGTAAAGTTGATGATGGTAATCTTTTAGGCTATACTTTCACAATTACTTGATAGACCACCTGATTTTAATCTCACTAATAATCATGTTTAAAAAGGTAAGTATGAGACATAATTTTAATATTTTGTACTACAATATTTATAGTGATTATTGCCAAATGAGTTATTTATATCTTTAAAAAATATTGGCAGTCACTAAACAAAAATATTGACCAAAGTACATAGTTAATTTTAACCTCAAATGATTCTTTGGGAATTGATGCATAAATTAAATGCTTGTTCAAATCTACTAAACAATTTACACAAAATTTAAATATGACATGAGATATCAAATTTATTTTACATTATTTAAAAGTATTTTAGGTGTTTATGGACAGTACCATTTGGTATACATTAGTCATAAAATTCTTAGCTGAAGTATGCTAAAATAAATTACAAAGTTTCACTTTTCTACTAATATCATCAAATTAAAACTTGTGTAAGATACTCTCTAACTTCTTTTACAAAGACTATAAAAAAGTATCACATAGTAATAAATACTAAGAGTATATTCTGGGAATTTCACTTTTTAAATGAGAAAACTGGAAAAACACATGTTAGGATTCTGGTTGAGAATCTTCCAGATATTGTAGTACTCACTGAAATGCCCCCTGTTTCATGGAAATTTATGTAGTTCATTCACTTAGAATCATAATATAATCTTTGTGGATCCTATCAAATATTTATTATTTTACCCACAACCATTAAAACACTAGTATTACTTTCAAAGAGTATTGGAGGTTGTTATGTAATAATATCTTGTTGATATTTTACCAAAAGAAAATTAGATGTTAGAGTCCTTATTAGTTGACTCTGGCATTCTTTTCAAGAATTATTAGCAATTTATCATATATATGCAAATTAAACAGAAAAGCAAGTAAATACTGTCCTTAAGGAAGAGAAACCTCCAATTCTCCTTTTATTAATGAAGACTTCATATTTTATTTATTTTATGACATATGAAAATATATGTCTTCATGTATTCCTCAGAATATTTATACACTTTCTAGATCCTACCTCAGAAGTTGGCAGAGATTTACATGACTTTGTTGTTGGAAAAAAGTACATGAATGAGAGGGATATATTCAGGAATTTGAAGAGTATTTTTCTTAAACTGGGCTAACAGTTATTTAGTGTCAATTAACTCAAGAAAGAGTACATATTTTCAGCAAAATGTAGGGAATGGAATGTCTGCTCTCCATCCATATTATTTGGTTGAATTTGAAACTAGCTTGTCTTCTCTAAGCTATTTTGCTTTTTTTCCTCACAAAATAATACATTGCATTAAAATTATCTATATTCCAGCATGTATTGTTGAAATACTTTTTCTACAACTGCCACAATTAATTAGTGATGTCCTGGCAAAATCATCAACATAGGTATCAGACAAACAGTCCATTTTTGTTTTATAATTCTCAATGACATGGCATGCTTCCGAATTTTTAGGTTCAAAACAATACTCCCCTTAAATATATGTGTTTGGTCTTCAGTTAATATTGGGAAAGAGATTGGGTAGATGTGTTAATTAATTGCTGGAGTCATAATGCAAGAGCAATATTGGCAGGAAATGGATTCATTTTTAAGTTATTAAAATATTTAATTTATTTATTTACATTCCAAAAGCTACCCCCTTCCCAGTCCCCCCTCCCTGACTTCTTCACCCTCTCTCCCTACCTCTGAGAGGATGCTCCCCCAACCTCCCACCCACCCCTACCTCACCCCCACCAGCATCCCTGTTCCCTGGGACATCAAGTTTCGACAGGATTAAGAGTATCCTCACCCACTGAGGTTATACTAGGCAATCCTCTGGTACACATGTGCCTGGGGCCACAAACCAGTCCATGTATGCTCCTTGGTTTTTGGCTTAGTCTCTGGGAGCTCTGAGGGATCTGGGTTAGTTGACACTGCTGTTCTTATGGGGTTGCAATCCCTTTCAGCTCCTTCAGTCTTTCCTCTAACTCTTCCATATTGGTCCCCAACCTCAATCTTATGGTTGACTGTAAGTATCTGCATTTGTCTTAATCAGTTGCTGGTAGAGCCTCTCAGAGGAAAGCCATGCCAGGCTCCTGTCTGCATGCCCAATATGGCTTCAGTAATAGTGTAATAGTATCATGATTTGATGTGCGTGCATGGGATGGACCCCAAGTTGGGCTGGTCACTGGATGACCTTTCTTTCAGTCTCTGTTCCATTTTTGTCCCTGATTTTCCTTTAGACAGAAACAATTCTGTGTTAAAAATTTTGAAGGTGTGTAGGTGGTCCTCTGCCTCAATTAGGGACCATGTCTACCTACTGGAGGTGGTCTCTAACAGTTCCATTTCTCCACTGTTGGACATTTCTTCTACTGTCATCCTCATTAGTCCTGGTAGCCTCTCACATCCCAGATCTCTGGGACCTTCTAGAGGTTTCTCCTGCTCCTTAACCCCAACATGGAGGCCTAAAAAAGCCATTATATGAAGCTGTAGAAGTGACCTGGAATTCATTCCAGACCCAAAGATGTTGGAGATGCCAGAGTCATGCTATTTCTGCCAAGGAGAGTTGCACACAGGGAGTGGAACCAGCCCAAAATAGAGAAGTGTGTTGTAGTCAACACAGCTAGAAAAATAGACCCTTCTATGCCCTTTGATATTAGTCAGAAGTACAGGATTTAGAGTTTTCCCTGCTATGTTTTGGTCTTTCTTTCATTCAATTTTTTCTTACCATGTCCTCTTTCTACCCTTTTGGAATGGTAATATATATTTTATGACTTGGTGTGTTGGAAATATATGATATGTTTTTTTATTTTTGCAGGAGATTAAAATAAGAGATTGCCTTGAGTCTAAGAAGAAAATGTGGACTTTTAAATAGCATCAAGAGTCAAAGATTATAGTAACTTTTGAAGTTGTACTAAATGAATTTTTGCATGATGAAATGGTCATGAAAACCAGGCAGTGGAATATTTGGGTTTTAGTGATAATAGTCCCAGTAGGCTTTTATGTCTGAATGCCTGGTCTCTACATGGGAGTCCTGTGTTGGAAGAATTAGGAGTTATGTCCCTGTTAGAGGAGGTGTGCCACTTGGATAGGCTTTGAAGTTTCAAAAGCCAATGCTATTCCCAGTTCTCTCTCTCTCTCTCTTTCTCTGTCTCTCTCTTTCTCTCTCTGTCTGTCTCTCTCTTTCTCTCTCTCCTCTGTGTGTATGTGTGTGCTGTGTGTGTGTGTATGTGTGTGTGGTATGTGTTGACATTCTGCTTGCACCATGCTTGCCTGCATTCAGCCAGTTCTTTACCATGAGATTCCAAACCTCTAGAACTAGGATTCCCAAGTAAATGATTTCCTTTATAAGTGACTTGGTCATCCTATTTTGTTATGGCAATAGAAAAGAAACTAAGACATTCTTCCCGCCTCACACTGAACTCAATCTAGAAAATCCCTCACAAATATTCCCAGATATCTAATTCCAAGGTGACTATAGAGCCTATGAAGTTAGTAATAAATGCATAAATCATGACACTTCACAGTAGACATGCTTTTTTTAAAAAAAAATTGGATATTTTATTTACATTTCAGATGTGATCCCCTTTCCCCATCCCCCCACCCAGGAACCCACTATTCTGCATCCCTCTTCCTGCTTCTTTTTTGTTTTTATTAGAAACTTTTAAAAAAAATGTTAAAATGTTAATCAAAGGCTTTATAAGTTTGGTAATGCTCAATAACAAGATGCCCATACAAGCAGAAGTGTAACTCAATACCCAACCTAGATATACTATCTTTGACTGGTGGAGACAGATGAACATTTGCCTCCATGTTCCCCTACCCTCCCTCTCATCTCCTAGCTCCTCCTCTTCCTCTCCTTACTCCTCCCACCTTAGCTCCTCCTACATATCACCCTTCATGTCAAGAAAAAATTTTTTCTCTCAAAATACAATTAGAGCATAACTATACCAATTTGTATCAGTAAAGTACAAGATAGACCTAATACCCAGTCCATCATTTTGTTGACTAACCAGAACCCCTGTCATCTCTCCTAAATAGAAGACTTAGTTCTGAACCTGGCTTTTTTCTTGGCTTTAGAATGAATGTCAGCTGAAAACCATCCTCTCAAGTCTTTTCTCTCAAAGAAAATAACCGGGATTGGCTATGAGACTATAAGTATTCAACCCCGTCAGAAATTCAGAATGACTGAATTAACTGAAATTATGGGAAGCACAAAACATAGCTTCTAAAACTTAGCCAATTTATAGAGACCACTGAACACCTGGACAGTCCCTATACTACAAAACATTGGAGCATCCGATCTTCAGCCTTCTGGCCCAGGATCATCTGACAGACCCAGTGATGCAGAATTATTAAAGGCTGATTACTCTGTCTTGGCAGATATAATCAGTCGACTATTCTGCAAGTGTGTCCTTTTCAGGACAGTAATTTGTCTGTAGATGAAAAGAGGCAATTTTTGCCTAGTGGCTATCTCACCTCAACTGGAGTTACTCCAAAGATGCTCAATTTCTTCTTAGAATCCAAGACAGGAAGCTGTTAGGAGCAGACAGGTCTCTAATCAAAATGAACCTTAATACAAAAATGTTTGTAATGTCAATTCTGTGGACTTCTGATGTTTTGAAAACCAACTATCCATGTAATGCAATCTGGACTGTTGTCTGTTAACTCCTCTCAGCTATTTCTAAACAAAATATAGAAAACACCCTAACAATAAACTCAGAGCCATGAATTTGCTATAGGCCCTTAACTCACAGGCTAACCATCTCAAATCAGTTAAAAAATAAAGTTAAAGAAGGACTGGGTCTAAGCCTTGTATTCCTAAATGTGTTATATAGGCACAATGCCTATGAGAGTAACAATATTAATCTCACTTCTATATCAATGAGAAACTCATACTAATGAAAACCTTAAATTTAAAATCAAAGTAAATTTTCTACCATTTAAGAAATTATAACTGCCGGGCAGTGGTGGCGCATGACTTTAATCCCAGCACTTGGGAGGCAGAGGCAGGCAGATTTCAGAGTTCAAGGCCAGCCTGGTCTACAGAGTGAATTCCAGGACAGCCAGGGCTACACAGAGAAACTCTGTCTCGAAAAACCAAAAAAAAAAAAAAGAAAGAAAAAGAAATTATAACTTCAGCTTAATAACAATTATAAAGATTTCTACCAATAGGTTAATAGGTTATGGCTATGCAATTAATCCTAGCTATTTCTCCCTGTTCCAACAAAACTTTCCCCTAGAAAGACAGCCCAATATTAATCACCTCAGTCCCCAATCCCAGGGAATAGGGCACTGACTCTTCATTAACTTCTTCAAGCTGATTAAGGACATTGAGATATTAGAAGAAGGGTGGAGGGGGAGAGTAAATTGATAAACCTCTGACAACTGTGTCTTCACTGCATTCAGCTGAGATTCCAGGACATCAGAGGTTTGAGCAGGTCTGCTGAGCTTGCTTGATGAGTAGATACACCAAGGCTGTGTATTCTGCAATATACAATTCTCAAAACAAATTTTAGTATCAAGATATTTTTTGTTTGAATTCTGGAATCTAGTCTTCTGGTGGCCTGTCTCTATCATATGTAATCCATATAATTCTGGGAGTTTCTATGAGGGTGTGCTCCCACCATCCGCCCATTCCTGCCTCCCTGCTCTCAAATTCTCCATCACTAGGGAATCCAAACTATCAGGTACCAAGTCACTCTACTGATGCCTGACAAGGCCACCCTCAACTACCTATACAGGTGCAGCCATGAGTCCCTCCCTTTGTGTTCTTGGGCTGGAGGTTTTAGAATGGCTATTCCAGCTTGCTTTTTAGGACCATTTTCTTGGTAAAATTGCTTTCCAGCCTTTTACTCTAAGGTAGTGTCTGTCTTTGTCACTGAGGTGGGTTTCCTGTATGCAGCAAAATGGTGGGTCCTGTTTACTTATCCAGCCCATTAGCCTGTGTCTTTTTATTAGGGAATTGAGTCCATTGATGTTAAGACATATTAAGGAACAGTGATTGTTTCTTCCTGCTATTTTTGTTATTAGAGATGGAATTCTTTTTGTGTGGCTATCTTCTTTTGGATTTGATGGAAGAGGATTACTTTCTTGCTCTGTCTAGGGTATAATTTCCCTCCTTGTATTGGAGCTTTCCCTCTAATATCCTTTGTAATGCTGGGTTTGTAGAAAGATATTGTGTAAATTTGGTTTTGTCATGGAATATCTTGGTTTCTCCATCTAAGGTAATTGAGAGTTTTGCTGGGTATAGTAGCCTGGGCTGGCATTTGTGTTCCCTTATGGTCTGTATGACATCTGTCCAGGATCTTCTCACTTTTATAGTATCTGGTGAGAAGTCTGGTGTAATTCTGATAGGTCTGCCTTAATATGTTACTTGGCCTTTATCTCTTACTGCTTTTAATATTCTTTCTTTGTTTTGTGCATTTTGTGTTTGATTATTATGTGATGGGAGGTATTTCTTTTCTGGTCTAGTCTATTTGGCATTCTGTAGGCTTCTTGTATGTTTATGGGCATCTCATTCTTCAGGTTAGGGAAGTTTTCTTCTATAATATTTTTGAAGATATTTATTGGCCCTTTAAGTTGGGAATCTTCACTCTCATCTATACCTGTTATACTTAGGTTTGGTCTTCTCATTGTGTCCTGGATTTCCTGGGTGTTTTGTGTTAAAAGCTTTTTGCATATTGCATTTTCTTTGACAGCTATGCCAATATTCTCTATGGTATCTTCTGCACCTGAGCTTCTCTCTTTTAGGTCTTGTATTCTGTTGGTGATGCTTGCATCTATGACTCCTGATTTTTTTTCCTAGGTTTTCTATCTCCAGGGTAGTCTCCCTTTGTGATTTCTTTATTGTTTCTACTTCCATTTTTATGTCCTGGATGGATTTGTTCAATTCCTTCACCTGTTTGGTTGTGTTCTCTTATAATTCTTTAAGGGATTTTTGTGTTTCCTCTTTAAGGGTTTCTACCTGTTTACCTGTGTTCTCCTCAAATTCTTTGAGAGTGTTATTTATGTCCTTCTTAGAGTCCTCTATCATCATCATTAGAAGTGATTTTAAATCTGAATCTTGCTTTCCTGATGATATGGGGAATTCAGGACTTTCTAGTGTGGAAGAACTAGAAATTAACCTGGGTTGCTGATGCTTATCTTCTTGTGCTTGTCTTTCACCATCTGGATCACCTTAGTGCTACCTGCCCTGTCTCTTACTGAAGCCTGTCTTTCCTAATATCTTGGTTGTTTCAGAAATGTGTGGGGTAGGGGTTACTACTGGGGTTAGAGCTGGGGCCCAAGATCTGCTCAGTGCTGGAGCCCAGACTCGGAGGAATTAGTGCTCAGGGCCAGGAGTGAATTCCTGGGTCCTAGTGGGTCCCAGTTACTTCCTGTTTGGGGGATGGGGTGCTGTCTCCTTACCTAAGATACTTCCTGGGTTAGAGCTCCTGGAAAGCCTGCTTCCTCTGGTATTTGTGAGATTGGTTGGAGAGCAGCTGCCAGGGATCTCGTCAGTGCTTGGGCCCAGTGCTCCAGGCCAGGAGTGAATTCCTGGGTCCTAGTGAGTTCCAGTTACTCCCTGTTTGGGGGAGTTGCTGTCCTTACCTAAGATGCTGTCTGGGTTAGAGCTCTTGGGAGGCCCACTTCCTTTGGGTTTTGTGGGATTGGGTGCAGAGCTACAGCCAGGGTTCTGCTCAGTGCTCGGGCCAGACCGGAAGCCATAGAAGAGCTTTAAAGGAATATACTTTATATCTGGTTTATTTCTCACATGTTTTTGTACACAAACAGGAGAAAATGAGCAAGTTTACACTTCAGTAACTTTATACCATGACATACTGCTTTATCATAAGCCCCAAAGAAATGGAACTATCAATGAAACCCCTTAAAGCTTTATATATTAAACCCAAATAATATTTTTTTCTTCAAATTGTTTACTTTAGGTATTTTGTCATAACAAAAAATGTTACAGCATATTTATTGTGTGACAGGAAGGAACTTAAGGATAGAGAATATAAATCCTTACATGTGTATTAGCAGTGTTGAGCAAGTGTTTAGACATTTAGTGGGTACTTTATGAAACACTTTTAAGAGTAAAAATATGTTACTTCTTCACTTTATGGTTGATGTATTAGAAAAGAGATCTTAATATATATAATACTCTAGACTTAATAAAAATATCATCCTGAGTGAAGTAACTAGACACAAAAGACCGTACATGATTTGTACTCACTAATAAGTGCATATTAGCCCAAAAGCTCACAATGCCCACAATGCAACCCACAGACTATAGTGAACTTAGGAGGAAGAAAGACCAGGGTATGGATGCGTCAGTCCTGCGTTGAGGGGGTGAGGGCAGGATGATCACATGAGGTAGAGGGAGGGGGAGACCTGGGAGGAATAAAGGAGAGGATGAAATAAGGGGGCAATATCAGGTATTGGGGGATGGGAAAGAGGTTCAGAGTGTCAGAAAATTGAATAAAAATATGTAGCAGTAGGGATGAGTAACTGGGGAGCTACTGAAGGGTCCCAGATACCTGGGAAGCAAGAGGCTCCCAGGACCCAGTGGGGATGACTTTAGCAAAAATGTATGCACCACACACCAAAGTGGAAATAGAACCTGTAGAAACCACCGCCAGTAGATAGGCATGGTCCCCAGTCTAGGGATGGGGCCACCCACCCATCTCAAAGTTTTAAACCCAGAAATGTTTCTGTCCAAAGGAAAGATGTGGACAAAAAATGGAGCAGAGACTAAGGAAGGACCATTCAGGTACTGCTCCACCTGGGGATCCATCCTATCTATAGACAACAACCCCTGACACTGTTGATGTTGCCAAGAGATATTTGCTACAGGAACCTGATGTGACTGCTCCTTGGGAGGTTATGCAAGCAACTGACCAATGCAGATGTATATGATTAGAACTGTCAGACTGAACCCTAAGACCCCTGAGGGGGAGCTGGTAGAATTGGAGAAGGAGCAGAAGGGAATTGCAACCCCCTAGGAAGAACAATGTCAGGGTGCAGGACCATCCAATGCTCCCAGGTACTAGACCACCAACTAAGGAGTATATAGGGAGGGAGCCATGGCTCCAGATACATATGTACCAAGGGATGGCCTTGTCTGACATCACTGGTAGGTTAGTCCCTTGATCTTGTGGAGGTTTGATGCTCCATCTTAGGGGAATGCTGGAGCAGTGGGGAGGGAGGGAGGGAGTGGGTGGGGGAGCACCCTTATAGAGGCAAAGGGGAGGAGAGAGAGGGTGGACATGGGATGGGGGTATGTGGAGAGGTAACTGGGAAGGTAGATATTATTTGAGATGTAAATGAATGGAATGATTAATAAAAAATACAATTATATCTCTGATAAAGTAAATTCCAATTTACTTTTAATTTATTTAATTATGATTTAATTACATTTTCCTTACTGTGTCGACATAGCATTAGTTGACACTGTTGCACAAGAGAAAAATCTGGGTACTATTCAGATTTATTTAGAAGTATCATATCTTTCATTTTTTAATGTAACTACTTAATTTGTCCCTTTAATTTCCTCCCCCATCTCTTCCCATGTACGTCTCCTACTACATTCTTGTCTCAAATTTAAGGCCTTCTTTTCTTTAATTGTTAGTTTGCGTGCATGCGTGCGTGCATGCATGCCTATGTATGTGTATGTGTGTGTATGTGTTTGTGTGTGTATTTGTGTACATGTGTGCATATATATACATATAACCCAAATACATAAATGCAACCTACTCAGTTTGAAAAATGTGAGTTATATGTTTATGATTTTAGGGCTGTCCACTTGGACAAGGTTGGACACTCTTCCCTAGGAAGATTATTTATATCACTCTAGACAATCCTTTGTTGCCTGTAGTTCCTTGTCATATTTTGATGAGATAAATAGAATTTTTTGAAAATGAGATGCAAGTGTCTGTATTTGATTCTAATGTAGAACTATATTTGAAAAACACATTTGCAGAATGAGTTTACTTAATTGATTTATCTTCTTAAATTTTCAAATTTTTATTTGTTAATTGTTACTGTGGTTCATTACTATGTTGAAGCTCACATGTTAACACAGAGCACACATAGAGCTCAGAAGAAATCTTTGTGGAGTCAAGTTTTTTTTCTGAGCACCAAGTGCCTTTCCTACTGAGCCATCTCATGGACCCTCGCTAATCTATCCTAAAAGTCAGAATTAAACGTAAAGAATTGATAAAAATGAAGATAATTGATTTGATCAGTTTTGGAATTTCTGAGAGAATAATGATTAATATTTGGGTTCCTTAATCCCAATAAATTAAAGACTATTTTCAAACCACAGGGGAATTGTAAATATGTCTTAGTCAGTGTTCTATTACTGTGAAGAAACCATAACTATTAAAACTCTTATGAAAAAAAATTTAACTGGGGCTGACATATAGCTTGAAACTGTCAGTCCATTATCATCATGGCAAGAGCATGGCAGTATGGAGGCAGACATGATACTGGAGAAGTAGCTGAGAGGTAAATCCTGTGTGACAGGAGAGAGAGAGAGAGAGAGAGAGAGAGAGAGAGGACTCTGGGCTTGATGTGGGCTTTTAAAACCTCAAAGCCCATTCCTAATAACACACTTCAATAAGACCACACCTTCTAATCCTTCCAAATAGTGCCAGTCCATAGTGAACAAACATTCAAATATCTGTGCCTACAGGGCCCATTCCGATTGAAACCACCACAAAATGTTTTTCACAGTTCTATAATAGGAAAAAATATATATTAAACATGAAAGAAGTTCCCTGAGATTTGGAGGTCTCCATCTATAAATGAATCAAGCATATTGGTTTCTCATCTATTACAAAGCCCAGAATAAGGCAGTTAATCTACACTTTGTGTTCAGCCCCAATATTATCTAGAACTGATTTAATAAGTGTATTGAATTATTAGTTTAAATATTTTCTAAAATATACAACTTTTCAGTTGAGAAAGTATACCTTTTAATCATCATGAAACAGACCATTGATAGATATAAAAATCCTTTGTTTTATACTTAAGAACTTCTATTAAGTAAGAAAAATAAATCAACTCTTATTAGTTTCAGCAAAAAATTTTTCTTGGCTCAAGTTCTTTAAATTGAGTCAAGTTACCAAAATTACTGCCCATAGCCCACACAAATAATTCCAACAATGCTGGCTGCTGGAATGGCTCTGTGAATCATATTTAATGGAATAATGTTGATTTTGTGAAATCTTTGAGAACTGAAGAGAACTATCATAATTAATTCTAGGTGTCAGATACCTATAAAGAAAAAATGAAAATTTTATGGTGTAACCCCTTCCACAGAAAATTGTTGAAAATCTCCCTCTGACCATTACATTTAATCTTCTGGGTTTTTTTCATATTTGTACAACTGTTAATTGGAATAATTACCTCATACCAGAATGATATATTTCTTGGCTTGTCATTTCTTCATGTATACTTTAATACTTAAAAAAATACATGTGGCTGTGAATATTTTTTAAATAATTAAAATAAGAAATGTAAGGTTAAAGGTTACAAGAAATTCAACAACCTGTCTAAAATCAAGGCTGTATCCTGTATTTCTTATTTCAGGGAATTCTTTTCTATTCCTCTATGTCATAACCAGAGACTTCGTTAACCATATTGCTTCTTTTGTTTATTGGCATACTAGTAATTTTTAATTTTGTTTACAATAACAACTTAATGATATTAATTTATAATAGATTAAATACAACCATAAGTTGAAACTTCTGTAGTTGAAGGCATAAGAAATGATGTTAGTAATGTGAAAGTTTACCAAAAGAAATAAAATTCTGGGATCAAAGATAGGTCTAAGCCCCCATTAATAGTATCATCTTATACTAGTCATGACTTCCTTGAGTTATAGTTATTTAAAATTTAATAAGGTCTATGAGCAGAGTTTTTCTGTTTTATTTTCAATTTATAAATATTAATTATATGGCTACTATTATCTTAAGAACATAAATACCATTAAATATAATCATGTTATTTTAATTTTCCTTTGAAATACTACAGGCATCAGATAAATATTTTTCTTATAGTGAATAGATATTATTACTATGATTCAAGCATGTTATATGACACAGTTGACTCTAAGAAAATTAAATCATTCCAATAGTCCCACAGGAAATCTAAGCTACCTAAAATTATTATTAAAAGCCAAAATTTCCTTGTGAATTTTTACAACAAAGTCACAACCTCAAAACACAAAATAAAGCTTTATAGTTAATTGTTGGTTCGGAAATAAAGATCATTCAGCCAATAATTAACATGACCTGTAGAACCTGAACTTGACAGTGGAAAATGAAGGTCTGCTACCTTAGGACTCAAGGATGAGCTTGAACATATTTCCACCAACACCCCAGAAGAAATTTTGACTTTAGCTTTATTGCACTAGGATAAAATTTGAGGATAAAATCAAAGATTTTTATTTATCAAACTTTCTCCTATTAAGTATATCATTTTAAGCCTTTGCTTGTTACAATAGAACTTGAAAACTAATGAAACCAACCTTGACCCCAATTTTCTTTTGGTAAAACCAGTAGTTTAGATGGACACTACACTGGAAATTGTTATTAAAATGAATAAAATATATTTTCCATGTTAGAGACTAGTATGGCATTCATTCAAGCTTTCTTTGGGCAAACATTATCTAACTCATTCCCTAAAAAGGGTAAACTATTCCACTTCAAAACCATGCCAGAAGCTCTTATTCTAATGCAATTTTGTATGAAATAATCCTCATTCCTAAATTTTTACTCCTTGTTTCCATACAGCGATAACTATCATAATTAGTGCATATTTCTCCTATATTTCCTAGCACTCCCACTGCTTCTACCTTTTTAAAAAATATTTTCATAGTAGAAAAACGGGAAAAGATAACATTATTTAATTTAATATAACCTTTCTGGTTCCAATGAGCCAACAATAAAAGATGCTTAAATCACAAAGTATTGTATTTCCAAAGTATCATACATGTTCCAAATGTATCATACATGAGATACATGCATTTTACAAGAGCAATCTATGAATATAATCTTATCTTTAGTTGTAGGCTAATGCAAACCTCCTACAATCATCAGGATGCAAAGGAATAGTATAAGAACAATCTTTAAATCTATAATAATTTTATATGTATTTTTTGGAATGTCAGCTGGAGTAGGTAATCCAGGTTGTAATGCTCCCCATAAGTTCCATAGTTTCATTAACCTTTTGTAAACCTTTCATTAATCTCCTGATTTTTTCTCAATTACAAATATGGATGAGTGCCAGGGGAAATTAGAATCTTCAGCTTGTGATTGAATTGCAAACTGCCAATGTTCCATTATATATATATATATAAATAAAATTTTATATATATATTTTGAAAAGTTTCTTTTGCAATATCCCAGAACATAACCATAATTTTGGAAGGCTAACCAATTTTTAACAGTGTAAACAATCCAGTCTCTCTAAAATCAATACCAAGTGCTTATTTTCATGTTACAAAGTTTGGCACTAGTTCTTGTATATGGATGCATGAATGAGCAGCTTTTAATACCTCATAAAAGGAACATTTCTTTCAATCCTATCTTTTATAAGTCTGATTTCTAGGACAGGGATTACATAAAATATTATCCCAATAAATAAAGCAGATAAACTTTATTTAGTGATATCTTTAGAGACCTGTTTCCTTGGTTGGCTCGTGCCATGTGTTATTGACTCCAATCCTGAGTTAATCATTTTTAAGCCAACTTTCTGTTACCAATGTTATAAATCTTTAACCATACGCAATAACTTATAAGTCAATAATGTATAACCAAGACATACAGAATATGTTTATATACTTAAGAACGGTCAGAAACTAACATGAACTGGCTACACACATTAACTCGTTTAGACTAGACAGAGAAATTTTCGTACTTTTTCTAGCTGTAATTTCAAGAGAGGAGCACCTTGCCACCTGCAGAACCCAAATGTTTCAGCAGATAAACTTTTAACCATTTTTCTTTTGAATATGAAACACAGAGCAACAACCAAACAATGAAATGAAACCATAGACATATTCTGACAGACATGGACAGACTGGCACACCAAGGACAGACAATAGACAGAGAAGGAAGAGAACCAGATGTTCCACCAAAGAGACCCAGAATCGGTACTAGGCATTTCCCCAGTGGAAGCCAGAGAGAAAGCAGGATGTCTTCTGAACTCCTCTTGACTTTAACATATCTCTAAGCATATGTACAAAACACATTCTTCCATTACCTTGTCCCATTTTTACACAGTGTACTCACTGCTGTTCCAAAAATTTCCTTTGCACGTGCTTCCTTTTCCTGTGGTGTCCTTCATTGCATCCTTTGTACTCAAGCACCAAAGTTGAAGGTGCCACCTGATCAAGCCAGCTCAGCCAGTCAACAGAGTCTCCATGAAAGGAATGAGGATAAAGAAAGAAAAGACAGTTAGACAACACTATAGTATGACCCCAGAAAGAGCTAAGGTACGTTTAGTTTCTTCCAGTATGCTTTCATATCATTCTAGGTACATGCTAAAAATATGGTCCGTCCTAAAGCATAAACAAAGGAGTCAAGGAACAAACAAGACATAAACAAATGTCCTGAGGTCACTGTTTCTTGAGACTTATCAAGGTGATCAAGATTCAAGGAATACGTTCCCCAACTGTATTTCTTGAGATTACTTCCTTGTCCTAGCCCAGTGTTAACTCTTCTCACCAAATTCCTAGAAGCAGTTCCAAGAGCTCTCAATACTTGCTCTTTTAAAGGTCTCTGTGTCTTTAAGAGAGATTATCTGATAAAGTATACAGCATTTTCAATAAAAAATAAAGACTATAGAACTTTCAATTTTTAGTACCAGTAAAGATAGATGTATCCAAATACCTACATCATTTAATACAAATATTTAGTTTTATATATTCGTGTTTCAAAGCTATCATATAAGTGGTACCTCAGCTATTTGTATATACATACAACTAATCTAGAGAGGAATATTTACTAACACTAGTCAAATTTTCACTTATACTTTGAAATTTTTCTTTCAGAAGTTTTAAAGACCAATACTTTTCATATATTTCTTTTGTCTATTTTGAGTTGAATGTGTAATGTGTGGGATATGTCTGAAGCTTATATTTTTGCATTAGAATATCTTACTATTCTTTTAGATTTTATTTATGAGATTGTAAAGTGATTACATTTCTCTCTTTCCTTTCTACCCTCTAGTCCCTCTATGTACCCATCTCAGTTCATCTTTAAATTCATGATCTTTTTTTTTAATTGCTATTGAATGCACAGAGATGTATATGTATAAGTATAGGCATATACATATGTATTTCCTAACATAACCTAAACATAACATTCCCTAAATATAACCTGCATGGTTGTATAATGTTTCATATATATATATATGTACACACACATTTTCAAGGTTAACCATATGGCATGACACTAGACAAATAATTGATGTGCTCTTATTTGGGGAAGACCACATGATCAACTTCTCAAAAGAGGACTTTATATTATGTATTGGGATTTTAGTTAGGTGGTCCTTGACTCTTGTAGAAATAATGATCAGCCAAGATTTTTAAAGTTAATTAAAACTACATATGTATATTTAGACTTGAAATTATATGTATTATAGAGTGTTTTGTTAAATAGTTAATAGTATGATTCCTCATGTCTTTTTGAGACATCATTATTGTTATTTTATCATCTTACATTTTTTTTATTTACCCTTCTCTACAGAGCCTCTTATTCCTTGTACATTTATGTATCCAGTAACAATTACTCGAAACAGGCTTTAGTTGTAGCAGATCAAGGAGGGATATGTTTAAGTCTGGAAAAGTGAAAGCAAAGGAAGAAAAGTTACAATAATCTAAAAAATTAAACTGAACTGTATGATATTATAATGCAAAAATATGAGCCTCATATATATCACACCTTACACATTGTTAACTTAAAACAGGTCAACGATTACTTTTATAGCTGTCAGATCCAAAGTAAACTCCAATATCTCAACCCTCAAAAGCAGTTATAATATGCAGAAATAAGCTATACCTGGACAATGGAAGGATTTTTGTTACTTAGATAAAAGTCAACATTCCTCAGAAATGTGTAGAATTTGGTCCCATCTAACAAAAGGAGTCATTTTCCTTATCTTTGGCAGAAGGATCATATGATTACCTTTGGTATTCATCACCATATCAAAGTTCATGATACCCTCCAGGCTCCTTCAGTATCACTGCACCCCGTATTTCAAAGTCCATGCTAGCATTTTAATCCTTCTCACATTCCACAAACCCCAAAGTCCCTCTAGCTCACAGCTTCCCTCCCTCTAGCTACTCATTCACTTTATGACCCTATGACCCTGATATTCTCAATATACTCTCTGTCTCTTTGTCTCTTGTCTTTCTCTGTCTGCATCTTTCTCTGTTGCGGAGATGATTAGCTCACAGGGGCATGGGTTCCTGTTGGGCGGTTGTGGTTTCCATGGCTCTGAAGAGACTGGAGTGTGGGAATTTTGACTGAGTTCGCTTTGCATGACACTGGACAGGTGCTGGGCTGTGAGTAGCCACTGAGGCGCCCTCGAGTGGGGAGAGAACTCAGTCTGAAGTTCTTCGGGAGACAGGAGCACTTGAGTGGACCCCAAGGCTGGTGGTCTCTATTTGGGGCATCGGACAAACAGAGACTGGCCCGCAGCTGAGAGGAATGAGGGTGAGGAAAGCCCTGACTGCCCTGAGGGAAGAGACTCGCACTAGCTTGACAGGGTAGACTAGCTTGGTTGAGTCGGTGGTCCCCGTGACTGGAATGCAAAGAAGTCCTCCAGGGAAGATTAGACACAGCTTGGTAGGTAGTTGAGACCTTCTCCATGGGTTCCCCATGGTGGGCCCCAAAAGACACGAGGAAGTCCATGATTCCAAAAGGGTTTATTTTATGGCAGGATGTAGATGGATCTGGTGGTACCCCCACTTAGGTCAGGGCAGACCTGATTTAAATAGGGAGGGAGGAGGAGGGTCTGGTAAAGGTCATCTCTGGATGGCCTTTCTTTCATGCCCTGCTCCAATTTTGTTCCCATGTTTCCTTTAGACAGGAATAATTGTGGGTTAAAATTTTTGAGATGGATGGGTAGCCCCATCCCTCAATTGGGGGACGTGCCTATTTACTGGAAGTAATCTCTCCAGGTTCTACCTCTCCTTTGTTGAGTATTTCAGCTAATATCCCTGTTGGGTCCAGGGAACCTCTTGACTCCCTGGTGCCTGGGTCTTTCTAGTGACTATCCCCAGTTTCCCATCCCCCAGTACTACATATTTCAATTCATTTTCCTGACCTGTACTTTAAGAAACTATAACAGAAGCATTCATGTCAACTATAGTCCTGGGTTCTGCAATTGGTCACATGACTTTAGCTGATATTCATAACTACCTTCCTCTACTACCCATTCTGTATTTCCTCCACTATGACCAAGAACCTCAACATATCTTGATTCTTTCCCAGAGGAGTGACCTGTACCTTCATTCTGATGAGTCCATGCCTTTTCTCATCCAGCTGATTTAGGTTGTTGTAGTTATTCATTGGCTTAAATCACAGGACATGGTAGCACCAAGAAATGTTAGATTGGAGAAGCAATCCAAATTTCTCATTGCAATCTGGATCAATCACTCCTCCTAACAGTTATTCCTTTCTTATCTTATTGGTTTACAGGCATTAGAAGCCCAAAGTGGCCATAGGGAAGTCTAAGTATCTATTTCAATGAAATGTTTGTTGTTGCTCCAAGTAGGAGCACTTACCACTGGAACCAAACCTTTCAGGCCAGAACAGCTTAAGATTATGGGAACAGGAAGAAAAATAATTCCTAGTGGGTCACTAGGGCTGATAACACCAAGCTCATGATAGTTAGCTCAGGTCATGAGGTAACTTGGTGGCCCATTGTCAAACATTGAGTTTCCATTAAGACCCAATACCATTCCAAGAGTTGTCTTTTAAATGGAGAATAGTAGTCTGCAGATGGACGGTAGAGCCTTGCTCCAAAGGCTACTTCTGTGGTTCACCTATACAGTCCTGCCAAAGGCTCCAAGCAGCGTCCTCATCTGCCACTGCCACCTCAAGTAATATCAAGTCTGCTGGATCACATGGTCCAAATGGTAGAGCAGCTTGGACCTACTGAAGATCCTACTCCTGTTCCAGGCTGTAAATAAAACTACCAGCTTTGTGGGTCACATGATATATAGGTTGAAGTAACACACCCAAGTGAGGAATTTATTGGTCATAGAATCTGAACAGTTCCACTAAACATTGTGCTTCTGTCTGGTGGTGGAACGGGCCAGGTTAAATTACTTATCCTTCACCTTAGAAGGAATTCTCTTCATGCTCCACAACACTGAAGTCCTGAGAATTTTGTTGGAGCTAAAGACCCTTGAATTTTGGTTGGATTTATTTTCTATCCTCTGATAAGCATGTGCTAGTATGATGTCCAAAGAGGTTGATACCTCCTGCTTACTTGGTCCAATCAGTATAATGTACACACCAATGTGATATTTTGTGGAAAAGGAATGAGAGTTAATGTATTTTTTTTAAAATAAAACTGTAATAGGTATGCTGCTGGCCTTGGCTAAAGAAAGCAAATTACTTCTGGTGATCCTTATGGACAAATATTGAGAAAAAGGAAATTTGCTGGATCAATAGCTGCATAACATGTATCAGGTATGTATATGGTATGTACAATAGTGGCATACTATGCATGAATTATGCATTAATTTTCTCAAGTAAGGATGTGATTCAGGGTTTCTATTACTATGAAGACATGCCATGACCACTAAAATTCTTATAAAGTAAACCACTTAATTGGGACTGGATTACAGTTTAGAGGTTTATATCATTGTCACAATGACAGGAAACAAGGCAGCATGCAGCAGACATGGTGCTGGGGAAATAGCTGAGAGTTCTACACCCAGATCAGCATCTAGCAGGAAAAGAGAGATACTGGGCTGTGTTGGGCATAGCAGACCCTGGGTGACACACTTCCTCCAACAAGGCCACACATCCTAATAGTGCCCATTCCTACTAACCAAACATTCAATTTATAACTTTAAAGGACCATTCCTATTCAAATCACAAAATTCCACTCCATGACCTCCATAGGCCTGTAGTCATATTATAATGCAAATACACATTCAATCCAACTTCAAACATCTCCATAGTTTCAACACTGTTTAAAAATCCAAAGCTCAAAGTCTTTTCAGAGACTTATGGCAATCTCTTAACTGTAAAATCAAAATCAAATCCAGCTCACATGTTTCAACAATTGACAGAAAACACATTGCTACTTGAAAGGGAGCACATTTAGGAAATACTGGACCAAAGTAATGCCAAAAACTAGCTGGGCAAACTCCAAATTCTGCATCCCCATGTCTGATGTCAAAGTGTTCTTCAGATCTTCAACTCTTTCCAGATTTGTTGATTGCAACACAGTTCTCTCTTGGGCTGGTTCCACAATTGATCTATAGCTTTTCTTGGCAGGTATAAATGCTCTCTTGAGCACCTTAGGGTTTCCAAAGCAATCCAGGCTTTGCCTTCACAGTTTAATGCAATTGTCTCTCTGGAGCTCCATGCAGGGTTACCCCTGCTACGAACCCAGACTTGGTGGCTTTTTAGAGTAATGGAGAGACATTCCATAACCCTTTGTATCCTTGACTCTAAAGCTAAAACCACGTGACCAAAGCTGCCACATTCTTCTGTAATGAACATGGCTCCATCATTCAAATCCATTTTCATCACCTTTCTGATGTTGATGGTTTCTTTCACTGCCCAAACTTGGCTATACTGGAACATGATCTATAGAACAGTCTAGGCTGGAACTCAAAGATCTGCCTCTGCTTCTGCCCCTGCCCCTTCCCTGCACTTGCCCCTACCTCTGCCTGCCTCTTGAATTAAAGGCAAACACTGCCACACACAGTCCTTAGATTTTCTTTAATTCCTTTCCATAAATTGGAAGTTTAGATGGGTGGGAACTTGCCCTGAGGTCACCACTTCCTATATTCTTGTTACTATTCTCCTCAAGCTGTACATTTTCTTTGTTTCCTTGTTCAGTACCTTTCACTATAGATCTGCATAACTGTGACCACTAATAATTAAGCAACATAGTCTATATAAGGTTGTCTGGAAATCTTCTCTGCCAATGTGATTAATCCAAAACTCTTCAACATAATGTCAGGCAGATTTCTTTTTTCTTTCTTTTTTTTTTTTTTTTTTTTTTATGATGACAGAAATCAGACACATTCATTGCTAAAATGTGGTAAGAATGATCTCTATGGCACATGCTCATATACTTCTCCTCTGAAATCTCTTGAGTCAGGCTCCCACAGTTCAATCATTTTGAGCACTACTCTTTCATGCTCCAATTACTATGGTCCATTAAGCCCTACTTAAAGCACTCAACTACTTTTCTAATCTAAAATTCTAAAGTACACATTTCTCCAAAGAAAAGCATGGTCAAGCCAATCACATGGTACCATGATATTAGTCAGGGTTTTCTAGAGTAATAAAAATTATAGAATAAATATCTATATCTACATCTATATCTGTCTATATTATAAATATATCTATATCTATGTATATCTATATATATCTATATCTATATCTATATCTATATCTATATCTATCTATATCTATATCTATATATCTATATCTATCTATCTATCTATATATATATATATATATGGGATTTATTGGAAAAAATTGTCAGATGTAGTTTTGCTAAGCCAACAATGAGTGATTAGAAACAAAAAGTGTAAGAATACAGTGGTTGCTATATTCACAAGGCTGAATGTATCAACTGGTCTTCAGTATATACTGGAGTCCCAAAGAAGTAGGCACTATTGCCAGTGAAGGGATGGATGTGGAAACAAGATAAAGACAAGTAGGCAAAGAGCAAAATCTTTCTACTTTTAAGTCCTTATATAGAATTTCAGAAAAAAGTATGGCTCATCTCAAGATCTGGGTCAAAGATTTGGGTCTTTCTGTTTCAGAAGTCCAGACTACAAGTGGATTCATCCACTTCAAATGGAGCAAAAAAAAAAAAAAAAAAAAATTCTCACAGGTATACTCTCCATTTTTGGATTGTAGTTCATTCCAAATATAGTCAAGTTGACAACCAAGAATAACCATCACAACTTTACTTCAACCCCCTCAGAGAATGCTGCTGAATATGACATTTAAAGTGCTTAATGAAAAAAAAAAAAAAAGAATTTCCCTGATAGACAAAATATCAGCATCAAGGATTAGCCTTAAGGCTATCTCCAAAGAATGTGGGCAACAACAGATTCCACCTGGAGATGACTTTAAGTGTGGCAATTCTGACTACTTGGTAAATAACTGCCCTATGCCTTGCTTGCTGCCAGAGCCTGCCCAAGCTGCAGACAATGTTGGGTTTACTACTCTACTCCATATTCACAGTGTAGGTCAGTATTACCAAGTCTCTCCTCCAAAGAAAAATCTCTGAGACGTTCATTGATTAATGCAGCCCAGTTTGACAACTGAAGTCACAATGCTGTTCTTTATGACAGATGATCTCTGCCCCTAGCAAAGCCATTTAGATCTCCATGGAAGAGGCCAAGATCTTCCAGGTAGTAAGTCTGTCATTTTAGTTAATACAGAGGCTCTGTGGTTTACACTCTCAGGAACTGTGGAACAGTCTGGCACAGGATTCTTCTAGTTTCCATCTACACCCTGGAGTCAACCCTGTGCCATAGCTCCCCATACCCAAAACTTGCATAGAGATAGCTGGTCTCCCAGGAGTGCTGGCATACCTAAGATTACAGACTCATGGGAGGTATAAGCTACACTAAGAGAGAGCCAGGCTAGCTAACACCAGAGATAACCACATGGCACTAGAACAGCACAAGAACACAAGGAACAGAAACAAGACTGTTTGGCATCATCAGAACTAGTTATTCCACCACAACAAGCTGTGGATACCCCAATATACTGGAAAAGCAAGATTCTGATTTAAAATCACACCTCATGTTGATGATAGAGGACTTTTAAAAGGACATAAATAACACCATTAAAGAAATATAGAAAAACACAGGTAAACAGGTAAAAGCCCTAAAAGAGGAAACACATAAAGCCCTTAAAGAAATACAGGAAAACACAACCAAACAGGTAAAGGAATTGAACAAAGCTATCCAGGATCCAAACATGGAAATAGAAAAAATAAAAAACCACAAAGGGAGACTAAGGAGATAGAAAACCTAAGAAAGAGATCGGGAGTCATAGATGCAAGAATCACCAACAGAATACAAGAGATAGAAGAGAGAATCTCAGATATAGTAGATACCATAGAAAACATTGGCACAACTGTCAAAGAAAATGCAAAATGCAAAAAGCTTCTAACCCAAAACATCCAGAAAATCTAGAATACAATGAGAAGACCAAACACAAGAATAATAGGTATAGAAGAGAGCAAAGATTCCCAACTCAAAGAGTCAGTAACTATCGTCAACAAAATTATAGAAGGAAACTTACGTAACCTAAAGAAAGAGATGATCATAAGCATACAAGAAGCCTACAGAACACCAAATAGATTGGACCAGAAAAGAAATTCCTCCTGTCACATAATAATCAAAACACCAAAAGCACAGAACAATGAAAGAATATTAAAAATAGTAAGGGAAAAAGGTCAAGGAACATATAAAGGCAGACCTATCAGAATTACACCAGACTTCTCTCCAGAGACTATAAAAGCCAGAAGATCCGGGGCAATTGGCATACAGGCCCTAAGCGAATACAAATGCCAGCCCAGGCTACTATACCCAGCAAAACTCTCAATAACCATAGATGGAGAAACCAGGATATTTCATGAGAAAACCAAGTTTAAACAAAATCTTTACACAAATCCAGTCCTACAATGGATAATAGATGGAAAACTTCAATATAAAGAGGGAAACTATACCCTAGAAAAAGCAAGAAAGTATTCTTCTTTCAACAAACCCAAAAGAAGATAGCCATACAAACTTATTTCCACCTCTCACAACAACAACAACAACAAAACAGGAAGCTAGAATTGTTGGTCCTGAAAAATCTCTTAACATCAATGGATTTAATTACCCAATAAAAAGACATAGACTAAAAGTATGGATACATAAACAAGACCCAGCATTTTGCTACATATAGGAAACACACTTCAGTGACAAAAGACAGGCAGTACCTCAGAGAAAAAGTCTAGAAAAACTTTTAGAAGCAACTGGTCCAAAGAAACAAGCTGGAGTAACCAATCTAATATCTAATAAAATCGACTTTCAACCGAAAGTTATCAAAAAGATAAAGAAGGACACTTCATACACATCAAAGGAAAAATCTACTGAGGTGAACTCTCAAGTCTGAACATCTATGCTCCAAATGCAAGGGTGTCTACATTCGTAACAGAAACTTTACTAAAGTTCAAAGCACATATTGCACCTCACACAATAATATTGGGAGTCTTCAACACCCCATTCTCACCAACAGACAGATCATGGGAACAGAAACTAAACAGAGACACAGTGAAACTAACAGAAGCTATGAACCAAATGATTTTAACATGTATCTATAGAATGTTTCATCCTAAAACAAAAATCTTCTCATCAACTCATGGTACCTTCTCCAAAACTGACCATATAATTGGTCGAAAAATGGTCCTCAAAACATACAAGAAGATTGAAATAATCACTTGCATCCTATCAGGTCACCATGGTCTAAGGCTGACTAATAACAACAAAAAAACAGAAAGCCCACATATATATGGAAGCTAAACAACGCTCTACTCAATGATCAGATAAATCATCTAAACAGTTCCATAACACCTAAAGAAATAGAAGCAGTCATTGAAAGTCTCCCAACCAAAAACAGCCCAGGACGTAATTATTTTAATGCAGAATTCTATCAGATCTTCAAAGAAGACCTAATACCAATACTCTTTACACTATTCCACAAAATGGAAACAGAAGGAACACTACCTAATTCATTCTATGAAGCCACAGTTATGCTTATACCTAAACCACACAACAACACAACAACACAACAAAGAAAGAGAACTTCAGACCAATTTCCCTTATTAATATTGATGAAAAAATAATAAAATTCTCATAAACCAAACTAGGCTGAGTAGGCTTCATCCCAGAGATGCAAGGATGTTTGAATATAAGGAAATCCACCAATGTAATCCATTATATAAACAAACTCAAGGGGAAAAAAAAACACATGGTCATCTTATTAGATGCTGAAAAAGCATTTAACATAACTCAACATCCTTTCATGTTAAAGGTCTTGGAAAGATCAGGAAGTCAAGCCCATATGTAAACATAGTAAAAGCAAATTAAATACAGAGAAACTTGAAACAATCCAACTAAAATCAGGGATAAGACAAGGATGCCCACTCTCTCTCTCTCTACCCAATATAGTACTTGAAGTTTCAGTCAGAGCAATTAGAAAACAAAAGGTCAAAGGGAAATAAATTGGAAAGGAAGAAATCCAAATATCATGATTTGCAGATGATATGATAGTATACTTAAGTGACCTCAAAAATTCCACCAGAGAACTCCTAAACCTGATAAACAACTTCAGCCAAGTGGCTAGATATAAAGTTAATTCAAACAAATCAGTAGCCTCCCTTCACTCAAAGGATAAAAGGGATGAGAAAGAAATTAGGGAAATGACACCCTTCACAATAGACACAAATAATTTAAAATACCTTGGTGTGACTCTAACCCTATCAAATGAAATAACTATATGAAAAGAACTTCAAGTCTATGAAGAAAGAAATCAAAGATGAAAAGATCTCCCATTGTCATGGATTGGCAGGATTAATATAGTAAAAATAGCCATCTTATCAAAAACAATCTACAAATTCTATGTTATCCTCATCAATATTTCAACACAGTTCTTCATAGAGCTAGAAAGAGCAATTTGCAAATTTACTTGGAATAACAAAAAAACCCAGGAGAGCAAAAAATACTACTAATAAAAGTATTTCTGGGGATTCACCATCCCTGACCTCAAGCAGTATTACAGAGCAATAGTGATAAAAACTGCATGGTATAGGTAGAGAGACAGGCAGGTAGATCAATTGAATAGAATTGAAAACCTAGAAATCAACCCACACAAGTACGGTCACTTGATCTTTGACAGAGAAGCTAAAACCATCCAGTGGAAAAAAGACAGCATTTCCAACAAATTGTGCTGGTTCAACTGGCAGTCAGCATGTAGAAGAATGCAAATTGATCCATTTTTATCTCCTTGTACAAAACTTAAGCCCAAGTGGATCAAGGACCTCCAAATAAAACCAGATATGATGAATATAATGGAAGAGAAAGTGGGAAAGCACCTTGACAACTTTGGCACAGGGGAAAATTCCCTGAACAGAACACCAATGGCTTATGCTATAAGATCAACAATAGACAAATAGGATCTTATAAAATTGAAAAGCTTCTCTAAGATCAATGGCACTGTCAATAGGACAAAAGGGCAATCCACACACTAGAAAAGATCTTTACTAATCCTGTGGGAAAGGGGGCTGCAGTGGAGGAGTCCTGGAAGCTTCCACATGTCATGTTCCACAAACAGGAGAAAGTCTAAGGTTCCAGAGGCTGGAAGCTTTGGCAATGGCAGGCCCCAATGATACGAGGAAGTCCTTGGTTCCAAAAGGGTTTATTTTCATGGTGAGTGGTGGATGGATCTGGATGTACGCCCCTGAAACTCAGGGCAGACCTGAGTTAAATAGGGAGGGAGAAGTGGGAAGAGTCTGGGAAGAATGCTTAATTGGCTGCACCCTCTGACCTTCATTAGTATGTAAATCTCTAGGGCCTGAGGCCTGTAGTCATACTCTCTACCTGTGCACTTTGAGAGGGGCTGTAAAGGCCTACGTGACTGAACAATGTAGGTCTATGTAGATTAGACTGCCCGTCGGGACCCTGGGTTCTGGGGATGTGGCCAAACTCCTGCAGTTTCTCCCTTGGAGTCTCGGGGTTCCAGGCCCATGCCCAGCCAAGAACCAGGATACCCTTATGCAGTCCCACATAATCCTACATCCAATAAAAGGCTAATGTCTAATATATACAAAGAAGTCAAGAAGTTAGACTCTAGAGAACCAAATAACCCTATTAAAAATGGGTAAAAGAGCTAACAAAGAATTCTCAACTGAGAAATATCAAATGGCCAAAACATTCAACATTCTTAGTCATCAGGGAAATACAAATCAAAACAGCCCTGAGGTTCCACCTCACACCAGTCAGAGTGTCTAAGATCAAAAATTCAAGTGATAGCAGATTCTTGCTAGGATGTAGAAAAAGGAACACTCCTCCATTTTTGATGGGATTGCAAGCTAGTACAACTACTCTGGAAATCAGTCTGGCTGTTCCTCAGATAACTGGACATAGTGCTACCTGAGGACCCAGCTATACCATTCCTGGGCATATACCCAGAAGATGCTCCAACATATAATAGGGACACATGCTCCACTATGTTCATAGCAGCCTTATTTATAATAGCCAGAAACTGGAAAGAACCCAGATGTCCTTCAACAGAGGAATGGATACAGAAAATGTGGTACATTTACACAATGAAGTACTACACAGCTATTAAAAACAATGATTTCATGAAATTCTTATGCAAATGAATGGAATTTAAAAACATCATCCTGAGGGAGGTAACCCAGTCATAAAAGAACACACATGATAAGTGGATATTTTGCAAAACGAAGCTTAGAATACCCACAATACAACTCACAGACCATATGACACTCAAGAAGGAAGACCAAAGTGTGCATGCTTCAGTCCTTCTTAGAAGGGGGAATAGAATACTCATGGTAGGCAGAGTGTGGGAGGGACTTGAGAGGGAGAGAAGAGGGAGGGGAAAGGGCAGGATTAGGTATAAGAGGAGATGAGGGTGATATACAGAGGGTCAGAAAATTGAACAGAAGTATGTAGCAATGGGGAATGCGGAACTGAGGGAAGTCACCAGAAAGTACCAGATGCCAGAAAAGTAAGAGGCTCCCAGGACCCTATGGTAATGACATTAGCTGAAATACCTAATAAAGGTGAAGAGAACCTGTAGAGATCATATCCAGAAGTTAGGCAAGGCTCCCCGGTTGAGGGATGGGGCCACCCATTTATCTCCAAAATTTTAACACAGAATTCTGCTGGGAGCCTGGCCCAGCTTGGTGGGAGGAGAAGGTGATCTTCTTTCTACTTGAGGCAGCCCAGGGAGATGGGCATCGGGTAGGACCTAGGGTTAGGCTACTGTAGCTGGCCTGTTCTCTGGTATCCTCTGTTCAGAAACTGCCATTTCTGACACTTAACACCTCAGCCAGGGACAGCAGAGGAGTGGGCAAATGGGCTTTGTACTCTCTCTGCAGGCGCTGCCAGGCTCTAACTTAGGTCTGTTAATTTGAGGTTGCAGGAAGAAAAGACACTTAAAGAAGTTATCACAGTTTATTACTAAGTGTAAAAGGTTTCCTATGAAAGCTATCTAAGAGACCAAATGGAAAAGTCCTAAGTGGGGAAAGGGAAAAAATTCTAACAAAGGAAAAAATTCTAAGTGGAGAGATTCTGAGCAGGGAAGAAAGAAAGAGAGAGGAGGGAGAAGAGAGGAGAGAGAGAAGAAAAAGCAAGTGGCTAACAAAAGTCCCTTTGTCTTATACATCATTCAGAGTACATGATCACATGTTACTAAGTTCATCACAAGTTCACACCAAAATTCAAATCATAAATTGAAATAGAAGTTTACAACAGAAAATGTTTACATGCATATCCATTAGGAGTAATTATCTGACTAATCATCCATCACCTGTCTAGTTCCACAGGTTCATCGAAGGTTTAAAACTATAACTAAGAAATTAGTGAAGTTTTGTATAGATAAACACAGGCAATATTTTCTCTTCTGTATGAGCACCTATAATAAATCATGAGTTCCCTTTTAGTGACCTTTGGTTAATTGTTTTACAACCACCTTAGAATGTGCTCTGAGTCTGGTTACTATCTAAGGGCTGTTAATAGATGACAGTTGGGAGACTGGCAGAGTTCTCATAGCAGTATTGATTGTCAGAAAGGGACTTAATACCAGCCCCACTATAAAAGAGCTTAATAATCATTGATGTAATTTTAGGAATTCTTATAGGATCATCAGTAAGACTTAAGAAGTCATCTATTTGCCCATAATGCATCACTACGAGACAGTACATCTTCCTGGGTCTGCAGAGATCTGCTCCAAAAGGGTGTGCTATTGCTTAGTGATTGTTACATATATTTAATCGTAATAATAGGAAAAGCATATTAATAGCAGTGATTTTTCCTAAAATATATCCGCCACAGCCTTACTGAATGGGGCACACTTATCGAAGATTATAATCTGAGGCAAGCATTTCAGGATGATTACCTGCTAATTATTTGCTTGTCCCATTATGGCTACTGACAGAATTCTTCCTGTTTAAAGGAAATACAGAGAGAAAGAGTGGAGCAGAAACTGAAGTAAAGGTCTTCTAGAGACAGCCCTACCTGGGGATCCATCCCATATGCAGACACCCAACCCAGACACTATTGCTGACGTCAAGAAGTGCTTGGTGACAGGATCCTGATTTAGCTTTCTACTGAGAGGCTTTGCCAGAGTCTGACCAAAACTGTTGGGGATGTATGCAGCCATCCATTGGATTGAGCTCGGGAACTTCAATGGAGGACTTAAGGCAACCCCATAGGAAGAACAATAATGTCAAGGAATCTGAACCCCCAGATCTTACAGGGACTATACAACCAACCAAAGAGCTCCAGCTGCATATGTAGCAGAAGAAGGCCTTATCTGGTATCAATGGGAGGGGATGTTCTGAGTTCTGTGAAATCTTGCTGCTCCAGGGTATTAGTACTCCAGGGGAGTACTAGGGAGGTGAGGTGGGAGTATGTGGGTGTGTGTCGGAGCACCCTCATAGAAGCAGGGGTTGGGGGAATGGAATAGGAAGTTTGTGGAAAGGAAATGGAAGGAGATAACAATTGACATGTAAATTAAATATACTATCCAATAATTTTGGCCTCTAGGCTCCATTAATATTACAAGTAACTGTTACACAATTCAAAGCCCATGGTACTATCCTAATTCTTCTCACTCTACCCATCCTAAAGTCCTTCCACCTTACTGGCTTGCTACCACCTTCTAGCTACTTATTCTCTTTATAACTGGGCTAGTCCCTCCTTCTGTCTTTCTGTCACTCTGTCACTCTGTCACTCGGTCTGTCTGTCTGTCTGTCTGTGTCTCAGTTTGTCTATCTGTCTCTGTCTCTGCATCTGTCTCTCTGTCTCTCTGTGTCTCTTTCTGTCTCTCTCTGTCTCTCTCTCTCAAATACTCTCTCCACTGCTTCTACATTTCTTGCTATGCTTTCTCTATTATTTATTCCCTGCTTTTCCACCCTCTAATGGACAGGCCTGGCCATGTCCTGTCTGCTGTCCATGTTAATTCTATTTGTGTCTCTGCTCTGAACTCTTGTAAATGCTTCTGGCAGCTTACTCTCTCATATCTACAATAAAAACCTTCCCCTTAACCTTATCAAGGAATGGTCATGTTATCAGCTTACATAGTTATCAACTGTAACCTGCAAGTGTTACAGTTCAGATGGAAAGGTACTCTTGCAGTTGGAAGTCAAGCACTAACACAAAGTCACACTACATAGTATACCTCACACACAAGAATTTATGGGAAATGGAAAACATAAAAGGGTAACTGCCTCTGCTCCAGTGAGAAACAGCAGAGGACTGAGTAGAAGACAGGGCTTTATAATATTTCTTGGGGGCAGTGGGTGGTAATTTTTTTCAGGGTGGATTTTTTGAATTTAGTAAAAAATGTTTAAGGTTTATGAATTTACTGTCAATTAGCATTTTAATGTACTTTTCTGCCGCCTGGGACACAGAGGCTCTGGGGAGCCTTTGAGGGCAACCATAGCTGAGATTTCTACCAGTGGGGAGTATGGAGACTGAAGTGGCTACCTCCTGTAGCCAGGTGGAACTTCCAGTGAAGGGACAGGGATACCAACCAACCCACAAAACTTTGAACCCAAAATTTGCCCTGCCCACAAGGTGTGCAGGGATAAAGATGTAGCATAGGTTGAGGGACCAGTCAACCAATGACTGCCCCAATATGAGACCCATTCATGGGAGAGAACCAACCCCTGAAAAAATTAATAAGACTCTGCTATGATTGCAGAAAGGAACCTAACACAACTGTCTCTTGAGAGGCTTCATCTAGCAGTGGATATAACAGAAACAGAGACCCACAAGCAAACATCAAGTGAAGCTTGTGGAGTCTTGTGGAAGAGTGGGGTGTATAAGTGAGCAAGATGGAGGAATCAAGGACATAACAAGAAGATCAGCAGAATCAACTATTCTGTGATCATGGAGGCTCACAGAAACTGAATGACCAACTAAAGAGCATTATACACCTACACATTTGTAGCAAATGTGCAGCTTGGTCTTCATGTGGGTACCCTAACCTTTGGAACAGGGGCTGTTTCTGACTCCATTGCCTGCTATTGGATCCCCTTCCTCTAATTGGACTGTCTGATTGGGCTTCAGTGGGAGAGGATGTGCTTAGTCCTGTTGGAACCAGATATCTCAGGACAGATGGGGGGAGTCTCCTTCTCTGAGGAGAAGGGGTGGGGTTAGTAGGGGAAGAGATTTGTCAGGCTGAGACTGAAAGGTGAGAAAGGACATAGACTACAGTCAAAGAAAGAAAGAAAGAAGAAGAGAAAGAAAGAAAGAAAGAAAGAAAGAAAGAAAGAAAGAAGAAAGAAAGAAAGAAGAAAGAACAGAAAGAAAGAAAAGAAAAATTAGACACTGTTTCCTTGAAGGCAACCATCAAGTATGGCTCTTACACTCTTGCTGTCCCTTTTTCACAACGATCACTGAGCCTTAGGAAGTGAGTTTGGTATATGTTCCATTTAATGCTAAGCATTTTACAGTCTCTTATTCCCAGCATCTTGGCAAGTTATAGGTCACAACGTTAATCTCAGATTACTGTAAACAGTATGTTTTTATGATGATGGCTAAGAGATGCTTATCTATGAGAATAATAATAAGCCATTAGGATCAGTTGAATACTATGTTCTTTATCAGCATGATAGTAATAGGTTTTCCACGACAGTTTATAACTCTCTTAAGTTCTTGCATAATATGGTGCCAGATATGGGTTTTATCTTGTGGAGTGTGGCTTAAATTCAAGTAAAAAAATGTTGATTACTTCTATAATGTCTATATCACAATTGCACCAGTGGGCATGTATCGTCATAACAGCCATTATTGTAGCTTGTGGGGTTTGAAGAAGAGTGATGATCACTTTTCTCTTCTGGTAGCATATATAACACCTTCCAGAATTATGAAAGCAGAAAAAAAAAAAGAGTGAAAATTTCTGAACAAGACTCCATTAATTCAACTATTAAGATTAAAGTATTAGTCAATGGGATCTCATAAAATTAAAAATAAAGTTTCTATACAACAAAGAATACTGCCACTCAAGTGAATAGATAGACTACAGAATGATGAAAATCTTTACTAGATATATATATGACAGGGGTTACTATCAAGAATATATAAAAAACACAAAATGCTAAACATCAAGAAAGCAAATACAATTAAAATGGATCATGGCACTAAACAGAGAGCGCATATAAGATCAAATATAAATAGTTAAAAATTTTAGATATTAAATATTTTTAACCATCAGAAAAATCCAAGTTGAAATAATTTTGAGACTTCATTTTTACCTGAGTCATGGCTAATGTTTGGAAATGGAAACATTTATTCAATTAAGTGCTGTTGGAAGTAGAATATGGTATAGCTACTGTGGAAACCGACGTGGAAGTTCCACAAATAGGTAGGCATAGATCTGTCATATCATTCAACTTTACCACTCTTTGGTATATACCAAAAGAATTCCAGATCCTATGATTAGGAATCTGCTCATCTGAGCTCATTGCTGTTCTGTGAACATAGTGAACACAGGCAGCTTTGGTTTATATGAACTAATAAGTACATAATGAAATGTGGTATATTTACACAGTAAAATTATTTAGCTATTCATGAAAATAACTTGTGAAATTCTGAATAAATGAGTGGCTCTGGAGACAGTCATCCTAGGTGACATAACTAAGACTCAGAAAGACAAATATTGGATGCGTCTCTCCTTTGTGAATTTTCCAATAGTCTACATCTTAGTCCATTTGTTTCATTTTCTTTGCAATTATATTATGATTTTTTTTAAATCTCAAGTTATAATTATAATGGTGTACATAGGTTTTGTCCCCTCTGGCTTTAAACATTCAAAGTAGGGGCTTACAGCTGACTATCTTGACCAGCACACTAAAGTTTGTTTATTCACATATTAACTAAAATATGCTATCTTAGGCCTTTGATAGCTGGTCATTCATGAGAAAACTGATACTAACAATGAAAAAGATGAAAGCTGTACTTAAAACATGAGCCATTTACTAGATCTCGTTTACATCTACCTCATGTTTCCAGATGAGCAAGTGGGAAAGCCAAGAATTGGTTGTGTGTATTAGTTACCACTGCAGAGTTTTGCCATAAATTGAATGAAACATATGAATTAGAGAATTTCCAACCAAAATATTCTAACACAAAACCAAATTCAAACAATATCTATCTACCAATCCAGTCTTACAGAGGATTCCAGAAAGAAAACTCCAACACAAGAAGAGTACCTACACCAAAGAAAAAACAGAATATTAACAAACGTCTCACAACAAAGCCAAAAGAAGAGAATCAAATGCACATAATGCCACCTACAACAACAAACGTAACAGGAACTGACAATCGTCTGTCTTTAATATCTCTCAATGTCAACGGATTCAATTCTCCTATACAAATACATAAGCAAACAGACTGGATACACAAACAAGATTCAGAATTTTGCTGTATACAAGAATTACACTTCAATAACAAAGACAGAGACTGCTTCAGAGGAAAAGACTGGAAAAAAAGTCTTACAAGCAAAGGGTCCCAAGAAACAAGCTGGAGTTTGTCGCGTCCGCCTTGGCCAGCAATTAAGACACGACACGGTCGGATCCTTCTCAGTCAGCTTTATTCCAGGAATGACTCTTGACTTAGGGACGGGGACCTATGGCTGGGGACCCTCAGCAGCAGAAATGAGCTGCTTATATAACTGCCCAAGGCGGGCTGAGTGATGTGTTCTCTCAGGATAGGTTAAGCTGCCAATACCTCATTAGCATAAGCCCGCTCCGGAGGGGCACGAGGCCGATGCATGCACAATGGACTTGTTTACCAGTTTAGCTGAGCTGGCCACTCTGGAAGCCAGCTGCTTACATTGTCAGGTGCTAATCATACGACTTTTTCAACTGTAAACATGGCTGCCTACAGGAGTTGCCATCTTAATATCCAATAAAATAGACTTTCAACCAAAATTTATCAAGCAAGATCAGGAAGGACACTTCATATTCATAAAAGGAAAAATCCACCATGAGAAAGTCTCAATTCTGAACATCTATGCTCCAAATGCAAGGGCACCCACATTCATAAAACTAACTTTACTAAAGCTCAAAACATACACTGAACTCCACACAATAATAGTGGGGGACATCAACCTACACTCTCACCAATGGACAAGTCATTGAAACAGAAAGTAAACAGAGACACAGTGAAACTAACAGAGGTTATGAACCAAATGGATTTAATAGACATCTACAGAACATTTCCCCCTAAAACAAAAGTATATATCTTCTCAGCACCTCATAGTACCTTCTCCAAAACTGACCATATAATTAGTCACAAAACAAGCCGCAACCTATAAAAAAAGATTGAAACAATCCCATCCACCCTATTATATCACCACATACTAAGGCTGGTCTTCAATAACAACAAAAACAACTGAAAATTTCCAAAGTTGAAAACAAAAGAAACAAAATGGACTCAGGAATTACCTAATTAATTCAAATAACAAAATATAAGATTAAGAATACTTTGTGAGACCAAAACCATCTAAAACCTATAAATTTCCTCTGAGCACGGAGCAAATTAGAGGTAAAAAAATCAACAATTCTGCTCAGGCTCTGTGAGTTTAAACAAATGACACATTACAAACAGTGTCTTAAAGAACCTAAAATCAAGAAAAGAAAAGCAGGAGAGGAAAAGAAAAAAGTGAGTATGTAGATACAGAAACCTGGTAGTTTAGAGAACTACTGTAAAAACATTTCCAATCTATGTATTAGCCCAATGAATTAGAATCAGATAATAATTCTATAGAAAGTTTTGAGAGATACTACTTCCAAAGGAGCCAGTGGTCTGTTTTTTCAGACATTAAGTTACCTTCCATATCCAGCCATGTGTCAGCAGGAAATGGGTTAAGAGGATAGCACTGACTGTTTCCCTGTACTCACTTAAGATGTGGCAAAAAGTATATTGAAAAGAAGTATTTTTCCAGAGGTTAGAGCAACAAAGAAGTTCTTTCCAAGGCATAGGGTCAGAGTATAACTAAGGAATATTCCATAGCTGTGGTGTAGAAAACCTAATAATTTCTTCCCAGTGGAGCTTTAGAAGGCTGTGACTCATACATAGTCAGCAGGCAATCCCCTTGTCTTTCCCTTTTAGAATGAGACTGTTTACTATTTTTCTTTCTCATCATTGCATGTGGTCTGTCTATGTGCAGCTGGTTATACAGGTGGTGAATTTCAGCTAAGTCTCAATCCATGTTCTCCAAATAAGGGAAGGTCACACTCAGACCTGAAGATCCAGAGAGCATCAGAGGTCCTGGCTTTCAAGTCCCATCTTTTGTCACTTTGAACTGGTGCTATGTTCTTCTGTGGACAAGGAAGATCAGAATAATTGATGATCCAAAAGGCAGAGTTTTCTGGTAGATATAATTAATGTTTTCACCCATTGCTCAGCTTCTCCATTTGGAGATGTCCTATTTATGTTTAAGCCTAGTACAGGATTTTCTTTTGTCAGAAAAAATGTGAGCAGAATTGAAGTATCACCTGAATATGGAAGCAATTTGGCATCTATTATACTTTACTACTGTTGAAGCTGATCTTTCCTGTTCAGGTGTCCAGTGTCCAGTCTCAAGCTTAGAGATAGATAGATATATTAAATGAGTGAGATATAAGAATTTTCTAGGAACATAGAAATACAGGACAATTTCCCATTATTATTGTGCCAGACAAATGACCTTTGACATTTTGTCAGACATAATAAATAAAATAGTCCAGATGATGTATAAAAGAATCAGAAGCAAAAAATAACTTAGCTTCCATGTCCATTCAAGGCACAAGATTTCAAATATTTACTCAAGGAGACACAGAGATCTGGAGTTAGGAAATCTAGCCATACTTGGTTTCTGAATTCTCTCATTTTATGTGAATGAATTGAGATACTCCTAATCACTCTTCTTCAGCCACAGCCCACGAAGCATAGTGATTATCCAACATGGAACACACTACTTGGGGGAGCAGGTTATATAATTATAGTGGTACCATTTGGAGTTAGTAGAAATTGTGTGCACCATTTGTTTTGAAAATCTTGGAGGAAACCATGTTGGATATGAAAAAATATGATGATCTTTAGATTCCTAGAAGCAATATTTCATCATAATTTTGTACTAGCTTTTCTCTTAAACCCTATTTTATTTTTCCTTTACATATTCTCTTGCTTTGCCTTTGAGATGGTAGTTTTCAACTGAAATGTAGCAACATGACATGACATCTGGAAAAAAAATACATAATGGTATGTTCTTTTTGATTACTTTCCTCAAATAAAGCCATATTTTAAGGTGTCTAATACACAAGGTATTGTGTATTACAATATACAAAACATACAAAAGCCATATTTTAAGGTGTCAGAATAAACTCCCTTTTAGAAGTTGTAAATTAATGTGTGCTATTTCTAGATGGTAGGAATTGCTATGATTAAATGATGATATAGAACCTCAGAACACATAAGCACTGTCTGTGCCAGTTACTATAGTGAGGATGTTCACTTAATGTTAAAGACAACATTAGTAGCTTACTACAAATGACAGTAGCTTCTTTACAGACTACCTCATTTTTCAGTCCTTGAGAATACTATTTTCAAGTCAACCATTTTGTTATTGAATTCTTAAGACTGCTCCATAACCTACATTTCCTAATATTTTCAGCTATGAGAACTTAAATACATAATATGCTAATTTTCAATAATAAATTAGCAAATACCTGTGTATGCATAGCATCATGTCCAGCATAATCTCAGTGTTAAAGGGACTGCATATTGATTCAGATAAATATAACTTCAAACATATAAATAAAAAAACTACAAACCTACAATATGTCAACCCAAAGTATTCAGGGCAAAGTAGAACTGTCCATGGAGAAGCATTTTATTCTCTCAGGAATATGTCTCCAGGGTCAGGCCACTCTCTGAGTCCTTTTTTCCATGGCTGTGATGAAAGTCAGCTGTACCACTAATGACCTCCTCTGGGAGCTGGCAAGTAAAAAGGGGATTGCTGTAAATGAATTCCCCATCCCCACCCTTATGTCACTGCCCTTGGTGAAACTGACTGTCTGGGAAGACAAAAGTGAACAGACAGAGAGTTTAATATCAAGCTTAAAACACTGCCAAAACCCACTTTATTTAATGTAGACAGTGAGTTTCCACCCACGGCTTCCATCTCCTCTCCAGTGTTGCAGCCCCATTGGCCCATGAATAATCTTTCCTGTGGATAACTGCCAGTTACTTGATTGTTATAGTTTTATTTCTAACTTTGAACTTGAATTATCTTCTGCTGGCTGAAAATCTTTCAGAAATATATCCAAACAAAATTTAGCTCTTATGTTTTCATCTTTTTGTCTCTTATGTAAAATTCAAGAATAAAAGCCTGGTCTAACACTAAATTAAACTTGAAAGATCAAATCAACTCTATATATTCTTTTGTCCCAGGACGTGAATGGTTGATGAAGGAGAAACTGATCTTTGCTACTTTCAAGCCTCCAACTCTGAGACTTTAAATAGGTTTTTTGATTTTTGTTTTTCAGAAATTTACGTTTAGTATCTCCTCATGCTTATTCCAATTGCTGTAGAGCCTACTTTTGCTTTCTAGTCGGTTTTCTTAGCATTAGTAATGATAGTTCATCTTCTGAGTAGAAGATACTACACGTGACTGTCTATCATTTAGCATGACTCTCACTAGACAAAATGAAATGAAACATTAATCATTTTTAATCCAATGTTACAAAAACCATGGTAAGAGTGACAAGTAGTTCAAGCACTCAACATAATTATCCAATCAGGTGATACCATACTAATGTTCTTGAATTTCTAACCTCTATGAAAAATTATAAAAGTACATTAACCTAAACGACTTGAATTTTGCTGCATGATGAATTTCAAGCTTTTAAACTCTATTTAATTAAGAAAGTAATTGTTTGCTATGAATCTCATAATGAGTTCCTAAATTTTAATTTTCTTACATGTCTCCATACATATTGATCTACAGTTGTGAAAATATCCAAGCAATACAGGCAGGAATATAAATTTACTATACTCAATAAATAAGAATATTGATGTAATCAGTAGTCAACCTTCAAAGATAAGCAATACCACCAACATTCTATGTATCATGTCTTTATAACACATACTAAATTCAATTCCCATATAACATGACAGGTGCCTTATGAAATCTTAAGTGGAGTAAGAACTAGATAGTACTACATTCTGACAGCAATAAACATGATCTATGGATAAAAAAAAAGAGAAGATAATATATTTCCATCTAGAATATCACATTAAAACTGTCTTTGGTGATGGTGGCCACTGGGTGTGGAGGACTAGCATGGTTTTCTTTTGATTGCTACTTTTCAATGTTTCAATAACATATATACTCCTCAAAATAAATCACTTAGTTTTTTAAAGCATTAGAGAAATTTGAAAATTTGAACAACATACTTTACTTGGAAAAAAATCTAAAAGAAAATACTATAGTTTTCAATAGACAGTAAAGGCATTAAATTAGTAATTATAGTGTTATATTTGTCAAGAGAAGCATCCAAAGAAGTTCTTAGCAAACTGAACTTGCTTGAGAAGTTTCTTTTCTTTGGAAGGTAGAAGGATGTTTTATATTTATAAAAATTGAGCACTTTTTGTCAAAACTATAAAGCAATGAAACTAATTGTTCTTTACTTTTTAAGCAATTAAAAGATTTTAAATAATGTCAAAATTGTTCATTTTGTTTACTTTTTTATTAGCTCATAAACTTCAATGTAAGAAAATCAGGTTAATCTGAACAAGTATTTGGAGAGTATTATGATTGTTGCATAAAATTGCCTTTCTACATACTCATTCATGATATACAAATGTTCAACGTCATATTTGCATTGATTTATAAGTTGCCAGAAAACACAAACAGTATTTGTATTGATTGAAATAGAGTCTTTACCAGTTTTCAATCATTTCTATAACAAATACACACTGATTATTTTATTATTCCAAAGATCAAAAGTCCCTTATGGGGCACAGGCTGAAATACAAAGGTCAAAGAGCTATGACTCATTCAGGACCATCCAGGATAAGCTGTGACTTTGTTGTATTCAGCAGTTTGATCTAACCACGTGTTTCTGGATATCTCAACCACAGTTCAGGGCAGGCTCCATGCCCAGGAGTAGCTGGTCAACATAAAATGGACTTTGCATTTTATTTGTGGGATTTTGTTTCAATTTAATTTTAGTTATTTGTCTTATTGATTTTCACTTGCTTTTCTTTGCTTGCTTTTGAGAAAATAAAGAAATAAATATGAAAAAGAACATGAATTTGAAAGAGGAGGGTAAATCTAGAAGGAGTTTAAGGGAGAGGATATCCATGATCAAATATTTTGTAGGGAAAAAAAGAGGAAATAAAAATAAGCCACACAAAGAATTTAAAAGTTCTGTGTGATCTCACATACAAGGAATAGAGGCTGTAAAGGAGGAGAGGCTGGCCCATTGATAGAAAAGATCAGTTTGGTCATAGGAACAAGGTCAAGGGCTCTGTTCTCAACATGGTAATAATAATGAACAATATATAACAATTATAAAGAGGGTACACTTTAAATGCTCCTACCACAAAAATATTACATGTAATTAGAAGTGTTTAGTAGGTGACTTAATCATTAAATATTAAATATTGAATACATATATCAAAATAATTTTATACTCCATAAATTATAGGTAGTCAATATTTGTTTTTGACTAAATTTAAACTAAAAATATTTATATTTTACTAACATAATAAATGTATGTATATTCAATAGAAATAAATCCACATATAATCTCTATTATAATACACTCAGACATTTATTATTACTTTTATAATTATATAAGCAGTGTTATAGAACATTGTATTTATGTGAACATTTATTTTTATATTCATTGTTGGAATAAGATACATTTTAGCAATGCTTGGTGGCACAGATACGTCATTTCAGCTACTCAGAGAATTGAGGTAGGAGGATTGCAATTATAATGACTGCCTCAACTACAGAGTGAATTCAGGTCCAGGCTAGCTAAATTAGCAAGATATTATCTCAACAGTTAAAACAATGAAAAATGTTGAGAAGATAGCTTAGTGGTTAAGTATCTGCTTAACAAGTGCAAGAAATCAGGTTCAATCCTTAGTAACACACATGTATGCACACAACACTCAAAAAATAACTAATTTAAAATGTATATGTTTCACCTGCTTTTTCAGTGCAGTAAGTAATTCATCAATCTCCTAAGATTTGTACTTTTGTGCCCAAAACAATAATTTACATGTTTATGTATGTTTATGGGGGAACGTTAGGGAATTTTCTTCATTTTTTATGCTTATATTGTTAAAATCATTGATGAAATAAATAAATCAGTTTAAAAAGATTAAGATAAAGCCATGGAAATAATTATTTCTGTAATGCTGCCTAAAGGAAAGGAAATAAAATCTTAACTTGCTTATCACATATTCATAATTTATCTATTCTCTGTTTCTATAATAAACATTTTTAAATACTAAGAGAAAAATCTCTACCAAAATAAATAATTGTTAGTTACAATTACCCATATTAAGAAAATGCTTTGGATTTTGGAAACTAGTGGAAAGCTATTTATTTTACACTCTAGATTTAATCCTCCTCCCGGTCCACCCTCTGACTGCTCCACATCCCATACCTCTCCCGCTCCCTGTCTCCACGAGGATTTCCTCTCCCACTCCCCACTCCCTAGGGACAGCCTCTTAACAGTTAGGTGTATCTTCTCTGACTGAACCCTGACCTTACAGTTCTCGGCTGTATATGTGTTGAGGCCTCATATCAGGTGGTGAATGCTGCTTGGTTGGTGGTCCAGTGTCTGAGAGATCTTGGGGTTCCAGGTTAATTGAGACTGTAGGTCCTCCTATAGGGTCACCCTCCTCCTCAGCTTCTTCCAGTATTTCCCTAATTCAACCACAGGGGTCAGCAGCTTCTGTCCATTGGTTGGGTGTAAATATCTGCATCCAACTCTTTCAGTTGCTTGTTAGGTCTTTCAGCGGGCAGTCATGATAGGCCCCTTTTTGTGAGCACTCCATAGCCTCAGTAATAGTGGCAGGTCTTGGGGCCTCCCACTTTGGGCCTGTCGCTGACCTCCTTTTCCTCAGGCTCTTCTCCATTTTTGTCCCTGCAGTTCTTTCAGACAGGTAAAATTATGGGTCATAGGTTTTGACTGTGGGATTGTGGGAAAAAACTGGGAGGCCGTAGCAGGCCCCAGGCCCATGTGGCAGCGGCCTGGGACCTGCGAGGTGGAGGCTGCCTGGAGGCCTCCAGGTTCCCAGGAAGGTCCCAGGTTCTATGGGCTGGAGGCTTCAGTGGCGGCAGGCACGGCAGGCCCCAATGATACGAGGAAGTCCTTGGTTCCAAAAGGCTTTATTGTCATGGCGGATGGTAGATGGATCTGGATGTACCCCCTCAAACTCAGGGCAGACCTGGGTTAAGTAGGGAGGGAGAAAAGGGGAGGTTCTGGGGGCAATGCTTAATTGGCTCCACCCTCTGACCTTCATTAGTATGCAAATCTCTAGTGCCTGAGGCCTGTAGTTACACCCTCTACCTGTGCACTTTGGGAGGGGCTTTAATGGCCTTCATGACTGAACAATGTAGGTCTATGGAGATTGGACTGCTTGTTAGGACCCTGAGTTCTGGAGACGTGGCCGAACTCCTGCTGTTTCTCCCTTGGAGTCTTGGGGTTCCAGGCCCATGCCCAGCCAAGAACTAGGATACCCTTATGCAGTCCCACATGGGATGGCAACCCCATCCCTCACTTGATGCCCTGTCTTTCTGCTGGAGGTGGCTCTACAAGTTCCCACTCCTCAATGTAGGACATTTCATTTAAGGTTCCTGCCTTTTTGTCCTGAAAGTCTCTTACCTCCCAGGTCTCTGGTACAGGTGGCTCACAACCATCTGTAATGGAATCCAATACCCTCTTCTGAAGAAAAGTTATTTTCTATATTTCTAGTATTTTCTCCCAATATTTTCTGTAATTTATATCAGGGATAAAATTTTTAGTTTACTTGCACGTGCTTATGCCTCAATAGCTTTTAAAAATACAAATATCACACATAGTCATTAAAAATCAATAAAATTGTATTATATCTTCCGAATTCTAAATTGTCAGTTTCTTAGCTGGGCAGTGGTGGCGCACGCCTTTAATCCCAGCACTTGGGAGGCAGAAGCAGGCGGATTTCTGAATTCGAGGCCAGCCTGGTCTATAGAGTGAGTTCCAGGACGGTCAGGGCTATACAGAGAAACCCTGTCTCGAAAAGCCAAAAAGAAAAAAAAGAAATTGTCTGTTTCTTAATAGGAAATCTACCTATCCATGTGACCTCATTTGCTTCTACCACACTACCATATGTCACAGCATGAACATACAGTGAATAAGCTGAAGCAAAACATATAATAAAAATAACTTAGCTATAATTTTTAAATATGCAATTGTTTTATTACAAAAATATATAGTCCATTATGAAGGCTAAAGAACAGATCTGGAGAGGGATAAGTTGTGATTTTATACTAGTTTACTGTACACATTAAATCTACACATTAAATTGTTCATTTCACCTGTTAAGAGAAATAAGCTTCAGGCAGGTATCTGACTTTAGGCTAGAACAGAGAATAATTTCAGGCAGGAATCTAAATCTTAGGCTAGAACAAGGAAGTAGGCTTCAGACATGAAAATTACTTTGGGCTGAAACAGGGAAGTTGCCTCAGATATTTTGGTCTTCCTGAAGCGATGAAACAATGATCATGGGAGTGTTCACAGAAATTTGTTTATTGCCTTGCTTATTGTTTGCCTACTTGTGTTTATTGTCTTGCTTGTTCCTTGACTATTTGCATCTATTGTATTGCTAGTTACTCAACCTAGAACTGACCTTAATACTTGCATGTAATTAAAATGGTATAAAAGCAAAAAGGAGGAGGAGGATGTGATAGGGGGTTCTAGGGAGGGGAAATGGGGAAAGGGGGTGACATCTGAAATGTAAATAAATAAAATATCCAATAAAATAAGAGAAATAAACTTAACCCTGTCTGTTTCCATTTCTATAAAAGAAAGCTGAAATAGAAATTTCTGACAAAATGTTATTATTAGAATTAATAAGGAAATAATCAAGGGGCATATAATAACTCACATTCGTGACCTGAGAACATCATTGTCTTCTGCAAATGTTAGCCCCCCACAAGCATTCTAAACACATTTTTTTTCTGTAATTAACAGGGTCAAAATTGAAATTTTTATTGATAATAATTTAAACCATGTAAATTAAAATCTATGAACATCCAATAGTATGTACTTCAACTATTCTATTCCTGGGTACATGCAAAGGAAATAAAATCAATATTCAAAACAAATATCTGAATGTCTATGCCTACTGTAGCCTATACATAAGTATGAAGAGAGTCAGCTCAGGTGTCCATTGACAAAAAGCCCTTAGCATATGTACACAATGGTGGATTGGTCGACCATAAGGAAAACTAAAGCCATGTCTCTTTCATGAAAATGAGTAATGCTGGATATTGTGTTAAGTGAAATAAACCAGACACAGAAAGACAAATGCTATATATATTTTCTTTCTTGTGTGGTAAACAGAAAATCAAATCAATAACCTATAGAAGAAGAATTTAAACGTAGAAAGGAAATTGAGGGGAAGGAAGAGGATGGGAGGAACATATGCTGTATTTGTGGATGGAAAAATCTCAGTTAATCTCATTAGATGATATGTGTAAACAATGTGTTAATAAGAACAAAACAAAGACATTTAAATGTAAAGTAAATTTTGGTGTGCTTAGTATATGTAAGACACTGGATTTGATGCAAAAGTAAAATTCAAAACAAAACAGGAAACTTGTTATCAAAACTCCCCAAATTGCTTGACATAAATGTCACTTTGTTAGGTACAGAGTACCAGTCTATATTGAGTTTGATTTGAATTTTGACATTGCTGTAATTGAACTTTCAATCTGTATGTGGTAAATATAGTTTAAGTCTTCCATGTGCTACCTCCTCCAATCTGAATCCCCTCTCTTTTTGTCTCTCATTAAAGAGAATAGGTTTCGAAGAGATAACAACAAAACATGGCAAAATAAAATATAGTAAGATAAAACAAAACCCATCACATTGAAGTTAGACAAGGCAAACCTACAGAAAGGAAAGAGCCCAAGAGAAAGCGCAAAAACCAGAGACCTAGTAATTCACACATTCAGGAATCCCATAAAAACACTAAAATGAAAGCTGTAGCATACATGCAGAAAACATGATGCAAACACATACGAAGGCCGTCTGCTTGCTGCTTCAGTCTCTATGAGTTTATATGAGTGTGCTCAGTTGATTCAGATGGTCTTTTTTTCTGATATCCTCAACCTCAATTCCCTCTGACTCTTACACTCTTTCTGCCTTCTCTTCCATGAGTTTTCCTGAGCTCTGAGGGGAGGGATTTGATGAAGACATTCCACATGTCTGTTTGCTCCAAGATATCTTTCCCTTTCTCTTTGCATAATGTGTGGCTGTGGGTCTCTGTATTTTCTTGTTCCATCTGCTGCTGCTAGAGGAAACTTTTCTGATGGTGGATGAATAAGACACTGATCTGTGAGTATAGCAAAATATCAATAGGAGTTACATTATAACTGCTTTTTTCTTTCTTTCTTTCTTTCTTTCTTTCTTTCTTTCTTTCTTTCTTTCTTTCTTTTTTTTTCTTTTTTTTTTTTTTGAACAGCAGTATTTTGTTTTACCCAAGGTCTCTGGGGTATATTGAGAGGTTTCTCTGCAGGTGTCAGATAGTGAAATGGACTGTGAAGATGTGAGATTGAAAACTTAGTTCAGATTGACATTGTAAACCTAGATTAAAAATTTTAGAGATTGATAAAAAGTTTCCTGGTATGATACAACCTCTGGCTCACAAGAAGGCATATTTACAATAATACACAACTTGGGCTACATATCATTTCTTCTAAGAAGATGGATGCTAGAGATACACTACATGTACTAGGTTAAGGGCCTTAAGAATGATATGGCCTGATTTCAGTCATACAAATAGCATAGAATTCATTTAGGCTATTATCCATCTCTGGTCTTGATTGTGGGAGCTTAGGAGAGCTCCTAGCTATAGAGATAATTTAAGGGTTATTTAGAATATTAGGTGTCTCCAGTCCTGGTTGTAGGATCTTAATATGACCTTACCCAACAGGTAATGTAGATCACCAGACTATTATGTGCATTCAATTCCCAGGTTTCTTGATAGAAGAACAAGTTAACATTCCTAGTTTTCCTGGATATCTCTGGGCTCTAGGATCTTTATATTGTTTTCCCACCACTATCTAATTTCTGGTTCCTGGTCACCCAAGCAGTGTATGATAAGGGTTCCATCTCCTAAAGTAGGCCTTAAGTCAAATCAGACATTGGTTGAATACTCCCAAAAGCTTTGGGCCAGCATTGCCCTAGCTTATAAAATATAATTTTAAAAATCTAAACAATTAAATTATATTCATTATTTTATCTACATTATCAAGATTATTAGCATTTAGAGGCAGAATACAATTATATTAATTCTATTTGAATTAACAGAAATTGCCAGCACACATAAGACCTGCACAGATTCAAGCCAATAGGATACCAGCATTGAGAGAGAAGTGAAAACTGGGTCCCAGTCCTAATCAAGAAGTTGTTTGCACTGACATCAGCTAGCAAAGGGAAAATCAGTTTTCTCTAAAGGAGTGTCACTGGGGTATATCAATCACAAAAAAAACCAAAGTAAATAAATAACAAAATTCAAATTAGATATTATCATATATCTAATTTTTTAATGTGTATCTAATTGCTTAGAGAGTAATAGCAGGATTCCATCTAGTTCTATAAAGAGTGAATAGAGCAATATGACTTCCTTAAAATATCATGATATCATTCAGATGACATGCCCAATATTTGTGAAAACTAATAGTTGGGGAGTGATTGCAAAATGATCCACTAGAACACAAAAAGAAGCAGTACGAAAAGAATCATAGCATTACTTTGAAAAATCACTATGTTAGACTAGGATATGTTGCAATTATGTTATTTTCATAGGAAAAATGGTAAAAAAAAAAAAAAAAAAAAAAGAAAAAAAACTTGCTTGTTTTTAAATATGTACTCTGCTTTTCAATTTCTTTGAGTATCCCAGAGCTTTATAGATCCTCAGTTATGGCACCACACAAACCAAGGTACGAAATATTGAAGATATGTTGACTTTTGTTTACCAAGCTTAAGGCTGCAGAAACCCAAATTCTCTGTAGTGTGATAAAAGGTGGTAAGGTTAAGAACACTTGGCAAAATGATTGCACCACTTGTGTGGTGGTAAGTGCTTAGTCCAAAAGACTCAAGCTTCTCTTCTTTCTTTCTTTCTTTCTTTCTTTCTTTCTTTCTTCTTTCTTTCTTTCTTCTTTCTTTCCTTTCTTTCTTAGAAACAATGGTAACTCAATCTCTGGGCACAACAACTAGAATGCTAATCTTGTAAGCCATATTTACTCTAAATCAAATGGTGGTGAATCCTGGCAGATTTGCCATAAGCCGGAAACACTAAAACACTAGTTTGCTCTTATACTATCCCCAATCCAAAAGTTGAGACTGAAGTATTTATTAATGTATAGTGAAGAGTGAATTTTAACTGAATATGTGTCTGATTCTCATTCTTAAGTTCTGGGAATTATTCTCCAAATCACCAGATAAAAATGTCTATATTTTCTGACCTTTTACACACACACACACACACACACACACACACACACACACACACAATTTGCTGAGTCAGTTTAGCTTTGGTTTGTGCTTTAGTCTAGCTCTGGGCATTTGAGATTTAATAGCCTATATGGAAGTCTGTCCATAGAAAAGACTGGTTCTCCCTATCTCAGCACCACTGACTGGCCTCCTGTAATTCTTCCTTCAGAGGCAGAACCACAAGGAATTTCCCGTGTCTTCACTAAAATATCAGATGGTGCTATCATTTTGCTACTTTTGCTCAGGCTACCATATTGTCCATTGGATACATTTCCCCTATCATGTCTGAGGGACAAGATCTGTCTCTTATAATCTTACATCCTTTCTTCCTCTTTCCCATGATTTTCTGTCTAGTAAGTGAGATGCATGAATTGGGCTTGGACATTCAAGAGTCACTTGTTCTCTGTATTTTATTATTGTGTCTCTGTAACCATCTCCATGTGCTGTGGGATCATGAAAGGATAGCATGGTTTCTGGTGGAGCACTGGCTGGAGATGGCCAGAGACCCACAGGTATCCCTGCAAGGTATACATTTCGCCATGCTCCCAGACTCCAGGCTCCTAACATGAGGCCAAAGACCTCCATTGATCAGTGCCTTTCAGTCACATAAAGCAACAGCCCTACCAGCCCCTCCACAGACAAAGGGCGTGACTACAGGCAATGGAGCCTCAAGGTACCTAAAGGCCAGAGGGCATATCCAATTAAGCATTCCTTCCCAGACCCTCCTCCTTACAAACAGTGTTTAACGGTCAGGCCCGCCCTGAGGACAAGGGGTACAGCTACATCCACTTTCTGCCATGAAAATAAACCTTTTAAAACCAAGGACTTCCTCGTGTCTTTGGAGCCCACCATGGAGAACAGTGGAGGGGGCCTTCAACTACCAAGCTACCTAATCTCCCGCCTGGAGGACTTCTCTATTTTCCAGCCATGGAGCCCTGCCAACTCAAGCAAGCTAGCCGAGCCAGCCATGATCCAACCAAGCAAGACGGAGTGACCAAGAGTCTCTACCCATGGGGTGCTGCTGGAATTTCTCTCCCTCGCCCCTCTCAGCTGCAGGCTGGTCCAGCCCTATGCCCTGGATCTCAGTTCTTCCACGGCTCCCAGCGGAGTGTGGGAGTCCAAGGACAAAGACCACTAGTCTCCCCCAACTGTGGAGCTCTGCCCCCGAGGGACTTCAGGCTGAGACCTCTCCATGCTTGGGTGGAGCCCCACAGCTTCTCATAGCCCAGTATCCACCATGCACTGTGTGGAGTGAAATCAGTCAAATTCCCGTGCTTCTGCTCCCCGAGCCGCATTTCCAGCCTCCTGGGGCAACAGACATTCAGGATCCACAACTCAGCTCAACAGGACCCACGTCCATGTTCGAGCTACAGCCCCACAATCTGCTGCAGAAAAACATCTTCTTTGATGAGAAGTGAGAGTTGCTCTTCTCAAGGAAGCAATCCTGTTATCATAGTACATAGAAACCTAGAGCAATAGAATTTCAAGTTTGAGGCCCTTCTGAGTTATATAGCAAGTTACTGTCTCAGAAATGGCCTTTTGATTCTTTTACAATTCTCTTTTCTTGTCTTTATTCTCTCTTGATCAGAAGACAATTGGTTGTTTTGTAATTTATAGATGGACTAGCCTTTTATAAAAGCTTATATAAATGAAATGAGAAGTCTAGATTCTTTCTCCCAATATACTCATACTGGTATCCATCAATTGGTTACTGATACTTCAGCTCATTGATTTTACACAGAGGTATTCTATACATACCAAATACTCGTGTTTTGTATGTTAGCCACTGGCCTGTCATTGCGGACTTTTTAAAAATAATTAAAGATATTATTACTATTGTCATAAACAAATATGGGTGAATGTTTTCATGTAATTTAGTTAAACTGCTACATGTAGACATAATGAATAGCATTGTATATTTAACTCCTTAAAAAAATTAGAAAAATTTGCAAAGAAGTTGTACTCACACTGTAAGAACATTTCAATGGTTAGTCATACCAAAAATATTTAAATATTATATATCACAGTAAGTGTTTAATTATTGTATGAGGCCTTTGCAGGTAGGACACTGATAACGGATAAAGAAATGGTTCTAAAAATGTTCAGTTTGAAAAATCAATGTGTTTCTCGAGTTAACTTACAAGGGCAAAGTGAGGAGTTACTTAGAGGAGTGCAGAAGACTCGAAGCAACTGTATCACCAAAAAGCTTACTCCAGTACAGCTGAACATTTGGTAAAGCACAACTCTGCAGTGTTCTTCAAAACTTGCCTTCAGTTCTGTGGGCAGGCAGTCTCTGCTTAGTTAATCATGAGGAAAAGTGGGCCTTGTGATTTTTTTTTTGAAATTATGGTAGGTTCCTGAGATTGTTAAGTGTTTAGTGTTTTAGTATTAGGCAGATCCCTATGGAAGGGAAGATATTTCTATACATTTTCTAATCATTTTTGTGTTTATGTTTCTCAAGTGACTAATGATATTATTCATTATTTCATATGCTTATGGTTATCAATATGTATCACTTGGCAAATTGTTCTAATGCTTGGATTTTTAAAAATTGAGATGTTAATTATCTTTCTAGCTTTGAGCATTCTTTAGTAGACATGAGGTTTATAAATAGCACCCAACTCAGACTAGAAGATAGTCCAGTGGTTAATAGCATGGACTGGTCTTCTAGAGAATGTCAGGTTTGATTTCCATGACCTATAAGCAGACTCACTACCATCTGTAGCTCCAGTCCCAGGGGATTTTCCACTCTCTTTAGCATCCTCTGGCACTATATGCACATGGTACACAGATGTACATGCAAACAAAATACCCAAACACTTAACAAATGGAGTGGGGGGCCTATAAAGCTAAGTTCCTTCCCTATGTAAGATTTCATTTACAATTTCTTTAATAATATTGTTTAAAGATCCTAAGTCCTTAACTTTGATGATTTTCCATTCTTCCATTCTATTTTTAATATATTGTGATTCTGCAAGTAGTAGTGCATTTAGGAGTCATTTATTCAATAAAACAAGAAGACAATTTTCCTCCATCTTTTCCTTCAGTTGTTTTATAATTGGATAATTATTTTTGAGTAAAAAAAATTCTCAGCCTGGCGGTGGTGGCACACGCCTTTAATCCCAGCACTTGGGAGGCAGAGGCAGGCAGATTTCTGAGTTCGAGGTCAGCCTGGTCTACAGAGTGAGTTCCAGGACAGCTGGGGCTATACAGAGAAACCCTGTCTCACAAAAAAACAAAAACAAAAACAAAATCTCTCCATGTTCTTTCAGGTTTTTACATTTTCCTATTCGTACTGATTTAGTTTTCAGATACTTAGTATATTATACACTGTCAACATCAAAGCTATACAGAAGGACCCAAGAAAACACCTCTCACACATACCCCTCCCACTGTCTTCACATGTTCTGCCACCTGTACTTCCATCTTCTGAACTCTGAGGAAATTTGCATTCTGTGGCAGCTCCTATGCATGCTCCTATGTAAAATCCTTTTCTTTGTTTTAAAATCTGTTTTGGTTACAGCTGTTTCTTGTTTGCTTTGTCTTTGAAGTATCCATTTAATTTTGACAATATAGCATGAGAGAGAAAATTCTCATTGGTAATACATGGAAGCTCCACATCAGCACATTTAGTGTAAGCATGAAGATCAAGTTAATTCTCTAATAATACCAGATGGTTTACTATCCTGGTACATTAGCTCATGGTCTAAGGAGAATTGTAACACGTAGCAGGCTCAGAAAACAGATGTATTCCAAATCCTTTGCAGAGTTCTGTTAGATGGGAATAATAATTTGACAAAGAAAAATTATGCACATGGTCTTGGCAGCAGCATCTCCAGCTCAAGCTAGTTCCACCCTTCCTTAAATTGAGTTCCAACATTATTTCACAAAGATTGCTGCAATTCTCAAATGAGTGGACAAAGAAAAGACCTACACGGCCAAAAACAAAAAGACCTATCAGGATGTAACTGCTTGCCACTGTCCTGTTCTTTGTTCATATCCAATACATACAGATTAATAACTGAAAATATTTCCCTAACAGTAAACAATGAAAAGCTTAAAGTTAGGGGAAATAAGAGGGAACCTAAGAAGGATTAGTTTTGGAGTTGTTTGGAAACTCTGGAATATTTCAAGAATCAATGATCTCAAAGCTTTAAAAAGAAATTAACAAAAATTTAGAACCTTCAAATATGACAAAACTAGTGACTAGAGTGCTCGATTTTCAAGATCCTGAGCTGCATGCATACTCAGAAACTGCTCCCTTTGCCTTCAAAGACAACTTTACTGAACTAATAATCTGCATGTTTTCACAAGGGTTATGTTGTATCTGACTGCAGAAGGAACAGACACATCTGGTACTTAACAGATACTTTGGTGTTATCTGCTCTTGACTGGAGGGTATTTGTTTTACTACCAGAGTGACAGAAAACAACTACTCAAATGTTTTCAGCTGTGCTTTAGATATCTTATTTTCAACTGTCAATGCATAGATAAGATAATGTGGGAGCCAGGGGCAATGAAGGCTTTGTGTTCCCTTACTGAAATAGCAAAACCTAAGTTTGTAATCCTACAACTATTCATTCTTACATTCCTGTTATATTTGATAACTCTTCATAGTACTGTCCCTCTTTATTGGTAGACTCTGTACCAGTATATCAATTTATGGATCTAAACATATTTATAAAAATTATATCTATATTAGAGATGCATGAATTTTTTGTCATTTAACTCTTAAACAATACAGAACAGCAACTATTTATAACATTTGTTGCCTCTGTATTACTTTGGCAATCCAAAATTATACAAAACATTCAAGTTGATTAATGTATTTTAAATTACAGTGTGGTAATAGCAAGAAATTCTGATGCACTGTTGGAAAATTTGCTACAAATGGTTTTAGGGATATATCAATGGTTAAAATACTTGCTGCACAAACATAAGGATCTGGGTTCAGATCCCCAGCACCTATATAAATGCCAAACACAATAACATATGTCTCTCACCATAGCTCTGGGGCAGGAGAATATAGATGAGTAGATATCAGTGGCTCATTGATTAGCTGGAATAAAAAGCTCCAAGTACTAAGAGATTCTGTGTCAAACTGGGTGGTGAACTCACTAAGGAAGGCATCCTGGCATCAACCTCTGCATGTGTCAACTGGTTATATATGTGCTCATGTGGTCATGTGTGCATGAAAACACACACACACACACACACACACACACACACACCACATATATACATGAAATACTAGCATTGGACTATATGAAAGACAAATGGAAAGGTAATTCCTCAATAAAAATATCTTCATTCTTTTTCTAACCCTATTTTCTTTTTGTCTTAGCAGAATGGACAAAAGCGTCTACCCATGAAGGATAAGTAAAAGGTAGCCTTTAAATGTGCTTTGTGGAGGCTTCATCAGGCATCTAATGAAAACAGATGCAGAGACCCAAAGTCAAACATTAGGCAAAGCTCAGAGAATTCTTCAGAAGAGGGTAAGGAATGACTGTGGGAACTAGAGGACTTAAGATGCTCCAACATATAACAAGGACACATGCTCCACTATGTTCATAGAAGCCTTATTTATAATAGCCAGAAACTGGAAAGAACCCAGATGTCCTTCAACAGAGGAATGGGTACAGAAAATGTGGTACATTTACACAATGGAGTACTACTCAGCTATTAAAAATAATGACTTCATGACATTCTTAGGCAAATAGATGGAACTAGAAAATATCATCCTGAGTGAGGTAACCCAATTACTAAAGAACACACATACATGGTAGGTACTCACTGAGAAGTGGATATTAGTCCCAAAGCTCGAAATACCCATGACACTATTCACAGACCACATGAAGCTCAAGAAGAAGGAAGACCAAAGTGTGGATACTTTGGTCCTTCTTAGAAGGGGTAGCAAAATATTCACGGGAGGAAATATGAGAGTAGAGACAGAAGGAAAGGCCATCCAGAGACTGCCCCACCTGGGGATCCATCCCATATACAGTCACCAAGCCCAGACACTATTTTGAATGCCAAGAAGTACTTGCTGACAGGAGCCTGATACAGCTGTCTCCTGAGAGGCTCTGCCAGAGCCTGACAAATACAGAGGTGGATACTCACAGCCAGCCAGGGTACTGAGCACAGGGTCCCCAATGGAGGAGTTAGAGAAAGGACTGAAGGAGCTGAAGGGGTTTGCAACCCCATAGGAAGAAACAACAATATCAACCAACCAGACCCCCTGAGCTTCCTGGGACTAAACTACCAACCAAAGAGTACACATGGAGAGACCCATGACTTCAGCTGCATATGTAGCAGAGGATGGCCTTATTGGGCATTATTGGAGGAGAGCTTCTTGGTCCTGTGAAGGCTTGATGCCTCAGTGTTGGAGAATTCCAGGAGGAGGTGGGAGTACGTGGGTAGGTGTGGGAATACCATCATATAAGGAGGAGAAGGGGGGTTTCCAGAAGGGAACCCAGGAAAGAAGATAATGTTTGAAATGTAGATAAAGAAAATATCTAATAAAAAAAAAAGAGCACCAAAGAAAACCCACAGAATCAACTAATCTAGGCTCATAAAGGCTCACAGAGACTTAACTCACAATTTGGGAGCTGGCCTGGGTCTAACCTAGGTCCTCTACATACATGTTATTCTAGTGTACCTTGATCTTCTTGTGAGACTCCTAACAGTGGGAGTGGATAGTGTCTCTGACCCTTTTGACTGCTTTTGATACTCTTTTTCTCCTCCCACTGGCTTGCCTTGTCCAACCTTAATATGAGGGCCAGTGCTTAGTCTTATTGCAACTTGATATGCGATGTTGGGTTGATATCTATGGGAGTCCTGCCCTTTTCAGAAGGAATAAACAGGAAGTATAGGGGGAGGGACTGAAAGGGGATAAAGTAGGGGTAACTGCATTCAGAATGTAATATATGAGAAAATAATAAATAAAAAATTGAAAAAGAAAGAAATCATGTTCTGTGACTTTTTGCCTGCTATTGGGACTTTTTTTCCTCCTGTTGAGTTGCTAAATCCAACTTTGCTTCATCGTATTATATTTTATTTTGTCATAATTAGTAGTAATCTCAGAATGATTTCTGAAGTAACGGTACAGGGAATAAATGTAAAATGGAGACATATTAGTTTCAACTCTAGAAACTCAAAGATGATTCACAAATGTAGGCAAGACACTGGATGTAGTGACTATCTCAGGAATAGAGATATAGGTTTGGATTAATGGATGCTTTTGTTCGAGCATAGTTGCTTGTGTTTTCCAAAACGAAACGAGTAAGACACATCTACTGAGAACAGTGTGTCTAGGTAGGTAAAGTATCAGAGATTACACAGAAGGGGAGAAAGAGAAAGAAGGAAGAAGAGAGGGAGGTAGACAAAAGGAAGTAAATATTCTCAAGTAAATGATACCCACTCCCATTTATCTGTAGTTTTATTGCCTGAGATTTTAATAACTCTTGTTCAACTTTCGAAATACCAAATGAGAAATTCAAAACACAGAAAATTCAGGTTTCAAATTGGGCTTTACTCTAGAAATCAGAATGAAATAATGTATCATTATGATGTCCTGGCATGACAGTGATACTCCTTTTCATCTATAATTTTCATCCTGTATATGATACTCTCCCATATTGTCACTTAGTAGTCCTCTCTTCTTGTCAAATCTTCATGTATGTGCTCAACAGTAACTTTATTTTATCTGCCAGTGCCACCACAGCAAAAGAGTATTGATGCTGCCAATCTGAATACACCAAAGAAAAGCTGAAAATGTACCTTTTTGGTCATTTTAATGAAAAGAGTTTGATAAAACTGATAGGAAGAATGAATCTTGCATTCATGAATATAAGAATGACTAAAATCATGTGACTTTTGCAGCTGAATTCCAAACTGCAAACATTGCAGCCATGGCTCCTCATTGATTGCTGCTTATGGAAAAAGCATTAAATACATGGAAAGAAGATATAAGGAGGGAATATGTTTAAGTTTCTATCAATGTGGTATGGATAAAAGCATTGATCCTGCCAGAAAACTTCAAGAAGAGATTTTCTGAAATAAGTGACACCAAACCAGGTACCTCAAATAAGGAACAACTAAACTAATGAAATAATTGGTTTGGACTGAGAGATGCAAAAAAATTACTGGAAAGCTTCACATTCCATTGAAGATTTGAAGAACTTGGTGATACGGAATCTTTCTAAATCAAACTTTTGATTAACATAAAGGCTGCTAAGAGACAAGAGCTTTTACAACTTTCTTCCAATTCTGAAAATGTTAAAGATGTTGGATTAAGAACTAAAGATAGAAAAACAACAACAAACCACTGTGCCTTTTCATGTGCTCTATTAGTTACCTCTTCTACTTTATCCCATAGAAAACTGCTGCGTGCCTTACATGAATATAATGCTAGTATTACACACACACACACACACACACACACACACACACACACACATACACACACACACACACACACACACACACACACACACATATATATATATATATGATATTTTATAGAATATATTTGGAAAGAGAAATGTATCATGAAGTCTCTGCTTCTCAGAAACATTCATTGAACAACTGCATATTCATAAGTTGACTATGGATGGTTGAAGAACTTAGGAACAATGCTATCTTCAAATTTTTCAAATAGCATAGAAGATAAAGATTAGCAAGAATATTATAGAGGTGACAAAGGTTGTGCTTTATATATAACCATATGAATCACTTTGTATGTCACTGATAGAATATATGAGTTGTCACCTTAGACAGCATTTTCTCTAGATGACATACATTATTTGGACAGATCTGTCATTTTACACATGTCCATGACTCCTTTACATTGTAGCATTTATCATTCTCACTAGAAACAATTTGGTAAAATAAATCATTCTGTGAATTATATTATGGAAATGTATGTCAGTTTAATACCTCTTCTTGTTACTGGAGTGAACACACAAGAGGTTCTCAGCAATCTTATTAAAGAAATGAACAAAGGCAGAAGCCAATAATTGCCGAACTAAATTGAGATAAGCTAAAATCTATCCACTCTTTTCATATCAACTAATGAGACACCATATTTTCTTTGCTTTTATCTTGTAGATCAATTTTTCCTACCAATACTTCACCTTATATACAAATTTACTGTAATTTTGGTTTATCATCATCTACAAATTTGCTACATATCTCAGTGATGTTTCTAATTCAGTATTCTGTGGAAATGCTAGTAAAACTTGTTTCTATATCACCTCATTACAAAAGAATGTCTTTTTAAGGTGAACTTAAAAGATAGTACAACAAATAGCCAAAAACGACCATCATCAACTCAGACATTTCAGGAACTGAGTTGAGAGACTCTACTTAGCCTTCAAAATATGAATTTATCTGACTGCATGGCACATATATAAATACTAAATGTTATTTATGCTCTGAAATTTTAGTACATTCACTCTCCTCTACACAAATGTGAGCTATATTATTTTGAAGACTTTTCTGGATTACTTAAGTTAAAAACTAATATGTAGGTAACACTTTGGTAACTCGTTTCAGTTTTGGTGTTTGTCCCCATCAAATCAAATAATATTGGCACTTGACTTTCAACACTGAGATTTTGAGATATGTAGGAGACTTTAAGGGTCATCATGGACTATGAATGAGTTCAGAACTGAGTGAGTGACGGCTGTTTCACTGGCTCCACTGATCTGTAGCTGCCCCTTTGCTTTTCTGCTTTCTTGCTATGTATGGAACAGCACATAGCCTTCATCAATAGCTGGATACAGACAAAGAGCTTCCAAAACAATGTGAACACTAAACCTCATTCCTTTACAAACTTCTTTTTCCAAATTGTTCTCTTAAAGCAACAAAAACCATCAAGACGGGCATCCTCTTGGACAATGTTAAGACCCAACTTCTGTGTCTGACAAACAGTGTGGCCAAACGGCATTTTCATAACCTTCATCTTTTTATATGAAATTCTTTGCATAAGAAAGATTATAGTAGAGTACAAAGAAAAGAGCTATGCTTCTCTCTGAGATTATTCTAGTAAGCCATTCCAATGAGGAAAGATTTAACTCTCCATAAGTAATAATTGCTTCATTCTGAATTATCTTATTTTTTATTGAAAATATTTTTACTGGATATTTTCTTTATTTACATTTCAAATGTTATCCCCTTTTGAGGTTTCCCACACCCCCAGAAACCTCCTACCCTGACTCACCCTGCTTCTAGGAGGGTATTCTTACACTCACCACCCACTCCCACCTCCTCACCCTGGCATTCCCTTACACTGTGGCATCGAGTCTTCACAGGGCCAAAGGCCTCTCCTTTTATTGATGCCCAATAAGGCCATCCTCTGCTACATATGAGGCTGGAGCCATGGGTCCCTCCATGTCTACTCTTTGGAGGATCCATCCAATATACTGTCACCAAACCCAGACACTATTGTGGATGCCAAGAAGGGCTTGCTGACATGAACCTAATATAGTTGCCTCCTGAGAGGCTCTGCCAGAGCCTGACAAATATAGAAGTGGATGCTCATAGCCAACCATTGGACTGAGCACATGGTCTCTAATAAAGGTGTTAGAGAAAGGACTGAAGGAGCTGAAGGGGTTTGCAACCCCATAGGAAGAACAACATCAACCAACCATATCCCCCAGAGCTCCCAGGGACTAAACCTCCAATCAAAAAATGCACATGGAGGTACCCATTCTGAAGTATCTTAGTTAAAATTAAATCTATCAAATAATCAAATAATTGTAATAGAAAATAAAAATGATGTCAGCAGAACAAAATTGGTAACAAATAAATGAATATAGGCTGGATATATGTAGCCTATTTTTGTGGTTAAAAACACAAGTATAAGACACCGTTTATTCACTTAAGATTTACACTTGTACAATATAGCAATTCTAACTAAGCACACAGTATATATTGAGTAATATAATTAAATAACTGATTAAAATTGTTTGATCTATAGGTTAGATGTAATATTTATATAAGATGCACTTGTATAAACTCCTGGAAATTAATTTTGAGACAATATAAAAAAGTATCCTTGAAAACCCAGATATATAAAGACAGAGCCTATATTATATATTTCAGATGTGTAATGTAAAGCATAAATGAATAAAGAAAAATTGGAATTTGACAAGCTGCCTTGATTTGTTTAACTGTCAGTAATCAACAATACCCCCTAAGGTCACTTCTTTGAATTGTGGCAGTTGCTTTGGGACACTAAGTAAATATTTCTATTCAAATACAAGACTTAGAGTTTTCTTTAAAGGAGCTCATTATTGTATATGCTTACTTGTAAAGATATGAAAAACATATAAAGTGATAACAAGGATGGCCACATTGAGAAATGTTGAAACATTTAAGGAATCATGAAGAAAAGAAAAACCCGTGGTCCCTTGGAAAATACTTGCATAAGTATGTCATTTCAGGACAGCTTCATGCCACATATGTAAGTTTTTCTTGGAAAATGTGTTCATTTCTGCACTGTCAGGATGGGATCATTTTGTACATTTTGTACAGTTTACAGCATGAACAAACCCTGAGGGTAGGGAAAACCTAATTTTTCACTTTCTGATTTTACTTGGCTAAGACAAGCTGAACGCTAACTGTAATACTTGGATTTTACTAACAGATTTGGAGGCAATCAAAGAAGATTAAGAAACACAAATTAAGAGAATGAAATTCTATTTAGATCATTGATGATTGTTGCCTAGTATATATTTACACACTTTGTGTCTTAAGTAAAGAGTTACAAGATTCCTAAGCCCCATAATCTACTGTAATTTTTTACTTACTTTTACTTTTTATATTTGCAACAGAAACAATACACCTTTGGCTAAATCCCCCACACAAGCCTTTCTATCTAGGCTACAGGATTTCTCTTAAAATCACTTAAGACATGCCAGAATAATGCAAGTCACTGTGCATCCTTTTTTTTTTTTTTTTGTAGTTTCACAACTTATTCCATTTATTCACTGGAAGTAGCAACAAGTTGTTTTGCTATTAAAAAAAAAAAATAAGCCTACCTACATGGAATACAAGAAAAACACAGAGTAATGTCGCTTATTAAATACATACCTGAGAATAAAAATGAGCTAAATATCAGTGTAAATATGTTCAAAAATATTTCACTGAAGAGTCACTGAAACATGGGAATTAAAAGCATGTATTCTGGAAGTAGATATCTGGGACTTGCCTCCTGGTTCTGCTATTTACTTACCTGTGATCTTGGACAAGTATGTACTCATCTGTAAAACAGGTATATAAATCTTACATGCTCCTCAGTCATAGTGAAGAATCAGTGAAAAGCATGTATGTGCATACTGTGTATATTTGTACATGTATATACACATATATGTAAAACAAATGTAGTGCCATACATATGAGCCATACTTTATATATGCATTTACACATACTTACATAAGACTGGCACAAAGTAATTACTGCGTGAGTATTTCTATTTCTAACCCTATTAAGAGTAGTTTATTGTTTTAATTACACGGAGCTGGAGAGATGGTGCAAGAGTGTAAGTGTAAGAGTACTTGCTGCTCTTCCAGAGGATCCAAGTTTGGTTCCAGGCACCCATATCAGGTTACTCACAACACAACCATCTGTAACATCATCTCTAAGAAACCCAACACGTCTGGCCTCATAGGGCACTTGCACTTATGTACACATACCTACATACAGGCATACATAGTTACACGTCATTAAGAATATAAAAATTAATCTTAAAATATGGAAATGTTCTTCAGATTTATTTTGTTGTTATTATTTTTGTTCTTTGAGACAGGGCCTATGCCCTACAATTCTTTGTTTTACCTGACTTTCTATGACAAATGTTTGGTTCATACTAATAAAACCAAAACATGTAACCTATTTCATAGTTTATTAAACAGGCATTCTTAGATTGCCAAAATGGCTCAGCGAGTGAAGGTATTTGCTTCACAAAACAGGTACCTGGACTCAATTTCTGGATTGAATGGTGGAAAGACTAACTAAATCCTGCTACATAGATGCTGTGCCATGTGTGTGCTCACACTCTGATGCAGGTATCACACGCATGCACTCACAAACAGACAAAATCATAGACTTTGTCTGAGGAACCTACATACCAGGAACTGTATCAGGCCTTAATATGTCAGACTCCATAATGAGGTGGTTAAAGTTGTAAGTGACATATCACTACTTAAATTTCAAACTATAAAACAATATCTGAGACTATTTTAATTGTGGGAGATTCTCTTCCTCTTCCTCACTTAATCCAACTGTTTGCTTTTATCTATTCAAATTAGCGTTTACTAGCCAAGTATTTTCTTACAAGCTTTTGAGAAAACAACTTCTCTTGAGCAGTGTTCCAAAATAAACAGTTCAAATAAGATATGCTTTGGGAAAATGTTAATAAACTTGCCTTTGGCAAATGTTTCGAGTTTCCTTTTATTTCCTTCACTTGGCAGTGATTTTATTTTGTGTTTATATAATGAATAAAAAATGGTATATGACTTTAAAGGTGGATACTATTATTATAATGATAATTTTCTTATAAAACCTATACCTAATACTGAGGGTTGGAGACCTTTAATTAAAAATTGTTGTATAAGTTAACCAGGAAAAGTGTGAATTTAAATTTTAAAAATGAACCATGAATATTAACTAGAATCTGAACATGTCACTGGTCCTCAGCTCCATCTTTTGCCCATCAGCTATTTGCTAAACAAGAGAGAAAACAGTTACCAAAAACACTGTCCCTAACGTGTGCACAACCTTGCAAGGAAAATAAAACATTGGCTGTGAGCCACCAAGTCAACTGTCATAATGAATGAGCATAAGTAACCAAAGAAGAATATGTGGGAAAGTGGGTGGCCCATGTCTTGGCAATGTTCTGTGTTTGGTCCATATCTTTGCCGTTGTCTACGCTTAAAATATTGAGATTCATTTGCCTCGAACTTTTCCTCTAAGTTCTTGGGCGTTAGCTAAAAAAAGAAAGGGAGAAATGCTATCCCTAATCTTTTTAGCCAAAGAGAAGAAAAGTTAAGTACACCAGAGTAGTGCTTGGGATAGTAACAAAGAAACCCAGCACAGTGGTGGATGTATATGGCACTGGACATTGAATGGCTTTTGTTACTGTTGTTCCCTGTTTCACATAGCACCCTATTTTTTAAATAACAGCTAGGAATAATGTTGCTAACTAGGGTGACTACAGTCATTAATGATTTGATGAGAATCCAAAATCAACAACCACTAGGAATTTTCCTGGATTCTCTACTTGGAGAAACATTGCAAGCAACTTACAGCACACTAAATCACCAAGGTTGGCCTGGAAAACCATTTATGTAATTGCTCTGCTTTTGTTTTGGGGAATCTTCCAAAAGAAGTGTCTAGAGAATCAGATATAATTTGAGCAGGGTATGCTAACGTGGCTTCAACAATGATCTTACTTTTCTTGTAACTGTATCCTAGCCAGTCATTTTTTCCAGTGGTGTGTCATGCTGTTCCAATCGGTTGTCTGGTTGTACTTTGTTCTTGTGTTTTCTGTACCAAAAAACTGAAGATATAAAATTACTATCTTTGACTTAGTGTAAATTTCAGTGAAATTTCTCCAGTCATACCCCGTCCTATTTCCACTTCTAAATCTATATGGTTCTTTGAAGGGTCCATTAGGGTTTTATCATATTTTGAGAAATTTGGGGAAAAAATATAACACAGTTGATTATCCTAAAATAATCTTACTTTAATTATTAATTTCTTTCCAGTTAGTCATCATAATAAATAATCAACAAGCAATCTTTTGTTTCTACTTGGATATCTCAAGATAAGAAGATGTAGTACATCATCACTCTAGTCTGAGAAACAGAAGTTAGGGAAATCTCACTCAGCCCTTCTCAACTTGAGCACAACAATTTAATCCAACTGCTAACTTTCTACTGTTGACCTACTGTTAACAACCACAGTCAAGTTAACATTTTTAGTCCAGATTGCACGGGCCACACTCTTGGCAGTTATCAGGGTGACACAACCCTGATGCTGAATGTAGGTCAATGCTCATGTCCCTACATGCTAATCTTCCCCCTAATAACCAAAAGTGTAAGCTGAAACTCCTACACCCAAGAGCCGTCACCTGAACACTGTTATCTGCCTTGCAAATATTCCTTGGCATACTCAAATAAATTGATTGAAGTTTCCATAGTTCTCTAGAAGATTAAAGCCAAGAAATATAGTCACAGAAGAAACCTTTAAACGTTTGTAATTCGTGTAAGAAGTCTACATTTGTGTGATAACAAGGTGATTTGAGAATTTGTATTTTTGTTGTTGTCGTTTTGTTTTTTTCCCTTCTAGAATGTTTAACCTCAAGGAAATTTGGTTAAGAGTATTAAAAACAACTTGAACAAAAGGTGTAAAACTTTTCTTTAATTCATTATATTGTTGTAATATTCTTTTGTATGCTCCATTTAACTTTTAGTCTTGAAATAGATTTTAAAACAGACACATTCTGTGTTTAATATCTAATTTACTTTGAAATCAGCAAAAATTTTGTGACAGCTTGATAAATTACCTATGTTGTTATAATATTTTTAATCATGTCTTTTAAGTGGTCCTTATTTGAGATACTTGTGAACACAAGTTTTACTGCTTTCAATTAGTGAACAAGCTCTATTGTTTACTTTTTCTATTTTAAAACTAAATTCATAACATCTGAAAGGTTCTTTTTTAATGTATTATAAATTCAAGAACTTCTTATGCTAGAAAGGGTGATCATTCTTTTTTAGAGCAATGAAAATCCTGAGAATAATTAACCTATTGAAAATTTATAGGAACTCTAAAGGAAGGAAATACGACGAATGCATTAACTTCAGATGTGTCTGCTGGATTAATGGCTGCAGCTCATGCCAGTTAGATTTTGTGTATCATCTATGAGCAAGACGATGGATCAAGTACCAAAGGTTGTTATATGAAGAATGAAGGCTAACCTTAAACTGCAGTAGCGTTCAGTCTTGGAAAGAAGTCTTTTCAAAACCTATTAATTAAGATAAAGTAAGAACCATGTGAAAGTCAAGTAAAAGAGGAAGAGGATTGTTTCAACAAAGAACATCAGATTTTGTAGACTTCTTGACAGAAAGACAATAGCAAAAGCATGGAACCACTCACTATAGATGATGAATGGTCAAAAGAAAGCACTTAGATTTACTGAAGACACTGCTAAATTCAAAGAGATAGTATACTAGAGGGCATGTAAAGGAGCATTTAGCATCTTATTGTGGCAATTTATATGGCAACTTCTTATTTCCACCTTCAATTCACATGCACATTGCTATTTTCCTCTCTGTTTATCCTCATTGTATGGTCCAGCCCATTGAATGGTATTCTGTATTCTGCAGTTAATCCAGGTTATATAAACAGATCAAAAGATTTTGAAGCTATAAATCTCATGTGAGAAAGATCATATGCCTTTATTTCTAATTTGGCAAAAGGCAGGGCACTAAATAAGGAGAGGCAGGTAGATAAATAGAGAAAAAAAGAGCAGGAAGGTAAAATAACAGTAAGAATGTCTGAAAAAATGACAAACCATATTATTTACTATTCTGCCTAAAATAAATTATAATACAGATAAGCCTGTACATAAATATACATTTATAGCTTATTTTATAGATACACAAATATATATGCATTCTCATCTAGGCTGACAATGCTCCCTCAATGAGCCAAAGCAAAGACTACAAAAATGATTTATTAAACAGACTTAGTAGATTTACATAGACTTTGTAGGAAAATATAGCATATATCAATGTTTTCTCTTGATTACTTGACATCTTAGACATGTTGTATAGGATAAAGTACATTAGGATTAACTCTCTATAAATATATATATATATATATATATAATCAGGAGGTAGAAAGTAAGTCCTTGAGCTTTCATCATACCAGAAGATGCCATGTAAGCTTCCAAGAGAGGCAAGAAACCCATAGTCCTACCAGTTATGATGTTGATTAATTGTAACAAAAACAGGTATGGCATAATAACCTTAAGTGTACAGTGATAGCAAGCACACTTTTCTGGTAACCAACAGCTCTCTAATTGGACTGCACAGCCTTTAATGCAGTTCCTCATGTTGTCATGACCAACAACCATAAAATATATTTTGTTGCTACTTATAACGCAATTTGCTACTGTTATAAATCATAATGTAATATTTTTTGGAGACAGAGTTCCACAGGCCATGGAGGAAGAAAATCATGATGGTACATGGGAACCTAACCAATGGGCTAGTAAATCATAGATCTGGAGGAGAACCTACAAATACCACTAATATAATAGTCTCTAGCGTATTCTAATACTGCCTTACACGGAATAGCCCTCACCTTACCAAGTATACTTCTATTTGTGACTTTACAGAAAATCACAACTAATCAAAACACAGAGTTGTGCAGCCCAGTCCTATTGGATACATCTACAAAATATTGTTCCACCTAAGGTTCAGGTAATGTTGCAGAAGAGGAGTGGGTGTATTGTAAGAGCCAGAAAATTGGGGAATTTGTTGTGAAATTGTGTCTTCTAGTAATATGAGAAGCTACACTCATGAAGTCTCACCAGCATGAGTGCCTAGACATTAGCTAAACAAGGATGAAACCAACAGACATGCCAGAGTAGATGGGAGAAAGATCATGAGACCTTAACCTAAACAAAGAGTTACAGACCATTAAAGAATGCTGACAATGGGAAAAATAGTCTTCTCCAGGGACTAGCACACCAATTAGCTATCCAATAGCAAACTGTCAGCCTTCAAAAACATGTAAAAAAAAACATTATATAAACGAACAGGTTATATTTATGTATTCAGGAATAGATAGATAGATAGATAGATAGATAGATAGATAGATAGATAGTGAAGAAACAATAATCATTATAAGAAGAAGAATGAATTTGAAGGAGAGTTGGGAGTATATAATATGAAATGTTTTAGAAGGAGGAGAGGAAAGGTAAAATAATGAAATTTTATTATAATCTCAAGAGTAAAAGAGAAAATAGCATACATTTTATTTGGAACTTTTTACATGGATCTGTTTATTTAAATATTTCATTCAACCCCTTCAATAAATGGCTTATAATATCTTTCAAAAGGAGAGATGATGGTAAAGACTGATTCATGATTTTAATCCTATACATCTAGAAGTATTTATATATCAATACTTGTATTGAAAGTTCTACTAGCTCAATTCATTTCCTACATTTATCATTACCTACACATTTACTAGATTCTACCTTCTCATAACTTTTAAAGCAGATAGGAACAGAAAAAATCATAAATAAATATATACATTAAAGTATAAATATAAATTAAAAGCAAAAGTATCACCCTAGCCATTGCCACATGAAAGTGAGACTCTAGATTAGCGGTTTACAACCTGTGGGTCATGGCCCTGTGGGAAACCTCTGTCTCCAAAAAATATTTACATTATGATTTATAACAGTAGCAAAATTGCAGTTATGAAGTAGCAACAAAATAATTTTATGGTTGTTGGTCATGACAACATGAGGAACTGCATTAAAGGGCTGTGCAGTAGGAAGGTTGAAAAACTGAGATCCTGGGAAGAAAGTCCCACATGACATGTTTCTAGCACAAAAAATCTAATCTTAACATCAATTTATATAAGAATAGCATTTCTAAATGTGCACTTATTTAAACATAATTTAACACCACATGTATATATGTAAATATATACACATACATAACATTATATAGACAGTGTTCATTTACACAACTACACATATGTGTAATTCAAGTATATTAAACTCAGTTCCCATTTCAAGCATGGAAAGTTAGTCAGTTTTTGGCCTACCTCATACTTCTATCAGAAGATTGTGATTTGGCCTTATTTATCTTCAGACACAATTGGCTGTATTTGAAGAGCTGTTGCAGCTGTGTTGGATACTGGTGAAAATTCCTAAGTATGACTCAGATGACAAATTACATTTGATAGGGAGTCTAGTGGAATTTTCAGAGCAGAGCTTCCATTATGAAAATGATTGGATTAGCCAAAAGCTTAACAAGGAGACCCTGGAATCTTACAAGAAGTTGCTTCCCAGCATTTGCTGGTCTGTAACACACATATAATCACACTGCTCAAGGACAAGTTGTCATGTAAAAGAAAGAGATTAATTTAAATTTTCTATGAAATTTGAAACATAATCACATAAATTATGATGATGGTAAATAATGCCACCACATAAGCATATGAATGAGGATTCATTGCACTTAGTACAATTATAGTGCTTCTGGAATTTCACAGTTAGACAGATAAAAGTCTACATCTTTCCTATCAGTGATTAAAAGTCAACTAAGTAAATGACTGGTGATAGCCACATAAGAAGAAAGTCATAATTTATTCACTTTTATAAAGAGAAAATTAACACAGAAAAGTTGAAGTACATCTATTAAGGAAGATTCTAGAACTTTTCCTTGATTTTCTTCATACTTTAAGACTATATATACATATATATCTAGTTACTGGGCACAATATAAAACACCCAGGAGGAGTTGGGGGAGGCAGAAGTGCTGTAGATACAGTAATTATGTATAAAGCTCTCAAAATTGTATAAAATAAGAACTTACCTCAGAATATTATCAATTCTTAATCCTCATAACAAATGAGCATTGTTTGAAATTTTTCTCCTATAAGTCATGTAAACTATATTTATTGAAAATATTAATTCCAGTACAATATACAACATTAACCTTATGGATGGTAACTTAACTTGCTTGAGAGTAATTATGACGACTAGTGAGTAAGGCCCTAGTTCAAAACACACTAAGCATGTATTCAAAATTATAAACAGAACAGCAAAACCACAGACACATACAAAGACATACACATTCCTTCACATATTTCAAGATTATTTTCTAAAGTTAAGTATAAATTACTAGGTGTTTAATTCATTTAAAATTTACCAAGAGTTGGTGAATAAAGGAACTTGCCACCAACTCTGATTATCTGAGTTCTAGCCCTAGAACACATGAGATTAGTAAGGAAATGAGTCCTACAACTTGTCCTCTTACGTCTGTATATAAAATACAGTGTATGAAGGCATGCGTGCACATTCGCGTGTGCACACGCACATGTGGGTGCACACACACACATACACACAGCCACAGAAATAAAACTAAAATAAATTTTACTTAAATGCAGTACTAATAATAATGAACTCAAACATTAATGATATAAAATCAGACATCTGAATAATGACTTTTTAAAATTTTATTTATTTAGTTATTTAAATCACATCATAATTTACTTATTTACACAGAGGTTATAGACACAAAAAGGCAGGATGTGGGGAAGGGAATGGCACCAGAGCATAGGTGTTCAGGGGGAGTACAGATACCTTTCAGAACAGGGTATCAGCCGGGTGTAGGTTCAGGGGACAGGTCACTATGGCTCTGCCTATGATTCACTTGTCCTTATCTAAGTTGGTACTGTCCACCGAGGCTGCCTATTTATAAGACCTATGACTACTCGGGCTGGTAAATTTCCACAGAAGCTGCCTGTTTACAATATCTTATAGCCTGCTGTTTCAGTGTTTTTCCACAGAGACCCAAGACTTTGTGTTAGCATGTATGTATGTCAGGACTATTGCTGACTTTAGGCCTATGGCTGATTTTAGGCCTTTAGTATATATGCAGGCTGCTCTTGACATCTCCTCCCTTCTCTAAGTATAGAAGGGCCTTGGCGATTCTATTCTTGTGAAGGCTGGGATAGAGGCCTGATCTCCAATAATTGAAGGGGACCTTGTAATGGCTCCTGTCCTCCTGTCATTGTCCAGTGAGGCATGAGGGCCATACCCATCCTGATGTCTTTTTCCTGGAGAGGGGATACTTTTGACATCAACCCCTATGCAGTCAGGTTTGTCCCTCAGGGAACCCAGATAGATATTTTTAAGTTTTATTTATATTCCCTTGTGGTGCTTAGCCTCGCAGCCTAAGCAAGAATTCAGATCACCAGTCAGAGAGGGTTCTGGGTAGCCTCTCTATGCTTGGTCTAGGGGCAGAAGTCCCCTCTTTTAGGTTGGGTGGAAATGGGTTTGAGGAACACCCTGGATAAAGTAACAACCTCATCTTGAGTCTCGTGGTCCTCCATAGCTAACTTATGATAATGTATCTGAATAGGTTTTGCTACCAAATTATCTATCTGTTGTATCACCATAGCTATGTGGAAGGTCCCTCTTACCCTTAAATGGAATGGCCCGGACCCAGTTCTCATATGGGGCTGAGGACTGATATGCCTGTTTGATACCACAGAAGGCATAGCTAAATGGCTACTAAAAGTTTAATGGAATAAATAGATAACCCCACAAGGCCAGGCCCAACTATAAATAAGATGAATAACAATTGACTTCCAGGGAAGAGAAATCTCCCTGAGAATTCCCTTCTTTTTCCTTTCCAGGTAAAAATGAAACATCCGTGATGTCTGCTGGTAGAAGCTGTAATCCTGATGCTGGCCTCCAGACTTATACTACTCAGACCTTTGATGGGCCATTGACAAGGACACCAAACAGCTAGAGATTGACATCACTAATCTGAAGAAATCCCTCATTTTGATGTCTCAAATAATGATTTCTTAAACAAAACTGATCACTTACTCTGACTTTATTCCTTTTTTTCTATCTGTTTTAGTGTCCTCAAAGAGAAAACACAAATTATGTGCCAGATTTGTATTCACACAGTTTCTACATTGCAATCTATCTATCTATCTATCTATCTATTATCTATCTATCTATCTATCTATCTATTCTTGCCACAATCAGTGACAAATTCAAGTAGAAAACATTTTGAAAACTGGAAATCATGGTAGTTAATTCCAATTCCAGTGAGGAACTTGGAGAGACACACAACATATTTGAATTTTCTTTTCAAAATGAGGTAAATTTCATCAAACTCAAAGTTAGAAATTTAGAACCTTGGGGATAATAACAATTATTCAAATAATAGATCACCATGGAGTTACTTAATATTTCCAAACTATTTGACCAATGTAAAAGCAATGTAAAATTTGTGCAAAAGTGAAAGTAAAAAAAAAAAGAGAGACTATTAATTCTGTACTCACAAAATAAGAGGACAATATTCTGTACCATTGGGAAGATCACTAACCAAGTTATTGGTTGCCATGTCCAGAAATACTTATCTGCTGTGATTTGAAACCATTGCTTAATTTTGAGAGCTTTATGATCAGGTATATTCAATTCTTTCAGTTATAATATGGGTTTTATTTTTTTCAAGAATATCTCTGGATTTAATATGCACATATTTATATTCAAATTCTTTTTAAATTTCCCAAAGATAGTACCACCCATGAACACTGAAAAGGTAGTTCCATCTCTTTAGGAATAACAAAAGCTTACAGTCCACTCCATAGTTGTGTAGGTAATTACCAGTTCATTCTAACTATTCTGCTGGAGATTATGTATATTTTATGAATGACATCACAGGTACATTTTAAAGGGGCTTATGGTGATTCAAAACTTCCCTCATTGACCATAAAAATAAATAATTATAGAATTCAAGACTAAACAAAGAATTCTCAATTTAGGAATATCTACTGGCCAAGAAGCACTTAAAGGAATGTTAAACATCCTTAGTCACCAGGGAGATTCAAATCAAAACGATCCTGAGATTCTACCTCACACCAGACAGAATGACTAAGATGAAAAACTCATGGGGACAGCAGATGCTTGAGAGGATGTGGAGAAAGAGGAACACTCCTCCATTTTTGGTGCAATCAAAAGCTGGTACAGCCACTCTGAAAATCAGTCTGGTAGTTCCTCAGAAACTTGGACATAGTACTACCTAAGGACCCAGCTATACCACTCCTGGGTATATACCCAAAAGAAGCTCCAACATATAACAAGGACACATGCTCCACTATGTTCATATCAGTCTTATTTATAACAGCTAGAAGCTGGTAAGAATCCAGATGTCCTTCAACAGAGGAATGGATACAGAAAATGTGGTGCATTTATACAATGAAGTACTACTCAGCTATTAAAAATAATGAATTCATGAAATTCTTAGGCAAATGGATGGAACTTGAAAATATCATCCTGAGTGAGGTAACCCAATCACAAAAGAACACACATGGTATGCACTCACTGATAAGTGGATATTAGCCCAAAAGCTCAGAATACCCAAGATACAATTCACAGACCACATGAAGCTCAAGAAGAAGGAAGACCAAAATGTGAGTGCAATGTTGAGTGGGGAACAAAATACTCACGGGAGGAAATACAGAGACAAAATATGGAGCAATGAGTGAAGAAAAGGCCATCCAGAGACTGTACCACCTGAGGACCCACCCCATATACATTCACCAAATGCAGACACTACTGTGGACGCCAAGAAGTGGATGCTGTCAGGACTTTGATATAGCTGTCTCCTGAGAGGCTCTGCCAGAGTCTGACAAATACAGAGGTGGATGCTTGCAACCAACTGAGCACACAGAGTCCCCAATGGTGGAGTTAGAGAAAGGACTGAAGGAACTGAAGGGGTTTGTAACTCCATAGGAAGAACAACATCAACCAACCGTACCGCACCAGAGCTCCAGGGACTAAACCACCAACCAAGGAGTACACATGGAAGAACCCATGGCTCCGGCCACATATGTAACAGAGGATGGCCTTGTCAGGCATCAATGGTAGAAGAGGCCCTTGGTCCTGTGAAGGCTTGATGCCCCAGTGTAGGGGAATGTGAGGGCGGGGAGGCAGGAGTGGGTGGGTGGGTGAACACCCTCATAGAAGCAGGGGAAGGGGAATGGGATGGGGTGTTCAGAGGGGGGAACCAGGAAATATAAATAAAGAAAATATCCAATAAAAAAAGAATACAGGGTCATAGAGCTGTAAGAGTGACAAGGCACAGGAGGCATTTAGGGGCAGGAGTATGGAGTAGAAGTGATATAAATATAGTAATATAAATATATGATCTACATGTGGTATGACAGTTTGCCTCACAAAGATAATATATGAATAAAATTTGATAATTTCCCGAATAAGGAGGTAGAAGAAGAGGAAAGATCAGAAAGTCATGAGCAGAGGGAAAGAGAGAGACAAAGAGTGGAGGGAGAGAGACAGGGAGGAAGGGAAAGGAGACTTGAGTTTCATATGTTTTGAAGGATGGAAACAATTGATTTTCTTATTGCAATCCACTGCTGAGAACACTGCTGACATTCCTTAGCGTGCAAAGTTCATCACAGCTGGGCTTACAGCATCTCCCCCAAGCTCAGCTTTCCACAGAAGACTTGAATTCTTGGTTGATAACCTGCCACACCCTGGCTTTGAGTCATCCTTCCAGCCATTCTTGCCCAGAGACAGACTGAACACTGATTTAGCTGGTGCGGAAATTTATATGTTTGTCATGTTTCAAAATGTATATAATAAACTATCTTTTTTAATGCATCTTGTTAATATCAATCAAGTCACAAATATATAGGAAGATATTTGTGTAGGCCACAACAGTGCTGAGTTTGCCTGATAAGGTTTTCCAGGACACGTGTTTCAGCCACTGTAACAACAGCTCCTATCCACACCCTTCTGGACACTGCACTGTGAAACACTTAGATGTGTGGAGACCAAAGCTCTACGACATAGAACACAAAGACTTGTGAAGCAGAACTTCCAAAGACACTCACAGTAGAGAAGCATGATAAATCAGACAGTTTGGAGGATTAGTTCTCCAGGTCTCTCCTAAAGCCTTAAAATGGAACAATGCCTAGATCTGCAAAACATCAGCCATGTGTCTGTAGTGAGTCTATCAACCAGGAATTTTTTCTTATGCATAAAATGCTACTTTCAGAATTTTTAGAAACTTAAAGAATATGGTAGAAATTATGCACAACATTCATTAAATAGTGCATTCAAAATTTTAAAATAGTACAAAAGTAACATTATTTATTTTTCACTCAAAACTAATTCAACTGACAATTTTCAAAACATCTCAATGTTTATATTCTCCATTTAGAATAAAGAGAGATGTACTTATATGTATTAGTACTGGTGTTTTGTACACTGCAAATATAAGAAAAACATATGTTTCTAACATGGTTTGAACAGAAGAAAACATTGAGTTAAAGAATGAAGACAGATAACAGAAAGACATATACATGTCTGTCCCCAGCTTCTTCACTCTGACCCAGTCAACCTCAGAAGTTCTATTCCCTGCCTCTTCCGGCAGCTCTTCTCCAATCTGAAATCAGAAGATGCACAGGGGGTGGACTTGGGCCTATTTCTTGCTTCCTGTCACCAAATGATATCATTTTTCCCTTGAACAACTCAGTGTGGGCTCCCAGTGAGCAGGGACATATGGAAGAAGGCATAGCATTATTCTTGCTTATAGCATTGATGTCTATAAAACACAAATTTAAAAAATAATATTATACATTAGGAAAAAGAAAATGATAAAAATAATTCTAAGTGAGATGGTTTTCCTAAAGAGGAAAGTTTTGAACTGGACCATTAAAAAATAGCATTCGCGAATTGGTATAATGGGGGAAAATTTTAAGGGTACATGCATAGAAAGGGCACATTTCTATGAAGTTAAGACTAAAGAAATAAATGTATGTGACATTGATTAGGACCAAAATGTCCAGTATAGATTTTAAAGATAAATGAAGGAATAGGGGACTGAAGGGTATGGTATCAAGACACAAGTTGGTCATTAACAACATCATAATATGGTTAACAAATACATTTTTTTTCTGCAGAGATTTAATCAGAGATATAGTGGTATTTATTCCTCAGATAGATCTAGAAATACATAGAAAACACTTCAGATGAAGACTTCAAACACAAGCATAGAAAACACTGAATGTAGATATATTTGTAGTAACTGTTTCATTAGAAATTAGAAATTATATTCCGCACATTGAGCTTTTTCTTTTGCAGTTTCTTACAAGGACAAGACTTGAAAAGTTTGATTTTTTTTTTCTTTAGTAAGGCCTGTTCTGGTTTCTCCACATAACACATAAACTGGAAATTTTACAAGGAAGCAGTCAGAGTTGCTAAAGAAATTCCTGAGAAACGGAAAGAGAGGAACAGTAACAGATAAGAATCTCCTAAGATCTTTTCAAACATCACTCAAAGACAGTTATGTGACAACTGCCTCCAGTCTAACATTCAGAATGCAGAGTGGGTGGTGAGTTCAGGGTCTGCAAAGGATTTTCCTTTATTAGTCTGTTACAGTTTCCTGTTAAAATTGGGTCAGGGTGGACTCTGGCAAAATTCCAGTAAAAAGTCCTCTAGGAAGATAAAATTTACAAATTGATAATGCTGGAGAATGGAAGTCAAAACCCTTCCAAATTCAAGCAGTTTTTACTGTTTTAGCGAGAAACTTAAAAACACACAAACAATTGTTGTAGACTATCACAAAGCACATTCCTATGCGTTCCTGTCATGCAAATATGTATTTAAGACTAATGCATGTTATAAACATATACATAGGCTGATGTACACACGCTCCAGATGTGCTGTTTCTCTAAGTCTGTGGGTTGTGTCCTCTGTACGCGGGAAAAGAAATATTAATCATTGCTTTTACTGCTGAGGGGATGGGTTCTGCTCTCATATTTCAGAAAGGGCTGGAAAGTGAGGGAAGCCAAACTTTTTCCTATTTAAGGCCAGAGCAGAGGGAAGCCAGCGGCTGAGTTTTATGACGGGCCCGGTGCTGAAGGGCAGGGAACAACTGATGGTGCTACTCTGAGCTGCTTCTTCCTTTCTCCTCTTTTGCACAAAGAGTCTCATGTCTGATATTTAGACATGATGAGCTTTGTGCAAAGTGGGACCTGGCTTCTTCTCACCCTGCTTCATCCCACTCTTATTTTGGCACAGCAGTCCAACGTAGGTAAGTCGGTATGAATTTCAACAGACTTTCTGGGTTAATTTTGCCTAAACTCCTTACAAAGAGTAAGATAAGGGGAAAATCAGCCTCCTAAGAATTTCCTGTCTAAGCCTCTGACTGTGGAATGTTTTGTTAACCTTAATTTTGTTTTCTATATTTGATTTTTTAAAAGGTGATGTACGTGTATAAGATTCTCTAGTTGCTTAAGATAAAAACTGTTCTTAAATTAACTTGATTGCATGTTCAACTTTTTAAAAAATGGTTTAAAGTGCTCCCCTCCCGCATTGTGAGCACCTTGGAATGCTCCCAAGCCATCTGGAATGTAAGGATTTCATGTTCTCCTTTGTACACTGTTCTCTTTGCAAAGATAGGATATTTACCCTTGTTTTCCAAATAAAATAGTACACTAGAAATGTCTCTGATATGAATAGACCATAAGAAGATACTAGAAGATGAGTAGCATCCCTTATGCTTTCCTGTAAAACATTAACTGTGGACCATCTATGGACCTTCCAGAAATGAACCCAAGCTGCTAAAACATGTCATTGTTTCTGTTTTTAATCACATCCCGTGATTGCACATATTCGATATGCTCAGAGTTTTGCTGAAAGTTGTTTTAAGTTCTACATGTTCTCTTTGGCTGAATTTCCACTACTGTAGAATAGCATGTTTTAACCGGAATATTTTTGTTCTCCTCCAAACAAGGTAAAGATGCAAGTTTTACTCAAAAAGCTTGCCCTGATATATTTTTGGTAGCCAAATATAGTGTTCTTTATTTTCTTGTGCCCCAAATTATACACAATTGTCTTGTTATTTACTTAAATACTTTTAAAAAATGCATATGTTCCTCCTCATCATGAAAAATCAGGGTGCACCCTTTCCTCAAAATAATTGTGTTGATGTAAATCTTGTCTGTGGCTGAAAGAAGTTGTTAGTAATTCTTTTAATACATTATCAAACATGTTTGTATTTAAACCTTTAGTTCTGGCAATTGTTTCATGAGAATCCATTTTTCCACTGTGTGTAATATCTTTACTATCTCACAAATTATCTATGCAAGAGTAGCTGAAGGAGATAGCTGATGATATTTCTATATGTTCAGTACATAGATACACAGAGAAAGAGCATCCAGATTTCTTATTTCTTAATTCTTTTCCTCTTAACCCACCCTTCCATCCCCCTCCATCTTTTCCCCCTCCTTATCTCTCCACCCTTTGGCTCCTGAGGAACTCCCCTCCCGGTTTTCCTTCCTCACTCATCACCCCACCCCATCCTAGGCTTGCCCACCTCCCTGCCTCCCACCCTAGTCCTCACCCCTCCCTGCTCCCAGTGAGTCACCCTCTGCTTCCCATCTCCATTTTCATTCCCTCTCCTCACTAGCTCCAACTCACATTTCTTTTCTTTGGATACTCATCCTTTTTAGCTTTCTGTTTTCAATTTCTTCCCTCATCCTGCCCTCCTGGAAGATGCAACAATCCCAATCTTTCCCTAGAAATACAAGACATGGTCCAAAGGAATGTTAATTCCTTAGCAACCCAAAATTATATTCTGATTTTTAGGTGAAGAATCATAGAATCTTATTTGAAAAAAACAAAAACAAAAACTATGTCTTTGGGATGCTAATTAAAATACCAACATAATATCTATAGTTTCTTAACAGTTATACAAATACGAGAAATAGTGTAGGCACAGTAGGTGTTTTTCTTCCCAATCTGACTACAGTAAGGAAAAAAAAAAAGACATGTTTGGTCCTCACCATCTTAACATCATCCTAAGCTCATTTGCTTCCTATGGTCCTTAAAACTCCAAGAAGGATAAAGACAATTTAAGACCATATATTTCACTTTCCTTGTAGGTTTTTAGTGAAAATCTTGCTGGATGGTTAACTTTGGGGAGATTTCAGTAAGTAGCAGATATTCAGCACACTGGGCACATTCAGAGTATCTAAATGGGTTATCTCCTATGTTCTGTAGAAATCCTAGAAGTAGTACAGAAGTGCTGGACACTAACTTATGGGAGTTTTCTGGAATATAAAACATGTCTCCACACAGAATTCTGGTCTCTTTACAAATCTGCGCAAGTCTTACTTTATTCATGCATTTTATTTTAGCTATGGAAAAAACGTGGTCTGTTTTATATTTCCTGTGGTTTTTAAGCATGCTGGATTTTTTTAAGTGCTAAACCATGCCACCTAGTGGCTAACAGTCAAAGACACCATTTACATAACCAGTGCCAACATGACTCACCATAGGATCCTCTGTGTGTGTGTGTGTGTGTGTGTGAGAGGAGGGAGGGAGGGAAGACAAGGGAGGGAGAGCTTTAAAATTAAACATTCCTTTTATAAGTAAAACAATTAGATACTGACATGTAACCAGCCATAAGAATACACAAACTGGTCATATGTTTTAAGATTTTTTGGAAATGAATGTAAAAACTATAGACACTTTCCAGCCAGTGATAGTGACACAGACCTTCATTTCCAGCTATGTGGGAGGCTGAGCATATGTGAATACAAATCCAAAATCTGCCTGAGTTCTATGTGAGCTCAGGATGAGAGGGAAACTAGTCTCAAAATGAAAACTTTACAGAAGTTTGGGGATGTATGTCAGTAGTGGAGAGTTTGTCCAGAACATACGACACCCTAATTTCAATCTCCAATTCTGCCAAAGAAAAGGTATAGGCTTATCTAAATTCATCACATCATTTTTTAAAACATATTTTCCTTATGCGTAGGCTAATATCCTTGCTTAATATTTTCATTTTGCTGACTGTAGACCCATATATAGATGTTAGTAATACTGCTTTCTTAGAACAGGGACAAAAAGCTAAATGTCTTCTAAAGTTTAAGCTTCTACACTTTACTATGTTGATAATTTCACAAAACTTAACTGTGAACCATGAACTGATTTGTGATTTCAAAACTGTAAATGGAATGAGAAAATGAATTCTTGTTTACTATTTTTGAGTCTGTTTCTCATTATGTTTAAAAAGGAAAGTTATAGCTAAGATTAACATTTAAATTTTCTCTGGTTTGTTTTGTCCCAATTATTAATCACACGGAACCAATGGAATAAAATGTATCATACAGTCACTGAAGTAACCTTACTTCTAACAAGAGAAAATACATCATTATGTACATGTCTCAATATCAGTCATGTAACCAACAGTGTGTGTGTAAAGCTGAAAAACAAGAAAGAATGGGGTTAATGCTGGAAATGAAATTTGATGAAATGGTATATGATTTGAGAAAAGCATAAACTTTGAACATCTGCACTTTTTGACTTTTGTAAGTATTTTTAAATAAAAGAGATTCCAAGTTACACAGTATTCTTTAAAAAATATTTATGAAGGTTTTTTTTTAAGTGGTAGTCCTTTTTTTCTTTTTAGTATTCAACTTTTAATAGATTCATCTGGTTTATTAAGCAAAAGGCTCAGAAGCTAATGACTTAACCAGAAATTATCAACCTTTCTGTAAAACTGTACATTGTAAGTAAATAAAATATTACCAATATAAGATTTTGTTGTTTCTATTCATGACTCATTTTATTTCCTCAGAACCTCAACAGTGCTCAGAATGAAGGGTGAAGGGTCTTTAACTGACCCTGCAGTGGTAACTCAGAGAAGACTGCCACCTACCGAAGCTCTGTGGCGTCTACTGAGGATGACTGTAGTGCAGGGTTTCTATGTATTCTTTGTGACAGGCAGTAACTGATAGCTCCACCTTGAAGCCATTAAAGTAGATTGCTTGTAAGTCAGAGCTGGGAAGATCAAAGATGAGCTTGCCTTTGCTGGACCTGGCAGACACTTAAGCGTCAGGTCCACTGTGACTTTCTGGCACTGTGGGTGAGCTAATTCTCATAAAATGTTTCATTCTGTTTCTTAGGGCTAAAAGCTTAGTGTCATTATTTTCCATGCTTAGAAAAAAAGTCACGTTGTATTTTTTTTTTAATCCAAAAGTTTTGAAGGAGGAAACTTTGCCTGTCAGGGAAGCAGTGGAAACTCTGAGCAAGCACTGCACAGAAGTCATTTGTTAGCTGTGCTTTGGAGAGTTACATTAACCACTAGAAGTTCTGTCTGTGCCTAACAAAAACACAGCCCAGTGGATTCCTTTCAGATTAGCTAATCAAAGCCTTGCTTTTTCCATGGCTGAGGTCAAGCTCCACCATTTAAAATGTAATCTCAATGAACAAAATGGAAAAATTCAACTGGGAGAAATACTAAAATTGCCACCCCCCAAATAAGGTAAAAACACAAGTAATCCAAAACTTATTGTTATATTAGCTTTGATAATTAGCATTGAAAGATGACTTTTTCAGCTAACATAATTGCGAGACTTTTTTTCTTGTATTTGTTATTGTAGAGGCAGGCAAACTATGTTTCTCACAGGAACACTTTATGATATTGCACAGAACTTAGAGTACACAAGTACCGTTCAAAGGAGATTTGTGCTCAAGTTAAAAGTTAACAAATGTGAATCATGCAGTAACTATCGCTTCTGAATAGTCGTGCCTTAGCCATTCTAAATACATCTATGTATCTGATGGAGAAAGTTTATCTTTGTTTATGTCAGTCTTAGTGCCTGGATTCCAAATAACATGCTGGTCTTGCTGGTGGTCTGGAACCCATTAGGGTGGCCTTGGAAATATAAACCTTTTTTCATAAGGTCAAGAAAAATAAACAGTAGGATTCAACTCCAGATGGTATCTTCCCATTTTAAGATTAGAGGAAAAAAGACATTTTGCAGATCACTGTTATTCCTTTAAAAATCTGTCTTTGTACTCGTGAGGGTACAGAAACCATATGGGACAGGGTATTGAAACTGGTTTCTTTTATTCTATATTATCCTTGAAAGCAGAAAAAAAAATATAATGAAGTTAGGAGTATCCAATTTCAGAAAGCATTAAAATCTGATTTCCTTTTAACTACTTTATCTGGATAATTACTTAGTTTGTCTCAGGTTCTTTGAGTGCATTGAGGATTATGGCAACATTCAGCTGTAAAGTCTTTCACATGCAGGAAGGAAATTATTAAATTTGATATAAATCATCAGATAAAGTGATACACACCTGCATTCCCAGCAGTCTAATGCAGTGATACACAACTGTATTTCCAGCAGTTTAATATTAGTGATGCATACCTGCACCTGCATTCCCAGCAACCTGAAAACTCAGAGCAAGGGCTGTGGTTTCAAGGCTAGCCTGGGTTACAAGTGACATCCATAATTTGAAAGAAAACAAAAAGGTGCCAGTCATTCAAGAGTAGTTCCTAGAACATAGGCTTGATCTAGCATTAGTTTACCAAACACTGTCAACTACCATGGCATCTTGAAAGAAATTAAAGTATCAAATGTCCTGATAGGAAAGATTCCATGAAATCTGCATTCTCAAAGTATAAAACTAAAGTTGCCATACAATAAATTAAATATGTTAAATATTTTCATAATTTGGTAGGTCATATTATAGGTGCATTTTGATGATCACATATACTTTACGTTTTCATTTATCTATTTTTACTTTGGCAAAATAAATATTAATGAAGTTGTAGGAAAATTTTACGGACATAAAAACCATGCGCCTATACAGAATAAAACAAAGAAACACCTAAGCATCATTCATGAAGTTTTCTTTGCAGGAAGAAAAACGACCAGAATCTACCCATCCATGTAAAGCAACATTTAAAAATGAACTTCATCTCTATTTCAAAAGACTGTGTCTTCGGCATCTCTGTGCTGACGCTGGAGAGATGCCTCAGGAGCACAGAGTGTGTCCTGCACTTACAGCCATCCGCATCTTTCTCTATCACTGTGTCCAGAATTAAAAATGCAATTGCCTTTTATTTCATATTTTTTACAAAAATATTCAGCTTCTGTTTAATCAAAGCTTCTATAGCACAGCACCTAGTCGATGAAAGGGACATTGTGAGGTAACACAGTCCTAAATGCCAGGTGTTATCCTATCTTTAAATGTTGCAAAGCATAAAGCATTCCATGAATATCTTCTTTCCCTGCTTTACAATGGCTTCCCAGGTTGAATACTCAAGTCGGGGTCATGAGATATGTGTATCAGAGGTTCAGCTTCTGGTACCTACATTGGTAACAGTAGACAGTCACATATGAGGTGACAGATCTGAAGAAACTCTGCAACACCCCCCTTTTAAGCAAAAGATGACTAAGAAATATAGGAAATGCTAGTTCTCAGTTGCTAGGTTTACTTGTGACTTCAGAATTTGATGTTTCAAGCATGCCATTTTTGTTTCAAGTGGATATGAAGCAAATTTTGGCAACAAATTAGATCCATTAATTCTTATTTTTAGACATTCCAAGTTTCTTTATTTATGTAGAACAACACAACTTTCTAAAGCCAAAGAACATATACAGTATCAGCTTAAATGATCTGAGCAGATTAAACATAATGTGTCAATATAATACAAGAAACCCCATTAAGGTGTAGAATTTTTACAATTTGATATATTAATTAAAATAAAGTAAAAATATTTTAAAAAATATAAAAAGTAAAGATGTACTAAGATCCACTGATCATTATATTGAAGTCTCCTCACTTTAAAAAACATTCAATAAAATTTCTAAGAAAAACGTAGAAACAGGAAGCCTAATAACAGTTTTCTATTATGTAACCCTAGGTTTAACATATTCATTTAAGCTTTTAATGGGTCAATGTCAGTGTTCCAAGCAAATAATAAACATTGTTAGTCTTACGTGAGAATACCCTCAATGAGGTACACACTTGGGGTGAAGAATGGAAGAGAGGAAAGTTTTATAGTAATTCCAAGGTTATATAAAAACATGTGATTTTTTAAATATGAGGAATTTAAATCTATTTTAATTTTACTTTATAAATAAAATAATAATTTTAATAATAATTATAATGAAATAATAATTTTAAACTTACCTTAATGTATTTCATTGTATCTTTAATTTGACATGAGTATCCAATAGTTCCATTCAATAACCTGCACACTTTATTAAATGTGGAAAGATATTTCTGATGCAAAGATAAATTATTGAAGGAATCATTAGCACAATCTACTAGTATTTTCAAAGGGTGGAGATCAGACAGTTTGACGTCCACATGTTCAAGGAGAATAGACTAAGTTGACGTGAATCAAATGAGAATGTGTCAATCTAATTCAGAGAATCATACATTTTTGATTCACATTAAGAAAAGACCTATGCGAAGATTTTAGTGATTTCACTGATAATCTTCCATTTCAGCACTTTAATTTCATTTTTTCTTAAATACAAAATTTCAGTTCTAGGTAAACACAAATGGGGTTAGAACTTAGCTCTTTCTTTAAAACAGCACCCCAGATAGCGCTGCATCAATTACTCTGAGGTAACCAGTTTGTTGTTTAGCTTTTATAATCACTGAGAGTGAAGTTGTGTCCTTTAAAGCCTTAGGAAGATCTGTCCTGTCCTCATAGATTATTACAGACTCAAGAGGATCTAAGACAACATAGCTACGTAACACAGTTTGGTTCGGTTTGTCTCTGGTTTGGTATGGTATGGTTTGGTTTGACTGCATAATCATTGTTCCCTAATGAAAATGTCAATAGACTTGTCATGTTTTGTCTTTGATTAGCTGTTAAATCAGTAAATTGTTAAGACAAAAACATGAGTCTTAATTGACATAAGAAGCTTGAGGTATCTCATAAGATGATTAAAGTAGTATTGGCATACATATAGAAATGAGAATTGGAAGCAATGCCATAGTCTGTAGAGACTAGATGTTCTGAAATTTCTCTTAATGGTAAAGTTTTAGATTATTCAGAGTATCTAAATATGAAAATAGGGAATTTGAAATTTTAAATTACAATTGGACTTATGAGAAAATAAAAGTTTCACTGAGAAAATATAAAGAACTCAACAAGACATTCTTTATGTTCAAAATTATTTGCAGATGTTTGAAAATGTACTATTTATTCATTCTTTATTGGCAAACTCTCATAGTAATTTTCAAGCTGCATTTTACCATACTACACAGTTAACACTTCAAGAATTCAGACAAGGTTTTATTTTGGCTTGACCTAAGTTGTTTCACTGTAGATGACTGCTGAAATTTCAATTTCTTATATATAATTAAGAACCAAGTCTAAAATTTTGGCTGAAGCTCTTTCTCTTGCCATAGTTAGCCACAAATACACAAGCCATCATTCATACTTCCCCTATTATTTTTACTTATTTATTGTCAATATTTGTTTTAAAGTATCACTTTATTTTGGACATTTGGAAAACCCTTTTGTTCTTGTTTGATATACAATCTACTATGTGACATAATGTTGACCCACTAATGTCCCACAGAGTGACCAGTGACATTCACACACAGTCAGCTTTGTTAGCTCTCCCAGGACAATATGGAAGAGGTTTATATTGCCAAGATTAGCTCAGTTTTTCCAAGGATTTCTGAAATAGGTTAATAAAAACCAGAAGGTCCCAGAATTAGTAACAAAAGACATCCTTTTAGTTAAATGTTCCCATCTGTTATTAGAACATAGAATAGCAGTTGAGTAAAAATGCTTATTTCTAGCTGCATAAGTAATAAACAAGAGTTTGAATGTTATCTACTGGTATTAAGCTTTTTAATGTAAATGAAATAAAAACAAATCATTTTATGAAAAATTATAATGTGCCAATTCTATGTTAACAAGTAGTGCCTTGGTACATAGAAATTATAGGGAGGAAACATTATTTATCCTTATGAAAGAAGAAACTTGCTTGTTCCAAACTTTCTTCACTTTGATTCTTCTTTGTAAATAGTCATCACTGCATAACCAAAAACAAAAGCACATTTTTTAAAAAAATTCCATGTCTTCTCTTTTATCTTCCCACAGATGAATTGGGATGCAACCACCTTGGTCAGTCCTATGAGTCTAGAGATGTCTGGAAGCCAGAACCATGTCAAATATGTGTCTGTGACTCAGGATCTGTCCTTTGCGATGACATAATATGTGATGATGAGCCACTAGACTGCCCCAACCCAGAGATCCCATTTGGAGAATGTTGTGCAATATGTCCACAGCCTTCTACACCTGTGAGTCTGTAGAATATATAAACTCTTCAAAAACTACATCTTCAAGAATCATATTTAAACACATAAATATCATCTATAGCACAGAAGCCTGAAATAAATGCAAGCCATGTCTGTAAGCAGGCATGTTGCCATAACAAATGAATGATGTCACTTTTAACAGAAAGTTTGGGATTGGATGTAATGAGAGTTAAGAAATAAAGGTGTAAATTGTGCCACAGTCTATTTATATTAATCTCTATATCCTTTATATGTTATAGGCTCCTGTCCCTCCTGATGGTCATGGACCTCAAGGCCCCAAGGGAGATCCAGTAAGTAACATCTCCCCAAGGACAATAGTTGCTAATGACATTTCTAGAAAAGGCTGGTTTTCCTTGTTCCAACTGAATTTTTACTATTCTGAATTTTCTTCTGTCTTACGTATTTGAAAAACTCACACTGAAAGTCTATAGCTATTCAGTTTTCCCAAGTTTGCAAGTCTTCAGCCCATTTTTTATTTTAAAAAGAAAATATAGATCAAGATATGAAGGAAAATAATAAACTTCAATTATTCATAACACCTAATTTGAAATATACTTATCCCCAAGGAAAGATCATTGCACTGATAATTAATTTGATAAAGCATAGAAACAAATTCCTAATAATGGTTCTGAACCACTTCATATTTTCCCTGTTTTGTTGTTTTGCTTTCCTTATTTTGTTAGGGCCCTCCTGGTATTCCTGGGAGAAATGGCGACCCTGGCCTTCCAGGACAACCAGGACTCCCTGGTCCTCCTGGCTCCCCTGGAATCTGTGAATCATGTCCAACTGGTGGCCAGGTAAGAAATTACAGAATTAAATTCTCCTCTATATAAGTGGCTTAGTTTGTCTTTGTTTGGTCTGTATTTTATCTCAAAATGGCAACTTCTGTCCTCTGGTTTTCTATATTTATCAAACCCTAACTTAGTGCTTCTATTGCTAAGAGCCTTGAAGGTATTCCACTGTCACCATATAATATGATTGCTAGTATATCCTTCTAAAATTTCCCAGTTTCTTAACATGTACATGTTATACTTGCTATGTTTGATAAACAGACCATTAGCTCCTAGAATAGTTAACTTAGAGTATTTAGAAAGTGTGGTAATTACAGGCTATTCCCTAATCCTATCCTAGCACCAGTGACAAAGACTTTCGAGGCTGGGCACTAAACAGCAACTCCAAAAACTGCCTATTGGATTCATATAAACAGAGTTGCCCGTGCTTCTCTTCAGTCTTCAATGCACATCATTTTTCCTTCTGCATCAGGGCAACCAATCAGTCTACAAATAAAATAAATCACCAAGACTATACAAACAATTCAAACCAATATGTATGATTTATAAAAGGTCTTTTCCAAAACAATTCAGCAACAATGAGCATCCTAGAAATCAAACAGAACCTAGCTAGCCCTAGAACTTAAAACTTAAAGCAAGCTTTGATCCTTTATGATTTGTTTTATTGTTTACAACAGTTCATGACTGTCTGAGGTTTCAGTTTATATTATATTAAATCAGATGGCATACATGCATATACAGATATATATAATTGATTTCTTGGAAAAATAATTTTATTACCCATGTATAGTTGGAGATTAGAAATTTAATTTTGTTACTTCAAAGTTATTTTGTCTTCACGTATTCAATGATTCTGTACACACACACACACATATATACATATACATATATGTATACATATACACATACACATACATATACTTGTGTAGAAATAATGGTTTCAGTAATAGCATTTGAGGCCAAATTGAAGACGACAGTTTTTATTTAATACAGTTGGTTAAAATCTCCACACATTACACAAGCAAGCATTTCTGCAATGTATCTAGTATTTAAAGTCATAAAAGACACAATATGCAAGATATATATATATATATATATATATATATATATATATATATATATATCACATATGGCATGTAGAAACATCAGCGAACAGTACATAATGCATGCACTAACTACAAATGCTTTGCAAAATAACTATAATCCTTGTATTAGTGTGATCTGACCTATGTACTTGACTCTTTTGCTACAGAATTATTCTCCCCAATTCGACTCATATGATGTCAAGTCTGGAGTGGGAGGAATGGGTGGCTATCCTGGTCCAGCTGTAAGTACAAATGTTTCTGAGCATTTTCAAGTATCACCCTGCCTTTGTTTCTTCTAGAAATACAATATTATAATACAATTATACAAAAAGGTTCAGTGACTACCATGGTTGGAAGAGAAAACAGCAACCCGTCCATGATTCTTCTATCCTAACTCATCCTCTCCCTGTGGTGTTTTAAGGCATTCTGTATTGCTGCTTCCTCATGCCCACCTGCACCAGGGCCTTTCCCACCACCATGCTCTGGTCCACACTTTTCCCATCTATTGTCCAACTGAATGTAGTTAAGGATTGCTTCTACTTTGCATCATCTCAACCAAATTGCATCTTCTTATCATCTTGTTCAGTGACTTTTACGTTCTAAATGAAGTTTAAGTCATGAATGTTCAATATCACAATCCATTTTCCTTCAAGTTTTAAATCCAGTATTAATATTCTTAGAATGCATTAAACTTTTAATGTTCCACTACCTTAAACAATACCTATTCACCTTGACAGTGAAGAACTTTTGAAGCTTTCTAAATGGCCTAGAGTTTTAATAACAGAAAAGAGCAAAAGTTTGAAAACTGGATTGGAAGTCACCTATGTCGGTGACTTTTGCTTTGGAATAGCTCTCAGGAAGCACAACAATATTAAAGTCTACAATTCACTGCATGTAACAGAAAGATCGGTATAAATAAAAACAATGTGGCAATATATTTGTGGCTCTTAAAGTTAAAGTAAAAAAACTTTTATCAGAGATCCAAAGTACCCATAAAACAGTATTGTAATTAGTATAAAATAAATTGAAATAATATGTTTAGATTTTTCTACAGTTTTGATATGATTTTTAAAACTTTGAAAATCAGAGGGTGATTCAATTATTTTTTGAATATTGGTTATCATTACACTCATGTTGTAAATCCTCCTTTATAAGATTAACAAAACCAAATAAAACTACAATTCGTTGACATTCCAGAAAGAAAACCTAAAATTAAGTTAAAATTTTGTTATCAGAATATAAGATAGTATAAATCTGTTTTTCTAGGTTAATGTTCATTTCTGAATAATGTCTACACCATTTTATTTTAAGTTATGAGTGCCACATGCATAGTGATTCATGTTTATATCTAAATCTTCACATCAATGTGACTGTGGTATATTAATATAGCTATGAGTTAGGCGTTGACTGGATATGGTCATTTTAGAAGTTTGTTATCATAAGATCTATAGTATGAAGATATTTTTACAATATAATTAACCAAAAAATTGTTTATAATCCAGAGAGGTATCAGTGAAATATTATAAAGCTTATCATCACATTTTATGCTTTCTCTGAATTCCCTTTCTTAAGTGTTAAGCTAAACATTTGACAATAATTGGTAATCTAGACTGACTCTCTAATTTCATCTGAAGTAAAGTTTTCATAAAAAATCTTTATTGAAAATGTCTCAGAACTAAACATATTGAAGTGTGTTTAACAGATAACAAGATATAAAGTTGTGTATGTTTTAATACATGTTGGCATTATGTGTGAATAGACATCACTCTGCAATGTATGCATTTATCTACTCTATGTTTTCCATTCACATTTACATTCCAGGGTCCCCCAGGCCCTCCAGGACCCCCTGGTTCTTCTGGACACCTGGATCTCCTGTAAGTATTGTTCCTCTTGGTGTTTTCTTCTTCATGAATATAGGAAGCAAGTTAATTTAGATATGGATATAAATCAGCAGTTTCAGCATCCATAATCCCAAGTAATATACAATTCACTCCCCACCAATTACTATCAATTAAAGCTTTGGTAAAGTTAAAATACATATTAATTACATTTGTATACAGCAAGCATTAGAGTTTATAACCACTCAATTTCAGTGAAATAAAATAAGAGTAATCGAATATTCTAACTTTATTCTGATCCTGAAAACCTTTAAATCATCATAAAATATAATAAAATTTCTGCTTACATGCACTAAACAAGACTCCTTGCAATAATCTAGATGTAATTTACTCATGTGAAGCTCTTGTTACTCTAACTATATTTACACTATTGTTGCATTTTAGGGTTCTCCTGGATACCAAGGCCCCCTGGTGAACCTGGTCAAGCTGGTCCTGCAGTAAGGAACACTTAAGTATTACTGGACACACTGAAAATTCATTTCCCACATGAATTCTATTACCAGTTTCTGAGTCATTCGTGGATTTGTCTAGAGTATAGATTGCACATGTGCTTGAATTTTCCATGACAATTTAGCATTTTTTTTTTTTGTTGAGTTTGAGGTGAACTCAAAGATCTTAGAGATTTCTGACTGGTTAGCCACCAAAACCATCCACTTCCCAGACATAACAAAAATTTCCTAGCTAGGAATACATGTCTAATGTTTCTGTAGATTCGTCTTATATATATTCTACCACGTGCCTACATGTATACATACATCTGCCTAGAGCAGAGAGAAAGATAAGAATATTCCAGAATAATATGCTACATAGGTATCCAAAAGGTAAAATAATGTTATTTTAACAAAATTTTGAAAAAATGAGAAATGTTTTTACATTTTTATATAGTCAGTATCTCAAAATATAGAAATGCACATACAAATACACATATTTAGTATGACATAGATACATGATGTTTAAATTTTTCACTAAAATTTAATCAACACTAAGACAAACATAACTAAGGTATAATATTATTAATTCAAGATAATTTTCATGATGTGTAGAGAGGGGTGTTTCAATGATACCTTTGCTTCCAGAATACACACAACATACAACAACAAAATGTAACATAAAATATTGATTATTTCTGTTTCTATTTTCTTATTCAGGGCCCTCCAGGACCTCCTGGTGCTCTTGGTCCATCCGGTCCGGCTGGAAAGGATGTAAGCTTATAGGTTGAATAGAAAGAAAGCAACATTCACTTTGAATGACAAACTGCCTTACATGCCTCCACTACAGAAGAATCCTAGAAATCCAAACCCTTTTAAAAAAATTGTACCTAACAAACATTTTAGCTCATATTAGGGGATGGGAGGATTCCCAGAGTACTTTAAACTGGATGTCCTAGTTTCAAATTACCTTTCTTAAGGTTATGTCTAGGTCTGATCAGTACTTCTTATTGCTTCTAGGGTAATTTGATGGAGAGTCACATTTCTTACTGAAATCTTCATGAGAAGTCTTGTAAAATTTGTTGTATCTCCAAATCACTGTGTGATGATATGGCTTTTTTTTCCACTTTTCAGAATATTCTCATTGCATTTAAGTAGTAATCACTGTGTTGTACTGACAAAGTTATACATCATTTGATAAGTTCTAAACTAACAGAACCCTCAAATCCACTTTATTTTCATTCCAGAAATAGCAGAATTTTTTTTCTTTACATCCTGTCACATAGACTCAATATATTAATCTCATTACTTTATAAGCAAAATTTATAAATATTAAATATTCTATTTTCTTTATTTAACTTCTAATGGTAAATTCCTTGATTTGGGAAAGATCTGAACATTTCAGGAAAGTGAGACATTTGTATTATTTTTTCATAGGTTTATGTCAAGGTGGGAGAAGCCTCCCGCAGTCCTTCTATTGAGAAAACTGATGTCACACTGAGCAGGTGACACTCACCTGTAATCTCAGCACTATAGAGGTGTGGCTGGAAGGTTCAGGAGTACAGCACTAGCCAGAGTTACCTAGGAAGATTGTGTCTTAAATAAATAAATAATGGGAAAAATGCAATCTCACAATTATATGTTCAGTCCAACTAGATTACTCCCTACTTGCTCCACATTTCCTCGTACATAAGCTTTTATATATTCTTTATTTCTCTGCCTAGGGAGAGTCAGGAAGACCTGGACGACCTGGAGAGCGTGGGCTGCCTGGACCTCCAGTAAGTCTTCATGAAATAAACTACCTATAACAGTCACGGTATTTTAATTTTAACTTCAAAAAACAAATAATCAAATTGAAATAAATATCAAAGTAAATGGATTTTATTACTGGATGTTGATTTGAAAGTTAGCTAACATCTTTCCCATTCATTAATTTTAGGGTATCAAAGGCCCAGCTGGCATGCCTGGATTCCCTGGTATGAAAGGACACAGAGTAAGTGACCCTAATCCTAGCCCTGTATTCATGAACTTAAGTATAATTTATAAATGGACAGAACATTTTTAGTTTTAACAAACTTTAGGTAAAGTCAATCCAACTAAAATCTATCGACCTAAGAACACTATCCACCAAAATAGGTTTTGCTCTTCTATATGTAAGGCAACTTTCTAATCATACTAAATTAAATGTTCTCATTAATTTTACTTTTTTTTTTTTTTTATAAAACTACGCCAAATGTCTTCAACAGTTCAAAATACTGTACTTAATTTAAATTATCACTACAGATAGCCATATATAATAAAAAACAGTAATGAAAATTCAATGTGAAACTTACCAACTATACTGAGTTGTTAACAAATTTTACTAATTTTTCTTTTTAACAATATTTCCAGGGCTTTGATGGACGCAATGGAGAAAAGGGAGAAACAGGTGCTCCTGGGTTGAAGGTAAATTGCATGACACTGTGTTCATGGGTAAATTCCTTTAGAATCTGAAACTATGTTAAGATTTATCTTATGGGACCTAACTTTGTCTTACAACTGTTCCTTTCATATAGCCATTGCTTAGGTATATGTAAATCTTAAATCTTCCATGAAAGCTAATAACAAAGAATCTGGCATAAAAATGTTTGCGTATCTCAGCATGTCTAAAACATAATATTTTTAGCCCTTACTTATTTAAAATGAAGAAACTTAAATATCTGGTAATTAAAATCAAATTCCTTCAGCAATTTGATATTACTAAACTACACACTTTTTGTAATATTTTCTGTGATACAAAATAAGTAACTTCAAGGTGTCTGTTGCACAAAATAGTAACATTTTGCATATCTCTAGGGTGAAAATGGTCTTCCAGGAGACAACGGAGCTCCTGGCCCCATGGTAATTATGTTTCCTCTCCTGTGATTATCAGTATTAGTATTAAGCAACCAACTATATTGCCTTTCTCCTTTCCAGCTGTTCTTGCACAGGTCACCTTTACAGAAAGATCATACTTTCAATTTTGGTTGCAGGGTCCCAGAGGGGCTCCTGGTGAGCGAGGACGACCAGGCCTTCCTGGAGCAGCAGTGAGTATTGCTACAGTGTACCCAGATGAACGTGGGGGTGGTCTCTAATGAAAACCTGTCTTCAAATTCAGTTCAGTCACCCTTTGGATGTAATGATATGGAAAGGAATGTCTTGCAATTGCTCTCTCTCGCTCTCTTTCTCATAATTTAAATGGCTGCTGGAGTGTTTAGTTTCATACATTCATTAGAGTCACATATTCACATTCAATTCTAAATGTCCAGAATCTAGTCCTGGTACATGCCACTAATGTGGTGCCTCAACATTCTAACACTGACTCTAAAAATGTGTGATGAATTAGTGGAGTTTAATGTATCTGAGGCAAATTCTACTCAACTGAGCTTGAATTGTAGTTATAACATTACTTGTAACTAAACTTTCATAATGAAGAAAATGGTCGAGATGAATTTCACTTTTTATAATATATTTGAGAAAAATTCAGTTTAATTGATCTTGAATTGGAGTTTACTGTTACTTTTAATTAATATTTCATAAGTAAGAAAATAATGAGACATACTTCTCTTTGTAGGGTGCTCGAGGCAATGATGGTGCTCGGGGCAGTGACGGGCAACCAGTGAGTAACTTTGCATCAATCCTGCTTTGTTCCATAGTGCTTAGAGATTGTGAATTACACATTAGATTACATTACATTGTTATACAGAAAACCCATATTGCTTCTTGATGATTATTTTTAACCTTGAAAATGGAAACAATTGTAGGTGTCATACTAGATAGTATCTATCAAAATACAATTCAACCTACTGACCCTATAAACTACACCTTCTTCCAGCCTTGCCCATTATTTTCAGTCATTTGTTTACATGTGTATGACACTTGTGTTTAATATCCAATATTGGACATGCCCACTAAGAGAAATGCAAAATAAATGATGATACTATCTCTATTAGGTAAAGAGTACAAAAGTTCAGAAGTATGTATCCTGTTAGTCACAGGATTTATGAAAAAGTACATAGGAATACTGATGTTCTAACTTCAGATTTAACCACTTTCTTATCTTACTCAATGTTTTTCTATAGAGTATTCATATGTAGATGGCAAACTCTATTTCACTTACATAGTGTCTTCTGTATTTTAGATTGTTCATATATTATTTCATAGGAGACTTCATTTAATGATTATTTTAGATGTTCAGTCTAATCAGCTTTCATCACATGCAAGTTGTACATTGTTTTTTAGGGTCCCCCTGGTCCTCCTGGAACTGCAGGATTCCCTGGATCCCCTGGTGCTAAGGTAAGCATACAGTTCTTTAGAAGAATGTATAAATATAGACAAAAACTCATTGGATTGTTTCTCAAAATTGACCAGTTAAATAATCAAATGTATATTTTCATCTACAGAGAACTTTAAAGCCTCAATCTCATCTCAATCTCTCTCTCATACATATGTGTGTATATATATGTAGTATATAATATATATAGTATATACTATATATCATATATATGATACATAATATATTCTCATTAGCATTCTACCATCCTGATATCTCTTCTGAGGGCTTCAACTTTTTTCAACATCTTTTCTGGGAAACATCTAGATCATGGGCAGACCCATATTTACCTTTGTCCTTTGTTCTTATGATTAATAATCCTTTGTTTTAATTATAGTGTATAACCATAGTACTATAGCTTTAAGGAAATGAGTTTAAATAGAGCTGAAAGCTAAGCTAAGATATTAAAAGTGAAAAGGACAACTGACATGTTGGGATTTGACTCTTTAGGGTGAAGTTGGACCTGCAGGATCCCCTGGCTCAAATGGCTCTCCAGGACAAAGAGGGGAACCTGGACCACAGGGACACGCTGGTGCTCAAGGGCCTCCTGTAAGTAGCAGATAAAAGAGAAGCCATGCTGTTAGGCTTAGTCCATCCACGCAGATTGCTTACACTAACCACCAAGCAGAAAATAAACAAAATTTAAAAATTCTCTTATTCCAGTATTTTTAGTAATTTAGACCAAGTATCTCTCTAACATATATATATATATATATATATATATTATATATATATATATATATATATATATATATATATAATTTTCTGCTGCTATTGGCGAAATAACATATTCTCTACAATACATAATACCTGTTAGTTGATAAAGTCTCTAAACAGAGAACTCCAAATACATGTGTTCTTGGTATTTCTGTTAATATGCTCTCTTACCTTGCGTGTCTAGGGCCCTCCTGGGAGTAATGGCAGTCCTGGTGGAAAAGGTGAAATGGTAAGCTGCCTCACCCTCAGATCATCCACACAGAAGAAATAAGTATTTAAGCCAGATAGTAGAAACAAAGGTCCGAGCTTGGCTAATGATAGTGTTTGTGTTATTTTTAGGGTCCAGCTGGCATTCCTGGAGCCCCGGGACTGATGGGAGCTAGGGGTCCCCCTGGACCAGCTGGAACTAACGGTGCGCCTGGACAACGAGGTCCTTCAGTAAGTTAGTCTCTCCTTCGATGCCTGGAAGCTTTTGTTTAACTCTCAAAACAAAATATTGACATCTCTTTTGCTCCTTCTAGGTTTAATTTATTCAGCTCTCCCTCTAGTTGTAAAACATCTGGCTAATTATTATTTTGTTAGACAAATCGTTGTTTTACATGGAGATTTTGTTTCATTTTAGGGTGAACCCGGCAAGAACGGTGCGAAGGGAGAGCCAGGAGCTCGTGGTGAACGGGTCAGTACTAAGCCGACAGACTCAGCTACTCAGAAAACTGCAGAGTGATGAGAAAGTACTAAGTTTCTCAACGAAATCTAGTCACAATTCTTTATGTTAGGGAGAAGCTGGTTCCCCAGGAATTCCAGGACCTAAGGGCGAAGATGGCAAAGATGGATCACCTGGAGAACCTGGTGCAAATGGACTTCCAGGAGCCGCAGGAGAAAGGGTAGCTTTCCATTTTCATCTGCTTCACCTTTCGGGACATAGTACCCTTTGGTTTTTTGTTTGTTTGTTTGTTTGTTTGTTTGTTTTTTGTTTGTTTTGTTTTTTGTTTGTTTGGGTTTTTTTGTTGTTGTTGTTGTTTTCCTGCTTGTCCTGACCAGGTCTTACTTATAGACTATGCTGGCTTGGCCCTTACTCTGTAGCCAAGGCTAGTCTCAAACTAATGGCAATCCTCCTGCCTCAGCTTCCCTTAGTACTTAGATTAGAGGTATGAAACATCACACCAGTTTAAGAGACAATGAAAGCCTATAATGTTGAATTGTTTTTACATAATGACTTACTAAAGGCTAGCCTCAAACTGAGGGATTCCCCTAACTCTGTCTCTCAAGAGATTAAAGGTCTGACACGGATTTAAAATGTGAACCATCCCACTCTTCTGTCCATTGTTTTTAGTGGCGTGTCCAGTTTAAACTTGAAATCTGAGTTTCAGTTTGCTTATTTTGGTTTTGTTTGTACATTCAGTTGATTGGCTTTTCTGTGATTAAGAATATTTCTCTGTTTAGGAGTTGGGTTTGTCTTTCGTTTTCTCAGTGCTAGAAACTGACACCATGACTTATTTGATGGCAATGCTCTACCACTAACTTAATTCCCACCTCCTGTTTAAAGAACTTAGTAAAACAAGAATAACTATATTGCAACCTATGAAGTATGAACAGGTTTAATCTTTTAAACTGAAATCTTTAACTGTAATTGTTTCCAGGGTGCTCCTGGTTTCCGAGGACCTGCAGGGCCAAATGGCATCCCAGGAGAAAAGGTAATATTTCAGCTCCTAAATGCCATTACTACAAATAGGTATTTCTTTCATATGTTATACCATTAATGGGAGAATAAATATCTGAAGGAAATGTATCAGGATAATAAAACACAAATCATCATCCTGTGACTCTAGGCTTTACTTTGATACTTCCATGACTGCAAGATGAACTAAAGCCACTTCATGTATGTGATGTCATGAGTGAGATATCACTAAACTCAGGGTCATTGCAAGAATCATAGAAATCACCTGCACCTATGGTGGAAGCTCCAAAGGAACTTCTAATCATTAAATGTCCTTATTAAGTGCAAAAACTAGTTAAGTCCAATTGATAATGTTGGTTATAAGCATGGAATATTCATCATAGTTGCCTCAATTTTTCTTCAAGATGAAAACCAAACTAAAACAGATGATTTAATAGAGCAGAACTCAACAACACACAAACTCTCCTTGAGGGGCCCAAAACTCCAATAGTTATAGATTATGTATTGTCAATGTCTAAGTCCATCAAAAATCTTGAAAATGTGTTATCTCACAACTTAGGGTCCTGCCGGAGAGCGTGGTGGCCCAGGTCCTGCCGGGCCCAGAGGAGTAGCTGGAGAACCTGGCCGAGATGGAGCCCCTGGAGGTCCAGGGCTACGGGTGAGGAGACACATTTGTTTGAATAATACTGTAATGTGGTAAGAAGAAAGACAATACAAATAATGACAGATTAAAGAAAACTTCAACCAGATGATACCTTTCAAATGTCTCAAGGTAAACAAACCAAATTCCTTTAAGAAAATATGGGTCAAGACAGATCAAGGAAGAGAATAAAATTAAATATTTGACTAGGATGAGTTTTTAAACAGAAAATAGGGAGATAAATTTACAAGGATATATATAACATGGAAATCTCAAAGTTATATATGTTAAGAATGTTGTACTTTTACATTTTAAGTCACCTGACTGCTATATTTCTCATTTAGGGTATGCCAGGAAGTCCAGGCGGACCAGGCAATGATGGGAAACCAGGACCTCCTGTATGTACAATTATGATGTCTCTTTTAACTAAAAAATGGAATGCATGCATTGGCTAGATTTGAGTATGTGTTCATGTATGTATATTATACTTAGATTATTTGTTCATCAAATCCGGACTATGGCAATTGTTTTTCTTACTAGGGAAGTCAAGGAGAAAGTGGTCGCCCTGGTCCTCCTGGCCCATCTGGCCCCAGAGGTCAGCCTGGTGTCATGGGTTTCCCTGGTCCTAAAGGAAATGATGTAAGTTCTATAATTACTTCCTTCAATAAATATTTGACAGATGGCCTTTGACCTCTATATAAAAATGCAAAAACTCGCAATACTTAGCCTCTCCTTTAAACATGAAAGAATATTTTACAATTGAGTAGCATGTACAAATGTGTAATTGGGATGGGTGTGTGTATGTATGTGGCTTTGCATGTGTAGCAGGATCAAAAATGGGTATGGACTTTGAATAGTGAATTTTTTTTTTGATTATGTAAACCTTTGCTTTTTTCTTTAGGGTGCACCTGGCAAGAACGGAGAGCGGGTGTGGCCCTGGAGGACCTGGCCTTCCAGTATGTGGCTTTTGTTTATTTCTGGCTTTCTGATCATTTCAGTCATCTTCAGCCTCAATACTTCCTTGTTATATGTGTTCATTTTGCTTCTCTAACTGCCATTTTGTAGGGTCCTGCTGGAAAGAACGGGGAGACTGGACCTCAGGGTCCCCCAGGACCTACTGTAAGTATTCATATAATTAAGATAGAGGTAGGCTGGAGATAGAACAAGGTCAAGAGTTTAGAAAGTATGCTGTCTCTACCAGTGTGTCATAATATTTCACCAAGCAGTTACCAGACTTTCTTATTTTATTATCAAGTTAAATGTTGGCATTAATTAAATGTTGTATTAATGTGCTTGAATATCTTCTATAGACCAAGATTTCCCTACTCTTAACATTCTTACATTTTAAAGTAAGCATTAGGCCTGCTGAGAGGTAGACTGCAGAATAACCAGGAAATGACTATTTTACAATGGAGTATATAACTGTGTTTATTAACATAGGGCCCATCTGGTGACAAGGGAGACTCTGGACCCCCTGGTCCACAAGGATTACAAGTAAGAGCTTATTCTTCAAATGTTGTTAGCTTTTAACAGACAATCCCATGTTTCCTTTTTATACTTATTTTTGTTGCATAAATATACATTAAAATTTTGTAACCATGCTACATGTTCATTTGAAACTTAATTTTTAAGTTTTTCTTCCATCCTAAAAAAAAACATTAATAGTAATTTTCTTCTATAGGTATTCTAGAATGCACACATAAAGTTATTAAAAATGAATTGAACTCCTAAAGTTCTATATGCACATAGTTTTCTGTTAAATAAAAAGTCCATGTATCTATATTCATCTGTCCTTATCGGCCGTATATACATGTATATATATGAGCATAGGCTTCTAAGATATAACTATCCTCTATCTGTCACATTTTGTACTTTAAAAATATGAAAATCATGTCATTAACTACCTGGAAAAATACAATCCCATATAAAAAGCTTTCCCATAGCCATGTTTGAAGTGATCACACAAAGTGTAATTCTGTTGATTTGTAGGGCATACCTGGCACCAGTGGTCCTCCAGGAGAAAATGGAAAACCAGGTGAACCAGTAAGTTGAATCTTTTATTTTTTTTAAAATAGCAACTAAGTGAAAAAAATATAAATCCATTTATTTATTATTAACTTTGTATATTCTAATAGCTGAGTTTTGGTTGTGTAGGTCAATTGGTACAGTGCTTGTTCGCATGCATGAAACACTGGGTGAGATCTCTAGAAGACTATAAATCAAGTGTCTGCCTCTCTTCCCATTTCCTCTGGGAGGAATGCAGGATTATCAGAAGTTCAAGGTCATCCTTGGCTAAATATGAGTTGCCTGAGACCCTGTCTCAGAAAGAACAACAACACAAACATGAGTTACTTACAGTGCTACTTACACAAAGTTTACATTTTATATAAAACAACAGAATTAAGATGCATAGCCTCGTGATGTAAACAATTGCACAATATACAGTCCTGACAGTTGTCGATGTTGTTTATACCTGTGCCGTACATACTGACAAATGCATACATAATGTGATCTCCTAGGGTCCAAAGGGTGAGGCTGGTGCACCTGAGCTCCCGAGGCAAGGTAATTTCTTTAACTTTTTTTATCATGTTATGGAGCACTTGATTGGAGAGATTTTTTTAAAAGTACATTGAACTAGAAGGTTCTTTGCTTAGAAAAATGTGATTGCCAATGTTTAGTAAATCCATGTAAGCAAACTGCAAGCACTTCCATGCATTGCTTTTGCTCCATCTGAATATTCTAACATTAATAAGCCCCGCAGACTGTACCACTCTAGACTGTACCATGCATCTAGCTGAGGCATGGGTTCCCTACAGAGAGCTGTCCTGGGGCAGAAGTGTAAACTTTATCTCTCTGAATAATAACAGTAATTACCTTAAAGACATTTCTACTTTAATCAGGAAATGTACACATTTCATTTTTCTGCGCTTTTTAAAAGATTCCTGTTCTTGAACTACTAATCAAAGTTTTATACTCATAAAATTTTCAAAACTACTAAAATTTCTAGCATAAAAACCTAGTAGACATAATCAAAATTATATAATTCCCAGTGCTTTTCTTTTCTGACAATGTGCTTCTAATATGGACATTACATTTTTAATGATAGGGTGATTCTGGTGCCCCTGGAGAACGTGGACCCCCTGGAGCCGCAGGAACCCCTGGGCTTAGAGGTGGAGCTGGACCCCTGGCCCTGAGGGAGGAAAGGTAACTGTAGTTTCTGATTCCCCTAGATGTTAGAAGATGCACTTCAGTTGCTTTCTTGTCATCTGTCATCTATCTCTTCATTGCAGGGCCCTGCTGGACCCCCTGGTCCCCCTGGTACTGCTGGTTCTCCTGGTCTGCAAGGGATGCCAGGGGAGCGAGGAGGTCCTGGGAGTCCTGGCCCAAAGGGTGAAAAGGTACTTATAGTTTTATCTTGATTCTACAATAGTACACACCTTCTATATTAAAGGAAAGCCACGACACCAAAAACTATTTTCAAAATAATTGTTACATTTTAAGTGAATTTTGACATAGAGTCTTATAACAAATATCAATCAGAATATCAGCTCCAACCCCAGAAAATCCTGAGGATTGCTATGCGAGGCTGACTTTCCCTGGGATGTTGTTATCTGATGACACTTGCTTTTGATTGGCAGGGTGAACCAGGTGGTGCAGGTGCTGACGGAGTTCCAGGAAAGGATGGGCCCAGGGTGAGTATTCACATCAGTGACAGATGAGCCCTGGGTATATGCAATGTGTTGTAGACCCTTCCTCAGCTTTCACTGCTTCCTTAAATGAGACCATGCTACAACGTTCTGAACATGAAAAAACACTAATCACTTCACTGCTTAAATTCCTAGCTTCCATCTATCACTTCCTGATAGTCCTACAGTGACCTAAGTATGGAGAGAATCCTTACAAATATGATAAAAGCAAGGAATGGCTATCATAATGTATCAATGAAATCAAAGTAATTAATATTGCTAAGAAATAGTTTTTTAAAAAATATGTTACTGTAAGATACTTTATCACATCCTATTTATCTTCACTAATCAAGGTTAAATAAAAGAATGGATCAATCAAACCACTTAATTCAATTACCTTCTTCAATCATACTCACAGAATAGTGAACTTATTTACTAGACTCTCATATTTGAACACAGCAATGAACAAGTCATTTGAGCCATGAGAGAACAAAAATCTATCCACTTTAGTAAATAAATGTCTCTACACTCTGATTTATACAAGAAATGATGTTTATTTTTTCAAAACTAAAGACACTTCTTCCTGCAGGGTCCTGCTGGTCCTATTGGTCCCCCTGGCCCAGCTGGTCAGCCTGGAGATAAGGTAATGACACGATTGGAAACAAAAATCAATTTTTCTTCAGTAGACATAGAACAGTAACAACATCATTTGATCTTTTCTCAGGGTGAAGGTGGTGCCCCTGGACTTCCGGGTATAGCTGGACCTCGAGGTGGCCCTGTAAGTGTTAAAGGCTTTTTCATCATTCTCTTAACCCCACACAGTCCAGAGCTTTACCAACTTTGCCCCTGGAACTCTGATCTTCATGCTTAAGGCTCTATGTTAAAAATATACGAGATGCAATAAAATATTTAAAAATGTTGAAGTTCACATGAGATTATTTGAGATACCTTATTTACTGAAAAACTCTGGGGAAAGTACACAAATTGAAAAACAGTATACATTTCTAAATGAGCATCTCTTAAACTTTACCAAAAGCTTCTTCCAAATCAAAATCCTTTGCCCCTAGAAAGACTTGGCCAATCAAGATAAAGCTACAGCAAGTGTGTTTGTTTAATCAATGTGTTAGTTGACATTTTACCCTTCTGCCAAATTTTAAATACTTTAACTTGGAAGTTATATATTTAAGTATATTAAATATTTGAACACTGCCGATATATTCCTTGCAAGTTATATCCCAGTTCAGAGGCAGAAGAAATCAACAGTTGTAGTGCTGTTCCTTTCTAATGTTAAGAAGTAAAAAAGACTTTTAGATACAGAGATGCCTAATCCCTGTGGATAAGGCCTTCACTGTGACTAATAACATACCTTCCTTCAGGGTGAGAGAGGTGAACATGGCCCTCCAGGACCTGCTGGCTTCCCGGGTGCTCCTGTAAGTATGGACTTCTAAGCATGAATGTCACAATGTCAATTTCACCTTCTTACTGAAAACTAGCAGATACAAGTTACTCTTGTTCCTGTATTTTTTCAGCCACTTTACCATTTGAAACTATTTTATCCCATTTTTAGGCACCTCAAACACCAGTCCTTCCTTATGCAGCATCATGATACTCATTTCAAGGCCCTTGGGAAGGAAAATATTCTTCCTCACAGCAAAACACTTTCTTCTCTTTTTCTTCTCTTCTCTCTCTCTTCTCTCTTCTTCTCTTCTCTTCTTCTTCTTCTTCTTCTCTTCTCTTCTTCTTCTTCTCTTCTCTTCTCCTCCTCCCTCCTCCTCTCCTCCTCCTCTCCTCTCCTCTCTCTCTTCTTCCTTCTTCTTCTTTCTTCTCTTCTTACACAATTTTCACTGATTTTGCTTTGGCATATCTCCAGGGAGCCTCCTTTCCCTATAAGTTCTATGTTTTAAAGAGAAACAATGATAAGTCAAGCATGTTGTGAAAGAGTGCACTCACAGATGGTCACTGTTGCTATGTGCAGGGACAGAATGGTGAACCAGGTGCTAAAGGAGAAAGAGGTGCCCCTGGAGAGAAAGGTGAAGGAGGTCCTCCTGGAGTTGCAGGACCCCCTGGTGGTTCTGGACCTGCTGTAAGTCTTATTGTTAAATCATTCAGTAAAGCATTTTGGTTTATTACTAAGTTAATGAGATTTTTGTGTGATGGGAGGAGAATGTAATCTTCAGAGGAACATAGTCCTTAATTTTAATTTTCATTTCAGTAGCTTGGATAGGTTCATAGGTTAGTTAATTTAATCTCTTCAGGGAGTATTACTAGTTTCCCAATGCTTAATGCTTTTCTAAAATTTTTATTTTGTTACTGTACTCAATATTCCTTTCCTCTCATTTGTGTTTAGGGTCCTCCTGGTCCTCAGGGTGTTAAGGGTGAGCGTGGCAGTCCTGGTGGTCCTGTAAGTACGCATTCTATTAGCCACTACTCTATGACTTTTATTGAACATATTTATTGATTCCAATCTATGTGAAGACCACATAATGACACAAAAGCAACAGAGAATATGATGATAGTCAAGGTTTGGCTTGGTTTGGTTTGGTTTTTATTTCGTTTGGTTTGGTAGTTCTGTGTAAATTCAAAGGGAGCTGGCAAACCCTAAATGACTTTGAGATAGAATTCAATTCCGGATCCATTCCTTCTCTTCATATTTATGTGTTTGCAGATTTTTGTTCTAGTGTTGCATTAATTAGTACATTGACATTTCACAGGGTGCTGCTGGCTTTCCCGGTGGGCGTGGTCTTCCTGGTCCTCCTGGCAACAATGTAAGCACTCTCCAGTTTTTTTGTTTTTTTTTTCTAGTGTAACTTACAGAAAGACTTCATGTGTCTAGAATAAGAAAGTGATATGTTGATACCTACTAAATCTGGCATCTCCCAAATCCCACATCAAATCAAAAATAAGTAAAAGGCAAGGAAAGCAAAAAGACCGTTTACCATGTTAAAATTTAAAATATTTTCAGGGTAATCCAGGGCCCCCAGGACCCAGTGGTGCTCCTGGCAAGGATGGCCCTCCAGGTCCTGCAGGTAACAGTGGTTCTCCTGGCAACCCTGGAGTAGCTGGACCAAAAGGTGATGCTGGCCAACCTGGAGAAAAGGGGCCACCTGGTGCTCAGGGTCCTCCGGTGAGTGCGCTCACTGTTTTGTTGGTAGACCACATATTCTGATAACAAACATAAGAAAGGAAATTGAACTCTGTAACAATAAGCTGAGTGTTCCTTATCTATTGCAACAGGGATCCCCAGGTCCACTTGGAATTGCAGGGCTAACTGGAGCACGAGGTTCGCTGGACCACCAGGCATGCCAGGTCCACGGGGTAGCCCTGGACCTCAGGGTATCAAGGTAAGTGTAGTCACCTTGCGTCTGATGTTTGCTTCCCTTCATAGGAATAGAGATTTCTTCACCATGTCAATATAAAAATGTTTCTGAACAAAGTATAAATTATCAAAGAGTTTACCTTCTTGACATTCATAGGCCTGCAAAAACAAAACTTTAATTAAATCTTCTCAAAACACACAGGCAAAGCAAGTCATAAACAAACTTTGAATATACACAAGCAAGTCAACAACATAGAAAAAATAATATTACTTTTTCAAACATCACTATTAGGAAATTGTGAGCACTCTTCATTTTGTTCACTATAACTATGAAGGGAGAGACTGTTTCAATTTCCCATCTCTTGAAGTCAAAACTTTTGGTTTGCTTTCACTGATATTACCAGAACATGATAGTGCTTAGTATCTGAAATGTCCATTCAATAAATAAGTTAACATAAGTCCATTTGCAGCAGATTTCATAGTAATAGCATTTTATGCACCCTTTTCAAAATATGTCAGAAAGTAATAGCAGGAAATTTGACGGTAATTAGCATATCTAGCAATTTCTAATAAATCCTGATTCTAAAGGTCACTGAGATGATAGCTTATCATTATTTTTCTTGGTGTCCTCATAAGCTTCCGTTCTTCACAATCAACTGTGCTCTGATTAAGAGCATTTTACGATTCTGAATCCCTGAGCAATAAGGAAAATCCAAAACCCTTGCTCCCCGTTTTTCTCTTATGGAGGGCAAGTTTCAAGCAAAGTAAACATCAATAGAAATTGACTAAGTCACATTTCACTCTCCAATCTGGTAACACCTCATTAGTTGGAATCTCAAAGTGAAGTGTCTTTTATTTCTTTGTCCACAGGGTGAAAGTGGAAAACCAGGAGCCAGTGGCCATAACGGGGAACGTGGTCCTCCTGGACCCCAAGGTCTTCCTGGCCAGCCTGGTACAGCCGGTGAACCTGGAAGGGATGTAAGTAGCAATTCAGGAATAATATTCAACCAGTCAGCAAATGTTCAAATTGTTTGTTATATTTTTAAATTGTATTTATTAAATTGTGTTTGCTCGTGTGTACACATATGAGCACATAGGAACTACGGTGCACATGTGTAGGTCAGAGGACAACTTTCAAGAGTCAGTTCTCCTCTTCTACCCTATAGCAACCAAGATATTGAACTTAAATCGTCAGGCTTAGTTGGAGGAACCTCTAGCCCTTGAAATATCTCTTTAGTCTGAAATTCAATTATTAGTTAAAGAAAGGTCCACTAAATCTTAATGTATGAGATTTAAATAAAATGTGTCCATGTAGCTGAGATCTCCTTCCCTCTCTGATAATCAATCTTCTGTAAGTAAGGATAATATAAAGGCCTACGACCAAGAACATTTCCCAATATATTCAGTAGTGAAGAGAATGTAACCACAAATTAATTTAGAAAATGAGTTAATGGGCAAAATTACAAGATTCAATTTTGCATTAAAATGTTCATTATTCATTCATTATTATTCTTAATTTTTTAATTAATATTTTATATTAACAAAATATATTTGAACAGGGGGCTATATGACTTTTGAGAGATATATTTAGTGTAGAAATATTAAATAAAGTTTTATTTTAGATTTTCATAACAAATTTAAATCCCCACTTATCAAAAATTATTTATTAGCTGTCCTTAAAAACCATTTTAGGCTTTCTTTTATTAGTACTCTCCTCATATTATTTTGTGAAATTTTAGGAAAATGGAAATCTTATATATCTGCCAAAGAATTATGGTCTTCAAAGTGTTAAACCACTTTGTAATATGTGCAATTTCTTGTCACCAAAACCAACTTTGGCTTCCACTAGAATAGAAGGGCAACAAGGGAATGGAGACATGACAGGGAAAGAAATTTTACTAAAATATCCTTTGTTCAAAACTGCCATGATGGTATACAAACTATAAATTATCTTTGAAAAGAGTAAAAGGCTCTCTTTTAACTTTCTCTTAACCAGGGAAACCCTGGATCAGATGGTCAGCCAGGTCGCGACGGATCTCCCGGTGGCAAGGTATAACAAATCCACGTACAGTAGACATGTGCAATTTAATCCGATTGCTGTCATGCTTATGTGAAATTCGTGAATTTGTTCCAGGGTGATCGTGGTGAAAACGGTTCTCCTGGTGCCCCGGGTGCCCCTGGTCACCCAGGCCCACCTGGCCCTGTTGGTCCATCTGGAAAAAAACGGTGACAGAGGAGAAACGGTGAGTTCTAATACAACGCTTCTCTTGATGTATGTCCTCATCCCTCGGAAAGAAACTGGAGTGGAGCAATATGATGATACTTTTGCCATCATGATATATCTGTGCTGATTTCCTTTGATATTAATTGGGCAGCTTTCTGTTTGCTGTGGGAATGAAGTCAGAATTTACAGACTCTAGCTTCCAATAATAGTATGTGTACTATGATGCCACTGCAATGAAGTCAGCATTTTTTTAAAAAATTTATTTTCATTTTTGAAAAAATTTCAGAAATGTTTATTGTATTTAATTTTTAATTAATTAATTTCTAATTAGTCTTTTATACAGTATGTTTCCCCTCACCCATTTCTCTCACATACTCCTGTCCTCCCTACAGAATCAACTTTTTAAAATGGAGTTGAATCAGTGATAAGATCTAGTTCAAAGTGCAGTTGTTCAATTGCTTGCTTGCTTGCGTTCTAGGGCCCTGCCGGTCCTTCTGGAGCTCCAGGTCCTGCTGGAGCTCGGGGTGCTCCTGTAAGTATTAGACATTTGTCCTGTTGTGCTTTAAAACTCATTTTAGAGTATTAAAAAAAAACACCCTGTTGCTTTCTGAAATCTCTAGAAAATAGTTAGAATAACATATATGTAACTATGGAGAAAATAGAGACTTTCATTTGATGATACAGGAAGAAAAATCAGTGTCTAAAAGTTCTATGCAGATAATAATACAGACATCAATTATTAGCATTACAATTATCAATCCAAAATTAACATGGAAACAAACTTTTGATAGGGATTTCTAGCTAAAATAATATAATACATTTATTACTATAAATCTAATAGAATGCCATATATTTACTATAAAGCTAATACAATTCTATAGATTATAATAGATTTATTATTATAAGATCAATTTTAATTTCTCAATATGTCTGTACAACAATAATTTTAATTTAAAATATATTTTTAAAGGGTCCTCAAGGTCCACGAGGGGACAAAGGTGAAACTGGTGAACGTGGCTCTAACGGCATCAAAGGACACCGAGGATTCCCTGGCAATCCAGGTCCCCCAGGTTCTCCTGTAAGTGCATCATCCACTGTTAGGCGCTCTCCTTCACTGCATGACTAATGAGATGGACCGGAGAGATGAGACATGAACAAGAGGGCTTATTTAAAGTCATAATTTCATGTGAAGCAATGACTGAAAGAGAAATGTTTGTTTCATCTTGGTCATTGGATCCTCCAAAGATCATGAATGGTCCCTTCCCTACGTCTCAGAGTTCTTCATTGGTCTCTATCCCTTCTTGCTTTCCAGGGCGCTGCTGGTCACCAGGGTGCAGTTGGGAGTCCAGGACCTGCAGGTCCCAGAGTAAGTGTCACACAAGTACATTGGAAGGTGGACATTTCAAAATGTTTACAATTATAACCTCATCATGTTAATTTCTTAAGGGACCAGTTGGACCACATGGGCCTCCTGGAAAAGATGGATCAAGTGGGCATCCAGGTCCCATTGGACCGCCAGGGCCTAGAGGCAACAGAGGTGAAAGAGGATCTGAGGTAAAAATGCATATACATACATGATTTAATTTGCTGTGATACAATGTTTCACAAATATTGCATTCTTTGTAAACTGAAGTAGACAGTATAGTCACTTACTTTAGAAAGTGAAAGCTAATTTAATGCACTCTTGATTGCATTAAGACCATTTATGCCACAATAACATGGATGGAGATATATATATATATATATATATATATATATATATATATATATATATGCCTTGCTGAGTGACATATCAATAAAATGATATGTACTCAACTAACCAAATAAATTATGCCATGCTGGTCTCACATCAGAGAAGTCACAGATATCATTTTATTTCTGTAGAAGTTTTACTGATTAAATGACCTATAAAACTTCTGCATTGCTACTGATAAGATCATGGCTAATACCTTCTGACTGTACAGTGTTGGGACAAATGTAATAACAAGTCATTGTATCAAGAAATATACATGTGACATATGAAAACTATTAAGTCAGAATCATAATTTGAGCCCCATAGATGAAGTCCCTATCTTATTTCTTCTCATGTCAATATTGTGCCTACTGGGCTATTTGCTTACATCTTTATACAGAGAAAATGATGACGTTTGTGCTCAATACTATTTACTCCTATGCAACAGGATAACATATTTGTATGTTACAAATCATATTTGTTACAAATCATGACAGTCATGAGACTACAAAACATTCCAAATATTTTTTAATTAAACTAATTGTCACAACATATGTGGATTGCTTATGGTTTATTTTTCTACACAAGTGACACCGTCCTTCAGTGGAGGCCAAAGAAAAACATTTCTGTGGTCTATATTTTTACTTATCTAGGGCTCGCCAGGCCACCCTGGACAGCCAGGACCCCCTGGACCCCCTGGTGCCCCTGGTCCCTGCTGTGGTGGGGGTGCTGCTGCCATTGCTGGAGTTGGAGGTGAAAAGTCTGCTGGCTTTTCGCCATATTATGGAGACGATCCATTGGATTTCAAGATCAACACTGAGGAGATTATGTCTTCACTGAAGTCTGTTAACGGACAGATAGAGAGCCTTATCAGCCCTGATGGTTCTCGAAAAAACCCTGCTCGGAATTGCAGAGACCTGAAATTCTGCCACCCTGAACTCAAGAGCGGTATGTTCAAGTCTTTATATCTCATGCTATACACTTACTGAAAAATCTGCCTATATTAGAATTTGGCCAAAAATTTTACTAATGGAAAATATTTTGAAGCTCTTATACTATCAAAGCATTGTTAATTGAGTTGAAAATGCTTGATAGAAAGAGGAAAAACAATCTTTGAAGGAGCATTTAAGGTATAACATAAATAACTGCAAAACATTTCAAATATAAGAAACTCTATGGACAGTTCTATAGAAAATTTAACACAAATATTTGTAAATACCAAACCAAAAATGATTTAAATGGGCAGGTAGCATATGTCATCTTATTCTCATGGTTAGATAAGCATAATTTTACTATTTTTATTATTATATTACATATCTAAAGAATTCATTGTAATGAATTAATTATTAAATTTCAAACTCTTTTTCTTAAATCACTCCTGTTTTTATCTACTGTGACATGTCTAATTTTATTTTTAATTACCAAAATATACTTATTATATAAAATTAGTCTTTATGTTTTCAAATTTTGAAATATTACTTCAAAATTATGTTAAGCTTTTAAATATCTTGGGACAGACCACTGCTTTACTCAGACTAACTTCTGGGCATTACTTAAAATATGAAGTAACTACCAATTAACTTAAAATCTGCTATAAATCTCAACTAGAGTGTTATCTTTAAAATAAAAGATGATATTTAGACAAAATACACCAATTGGTACATCATCAGTCAATGGTGACGTTGTATTTTTCTATTTTCCTGCTTTTGTGGTGCTTACTACCTTTTTACTTCAGAAATATCAACCAGTTGTGCTATATAGTTCAAATAGATACATTAGTACTCCAACACTGAACCAAGTAACAAGAAAATCTGGCTCAGCCTCCACTTCTAAATTTTATAACTAATTCCCATTATCTCTTTGGTGATGTTTCAGGAGAATACTGGGTTGATCCTAACCAAGGCTGCAAGATGGATGCTATAAAAGTATTCTGTAACATGGAAACCGGGGAAACATGCATAAATGCCAGTCCCATGACTGTCCCACGGAAGCATTGGTGGACAGATTCTGGTGCCGAGAAGAAACATGTTTGGTTTGGGGAATCTATGAATGGTGGTTTTCAGGTAAGAAAAGGTATACCTTTTAAACTGAGATATGCCTATTACTTAATACTTTTTTTCCTTTTCTTGTTTATGGTTACTAAGTAGAACACCCCAACACTTGTGTGGTTAGACAATTATTATTTCTATAAAAGACTAAATTATACTAGGTCCATTACATGTAAACACCTTTCTTTAACTTGCTAACTTTCTTTTCCTTTGCACACAATAAAATATCATATAATATATGTGAACAAGTTATAATATAACGTCTATGCTAATGTTGTATGAATCCCTTACTCTAGGTTTCAGTCACAAGTTTAGATGTACTGTTTTTGTTTTTACAGTTCGGCTATGGCACTCTTGACCTTCCTGAAGATGTCCTTGAGGTGCAGCTGGCATTCCTCAGACTTCTTTCCAGCCGGGCCTCCCAGAATATTACATACCACTGCAAAAACAGTATTGCCTACATGGATCAGGCCAGTGGCAATGTGAAAAAGTCTCTGAAGTTGATGGGATCAAATGAAGGAGAATTCAAGGCTGAAGGAAACAGCAAATTCACTTACACAGTTCTAGAGGATGGCTGCACTGTAAGTAACAATGTCTTTTCACATAGGATGGCAAATGAACTCAGAATTTATTGCTTAATTATTCAAGCTATTTTGAGAATAAGAAATAAAACCAGTAAGGGAGACAAAAGCTGCCTGGAGGAAGGAATTACATAACATCTACTTATTTGTTATAGAAAATATTAAATATTTCAAAAGTTGAATACTCCTTAACTTCTAGATGGAAAACAGTTGAAAGGAAAATGATTGAGATGTAAACTCATAAAACAACTTTGATAACTGGGATATTTACTGTAAATTACACATACTGTTAAGTATATAAGGTCTGTCTGGTATAACTATTGCTTTGAAAATGTAAAGTCTGACATAAGATCTCTTCTTTTTTTCTCATAATTCATTAAAAGGGACACTCACTTCTAATGCTAGCCACTCCTGTTGTGGGTGACTCAAATACTTCTTTGTAAGTCAACTATAGTGTGGCAGCAATAACCAGAACCAGGCTTGTGAATGAGCTAGTCTGTGGCCATCTCCCTTCTGGGTTAACTTTTGAATCTTGCTAGGCTTTGATTAACAATCTTATTTATCAACTGAAAATATTAAAACTTTAAATACAGGAGTTTTCATATGTCTAGAAGTTACTATGTATACTAACTGCTTTGTGAGATCAGAAGACAGTTTTCAATGTGATCAGTTAAGGAAAATATGTAGGTAACAATAATGTAATGTCATGACTTTTTTCTTACACAACTTTCTCTCTTTTGAATAGAAACACACTGGGGAATGGAGCAAGACAGTCTTTGAATATCGAACACGCAAGGCCATGAGACTGCCCATCATAGATATCGCACCCTATGATATTGGGGGTCCTGATCAAGAATTTGGTGTGGACATTGGCCCTGTTTGCTTTTTATAAGCCAAACTCTCTGAAATCCCAGCAAAACAAAAACCACATCCATGTGTTCCTCTTGTTTTAATCTTGTCAACCAGTGCAAGTGACCAACTAAATTCCAGTTATTTATTTCCAAACTTTTGGAAAAAACATAATTTGTCAAAAAAAATATACAATTTTTTGCTGTTTCATCCACCCAATACAGTTCAAATGCTTTTGTTTTATTTTTTTACCAATTCCAACTTCAAAATGTCTCAATGGTGCTATAATAAATAAACGTCAACACTTTTATGATAACACTGTGTTACATTCTTTGAACTCAGCCCATCTGCAGAGCAACAGTTATACTCATAAGCATAGAATATCTTTATTTCCTGAACAGGAAAAAAAAAACAAAATTAGACATGACCTCCCTATACGAACTACCTCAACTGGTCAGAACAGATAAACTCTGAGTCCAGAAGACTACACAATCATATATAACTTGTCAAAACTTAAGAATTTATTGGTTAACCATGTAGAATGTTGATAAAAATTAGACTTTAGAGAAGGAATTTGAAGGAGTACATTCAGTTCATAATTGTTTTCATCATAGGTATACATGCTTTTAATAGTGCTTCTCTTCTGCTGTTGCTGGTGAACTTGCAAATATTTCAGAGGGCTTCAAAGACACATGTTAAGGTGCTAGTGAATCCTCACATTTAGAACTCCAAATCAAAACTGATGACCTTCACTCAAGTCATAAATGCACAAGCTCTGTACTTGTCTTCTGCATGAAAGATTGAGTGGCACGCCACAGAATCCCCTCTTCTTTTATCCTATAAAAAATAAACAACAAAAAACAAGTTTGGGGTTTTTTGTCACAATAACACAGAGAATGTTTTAAACTTTTTCTTTCTCAAGCTTGTATGTAGTTTTGATCTTTTTTCTTCCAGTCACATAATAAAATATCATAATGAACATTCCTGTTTTTGTTGCTTCTCACAGATTTAATAATGTCATGTTTACATGTAAGAACTTCAGTAATTTTCTAGAAAGAATCTAATTGCATAGTTCAGTAAAACAATGATTTTAAAATTTGGCATATCGTATTTTCAAAATAAAGATATGTGCCCTAATTAATTCTGTATATTTTACATCATAGTAGAGACCTGGACATTATTTCAAACAAAGCACACCAGATTTAAGGGGAACAATCTCTGGAAAGGATCACAGAGAAAACTTGTGTGTCCTGAAAATGGGAATAAGAAAGAAGATGCAGGAAAATTATCTGGAAGACTAAGCCCCACAAAATATAGATACTGGATTCTTTCATCTGAATGTAGAATTTAAAAAATTTGAAGAATAATAGATATAGATTACTAAGGGCTGTGAGTGGGGTGATATTGCCGTTATTTTTATCAATAGATATAAAAATAAAAAATAATGGGAGTAAATTAAAATACTTGTTGGTGACTTAGTTAATAATAATATACACTTCAAGTGGTTTTTCATTTTTGGTGCCCAATCCCAAAATGAGCCACTGATCAATAATATTTTGAAACAGGTCTTGATAGGTTTCATTTCTTGCCAAGTCTCTTGAGCTTATTGTGCAGCTTAACTGCTCGAAAGCATGTGAGCCTCCTGCACCAGCCTCCTAGGAAGCTGAGTTATAGGCATGACTATCATATTCAACAAATAATAGATTTCTATTGTGAAATTTCTATAGTTTAATATATTTTGCTCATTTCCATCTTCAATTTGAAATGTCTTGCTTAGTAATTATAAAACCAAATGTACAAATCAATTCTGTTGTTTCTTTTGGTAACTAAAACAGTAAGAATACACAAAGGAGAGTCCAACTGAGCAGTCAGCAAGGCAACATGTAATGCTGGGAGTACGGTTCAGGGTAGTATTTGCTGATCAGGCACAAGGCCCCAGGTTCAATCCTAGCTACAAAGCAGAAAGGAATAGTAAGAAAACACTCCTGGGTATATATCCAGAAGATGCTCTAATACATAACAAGGACATATGCTCCACTATGTTCATAGCAGCATTATTTATAATAGCCAGAAACTGGAATGAACCCAGATGCCCTTCAACAGAGGAATGGATACAAAAAATGTGGTACATTTATACAATGGAATATTACTCAGCTATTAAAAATAATGAATTTGATAAATTCATATATAAATGGATGGAACTAGAAAATATCATCCTGAGTGAAGTAACCCAATCACAAAAGAACATACATGGTATTCACTCACTGATTATTGGATTTTAGCCCAGAAGCCGGAAATACCCAAGATACAACTCACAGACCACAAAAAGCTCATGAAGAATGATGACCAAGTAGGGGGGGCTTCCTTCAGTCCTTCTTAGAAGGAGTAACAAAATACTCAAGGGTGCAAATATGAAGACACAGTGCAGGACAGAAACTGAAGAAGAGACAGACCATTCCACCTGGATATCCATCCTATGTGCAGTCACCAAAGGTAGAGGTTGATGTGGATGTCAGGATGTACATGCTGACAGGAGCCTGATATAGCTGCCTCCTTAGAAGTCTGCAAGAGTCCGACATACTCAGAGGCAGAAGCCCACAGCTAACCATTAAACTGATCACGGGGTTCCCAATGGAGAAGATAGAGTGAAGGCCGAAGGAGTTGAGAGGATTCGAGACACCATGAGGAAAGCAACAATCCCAACCAACCAGAGCCCCCAGGGTCTAAACCACAAGCCTGGGAGTGCTTAGGGAGGGACCCATGGCTCCAGCTATATATGCAAGGGAGCTATATATAAGTGGGAGAAGAGATCCTTGATCCCATGAAGACTGGACGTCATGGTGCGGGGGGATACTCGAGGGTGGGGAGGTGAGGTACAGGGGAGGGTGGAAGGGGGTACACCAACGTGGAGATAGGAGGAGGGGGGAAGGGATAGTGAGTTCCTGGGAGGGAGGGGGGGAAATGGGGTAAGGAGAGAACATCTGAAATGTATAAAAAATTTACAATAAAAAATTTCCAATAAAAAAAAAAAAAGAAAACACAATACTTTGCACATTCAATATGCTCTTCTAAGAAATATCTAATAATCCTACCAGTCAAGCATAAACCTAGAAACAACCTTGTGTGAATTGCCTCTTGTTTAATCATTTGGATATATTTAGGTTTAGTATTTACTATGTTACAATGCATTTGTATATATTACTTACATATTAATTATGTATGAATAACAATTTTAGAGATAAGGAAAAAGTGAGTGCAAACTTAATATTATGACTTAAATAAAATTATTAGAATTCTCTAAGTTAGGGAAAGCATATGAAATATAGCATTCTGCCTCCTATATTTATAACTCAACGTATTATGGAGCCTTTAGTACATCATGTGTTATATATACTTAATGTTCAGTTTAACACATAAAATCTGTTTCTTTAACAGTTATCAAGCATCTAAATTATATCATCCTGCGAGGCATTTACAGTTGAATATAACTTACTTCAGCTTGGAAAACTTGAAGACATTTGCCTTCCCATAAATTTATTTCACCGAATGGGGTGATCTGAATTTGAAAAATCAGATATACATGCCTATAATTGGCTGCCTAAATATACCTTCACGAGTTTTAAATTATTACTAAAACAAATACATTATACTTGTGCTTTTGCATTTCTGGAGGTTAAAATAGACTGGACTGATTGAGCTAAAGAGCACAATCAAGTCAGTGTTCCTTCTGAAAGACACTAGGCAAACTATCATTTTCTTTTTTCAGGCTTTGGGGCTACTCTAGATCATTTGTTCATGTTATTCTTTCATTTTTAAAGCCACACACAGTACTTGGTTGAGTCCTTCTCACATTGTAGGCATCTAATGTTGCCTCTTCTATTCTTCTCTGCCATGTATAAACTCCTTATGGAGAACTCAGGCCCAGCCAGATGATCCAGGACAATGTCTTTTCAAAACATGGTAATATTTCTTTTGTTCTTAAAAATCAAAATGGCCACACGGTCAGTTCTCTTCATATCTCATTCCCACTACTAATTGGAATGTCCAGACTTATAACTAGAGTCCAAGAGTAAAAATTAAGATGTCAGGCTAAGGAAGCTTACAAACAAAACTATGAACAGATTTCATTAATTTATACTGCCTAAAATTTGAAAAATATGTGTACCAGTTCTGAAAAAAGTACAAATTATCATGTGCTTTGAGTGAAAAATTGTCAGTACATGAACATAGCATCAAGAAGTTCTAAGAACATTTCTTAACATGGTTATTTAAGTAAACCCAGATATCAGACATGCTGAAACTAACCAAATTTGAGACCTCTGAAACTTTCTGGCAGCAAATAATATAATTCTGAAATATTAGAAGAAAGAAATACTGGCAAAGGTAGCATCTGGTAGACCCAATCATTTTCTAACAGATATCATTTTCTGTAATAGTATTTGTCCTGTTGCTGTGACAAAATATGAAACAAAAGCAACTTCAGAAAGGATTTGGAAGCTGGAAGTTCTGGGAGATACTAGTCATAGTGTGTCCATCTCAAGAAGCAGAGAATTGTGAGTGCTTGGGCTCAGTTAGCTTTCTACTTTTTATTCTGTTCCAAGGAACTCAGCCCATGGAATAGTGCTGCTCATTTCAGGATGGGTCTTATCATCTCAGTTTAGATTATCTTGATAATCCTTCAGGGCCATTCTCAGAAACCATAATAATCTGGATAAACTGTCATGGCATGTCAAGAAGCTTATCTCCTAGGCAATTATTGGTCTTATCAAATTGCAATCAATGCTCTTGCTTTTGATGATATTATAGAATATCTACTGTTATTGAGCCAAGTGAAGGTTGTGGCTATTTGTCTAGGGAAGATAAGGAATTTGAATATAGCAGATGTTATTAACCATTACAGAGTAGTGCATAGGTTGGTTTTATGGGATAATATTGCATGAGGCAGAGTTCATGATTTAGTCTATTCTGATATTCTGGGCCAAGGATGATGGTGACCTCTACTAAAGTGATCACAGTGGATGGGATGAAAGTTGTTGTCTTTTGAATGTATTTTGATATGTAGCCAACAGGAGTTGCTAACAAATTGTGTATGTGGTTTAAGACAAAGAGGAAAGCAAAGCATATACCAAGGCATTTGGTGTGAGTAACTAAAGATAAGGATTGCAAGAAGACACACATTTTTAATCCCAACATGCAGCAGGCTCAGGCAGGAGAATGCTACGGAGTTGAAGATAGCATGGGCTATGTAGTCAGACCCTATCTCAAAAATACAATGAATTAATTAATTAAAAAAGAGTTGCCAGAAATGGTTAAAGTACAAAATATCAAGGACTTCAACATTCCTAATAGAGTATATTATGTTTTAGATACCTATCATTGATGCAAGGAAGTAATTGAGATCATCAATCTATTGAGCCTAGAAAGGAGAAAATGCTTGCAAACTATCACAATGGTCCAAATGCAGTAAAGGAAAGTCAACAGAATGGAATGGACAAATGACAGTGTAGTGGAATAGATGACAAACAAACAATGCTTACTTTTCACACTTTGGAACATGGTATATCAAAACTTAGAAAACTCATGAGGCACAACCAAAAGTCATATAACAACAAATAAACAATTGACTTCCATGGAGCAGCCAGCAAGTTGGGCATAGACTTCTAGCCATGTAGCTTTTGAGTTTTCTTACTTGCTGTAGTGAGCAGTTTGGTGATACTGTTGCCTTTGGGCTACCCATGCACCTGTAAGTAATCTTAAATGATGTTTTTGTATGTAATTTTAATACAACCATTGGCTCACCAAGTGGGATTTCAGTGAAATCTTTCCTTGGTCTGTTGTTATTACCCCTCTGAGACAAATAGATATCTGTTCATGTCTCCACCAAAACAGCCATATAATACAATCAATGCCCGAAGAGGTATTGACAGACCCAAAAACATGTTAGGTAAGAGCCATTGCATGGATAATATCGTGAGCAACTGAGGTTCTTCTACCTGAAGATAATAAGTGTATGATATGAGATTGGATTTTTTGTTGCTGAATTGGCAGTTGTATGCTCCATATGATGGCTAACAAGACACAAATACAAGGATGATCCTTTGGAAAGTAAAATATCTTCAGGAGAACTCTAAGGTCTGTTGGTTTTTTTCTACATGGTATTGGGTGGCATTTGGTTTCCTTGATGAATAGAATCTGTCACACAAATACAAGAATGCACCTCAAATGACTTATGGTGAGTACAATGACAATAGTCCCTGAAAAGTACATGTGGATTTGACTGTATGCAGACCATGAAGGCTGCTGAATGGCCTTGGTTATGGATAATAAGACAAAAAAAACTGAGGCTCAGCTGTCTACACCGTAAGGACTTTCTGCAAAGCGGAGGAATTACAATGGGAAAAAGACCTGTTGGTGTTATTCTCTGCATCCATGTCTAATTTATCAGAAAAAGTAAAAGGATGGGGGATGAAATGAAGATGTTGGCTTGTTGTTCTTCATAGTTGGCAGGGAAAGAGAAGACCCATGAGATATGTGCTTCCTCCAAGCTAAAAGCTTGAAACCTAGGCCAATAGTGGGACGAGAGGAATGTAGACATCCAATAAGACTCCAGTAAGTTCTGCACTTTAATACAGAAGAAGAGGAAATAATAGTTGAAAAGACACACTGAGTCCTAACCTATGCTTCCATGATAGGAAATATCTGATAATCACAAAAGAATAAGCATGCATAGTGCTTGACTTTTAAATAAGGAATAACATAAGTCCTCACAGCCTGGCTCATGTGATTGTGGCTCATGGAGGGAAATAGGATCAGTTTGCCTGCTCTTTAAGTGGAAACATTGTGTGATATGACTACTCATTTCTCCTTGAAGGCTGCATAACCTGGGATGAAATTAGAGAAGTCAGTCTCTGATGGACTGACTCATAGAAGCCAGCAGGGACACTTGTTTGACATCTGAGATCTTTATGAATCTCAGGACCTGGAAGAAAATAAAGGAATGGCATACATTATTGAGGAAACAGGGCATGCTAGATGCCATAATGTTTCACAGTCTAGTGAGCTAAATAATACTAGAGACTTAAAGAAAGGTTGATTCAGGAGAATCTCTGAATCAGAATGTGGCTTTAAAGGCTTTGTTGAGCCCCATAATAAGATGTGATCTTTATGAGGTAGAAGAGGCTCTGTGTTCTAAGTGATTTAGCTCATCATGTAAGTTTGACTCATATCATAATAAAACATTTAGGAAGAAATGAAAATGAGGGCAACCATGTTACTTTCCATGTTGCCAAAAAGAAAACTCTTTAAGATTTGTATAAGTCAGAGTTCCTAAGTATAAAAACTGACAAAAAGTTATAAGTTAAAGTTTTAACTTTTCAAAAAGTTAAACTCTCTGCTACTAAAAGGCTTTAAAGCCTGAGCAATGGTTAGTTTACAAAAGGGTGAAGGAAGCCAATAAAAGGGCAGTATGAGTAAAAGAAAATTAAGCTTGATCTAGGTGTGGGCATTTATCTTCAGAGTATGCTGTGTCCATTTCTCCTCTGCAAGAAACAATGCTAGGGATAGAGATAGAAATGACTCTCAAAGATACCTCTCAGCAGATGGGTATGGCCATTGGACAGGGTGTTAACTCTAGTAGCAGCCATAGTAGGTTAAAGTATGGTCTAAGCCAGGTCAAGAAACCTAGTTTCAAAGAGCCAGTTATGCAGCCCAAAATCAATGCTCTGGAGTATGAAGACAGAATGGCTATGGAGAATGACCATGGATTATACATACTTTCCCACATCCATATTATTTCCAATAGGGTTTATATCTGGAAAGAACTGTTAATGAGATCTTTCTTACTCTTTTGGCCCCCATTAACTTCTTTAAATTATCTTCCCAGTTTCTTAATCACAAGGCCATTAGGGATATGCTAAGGATATACACTAGTATGACTTCAGGAATTATTTCATCCCCTACAAACAGGTTTATTCACATAAAGCTAATCTGACCATCTGATAAATTTAGAAAAGTACCTGGAAGAGCAAAAAGAAAGAGCAACTAAATAAATTTAATACAGTCTTACCATGTTGGTAGAAAAAGGAATGCCACAGGACATACTGTTACAGATTTATATTAAAGTCCATAGGTAGCTAGTCTCAAGGTGGTGATGTCTTACTTGAAACCTCATGTCATTTCTGTTAGTTTTATGATGATAATAGATGTTGAGTCCCTGTTATCAAAGATACTACTCACATGGTTACAGGACATGGAGAAACTGAGCTGGGACTAAGTTCAAAGCTCCTTCCTTTTTGGTTGGTTTTAGAGTGATAGAAGGCATGAAAACAAATCCATATGATAAGACTGGATTAAAATTATTTAGTTGCTGTTTTATTGTTCTTCATAATATAGATAGATAGATAGATGATAGATGATAGATAGATAGATAGATAGATAGATAGATAGATAGATAGATAGATATAGATAAAGAGCCATTGCTGACTAAAAAACAAAACAAAAGTAGAAACACAGTCAAGACTTGTAACCTATGTCCAGACTCATCAGTGAGTCCTTAGTAAACACAGGGGTCAGTGCAGAGCAAAGTACGAGATTCAGGGAGAATCACGGAATTTAGCAAACACATGGTGACTTACATACTCATGCCAAAAGACTCGGCATAAGTTGTAATGGAGAAATTCAAAGCAATAGAAAGAGGCAACAATCGTGTTTACTCTGAAAATTCATACAGTGAGTAGCAAACAAGGATAATCTTTATATAACACTGTGTTTTATTTCTATTCGTAGTCAAATGATCTTTAATAGTAAAATAACATTAAATGAGACGTTCTGTGGATCTATGATGCTGTTGAAGACTATATACATATAGCATACTTGAATTTTCAAACATTGATTATTCTCAACTATACACTATTTAAGTAATCTTGAAGTCACTTGTTCTAATTAACTAAATTAGAATCTAATATGACCATTAGTTGCACTATCTCACTATTTTAGCTTGCATTACTTAATCATCCTAAATAACTAGTAATAGCAGTTTTTAAGGGGACTGGATCTAAAATTGTGTGTGGTTTTTTTTTTTAATTAACCTTATCAATCTTTTACATCTCAAATGATATCCCCTTCCTGGTTACCCCTCCACAAAGCCCCCATTCCATATCCTCCCTCTCCCTTCTCCCCTTTGCTTCTGAGGGTGTTTTCCCACCCACCTACTCTCTCCTGTCCCACTGCTCCAGCATCCACCTATGCTGTGTCATCAAATCTTCATAGGACCAAGGTCTTCCCCTTCCCTTGACATCAGACAAGGCCATCCTCTGCTACATATGTATCTGGAGACATGGATCCTGCCCTGTGGCTCCTTGGTTGGTAGTCTAGTCCCTAGGAGCACTAAGTTGTCTGGCCAGCTGACATAGTTCTTCCTATTGGGCTGCAATCTCCCTCCAACCCTCCTCCAATCCTTCCACCAGCTCCCTCACCAGGGTCCCAGAGCTCAGTCTGATGATTGGCTCCAAGCATCCACATCTACATTGGTCAGTTGCTGGCAGAACCTTCCAAGGAACAGCCACACCAGGTTCCTGTCAGCAAGCTCCTCTTGGCATCATCAACAGTGTCCGGGTTTGGTATCTGCAGACAGGATTGATCACCAGGTGGAGTGGTCCCCGGATGACCGACCCTTCTTTCAGTCTCTGCTCTGTTTTTGTCCCAGTCTAACATTTCTGTATTAAAAACTTTAAGATGGGTGGGTGGCCCCATCCTTCGACTGGGGGCCGTCCCTATCTACTGGAGGTGGTCTCTACAGGTTCTATCTCACCTTTGATGCATGCATTTCAGCTAAAGTCATCCCCATTGGGTCTTGGTAGCCTTTTACCTCCCTGGTGTCTGGGACCATGCAGTGTCTACCCTCAGTTCCTCATCCTCCACTGATACATGTTTTTATTCAATTTTCTGACCCTCTGTACCTCTCTTCTGACCCCTCCTTGACCTGATACTGCCCCCCTTATTTCCTCTCCTTCTCTCTCCCTCCAAGGTCACCCCTATTTCCACCTCCCTCAACCATCCTGTTTCCCATTTCTGCCGGGGTTTAGCCTTGACAAGAGTTGGGGATTGTTAAGGACTAGTGATATAAGAATAAGAAAATACATAATTGAAATACAATACTGACAGGCTGGTTTTGGGTTTTGTTTTTTGGTTTTTTTTTTTTTTTTGGTTTGTGAGCCCTTGAATTTGGAAGTTAAGGTGCTTATTTAGACTTGATTTAGCCCCAGTTTTTATTGAAAATATATAAGGAAATTGAGTTACAAAATTTACTGGGGGGTGGGTAAATGCTTTTTTATTTTTTTGTGCTAACATTTTTTTTGTAATACAGAGTAATATAGATTTAAAACAGAAAAAAGGAAACTATACAATTTTAGATATAAAAATTTTATAGCAAGCATAATTTTTATACTTTTGACCATTAGTTTTTGGTGAGGTTGGGGGCAGCAGTATTGGGGTTACAAAGTTAGTATTTTCCAGATATATGTGAGAAAATGCGGTTTTATAAAAGGGCAAATATAGACCCCATTTGCTTGTTTACAAAAATATTTTTATTTAACCTGTATGGAGAATTTTTAGAGGGCTGCCATTATTGATTTTGAACCCAAGGAACCTATTGCTAACTTTTTGGGAAATATCTGTATATTATTTTATTTTTAATTTTATAATAAAAATATCATACTTTTATTGTATAGAATTGAAACTAAGACTGAGGGAACAGCTGCAGATTTTTGCCTGCGGCTTTAGGTTACTTTTATTTTTACTGAAAGCAAATAATTGTAACATAGATTTTTTTTTAATTTATGAGCAGCTCTACTTTAATATTATTGGTAACACTTAATTTTTGGATATTAAGTAGGCTTCTACTAGATTTTGCCAGGTTATTAAATATTGGTTTAATTAAGGAAGGAAGAAAGAGAAAGGAACAGTAGTATAAGTCCAGAGGCCAGCATCAGGATTAGAACTTCTACCAGCAGACATCATGGGTGTTTCATTTTTACCTGAAAAGGAAGAAGAAGAGAATTCTCAGGGAGATTTCTCTTCTCTGCAGGTCAATTGTTATTCATCTTATTTATAGTTGGGCCTGGCTTTGTAGGGGTATCTATTTATTTCATTAATCTTTTTGGCAGCCATTTAGCTGTGCCTTCTGTTGTATCAAACAGGCATATCAGTCCTTGGCTGCACATGAGAACTGGGTTCGGGACATTCCATTTAAGGGTAAGAGGGTCCTTCCACATAGCTATGGCATAGTTTTTATTGGTCTAAGCGATGCCAGAGGCAGTCAGCAGTATAGCTATAAACATTATCATCTACAGTGCTTCTTAACCTATGAGTCACAACCCTCAAAAGAATCACATATCAAATATCCTGCATACCATATATTTATATTATGATTGGTAGCAGTAGCAAAATTATAGTTATGAAGTTGCAATAAAATAATTTTATAGTTTGGGGACCCCACGACATGAGGAACTACGTTAAAGGGTCACAGCATTAGAAAGGTTGAGAACCACTAATTTGGAAGGTAATTTGACCTAATCTCATCTTTTAATATCACACATTGAGGATTCAGAATGAGTTTCAAAGAGAACAAAGCATAAAACCGGCAATATTTATGATGAAAGAAAGAACCACAAAGAACAATTTACAGGAAAAGACGAGACAAACATAAGAGCAAGGAATACAGCCCATTTCTTCAAGGACTTACTCTGAGAAAGAGTCAAAGAGTATAGAGACATATGCTGTGAAATAAGGTGACAGAGAGAAGAGTGGGCAGCTGAAGTCATGTCGTCAACAGCCACGTGGGAGAGGTCGCCTTAAAGAAAACACTAAGTGAAGTGGCTCCACTCCGGGCTTTCTCACAGCCTCCTACATGGCACTTAGACACAAAAGTGATTCATTTGGAAGGGTGACTGAACATGATGAAATGTGTGACTGACTGGAGAATAGTAGGTCAGGGGTGGCTTAGTACATGTGGAAACTATCCTTGTACAGATGGGTGATGAAATCAGCTGGCTCCAAAACAGTGACCTCAGAGAACAGAACATACAATTATGGGGCAAGATACTTACGAAAGGGGAGAGTGGACAAAGGGCCATACAAAGTTGGATTGAGACTGTAGAGTTTATTTAACTTAAAAATTGGAAAATTTAATTTTGAAAGCTGACAAAGGCTATAGGGACAAAAAGGAAATTAAACAGGAAGCAGACACCATTGCTTTTATGATAAAAGAAAATGAGTCTGGTTTTCAAAACTTCTCTTGAATTTGCTGTCACTAGAGCCAGCAAAATCATTCTGAAGGCAAGAAGGCCATAGATGGTATTCAGAGCCTTCCAGGGTCAACATCACACAAAGAAACCTATATGAGGACTCACAATATGGGAACTCAGTATTCTCTTGAACTTGTTAGAGCTATAATTAAAACTACAGATGTTTTCAAGTCATGTTACATTTTTTTCACATTAAACTAACAATTGTAGTCATTCTGTATCTCCAAATGCCTTTCATTACAAGAGAGAAAACTGTTCACATTACCACTCACAGTCCTGTCTTCCTCTACTTTAATCTCCATTGTTTTTCATTTTTTATTAGTTATTTTATTTATGTACATTTCAAATGTTATTGCCCTTCCCAATTTCCCCTCCACAAGCCCCTGATACTCTCCTCTTACTCCCTGACTCTATGAGGGTGCTCCCCCATCATCCCACTCACTCCTGCCTCAGCGCCCTAGCATTCCCCTATCCTGGGTAATTGAGCCTCCAAAGGACCAAAGGGCTCTTCTCCCACTGATGCTTGCTAAGGCAATCCTCTGTTACATATTCAGTTGAAGCCATATGTCCCCACATGTGTACTCTTTGGTTGGTGGTTTAGCTCCTAGGAGCATTTGGTAGTCTAGTTGGTTGATATTGTTGTTCTTCCTATGGGGTTGCAAACCCTTCAGCTCTTATAGCCCTTGCCCTAACTTCTCCATTGGGGTCCCCACACTCAGTCTGATGTTTGGCCGTGTACATCCACATCTGTATTGGTAAGACTCTCTAGGAACAGCTATACCAGGCTCCTGACAGTAAGCACTTCTTGGCATCAGCAATAGTGTCTAGGTTTAGTGTCTGCAGATAGGATGGATCCCTAGGTGGGACAGTCTCTGGACACACTTTCGTTCAGTCTCTGTTCCACTCTTTCTCCCTGCATTTCCTTTTGACAGAAGGAATTCTGGAATAATATTTTTTAGATGGGTGGGTAGCCCCATCCCTCAACCAGGGGCTGTTCCTACCTACTTGATATGGTCTCTACAGGTTCTTTCTCCTCTTTGTTGGGTATTTTGGCTAATGTCCTCCCTGTTGGGCCCTGGGATCCTCTTGGATCCATGGCATATGGGACTTTCTAGTAGATAAACCCAGTTTCCCCTCCACACACTGCTACACACTTACTTTCAAATTTTTGATTCTGTAATTCTTCCACATCTCCTGCCATATCTGAACTGGCCCCCATTTTACCTCCCCCTACTCTCTCCATTCCAGATGCCTCTCTCCCTCTGCTTCCTGGAGAATATTTTCCCCCTTCTGAGTAGGGCTGAAGCATCCACACGTTGGTATCATATGGTCTGTGAATTGTATTAAGAGTATTCCAAGCTTCTTTTTGGATAATATCCACTTATCAATGAGTAAATACAATGTGTGCTCTTTTGTGTTTGAGTTACCTCACCCAGGATGATATTTCTACTTCCATTCATTTGCCTAAGAATTTCATAAAGTCATTGTTTTTAATGGCTGAGTAGTACTCTACTGTGTAAATGTGCCACATTTACTGTATCCATTCCTTTGTTGAGGGACATCTGGGTTGTTTCCAGCTTCTGGCTATTATAAATAAGGCTGCTATGAACATAGTGGAGCATGTGTCCCTATTATATGTTGGAGCATCTTTTGGGTATATGCCCAGGAATACTATTGCCGGGTACTCAGGTAGAAGTATTTCCAATTTTCTGAGGAACCTCCATACTGATTTGCAGAGTAGTTTTACCAACTTGCAATCCCACCAGCAATGGAGGAGTGTTCCTCTTTCTCTACATCCTCACCAGCATCTGCTGTTACCTGAGTTTTTGATCTTAGCCATTCTGACTATTTGAAAGTGAAATCTCAGGGTTATCTTGATTTGCATTTCCCTGATTACTAAGCATGTTGAACATTTCTTTTAGTGCTTCTCAGCCATTCAAAATTCCTCAGTTGAAAATTCTATTTAGCTCTGTATCCCATTTTTTAATAGGGTTATTTGTTTCTGTGGAAACTAACATCTGGAGTTCTTTGTATATTTTGGATGTTAGTCCTCTATCATATATTACATATCATTTGTGACTATTCTAAAGGGTGTTGTTTCTCTAATTTCTTTCTGAGCCCATTGTTTATCCTTTAAATAGACGAAAGGTACTGATTTGTTTGAGTTCATTTTGTATCCAGTTACTTTGCTGAAGTTGTTTATCAGCTGTAGGAGTTCTGTCATGGATATTTTTGGGTAACTTATGTATACCATCATATCACCTGCAAATAATGATACCTTGACTTCCTCCTTTCTAATTTGTATCCCTTTGATTTCCTCTGGTTGCCTAATTGCTCTGGCTAGACATTCAAGTACTATATTGCATAGATAGGAGGAGAGTGGGCAGCTTTGTCCTGTCTCTGATTTTAATGGGATTGCTTCAAGTTTCTCTCCATTTAGTTTGATGTTGGCTATTGGCTTGCTGTATATTGCTTATATTTAGGTATGGGCCTTGAATTCCTCCTATTCTTTCCAATACTTTTAGCATTAAGGATTATTGTATTTTTTCAAAGGCTTTTTCAGGATCTAAAAATATGATCATGTGGATTTTTTCCCTGAGTTTATTATTATAGTAGGTTACATTGATAGATTTCCTTATATTGAACTATCCCTGCATCCCTGGGATGAAGCCTCCTTGATATGTTGAATAATCGTTTTGATGTGTTCTTGGATTCTGTTTGCAAGAATTTTATTGGATATTTTTGCATCAACATTCCTGAGGGAAATTGGTTTGAAGTTCTCTTTCTTTGTTGGGTCTTTGTGTGGTTTGGTATCAGTCTAACTGTGCCTTCATAGAATATATTGGGTAGTGTTCCTTTTTTTTCTATTTTATGAAATAGTTTAAGAAGTATTGGTATTAAGTCTTCTTTGAAGGTATAATAGAATTCTACACTAAAACCATCTGATACTGGAGATTTTTTTGGTTGGGAGACTTTTAATGACTGCTTCTATTTCCTTAGGGGTTATGGGACTGTTTAGATGGTTTACCTGATTCTGACTTAACTTTGGTACCTGCTATCTGTATAGAAAAATCACTTGTTTCATCTAGATTTTCCAGTTTTGTTGATTTTCCAGTCTTGGCTTTTTTAGTAGGATATATATTTTTTTTAATTTCTGATATTTTTTTTTAATTTCTTCAGTTTCTTTTGTTATGTCTTAATTTTTCACTTCTGATTTTGTTAATTTGGATATTTTCTCTGTGCCCTTTGGTTAATTTACCTAAGGGTTTATCTATCCTATTGATTTTCTCAAAGAACCAGCTCCTAGTTTTGTTGACTCTCTGTATTGTTCTTTTTGTTTTTACTTGATTGATTTCAGCCCTGAGTTTGATAATTGCCTGCCATCTACTCCTCTTGGGTGTATTTGCTTCTTTTTGTTCTAGAGCTTTCAAATGTGCTGCTAATTGCAAGTGTATGCTTTCTCCAATTTCTTTATGGAAGCACTCAGAGCTATGAGTTTTCCTCTTATCACTGCTTTCATTGTATCCCATAAGTTTGGGTATGTTGTGCCTCATTTTTTGTTAAATTCTAAAAGGTCTTTAATTTCTTTCTTTATTTCTTCCCTAACCAAATTATCATTGAGTAGGGCATTGTTCAGCTTCCATGTGTATGTGGGCTTCCTGGGTTTTGTTTTGGTTTGGTTTGGTTTTATGGGTTTTTGAACTTTTTTTGTGGTTGAAGACCAGCCTTAGTACTTGGTGATCTGATAGGATGCATGGGACTATTTCATCTTCTTGTAGTGATTGAGCTTTATTTTGTGTCTGATTACATGGTCAGTTTTTGAGAAGGTGCTGTGGTGCTGAGAAGAATGAATATTCTTTTGTTTTAGAGTAAAATGTTCTGTAGATATCTATTAAGTCAATTTGGTTCATAACTTCTGTTAGTTTTACTGTATCTCTGTTTAGTTTCCATGATCTTTCCATTGGTGAGAGTAGGGTGTTAAAATTTCCTAGACACATGGTATGTACTGATTGATAAGTAGATAGCCAAAAAGTTCAGAATACCCATGATACAACTCACAGATCATATGAAGCTTAACAAGAAGGAAGATCCAAGTATGGATACTTCAGTCCTATTTAGAAGTGGGAAGAAAATAATCATGGGAAGTAGAAGGAGGGAGGGATCTGGAAGGAAGAGAGGAGATAGAGGGAAAAGGGGACAGGATCAGGTATGGCAAACACAGAAGGGACGTCCTGAGGGCCACAGGAGAATAAATAGAAATATGTAGGAGTGTGGGGTTGTGGGTAGAGAGAACCTTTTGAAAGTCTCAGATACTAGGGATGTGAGAGGCCCCCAGGGCCCAATTGGGACCAAAATTCCCAATAGTAGGGAGATGGAACCTAAAAAGACCATTTCCAACTGATGGACATGGCACTCATTTGAGGCATGGAGCCACAAACCCATCTTCAAAATTCTTGACTCATAATTGTTCCTATCTAATGGAAATGCAAGAACAAAAATGGAGAAGAGACTAAAGGAAAGGCCACTCAGTGACCAAACCAAGTTGGAATTCATCCCATGCACAGGCACCTAGGAAAAACGTCAGGAGTCGTAGATGCAAGCATCACCAACAGAATACAAGACATAGAAGAGAGAAGCTCAGGTGCAGAAGATACCATAGAGAATATTGACACAGCTGTCAAAGAAAATGCAAAATGCAAAAAGCTTTTAACACAAAACACCCAGGAAATCCAGGACACAATGAGAAGACCAAACCTAAGTATAACACGTATAGATGAGAGTGAACATTCCCAACTTAAAGGGCAAATAAATATCTTCAAAAATATTATAGAAGAAAACTTCCCTAACCTGAAGAATAAGATGTCCATAAACATACAAGAAGCCTACAGAACACCAAATAGACTAGACCAGAAAAGAAATACCTCCCATCACATAATAATCAAAACACCAAATGCATAAAACAAAAAGGAATATTAAAAGCAGTAAGGGAAAAATGCCAAGTAACATATAAGGGCAGATCTATCAGAATTACACCAGACTTCTCACCAGATACTATAAAAGTGAAAAGATCCTGGACAGATGTCATTCAGACCCTAAGAGACCACAAATGCCAGCCTAGGCTACTATACCCAGCAAAACTTTCAATTAACATAGATGGAGAAACCAAGATATTCCATGACAAAACCAAATTTACACAATATCTTTCCACAAACCCAGCATTACAAAGTATAATAGCAGGAAAGCTCCAATAAAAGGAGGTATACAAATTATACCCTAGAAAGAGCAAGAAAGTAATCCTCTTCCAACAAATCCAAAAGAAGATGACCACAAAGATAATTCCACCTCTAATAAAAGTAACAGGAAGCAACAATCACTGTTCCTTAATATCTCTTAATATCAATGGACTCAATTCCCCAATAAAAAGACATAAGCTAACAGACTGGATATGTAAACAAGACCCAGCATTTTGCTGCATACAGGAAACCCATCTCAGTGACAAAGACAGACACTACCTTAGAGTAAAAGGCTGGAAAACAATTATACCAATAAATGGTCCTAAGAAACAAGCTGAGTAGCCATTCTAAAACCTCCAACCCAAGAACACAAAGGGAGGGACTTATGGCTCCACCTGTATAGGTAGTTGAGGGTGGCCTGTCAGGCATCAGTGGAAGTGGAGGGCCTTGGTACCCAATAGTTTGGATTCCCTAGTGTTGGAGAATTTGAGAGCAGGGAGGCAGGAATGCGAGGATGGTGGGAGCACACCCTCATAGAAACTCTCAGAATTATATGGATTACATATGATAGAGACAGGCCACCAGAAGACTAAATTCCAGAATTCAAACAAAAAATATCTTGATACTAAAATTTGTTTTGAGAATTGTATATTGCAGAATACACAGCCTTGGTGTATCTACTCATCAAGCAAGCTGAGCAGACACGCTCAAACCTCTGATGTCCTGGAATCTCAGCTGAATGCAGTGAAGACACAGTTGTCAGAGGCTTGTCAATTTACTCTTTCCCCCTGCCCCTCTTATAATATCTTAATGCTCTCAATCAGCTTGAAGAAGTTAATGAAGAGTTGGTGCCCCTATTCCCTGGGCTTAGGGACTAAGGTGGTTAATATTGGGCTGTCTTTCTAAGGAAAAGTAGTGGTTTTGTTGGAACAGAGAGGAATAGCTAGGATTAATTGCATAGCCATAGCCTATTGGTAGAAATCTGTATAATTGTTATTACGATGAAGTTATAATTTCTTAAATGGTACAAGATTTACTTTAATTTCAAATTTAAGGTTTTCATTGGTATGAGTTTCATATTGATATAGAAGTGAGATTAATGTTGTTACTCTCATAGGCATTGTGCCTATATAACACATTTAGGAATACAAGGCTTAGACCCAGTCCTTCTTTAACTTTTTTAACTAATTTGAGATGGTTAGCCTGTGAGTCAAGGGCCTATAGCAAATTCATGGCTCTGAGTTTATTGTTAGGGTGTTTCCTATATTTTATTTAGAAATAGCTGAGAGGAGTTAACAGACAACAGTCCAGATTGCCTTACATGGATAGTTGGTTTTCAAAATGTCAGAAGTCCACAGAATTGACTTTACAAACATTTCTATATTAAGGTTCATTTTGATTAGAGACCTGTCTGCTCCTGACAGCTTCCTGTCTTGGATTCTAAGAAGAAATTGAGCATCTTTGGAGTTACTCCAGTTGTGGTGAGACAGTCACTAGGCAAGAATTGCCTCTTTTCATCTACAGACAAATTACTGTCCTGAAAAGGACACACTTGCAGAAAAGTCAACTGATTATATCTGCCAAGACAGAGTAATCAGCCCTTAATAATTCCTCATCACTAGGTCTGTCAGATGATCCTGGGCCAGAAGGCTGAAGATTCGATGCTCCAATGTTTTGTAGTATAGGGACTGTCCAGGTATTCAGTGGTCTCTATAAATTGGCTAAGTTTTAGAAGCTATGCTTTGTGCTTCCCATAATTTCAGTTAATTCAGTCATTCTGGATTTCTGACGAGTTTGAAGACTTATCGCCTTATAGCCAATCCAGGCTTATTTACTTTCAGAGAAAAGACTTGAGAGGATGATTTTCAGCTGACATTCATGTTAAAGCCAAGAAAAAAGCAAGGTTCAGAACTAAGTCTTTTAGTTAGGAGAGATGACAGAGGTTTTGTTTAGTCAACAAAATGATGGACTGGGTATTAGGTCTATCTTGTACCTTACTGGTACAAATTGGTATAGTTATGCTCTAATTTTATTTTGAGAGAAAAGTTGTATTTTAACAGGAAGGGTGATATGTAGGAGGAGCTAAGGTTGGAGGAGTAAGGAGAGGAAGAGGAGGAGGTAGGAGATGAGAATTGGGGGACATGAAGGGGATGTTCGCGTGAAAGATAGTTAGTATATCTAGGTTGGGTATTGAGTTACACTTCTGATTGTATGGGCATCTTGTTAATGAGCATTACCAAACTTATAAAGCCTTTGATTAACATTTTTAAAAAGTTACTAAAAAAAAAAAAAAGCAGGAGGAGGGGGGTAGGATAGGGGGTTCCTGGGTTGGGGTATGGGGAAAGGGTATCACATCTGAAATGTAAATAAAATATCCAATAAAAAAGAAATAAAAAAATTGCAAAATGACGGAAAATTTGCCACTAAGCAAACCATGAAAAGTTTTAGAACATTCTGTTGTAGAAGTGGGAAGGAAAATGGTGGTAATGTATCAAATAATAAATTACATGAACTTTCCAACTATAAAAAAAAGAAAAGCATGATGCTGACCTAAAATCACATCTCCTGAAGATAATAGAGACTTTCTTTTAAATAACTCACTTAAAGAAAAAACAGTAAAACACAGTTAAACAGGTAGAAGTCATTAAAGAGGAAATAAATAAATCCCTAAAAGAAATACAGAAAAACACAAACAAGTGAAGGAATTGAACAAAGTACTCCATGACCTAGGAAAATAGAAACAATAAATAAATCACAAGTAGAGGCAACCCTGGGAATGGAAAACCTAGGAAAGAGGTCAGGAATTACAGATGAAAGCATCACCAAGATAATACAAGAGTTAAAATCTAGAGTCTTGGGCATAGAATATACAATAAAAGATATTGACAAAGAAAATACAAAGCATAAAATATTCCTAACCCAAAATAGTCAGAAAATCCAGGACACAATGAAAGACAAAACCTAAGAATAATAGGAATAGAAGAGAGTAAAGATTCCTAGGGCAAAGGGCCAGAAAACATCTTCAACAGAATCATAGAGAAAAACTTTCCCAACTTAAAGAAAAAGATGGTCATACATGTACAAGAAGACTACAGAACACCAAATGGATTGGACCACAAAAGAAAATCCTCCTTTCATATAATAATCAAAACACTAAATGCACAGAACAAAGAAAGAATATCAAAAGCTGTAATGGGAAAAGGCCAAGTAACATATAGAGGAAGACTTACCAGAATCACACTAGACTTCTCAACAGAGATGCTAAAAGCCAGAAGATCCTGGACAGATGCAATGCAATCGCTAAGAGAACACAAATACCAACCCAGGATAGTATACCCAGCAAAACTCTCAATCATCATAGATGGACACACCAAGAAATTTCATGACAAAACCAAATTTAAACAGTATATATCTACTAATCCAGCCCGACAGAGGATTCTAAAAGGAAAACTCTAACACATGGAGAGTATCTACACCAAAGAAAAAACAAGAAATTAATCATCTTACAACAAACCCAAAAGGAGAAAATCACACACACATAATTTCACCTACAAAAACAAACATAGCAAGAACTAATAATTATATCTTTAATATATCACAACATCAATGAACTCAATTCCCCAATAAAAAGACAGAAATTAACAGACTGGATTCACAAGCAGGATCCAGCATTTTACTACATTCAAGAAGCACACCTCAATGACAAAGAGAGACACTACCTCAGAGTAAAAGGCTGAAAAAAGATTTCCAAGCAAATGGTTCCAAGAAACAAGCAGGAGTTACTACTCTAATATCTAATAAAATAGACTTTCAACCAAAAGTTATCAAACAAGATGGGGAAAGACACTTCATATTCATCAAAGGAAACATCCACAAAGATGAAAACTCAATTTGGAACATCTGTGCCCCAAATGCAAGGGCACCACATTTATAAAAGAAATTTTACTAACTCTCAAAATACACATTGAACCTCACACAATGACAGTTGGAGATTTCAAAACCCTAAGCTCAACAATGGACACATCATTGAAACAGAAAATAACAGAGACATAGTAAAGCTAATAGAAATTATGAAACAAATGGATTTAACAGATATATACAGAACATTTCATGCTAAAACAAAAGAATTTTCCTTCTTCTCAACAACCCACAGTACTTTCTCCAAAATTGATCATATAATTGCTCACAAAACAAGCCACAACAGATAAAGGAGGTTGGAATAATCCCATGAGTCCTATCAGATCACCTGGAACTAAGGCTAGATTTCAATAACAACAGCATCGCCAATAACAAAATAAAGTAAAACAAAAAATCCACATACCTATGGAAACTGAACAAGTCTCTACTCAATGATAACTTGTTCAGGAAGGCAGGGGGAGAAAGAAATTGAGACTTTCTAGAATTCAATGAAAAGAAAGACACAGCATGCTCAAACTTATGAGGACACAATAAAAGCAGTGCTAAGAGGAAAATTCATAGCACTAAAACCCACATAAAGAAAATAAAGAGATCCTACACTAGCAACTTAACAATGCACATGAATGCCTTAGAACAAACAGAAGCAAACACACTCAAGAATAGATAGCAGGAAATAATTAAACTCTGGGCTAAAATCAACCAAGTACAAACAAAAAGAACTATACAAAGAATCAAAAAAACAGGAGCTGGTTCTTTGAGAAAATCAACAAGATAGATAAACCTTTAGGCAAACAAACTAAAGGGCACAGAGACAGTATCCAAATTAACAAAATAAAAAATGAAAAGGGAGACATAACAACAGAAACTGAAGAAATTCAAGAAATCATCAGATCTAACTACAAAAGCCTTTACTCAACAAAACTGGAAAAACTAGATGAAATGGATGACTTTTTAGATAGATACCACATACAAAAGTTAAATCAAGAGCAGGTAAACTATATAAACAGTCCCATATACCCTAAGGTGACAGAAGAAGTCATTAAAATCCTCCCAACCAATTGAATTCTACCAGACCTTCAAAGAAGACCTAATACCAACACTCCTCAAAACATCCCATACAATAGAAACAAAAAGAACACTACGTAATTTATTCTATGAGGCCACAGTTACTCTGATACCTAAACCACACAGAGACCCAACAAAAAAAACAAAGAAAACTTCAGACCAATTTCTCCAACAAATATCAGTGCAAAAATATTCCATAAAATTCTGGCAAAGCGAATCCAAGAACATATCAAAACCATCATTCAACCATCATTCAACATGAAGGCTTCATGCCAAGGATGTAGAGATTGTTCAGTATACAAAAGCCATTAATGTAATCCACTATATGAAAAAACTAAAACAAAATAAATAAATCACATTATCATCTCATTAGATGCTGAAGAAGCATTTGACAAAATAAAATAACCCGTCATGTTAAATATATTGGAGAGATCAGTAATCCAAGACCCTTACATAACATAATAAACACAATATAGAGAAAAACATCAGCCAATATCAAATTAAATGGATAGATACTTGAAGCAATGCCACTAAAATGAGGGACAAGACAAGGCTGCCCACTCTCTCCATATCTATTCAATATAGTACTCAGAGTTCTAGCTAGAGCTATAGAACAACAAAAGGAGATCAAGAGGATATAAATTGAAAAAGAAGAAGTCAAGGTATCACTATTTGCAGATGATATGATAGTATAAATAAGAGACTCCCAAAAATCTACCAGCAAACTTCTATAGCTGATAACCACTTCAGCAAAGTGGATGGATATAAAATTAACTCAAATAAATCAGTAGCCTTCCTTTATACAAAGGATATAAACAGGCTGCAAAAGAAAATAGGGAAAGAACACCCTTCACAATAGTCACAAATAGTATAAAATATCTTAGTGTACCTCTTGCCAAGCAAGTGAAAAATCTATATGGAAAGAACTTTAAATCTCTGTAAAAAGAAATGGAATAAGACCTTAGAAGATGAAAAGATCTCCCATGCACATGGATTGGTAGTGTTAACATAGTAAAAATGGTCATCCTACCAAAAGCAATCTACAGGTTCAATAAAACCTCCATCAAGATTAGAGTTCTTTACAAACATGGAAAGAGCAATTCTCAATTTCATACAGAGAAACAAAAATCCTGGATAGTGAAAACTATTTAACAATAAAAGTACTTCGTATTTGCTCCTGTGAGTATTTTGTTGCTACTTCTAAGAAGGACCAGAGTGCCCACATTTTGGTCTTTCTTCTTCTTGAGTTTCATGTAGTCTGTGAGTTGTATCTTGGGTATTATGAGCATTTGGGCTAATATCCACTTATCAGTGAGTGCATATCATGTGTGTTGATTTGTGATTGGGTTACCTCACTCAGGATGATATTTTCTAGTTCCATCCATTTGTCTAAGAATTTCATGAATTCACTGTTTTTAATAGCTGAGTAGTACTCCATTGTGTAAATGTACCACATTTTCTGTATCCATTCCACTGTTGAAGGACATCTGGGCTCTTTCCATATTCTGGCTATTATAAATAAGGCTGCTATGAACATAGTGGAGCATGTGTCCCTGTGATATATTGGAGAATCTTTTGGGTATATGCCCAGAAGTGGTATAGCTGGGTCCTCAGGTAATACTATGTCCAATTTTCTGAGGAACTGCCAGACTGATTACCAGAGTGGTTGTACCAGCTTACAAGCCCACCAACAATGGAAGAGTGTTCCTCTTTCTCCACATCCTTGCCAGCATCTAATGTCACCTGAATTTTTTATCTTAGTCATTCTGATGAGTTTGAGGTAGAATCTCAGGGTTGTTTTGATTTGCATTTCCCTGAGGACTAAGGATGTTGAACATTTCTTTAGGTGCTTCTCAGCCATTTGATATTCTTCAGTTGAAAATTCTTTGTTGATCTCTGTATCCCATTTTTTAATAGGGTTATTTGATTGTCTGGAGTCTAATTTCTTGAGTTCTTTGTATATTTTGGATATTAGTCCTCTATCAGAAATTGATTGCAGTTTTATCCTATTGATAGTGTCCTTCGCTTTACAGAATCTTTGCAATTTTATGAGGTCCCATTTGTCAATTCTTGATCTTAGAGCATAAGCCATTGCTTTCCTGTTCAGGAACTTTTCCCTGTGCCCATGTGTTCCAAGCTTTTCCTCACTTTTTCTTCTATTAATTTCAGTGTATCTGGTTTTATGTGATGGTCCTTGATCCACTTGGACTTGAGTTTTGTACAAGGAGATAAGAATGGATCGATTTATATTCTTCTACATGCTGATCTCCAGTTCAACCAGCACCATTTGTTGAAAGTGCTGTCTTTTTTTCCATTGAATGGTTTTAGCTCTTTGTCAAAGATCAAGTGACCATAGGTATGTGGGTTCATTTCTGGGTCTTCAATTCTATTCAATGATCTTCTTGCCTATTTCTGTACCAATACCATGCAGTTTTTATCACTATTATTTTGTAGTACAGCCTGAGATCAGGGATGGTGATTCCTTCAGAAGATCTTTTATTGTTGAGAATAGTTTTTGCCTTCCTGGGCTTTTTGTCATTCCAAATAAATTTGAGAACTGCTCTTTCTAACTCTGTGAAGGATTGAGTTGGAATTTTGATGGGGATTGTATTGAATCTGTAGATTGTTTTAGGCAAGATGGCCATTTTTAATATATTAATCCTGCCAATCCATGAGCATCGGAAATCTTTCTATCTTCTGAGAGATTTCTTTATTCAAAGACTTGAAGTTTTTGTCGTATTGATCTGTCACTTGCTTGGTTACATTCACACCAAGGTATTCTATATTATTTGTAACAATTGTGAAAGGTGTCATTTTCCTAATTTCTTCCTCAGCCTGTTTATCCTTTGAAGTAGAGGAAGGCTCCTGATTTGTTTGAGTTAATTTTATATCCAGACACTTTGCTGAAATTTTTATCAGGTTTAAGAGTTCTCTGGTGGAAGTTTTGGGGTCAGTTAAGTATGCTATCATATCATCTGCAAATTACCCATGGCCTGAGGTCAGTATTTCTATTTTGGTCAAGCTTCAAGAATGACTTATATAGCTTGATCATGCTAGTCCTTTTTCTCCTGGGAATACTTTTATTCCGGCCTATCATGTTAAACCTTGTCTTTAACAACATCAACATGTTGTGAGCCAAAGTACATGGCTTGAAACTGAAAATGGACCCCCAGACAGAGTTATTAAATTAACAGGCTGGCAAGCCAAGGATGGATAAAATTCTGCACAGAGCCTTACCAACTTAAGGTAGAAAAGCAGTGTATTGCTTTTGATAATGCATATTACATGATGGGTAAGGAAGACATTCTTGTTAGAATGACCTAAGACAGGCTCAATCTTGTTTATGAAATAAAAATGGGGAGAGGCAGATAGCTTTTGGGTCTGCTTGGTAAGAATCTGACATGGGCCAAGGACAAGGAAATGGGCTTCAGGCCGGAATCTGACATTAGGTTAGAACAAAAAAGTAATTTCAGGCATGAATCTAAATCTTAGGCTAGAATAAAAAAATAATTTCAGGTGGGAATCTAAATATTAGGCTAGAACAAAGAAGTAATTATAGGCAGAAATCTAAATCTTAGGCTAGAACAAGGAAGTAGTCTTCAGGCATGAAAATGACTTTGGGCTAGGACAGGGAAGTAGGCTCAAATATTTTGATCATCCTAATAATCCCTTAGCAACAGTGAACATGGGCGTGTTCACTGAACTTTGTTTATTGCCTTGCTTGTTCTTTGACTATTTGTATTTATTGTCTAGCTTTTTCCTTGACTATTTGCGTCTATTGTGTTTCTAGTTCCTCAACCTAGAACTGACCTTAATACTTGCATGTAATTAAAATGGTATAAAAACAAAAATGAGGAGGGGGATAGGATAGGGCATTTCTAGGGAGGAAAAATGGGGACAAGGGATGGCATCTGAAATATAAATAAATAAAATATCCATTTTTTTAAAAGAACTCAAAAAAAGAAAAAAAATAAAAGAACTTCTGGGAAAATCACCATCTCTGACCTCAAACTGTACTACAAAGAAATTGTGATAAAAAAAAAAATCCCTGCATTGTATTTGTACAGAGACAGACACGTTGGTCAATAGAATAAAACTGAATACCCAGAAATAAGCCCACATACTTTTGGATAATTGATCTTCGACAAGAAAGCCAAAACATACAGTGGAAACAAAAACACATCTTCAATAAATGGTGCTGGTCTAACTGGCAGTATATATGTAGAAAAATTAAAATAGATCCATATTTATCACCTTGCACAAAGCCCAAGTAAAAGTAGATTAAGGACTTCAACATAAAACTAGATATATTGAATGAAATAGAAGAGAAATTGGGAAAGAGCTTTGAACTCATTGACATGGGGGTAGGGGAAACTTCTTAAACAACACTCCAATTGCTCAGAGTCTAAGATCAATAATTGATAGATGGGATTTCTTTTTTTTTTTTTTTTTAGGGCTTCACTACAATTTTATTGTTGTTCATAGTTTTTATACCTTCTTAAAAAATCAGATAGAACCATTACAGCAGGATAATTGATAACATTGTTTTCTATGAACTTTTGCATTCCATAAGTGCATGACAAGTTTAAGGCAATAGTTTCTGTCATAGGTGGATAAGGTTTAAGGAGTTACAGCAGAATTGTTGACATGTCTTTCCATTAAGACTAGTATCTGACTAAACACTCATTATCTATTTTCTAGCTTCATAAGTTCATTATAAGTTTAAAGCAATAGTTTTTATGTCAGAAGATAAGAGTGGTTTTGTCAAGAGACAAACCATCTGCCTTGTGGCTTATTATTTTGAAATCTTGTACAGATAAACTAATCAATCTTTTATTTTCTGTCTTTGCACCTACAATAGATTTCCCATTCCCTATTTATGACCTTTAGTTACTAGATAGGGGCCTCATTCCTAACCTAGAAGTAACATTTTCCTTGATTGTAAATGTGTTCCATAGATAGATGGGATTTCATGAAACTGAAAAGCTTCTGTAAGGCAAAAGCCACAGCCAATAGGATAAATTGGCAACCTACAGATGGCCATAAATCTGGGGAAAAGTCTCCACCAACCCCACATTCGATAGATGACTAATATCCAAAATATATAAAGAACTCAAGAAGATAACCTCTAAAAACCTGAATAACCCAATTAAAAATGGGATACAGAGCTAAACAGAGAATTCTCAACTGAGGAATCTCAAATGGCTGAGAAGCACCTAAAGAAATGTTCAACATCCTTTGTCATGAGGAAAATGCAAATCAAAACAAACCTGAGATTTCATCTCACACCCGTCAGAATGACTAAAATAAAAAACTCAGGTGACAATAGATGCTGGCAAGGATGTGGAGAAAGAGAAACTCTTCTCCATTGATGGTTGAACTGAAAGCTGGTACAACCACTCTGGAAATCAGTCTGGCATATCCTCAGAAAATTGGAAATAGTTTTATCTTAAGACTCAGTTTCCCACTCCTGTACATATACCCAAAAGATGTTCCAACATATAACAAGGACATATGCTCCACTGTGTTCATAACAGCCTTATAATAGCCAGAAGCTGGAAAGAACCCCAATGTCCCTCAACAGAAGATTGGATACAGAAAATGTGGTACACATATACAATGGAATACTACTAAGCTATTAAAAACGATGACTTCGCCGGGCGGTGGTGGCACACGCCTTTAATCCCAGCACTTGGGAGGCAGAGGCATGTGGATTTCTGAGTTCGAGGCCAGCCTGGTCTACCGAGTGAGTTCCAGGACAGCCAGGGCTATATAGAGAAACCCTGTCTCGAAAAACCAAAAAAAAAAAAAAAAAAAAAAACCAACGATGACTTCATGAATTTTGCAGGCAAATGGATGGAACTAGAAAATATCATACTGAGTGAGGTAACCCAGACACAAAAGGACATATGTGGTATGTACTCATTGATAAGTGGATATTAGCCCAAATGCTGAGAATACCCATGATACAACTCACAGACCATAGGAAGCTTAACAAGAAGGAAGGTCCAAGTGTGGATGCTTCAATCCCACTTAGTAGGGGGGACAAAATAATCACTGGAGGCAGAAGGAGGGAGGGTCCTGGATGGGAGAAAGGAAGTGAAGGATAAAAAGGGGACAGATTTAGGTATAAGAAGAGACAGAGAGAAGTACAGAGGTCCCGGAGAATGAATAGAAATATGTAGCATTAGATTGGGGAGAACTGGGGGAAAAGTCCCAGATGTCAGAGATATGAAAGCCTCCCAGGACCCAGTGGGGATGACATTAGCCGAAATACCCAACAGAGTGGAGACAGAACCTGAAGAAACCCTTCCCAGAAGATAGACATGGCCCCAGTTGAGGGAAGGGGCCACTCACCCATCTCAAAATTTGTAACTGAGAATCCTTCCAGGGCAAAAAAATGAGCCAGAGACTGAAGGAAAGGCCATCCAGAGACGGCCCCACCTTAGAATCCATCACATCTACAGACACTAAACTGTGCCATTAATATTGATGCCAAGAATACTTTCAGGCAGGAGCCCAGAAGGGTTGTCCTCTGAGAGGCTCTGCCAGCACCTGAGTAAGACAGATGCAGACACTCGCAACCAACCATTGGGCTGAGCCCAGGCACTGCAGTGGCAGAAGAGAGAGGGAAGAACCTGAAGGAGCTGAAGGGGATGGCAACCCCGTAGAAAGAACAACAATATCAAGTAACTGGACCCCTCAGAGCTCCCATGGACTAAACCACCAACCAAAGAGTACACATGGAGGGACCCACGGCTCCTGCTATATATGTAGCAGAAGATTGCCTTATCTGGCATCAATGGAAGGGGAGGCTCTTGGTCCTGTGGAGGCTTGTTGCCCCCAACAAATGTGAGAGTGAGTGGGTAGGTGGGGGAGTACCCTCTTAGAGGCAAAGGGGAGGGGAATACAATGGGGGGGTTGAAGAGGGGAGACAGGAAAGGGGAACAATATTAGAAATGTAAATGAATAAAATAATCAATTTAAAAAGAGATTCTCTTTCCTGAAAAAAAGTCAAGTTTCAGGATTCTGTAACTAAAAATAACATCATCAGTACACATGTACATATTTTTCTTCCTCCCTCTCTCTCCATTCTCCTCATTGTTTCTCAATTCTAAACCCCTGAATCCCCTTCCCAGTGGCCTGTTCCTCTTGGACAACTGTCCAATGGCTAAATCCTTTGTGCAGGTTTTGTTCATACCCAGCGCTCCAACAGCTACTTGATGAGTTCTGCCTTTTTTTTTCTACATTTCTTCTTTTATTAGAAATATATTCTTGACTCACAAATCCTTTTCTCACATAATATATCCTGATTACGACTTCCCCACTCTACTCCTCCCAGTCCCCCGACACATTTTGAATACACTCCCTTTCTGTCTTTCATTAAAAAGCAAAAAGGCTTCGATAGGATAATAAAATCAAACAAAATAAAATTAAAAACTAACACATTTAAACTGGGCAAAACAAAGCTAAGGAAAAGAACCCAAGAGAAGGCACAAGAATCAGAAACCCACAAGAATCAGGTATTGAATAAAAACAGTAAACTGGCACCATAATATACAAGCACAGGACCTAGTACAGACCAGTGCAGGTCCTGTGTGTGCTGTTTCAGTCTCTGTGAGTTCACATGAGATTTTCTCAGTCAGATTCCTAGGGCCTTGTTTTCTTGGTGCCCTCCATTTCCTCTGGCTCTTACACTCTCTGTCTCCTCTTTTCCAGGGTTCCCTGAGTCCTGCAGGGAAGAATTTGATGGAGACATCCTGTTTAAGGCTGAGTGTTGCAAGGCCTCTGCATGATGTCTGGTTGTGGCTCTCTAATCATTGTCCTGATATAACTCCAGTTGGCCTAGGGGACACAGCATGTACACATCATCAGCTCTTCTGCCTACTGTCTTATTCAGTAAGCATTATCACAATTCTGCCAGCTACTTAAATCAGAAATGACCTGTCTCCTCATCTCCTCACTTTCAGTAGATTCCTTGATTCTGTTTCTTAAATATCTCCCAGACAAAGTTCTCCTTTGCCACCTAAAGTGGTATTGACTTTTCATTTATTGTTACTGTCTATTAAAAATTCTTCCCAAGGATTTTTGCAGAGGTGACTTCTCTCACATGCAAATCTGTATGTATTTTACTTTCTTAAAAGCAAGCAATGTTTTTTTTTTTTTCAGTGCAAGTTCCATTAGTGTTTTCTGCTTGTTCTACTTTTTTTTTGTAGAGAATGCAGTGCATAATGTTTTTAACATGCTTGGTCTATCCACAAAGGCCAAATACACGTACTGTTAGTTGCTCTGGAAGGCCTCTAGAGGCTGTGATCACACTCTCAACTAAGAATCAGGTCTCTCAAAATTTCCTTCAAAGAATTTTCAGTGTCTTCGGCTTTACGGATACATCATTTAGGATACATTTCCTTACTTCTCTGTGTTTTCCATCAACTTTGCATGCAATCTACAGCCATGTCAACCCAGAAAGGGGTCCCCAAACAAACCATACCTTCCATTTTTGTCCATGTTGTTCTCATATTGCCATACTTCTTCGTTATTCAACACTCTATTCTCCAAGATTCTTTTTTTAAAGCAACTTCCTTGTTCTCTTTGCCTGCACTCCTTCTCACACCCCAGTCTGTTTCAGAAGGATGGCCATAAATCTACATAATATAGTGATATGTTGTATAGTTTTGCCAATGTATAGAAGGAATAGAGTCACTTTCTGTAGTGTAAGATGGTAAATCAATTTATACTCCAAAGTAAAGGTAACAATATGTGGCAGGAAACACAGATGAAAACCATATGGGACCAACTGTTCCTTGGGCTACAATGTACACCAATCTGTCATTATTGCTCAGTGTTTCTTGTCACGTGAGATTTTAAGTTTCATTATATTTTATGTATATACTTATGTGATATTTGTTTCAAATAATGAATCAAGATACTTGAAATAAAATAAAAATCAATATTTCCAGAGGCCATTCTAATTTATTCTACTTCCTGCTCCATTCATAGCTCACCTTCACCATGAATCTTCTCACATTTTTGAAAATTCTACATAAAATGCCTTGAGAGGATAATTTTATAATGTCTACAACCAAATGAACAAAAGAGACAGAAAGTATTTCTGAGTATTTTGCTTACTCTGGTATCAAGTACATCAATACTGCCAGACACAAATTGTGAAAATTCTAATAGAATTTAGTAGTATTATTATTTCCACTGATTTTATTTTCTATGGAGTCATTTATCTCCCACAAGTTCAGTGGCTCTATAAATCACCCACATAGGACTTTATATAACTGAAATATCTATTTCTTCTTTTAAAATAAACTTTATACAATCCTTTGTGTTATTTATTGCAGCATTTTTTTTCAGTTTGAACATTCATTAAGGATACTTACTAAACATTTCATGATGCTAATAAAGGTGTTTATGAAATATATTCTTCTGTCTTTAACTTATTTCTGTATATCTTTTTCATTCCCATATCAAAAGTATTAAACTACTCAATAATTCTTATGCCAATACAGATATTTTAAAAATTATAATAAACTATCCATTTTGAATCTGTTGTAGTACAATATTAAAAAATGAAGTATGCTCTCACATAGTAAATGCTAAGCAATAAACTCAAGCTAGCTTTCATATGATAAATTCTGGCCAGTTATATAGATTTATTCTATTTTTCCCATGACAATTAACTTTTATAATTTTTAAATATTTGGTAGTGCCACTTTCTCACCTTAATTCATTATTTTCTTCTCTATTTTTTATTACAAGGATCTTGAGCATGGTTTTGTCTTATTTAATGTTTTAAAGAGCCCATGATGACTGGGATTTTCTATTATTTTAATATATATATATATATATATATATATATATATATATATATTTCAAGTATCAGTTTCTCTGTGGGTGAATAAGTTATTATCATTATTAGTTTTATTTTCTATAGCTCAGTCTAACATTTCTGTTTTGTTCCAATGCCTCCATAATATAGGCCTGTAGACAGATCTTTAGAACATTTTCTTGGTTAATGATTGATATAGGAGGGCCCAGCCTTTGGTGACTGGGTTATCACTAGGCAGGCAGAGCAAGCTATGAGGACCAAGCTAGCACTCCTCCATGGCCTCTGCATCAGCTCCTGCCTCCAGGTTTCTGCTTTGCTTCAGTTCTGGCCCTAATTTCCTTTGATAATGAAATGCAATGAAAAAGTATAAGCAAATTAGACCCCTTCCTCCCCAAGCTGATTTTGGTCATAGTGTTGAATCACACTAATCAAAACCCTAACTGAAACAGGCCAATAATATCATTTGTGGGGAGAGGATGATGTTTTTAATTTATAATATTAAATCTTTTTAAAACTAGAACGAATTGCAATAAACACAGCCAGGATTTGTCAACTTATGTAATGAACTGGTGATGTTTCAGCATTGCTCTTGCTTTCTTTGCTATCTTTGCTTCTTTTCACTGCATTTAAACTAATTTGCAAGAGTATTTATTTCTACTTTTAATGAAGTGATAGAACTGTCCTCCCAGGTGTATATTGATTTGCTTTTGATAATCTAGCATCTGAGCTACCTCTAGGTCATACAGGTAAAGAAACCCACTGCTATGGAGAGAGCTGTGTACCTGGCACACAGGGTAAGATTGGAGGCTTTGCTCTAATGTCAGGGATCCTAGAAGCATCCCTGACCTTTAGGTCAGAGCTGATACTTTCTGTGAGTGGAAACTATCAGTATTTTCAATTAATGGAAGTAAGTATATGTTTCTGGACTATCTATATGAACCTATATAACCTATACAAGTTGGATGTAAAGAAAATGTACAAATATCCTTAGCTATATAGTCAAATTTAAGATATGGAGCTCAAATTAGAAAAAAAAATGAAGCTATAAAACAGACATTGAAAATAAAACTCTGATATTGTTCATGCTAATTTCATACTTGATACACATTGAGGCATGTTTTATTATTAGTTTATTCAACCATAGATTTTCCATTTCCTTTACTCTTTACCAGTCACTAGCCTGAGTATTCTAAGGCATAGGCTGTCTTCATTGATTTCAACATGCCTTTTGCAAGCAATATTACAGATAGGTTTCTTTTGTAAGCCAGTGTAGAAATAATAGTAGGTACTTGTTGCATTTTCTACTAAATTGTGAACAAAAATTACCAGGAGATCTTAGTTTTCACTATTGGAAATTAAAAGGATCTAATATGTTCAAAGGATTCAACAAACTGATAATGGCTGACATGACAGAAGCATTCATTTAATCCAATGCTTTGCAGAGATACATGATCAAGGTTCTGTGTGTGGTTTGTCCTTTGGGATGGCCCAGATTATTTATTTTTAAGTAAGAAACCATAATGGAGTAAACAACTGCATTTAAGAAAAAAAATCTTGAGACACAAGGGGACCTATGTGTCCTGGATTAAGACACATGCAAATACTCCGCAACATTCTAAATACAGTGTGAGAGGAACCATTAAGAGGCCCTAGAATGATGATCTGCCTCTCAAAATGGGATGTTTAACAGTTCCGTGTTCACAAATGGCATTGAAGAATCAATCTTTATTTTAAATAATTTTATAGAAAGAATTTTAGCACCATCATTAAAAGAAAAGTAATACTTTTAGTCCTGCCTATCTCCAGTCTTGGAAAACAACAAAAGCATAGCACCTTTCAACACCTAAAGAATACACAAGAACAGGAAATCCATCCCAGCTTGTAGAAATGAGGTAGCTCATGCTAAGAAATGTTGGGTCATATTTTCTAATGCATGTTCTAATTCCAGTCCTCACATTTTATTTGAGTGATCATCTGGGCTTCTAGATCTTTTCTTTATGATATGCTTCAGGAAAAATGAGACTATGCCTGTGGGAGAGTCTCAACATTCATTACTGGGCATGTGTGTTAGAAAATTGTGTAATTGTTTGTTTGGTTTTTTTTAATCCAATAGCTTCTTACATAAGAAACCACAAATATAACTTCTATCTGTATTGAATGATTACAACAAAAAGGAAAATATTACTCTTAAATTTGAATGAGGAAAAAAAAAACTCTAACTGTATCAGTCTTTGCAAAATAAATTGTAAAGCTGAAGCAATTTCATGGATTTTTTTTCCTCCTAAATGTCAGTGGCTATGTTATTTAAAGATGTCATTTAAGACAGTGGAAAAGTGATATATTATTTTCACCTTAAATTTTTTCTATAATGTTAGTAAAACATTAAGACATGCATGGGTGTGTTCATTTGTCACTGGTGATCTGGCAATAAAATGATACAGGGGGCATTACTCTCTACCTTTTAGACTGCAGCCAAGCAAAATCAACATGTCCTGAGGCTTTACATACCTCATCCTGTAAGCTACCTGCTAGGAAGAAAAATGTCCTCATAAATACTAAGCCACTTATTCATTACAGTGAAATGAATTGATGAAAACATATTTATTTTTTAATCAGTTTACTTTTTGAAAAGATAGTCATTGTCGTTGATTGTTTTAATCTAAACTGCCATATTGAAAAAAAATTAAGTCAATTAAACTTGAGGATTGTAAGTAAAATAAATATTCTGAAGGATAAGGTGGTCAGGCACTTCAGATCGTATGTACAAAGCTGATGCAGAAGCAGCCATTACTTCAAGAGTCTCAGGATGAACTTCAGTCACAGTTCTTGTGGTGGTCATTGGTGGTAGTGCTCATTGTCGATACTTCTGGGCTTCTGTTACATGAAACAAACTGGCCCAATCTCAACGCCAAATTCCTGGTCTGCATTGCCAATATCCACAGGACCGATATCTATGATGGGCAAGCGGGCCACATTCTGTGTTCTGTATTCAAAGATAGTCTTGCCTACATTTCCATTTCGCTTCTGGAATTCAAGAGGACAACGGATAAATAGTATATATATCCAAGAAATTTATACAGGAACACCCCCTGTCCTATGCGTGTACACAAGTAACCTTTTTTTAAATTGGATATTTTATTTACATTTCAAATATTATCCCCTTTTCCTATCCCCTCCCCCTACTTCTATGAGGGTACTCCCCACCTAACCTTTTAAAATTCAAAAGCAGTGGTATGTACAGCTCTGGTAAGTATGAACCAATGTGTGTGGCAGAAAGGAGAAATGCAAATGAATGAGTCTCTATTATAGACTTTTAAAGCTTTGATTGAAAGCAAGTCAGAAATTTACCTTGCTGAAGAAAAAGAGGAAGCTACAGAAAAGCATAGTCCAAAAGGCACTTACAGTACAGGTATCTTGAAGAACTGTGTATCTAAATCTGATGTTTCCGTCTCCTTTTATTTCTAAGTCATTTGACCCTTTAAGAACCACAGCTTTCTTGAGGTTTTTAGCTTGATCATCCATATATCCAACAGTATTCTTACAGATGTAAGTAAGGTTCTGGGAGGCTTCTTTTGATAAAAGGCGCAGAAAGGTCATCTGAGTAATAGCTGTGTTAGGGGACTGGTAATCTCCATATGTGAACTAGAGAAATGAAAGGAATTTTTGTAACATGACATACTAAAGGGGTTCATAATGCCACCCAAAGAATTGATAACAGGAAGATCAGTAGATAGATGACTAACAGCCTACAGATAAATCACTTTTAAAGAATGTTTCTTGGTGTTCGTACAGTAAGCTATTTTATCTATATATCTATTTTATTTATATATCTATAAAATATTTTCAAATATCTACCCACAGTCACAAGTACCTGTGTCCTTATAATCTCAAAGAAGAACTGAAAAGCCAAATGATTTTAATTTCCCAGAGAAAAGATACTTTTTAATCTGCTTTAATCATATACATTATACCTAATAAATACAACTCAAGTTTATCACTACTTAGAATAAAAATATAAATTAGGTGTAGGTATAATTCTATTTTACTGAATATATATCAGGATATATATTCAGTATATTCCTGATATATATTACATATATATCAGGAATACTATTTTTCTATAACACAAATTATCAAAATTCATTTCCAGTTAACTCTTTCTTTTTCATCTTCAGCTTTCAGTTCTCTTCTTAATGGTATCATTTTGGTTTCTGACATATTATTTTGGTTAAACTACATTTTAGCCATTTATATTTAAATTCAGCTGTTTATATATGTTAAATTAAATTTTCACTAAATGATAGTAGATTGTAACTTATCATATAGAGAATTATAACACTTCTATAATATTTTAATGGGGGAGGGCTGCAGGCAGAGGGTAAGCTGGGATGGAATAGTGATATTGTAATAGGAAAAACAAGATGTGATGAAACTCTGAACTAACTAGACCATAAAAGAAATATTAAGTAGACAGGAACTCAGAAAAACTATCATATATTTCACCTAATTAAAATAATGATTTAAGTTCTTCACTGGTTTCAAGGGATTACATTATTTTAAAAATGGATCTAATATGTATATTTATCTTTTCAGACATTAATAGTGATGGGGAAGTCAGTTTTATCATCCTTACATTAAAGTAGCAAATAGGTTTTAAAAGGTTTAGTAATTTTATAAGTTCTATTTGTGACCCAGGTCTCCTGGAGTTGAGACAAGACCCCTCCCACCGTCCTCCATAGTCAGTGACATGTATTAAGGGAACTAATATTAAAAATTTTATTTAATTTTACTAAAAAGAAAAATTAATTATAACTTTGTATGAGTTACCTCATCGTAAAACTTTATTAGGCAATGATTTTGCAATAATATCTAATGTGAATATATCACTTAAAAGTAAACGTTAATATATTAAATCCAGCCAAACAATAATAGCATCATTTTAATAAATATGAAAACATAATAAATAATAAAAATTAAAAATATAATTCTGGGTAAAGATATTAAATTACCTGAGATCCTCTATTCATGTCAAGACCATACCACACAGGCTTATTGTCAAGGGATTTGCTGGCCCACCAGGTTTTACGGGGAACACTGGCTGGGTTTGCGGAAATACATGTCTCTCCTGTTTCCATATTGCAGTAAACTTTGATTGCATCTTCAGCTGATCCCTGGTTAGGATCAATCCAATAGTCACCTATTTTCCAAGGTAGAAATACGTGCTAAATGAAGATTATCTCAAATATTGTTATGAGTCTCTAAAATAATCGCAGCGATTTGGTCCTTTATTCAAAATATAAGTAGTGAGGGACTGGGAAGAAGGCTCAGCAAGTGAACTGTTTGCACGTGAGCATGAGGACTTGAGTTTGGATCCCCAAAATCTATACAAAGGCTAGGTGGATACTGTAGCCCACTTGCAATCCCAGCATGTGGAACAATGGAAACAGGATATTCCTAGAGTGAGCTGACTAGCTAGACGAGCTAAAAAGGTGTACTGTGGACTCTGCTAAAAGCCCCATCTTACCATAAAAAGATGTATAGTAATTAAGGAAGACATCTCATGTCAACCTTCTCCACATGTGTTCACGTGCAGCCACACACATGTGACACACAAATACATATGCATGTAGACACCCACATATATACATAGGGGGAAATGTAGATATTAAGCACTGGCAGCCTTCTTCATGCTAACTGTTGTTCAAAAGCACTTTTTCTAAATCATGAACTTAAGACTCAAAATATCCAAGTGATTTTCAAACCAAAATAGTGCCTTTATGTTTGATCTATAATTATATACAAACAAATGTATTTATTCACATTTGTTTATATAGCTCTAATACATACATGTACTATTACACATAAACTGCAAACCAAAATTTTATATAAAATGGAAGGAAAATGGTAAGACATAAATAGTACAAAAAGTGTATATTCTTTAGATAGAACATGTTTAGTTGTCTCATTTTATGTCAAAGTTCAAAGTTAACTGAAACCCTGGTATTTCCCAACTCATTCAGATGGTCTTAGATCCCCTTTTCTGGGTCTGATTAAATCATTTAAAATTATTGAAGAAGGGAAGCTCAGAACACTGTCATACAACTTAGGCAGAAACACTGTTTCATACCAAACTGCCATAAAAGCTCACTACACATCATCCTGCCAGGCAGGATAGCAAACGATTGACTGGCAGGTCATAAAAGTGCAATAAATTGATTCCATATGCAAATCAATTAGAGAAATAAGTTCTTTACTGGCCTTTCAATGATTTACCTAATTAAAATTCTGAATGATGATGTAGGTAAGAAAATATCTTTAATTATGCATGAGCAAGTAATACACACACATACACACACACACACACACCCTCACACACACACACACACACACACACACACACATATATATTGTTTTGCTATGATGTGGCCTTTATATGCTATCATCTTTTTATTGTAATTGTCTCAACACAAAACTATAAGCTCTGGAGCATGCTCAACAACTTATCTTTGTGCCTATCATTAATTATAAAGTTAAACATACATTTTGGGAAGCAGTAGAGAACAACTCAACACAAACAACATGTTTTACTCAAACAGGCCCTTGTCTACTCACCACTTTTCTTTGTGGGATGGCAAAGTTTTAAATCATCACAAGTGCGAGCTGGGTGCTTCTTGGAGCCATCAGGGCTACGCATGGTTTCAATCTGACTACTGAGAGACTTCAGGGTAGCATGGACCCCAGGGTCAGTTTTGTTTGTGTCATCTGGAGCTGCCTGGTCTTCCGTAAACTCTGGAAGTGGATCCGGCATGTTCTCATCATAGTGTCCCATGATATCACCAAGAGCAGCAGTAAGATGGCCGGGGGGACCTGGAGGGCCAGGAGGCCCAGGTTCACCAGGAGGACCCTAATTAAGGAGCAATTGGGAAGACATTTAATAGCTTTTTGTTTTGTTTTAATAAATTGCTACTATTCTGTGTGGAGACAGTTACAACTTGGCACACCAGTACGTCAATACTGAAGAAGCGTGACTCATGCCTCTTAAACAGGCAGGGCTAGCCTGTCAAGTGATACCATTGCAAAATGAGGAGTGATGTGGAACTGCCTTTCAGGGAAACTAACTACCAGTCAGGCTCTGAGATAAACAAAGCTTAAAGCCAAATTCTTCCTTTGATGTCTTCTTTGAAGATATGATGTATTTCATGTGAAGAACTTTCAGAGTTATGTTCTTTTTCAAAACAGTTTTGAGCAAGAAACAACTGGAATTCTTTAACAAAGCTATGGGCAGAAGGCAGGAAAAGAATGCTAGTGTGTGAGAGCTGGTTCTGTATGTCTATGTAAATGCCAGGATACTGACCAGAAGACTCCCATTATGGAACTTGTTGGTTTGTTCAAGTCAAGAAAAAATATAGGAAGGTTTTTTTTGTATGTATGTGAATTATGATAAATGTAAAAATTCTCTGTACTGAACAAAATCAAAGAAAGGTTTCCATTATCCTTCTTATAGCCTTAAAAGTGTCTCCTGTTTTCTGTTTTCAGGAGAGAACTGATGGAATGTGACCATTCAGATAAACCAAAAAAAAAAAAAATGCAAAAGATTACAAGCTGAGTGCTCTCAATTAATTACTCTACATTTTCAGAGGAAGATCTCAAGAGTCTTGAAAGAGCCAAGTAACAACTAAAGAGACACACCTCAGGTAAGGAGCACAACCCTTGATGTCAGAGACTGATGTGTTAATACTAGCTCTGTCACTCAAGCGAGGCTTCAGGAAAGGTGTTTTAACCTCTGTGTCAGTGCTTTCTGATTCTCAAAGGACTGAGGACAGGGAGACAGACAGACAGACAGACAGATAGATAGATATTTCCTGGGAGATCATTAGAATTTCACACATCCTACAACAATCTGAGAGGAAGAGCCCCATCTCTGTAAGACTACTGAGCCATAAGAAAGTAAATCGAGTACCACACAAGTCAAATAGAAGTTCTAAAACCGTAAAACTTACTTGACTATAAGAAGAATGAGCCTCTGTAGCCACATAATAAATAATAAATATTTGAATCAATGGCACTATCACTGGGAGAATAAAGACTAAGATGGTAAGGTCAGTTAAGTAAGATCAAAGAAGCATCAGACAAGCTTTAAATGTACAGAGTAGGTCCTTGTGTAGAGAGAGGCTGGATGTCTGAGGACAGACAGAGACTAACACAGTTTAGTGTTTGATATTATCTTATACTAAATACAATTAGATTTTTAATTGAAAACTGAAAATTGAAATTTTTTTTTTTTACATTTTTTTATTGGAACTTTTATTTACATTTCAGGTGTTTTCCCCTTACCCCCTTTCCCCCCTCCCTCCCAGGAACTCCCTATCCCTTCCCCCCTCCTCCTGCCTCTATGATGGTGTATGTCATTTTCAGGGAAGAAAAATTTCAACCTTATATAGTTCAGTTTGTTTCAAGCTCTTGCTGTCCTGACATCCCTGCATGAGGGACTGTATCATAAACTCTGATATAAATAAACCCTTTCTTAACTTGATTTTGTCAGAGTTTTTAACAGCAACAGGAAACCAAACTAAAACTGTTGCAGTTTCAGACAATGCATTGTTTGTCCAACTTTGATAAGAATGAAATCATGGCTTGATAATTAACCTCGGTGTAATATCAATTCAAGGGCTTGGTATCTTGAACTCTCATTTTATATCCTCTAAATACCATCCATTAAAAGACTTGAAAAAATTACTTAAGTAGCCACCTTGTTGTGGCTTCTAGGTTTATTTAAGAGTTTCTTGAAACTCTTGTTGGCAACGTTCCACAGATGCTATTGGACAGACTCCATTTTGGCAACAGCATCTTCAATGCTAACTCTTTTGACCTTACCTCTGGTCCTGCTTCTCCTACACTGCCCCGCACACCAGGAGGTCCAATCGGTCCAAGTGGCCCAGGATTTCCTTCTTTTCCTGAAGGACCTACCGGTCCTGGAGGACCCTGTCAGAACACAAAAATGTATTTTAGAAGAAAGACTGCACAATTTCTTTCTAATGAAAGAATCATTATAGAGATGGAGTGATTGCTCTGATTGCTAAGATTCTAGTCTTAATAACTAAATCTTTCAGCATTTTGTTATATTTACAGTTTCACTGTGTGTGAATTGTTCATCACTAATTCTGGGTAAAGGACCAAAATAAGTTTAAAATACTAATAAGCTAATCACCAACTTTCATTGGTAGCAACTGTTTCATCAAATAGTTAACAAACTTGATTGAAAGTTCAATTGATTTAGAAGGAAATGATGTAAGTTGAATGTTTTCTATGGTTGAAGCCAGTACTTACACCACAGAACTGCTTCAAGCCATAGCACTTTCCTTAATATTATTCTCACTTTATGTGTATTTACACTGTACTTAAATATAGCAGATTTGTCTTGCTAATTAATCTTTCTAATTTTTTATTTCCCTAAATATTTGTGTGAATAGTCTTAGGACACCAATGACTTATAAGAAGCAACATTTATATGAATTTAGAATTTCTAAAAGCCTCAAGTATTGGTTCTCTATCATGATTTGCTTCCAAATTTTCTTTATATAAGCTGCTAGGGGCTTATCACAATCAAAGGAAAAAAAATATGTCTATCTTCAAAATCTATTCTACTTCATAAGCAGTTCCAGTCATTTCAAAGAATGTATGTTTAGTGATAATTTAACCACATATATGAAATTGAATAGAAGCACATATAAAACCTAGATAATAGATTTTAAGACACAAAATATGCCATATTTCAGGATATTTCTATTTCACATTACTTGGTAAGTTTATCCCATAAATTTTCCGCCAACCTCTGAGAACATGAATAAATAAATATTAAATACCAGAAATACTGTACTCAAGAAATATGTCATGCACATCTGAAGCTTAAGAGTTTCTGTTACTTACTCTTGGGCCAAAAGGACCAGGAATGCCAGCACTTCCTTGTTCACCATTTGGACCCTACAGAGAAAGAATAATGAAAGTGTTGCTAAAACATCTAAATCTGTACTGTGCTGTATTTTGTCTTTAGAAGTATGTTGTCACTCATATTAGCACTACAAACAAAGCCATCGATTTCTTTAATGTCTGACTAATACCAAAGACAGCTGTGTAGGTAAAGGGGCATGTAGCTTTTTGCATTATTTCTTCCCTACAATGTTTTAGCTTATAGATGGGTTTTTATATTTAGGTAACTATATAATTATCCTTCAAGATAATTTTAAAGATAAAATGATATACAAGAACACCCATCTATTCCATAGATGTTTCTGTTAATATATCAATATATCCTCATATGCAGAAAAGGACAGCATTTAAGAAATAACTTACAGGAGGCCCAGGAAGACCTTGCAGACCAGTGAACCCTCTGTGACCTTTCTGGCCTCGGTCACCTCTGTCTCCATTGTCACCCTTGTCACCTCGAGGTCCTTGTGGTCCCTAGAAATAGTCAATCATGAACATTAATTAAAACTACAATTTGCTGTAATTTTACTCCTTATAATTGTATTCATTATAATTTTTAAATAGTTTCTCCAAAATTAAAATTTTAAATAAGTTTTACTTTCCATGCTTCCTCTAGGAATGCTAAATTTGCATATGCAAATAGACTGATGGGCTAGGACTGCTGAGACTGCATTGAGCAGCAAAGTAGGGGCTAAATAGGTGGATTTGTATCTCAGAATAGCCGATAGCCACCAAATTAGAAGCCACTGGCTGGGAAAAGATTGGGGATCCTTGATTTCCCAGAATCCCATCCTCTCTGGCCCCAAGCTTCTGCTTATCTGAAGCAAGAAAGCTGCTGTTGTTCTCAAAGACCTTCGGTTTTCCCTACATCAGTTTAAAACTTAATCTCCTTGTAATTTTTAATGCAGCTTTAAACTGTACTGTTACCCACGCTATTTCTTTGTAATAAAATCTTTCAAAATCTGTCTTTCAGCTTTCTGGAATATTCCTCACTGCTACCTACTGCACTATCACACTATATTGCTACTACCATCTCACAGAGTCTCTAGCTCCTAGGGATCAATAATTTCCCAACAGCCTTTTCCCCTGATTTTTATGAATATTAAGTATATGTTCCCTTTGGGTATGTATTTTACATGAGAAAAATATATATTTGTTCAGAAAACATAGAGCTTACATGTAAACCACGCTTTCCAGCTCGACCAGGTGGGCCTACAGGTCCTCGAGAACCCTAGAAAGTTTTCATAAAACTTAGCATCTTAAAGTATAAATATACACAGGAATATAAATCTAAGAGTAACATCTCAATATAGACATTGATAGAATGTACACATTGATGTCTGTCAAATGTTCCTACATCAGGAAAGAATGTACTAACTCTAGTAACACATGACAGTGAACTTTAAATATTAGCTCGACCAAACGAAGTTCACCTTAGCTTTCTAGTAAATGATATTGATTGCTTGAAGTTATTCAGATATATTATGTTCCTGTAAATCATAACCTGTTTAGATAATTAAAGTAACTATATCAGGATCAAATCCATATTTAAAAGCAAATTCGTTTTAAAGCTAAGTGTATATTTTAATTTATAATTGTCTATCATTATTTAGAGTCTCCAGCTAACAATATAATTAGGATTGGATGAATATACACGTAGTTATAGGATAGCAGATCAGTGTCATATAATTGTCAATGTGAAGTTGACGTTCTTACTGGCTCTCCTCTTTGTCCTGCATCTCCAGGTGCACCGACAGGACCAGGAGTCCCAGGGGCACCCTGAGAGCCTGGTAGACCAGCAGGCCCGGGGTCTCCACGGTCACCCTGACAAAAAATATTGTATTATTCTTTAAATATTTATTCTATAAGGGAAACAATATTCAATATTGCTCATATTATTTACAATATGAAAATATATGTTTTCAAACATGATTATTTATTATTTTCCTTAATTATTTACTTTTATTCACTAGTGAATAAATTAAATTCACAGGAATCGGACTGTTCCACTTTGGCTTTAGATCTTGTCCACTCTGGATTCCTGCTGTTCCCTAAGTATAGATTGTTAGAGGATAGGAGTGTCTGTCTCCAGAACTGAACATTTGCTAGTCTAATTTCCTAGACTAGCAGTTTTCAGAGTAGGATTCACGTTTGTAACACACGGTGTAATTGCACAGTAGAAATCTCTTCATTTTTCAGATCCATAACGAGTCTCTCAGAAAACTCTGAATGTTGTTAACTTACTCCCCTTTTTAAAAGCATTCTTCCCCTACCTTAGGGAAGAAGGGCAGCTACCATGCTAGCTGCAATTCTCTTGTGTATAATACCCTCAAAAGGCAATGATTTGGGGGCAAACAAAGTTGTCTTCAGATAGCATATCTCACTTGGAATAATTAGGGGGAAATAGGCTTCCCCTCATAGCCTCAGACAATCCATGTGATGAGGTTGCAGCAGATAACATGTTGTTATGGAAGCACAGGTAAGATCAGAGTGGCAGAAGTATGCATGGAAACAATTAGTGACTCAAAAAATAAAGCCAAAACTTGGCTTGTTAATTTGGCAGATAAAGAGAACATTGGATTCTAAGTTAAAGAACATACATACAATAAACTGAAGGAAAGATTTGAAAAGTAAGTTGTTTAAAGCACACACACACATGCAACTGTAATTTATAGGGAATTTCCTGTGTTGTATATATTTAACTTTGTGACTAAATTGAAATAGCAATTTAAAGTCCACATAGGAGTTCATGGAGCGCGCAATAATATTTCTGGAAGTGAATATCAAAACCTTTGAATATTTTCCAGATGTCAGAAATTTTCTGTAGCTGTGTTAGATAAGGATAGTCTTAGCTCAGGATTTCTCCAAACTTTTCCATCTCCCTATTAATAGTATGATAGCATTCTTGTGTGCTTACCCTGAAGAAAAATGTTAAACCCATAAATACTTGCACCAAGCATATTTAAGTATTTGGAAACAGATTCAGAAAATTCAGCATTACACAGCTGGTTTACCTTTAAGGGCCAGATCTGTTTCCTATCTAACAGCTGTGTAACCACCAAAAGAGATTCAGCTGCTATTATACCTTGGAAAATTATCAGCAGCTCGGGGCTAATTTAAAAATACATCCCACGTCTACAGTTTAGGATGCATCATTGCTTATATCCTTGTAAGTTACTTTCTTTAGAGAATGAGTAGAAAAATGTAGATGTCACTCAGCAGTGTGAAACAGAAATTTAGAACATCTATTTACATCTTCGTCCAAGGCCTCTGTTACACCAAATATGAAAGAAATTTGGTTTCTTGCTTTTGAAACCATGTGTCATACTTTGTCATGCATTCAGATATTATTCATTTACAAGATTGCCCAGGTTATGACCTTACTAAAATGTTGGCCATCAGAAAACTCCAAGTTGCACTGGGGCGATAGGGGTAGAGCATTTTTATTAAAATTGTTATTGGGCTAGAGTCACAATGGTTTCAGGCCTATGTGGTTCTAATATTGTAATCAGCGTTACACTTACCCGTTCTCCAACAGCACCGTCCCGGCCTGGGGTACCATCGTTACCAGCCGGACCCTAAAGAGAATAATGTTAGACACAACTGCACGCGGAGGATTTTAGCCTCTCAGCCCAGTTGACCAGAAACTGAACAACATGTTTCCTCCTCTTTAAACTCTGAAATGGCAGTCAACAGTCACCAGGAACCCTGGCAGGAGAGAAATGGCTGTCATCTCTTTTTATTTTCAACTGATTGTAAAGTTACCATATTCTTATTTACTCCTCTTGTTCAATTCTAGTTCTCATTAAAGAAAAAGTCCCCAGATTCATGGAAATAGATCACAGTTACAGTGCTGCTATTTTGCATTTTGCTTGAATTCACTTTGTTTATCCAAATAATATTTTTAAGGTTTTGAAACTCTTTGACTGTGTTCATGTTATATAAGATTATGTTTCAAAGTATATATTATTCTTTCCTGATTTTTTACTTCACACACACACACACACACACACACACAACACACACACATACACACACACATACAGATATAATTAGCTTTAAAATCATTGATTAATTCTTTCAGGAAAATGTGAACTTTTGGTAATTCACTCATTAAGCTGTTGAGCAGGGGATATTCTATTCTTTGGCTTCTCAAATTGCCTGTTAGAGACTTATTTCCTCTAAAAAGAGACTCAAGAGATATGAAAACTATAATGTTACTTTATAGTGATAAGAAAAACACCCTCTACTTCCTTTCCCTTCTTAATGAGCTGTAATAGTTTCATTAATCCTATCTCCATAAAACTTGGCATGCTCACTTCAAGGCCTTTCTAAAAGTCAGTAGAAAGGAACTAATTTTGCTGCTCTATCACTTAACCAAATCTGTAGGACAGCAGAGCACATCAAACAGCAAGACAGACATCTTTCTATTTCTAAACATCTACATCAATTTGATAATGAAAAAACTCTACCCCTCATATGTATCTAAAATGAAGGTATTTTTGTTAAGGACTGTAGCACTCACTTCGGGTCCAGGTTCCCCTACAGGACCATTGGAACCTGGAGGTCCCACGGGTCCAGGGGGACCTTTATCTCCTGTTGCACCAGTTGGTCCTACTTTTCCTGGTGTACCCTGAAATTAAAACACAAGTAGGTAAAACACTGCAGAAGAAATGTAAGAATACCAGTTTCCATAAGGCCCATTTATTCAGTAGCATTTCAGTCTCTCCTCCAATATAAATAACTGTCCAGTCTCCTACAATATCCATGATTGCTTAAAGACATGCCTACTTCTTATCAAATTGCTCATGACATATAAAAGAGACCAAAGTCATCCCACATCTCCTGCGTAGGTATGCATTTTGCGTTTGAAACATATGTAGTCAATTCTGGTTATGCTTCTGTTACCTGTACCACTTCAAAGATATACACACCCTTATCATATGTAGTCAGTCATGGCTATGCTTCTATCTCTATCACTTCAAAGATATACATACCTTTATCACTCCTGCTTTTTCTTCTCATTTTTTAAAAAAAAAAATGTGTTCAGTACTTTAGACTCATCGTTGAAAACTTTTACTTTTTAATTCCTGGGTCAATTCTGATATCACTAAGACAAACTTTAACTCCTAATTTGTTCGCATCATATTTCTACCCAATGGTCTGCTGATTTACATACCAGGAGTCTACATTCCACATAAAAACACCATTTCCCTTTAGACATTTTCAACTGGTAAAATCTAGTTTGCTTTAGAGTTTTTATAGAGTGAAACTTTCCCCTCTAATCCAAATACTATAAGACCCCCAAGCACCCAAAAGGAACAGGGATTGTAGTTAACCCACAGTCACTTCAATGTGACTTTAGCTCAGCTATGTCTTCTCTTTGGTTGTTTACTGTGAAGTATGGCTGTTTTGTTAAGGATGTTTATTTTAAACGATGCTACCAAACGACCGGGAGGTAATCCCGCTTATCTAGCACCAGGCATCAGTCTTATCTTTGAAGAAATACTGAGTCACCGAAAATCCAAACATTTATCATCTCCATGTCTTGACACAAAGTTAAACAGATATGTTCGTCAAGTTTATTCAGCACTTAACATTTAAGAGCGAAAGGTTCTTAAAGGCCCAGAATTAACGTCAGCTTAAGACTCTCTGAACCAACTTATCAGGCAAAACAAACTAGTTCTTTCTGCAAAAAGAATAAATAACTTATCAGATGAACACTAACTAACACAGCTACTTACCGCTGGCCCAGGAAGGCCAGGCATCCCCCGTTCCCCACGCTGTCCAGGCATTCCAACAATTCCTCTTTGCCCAGTGGTACCAGCAGGACCAGGAGGGCCATCTGGACCCTAATGGTGATAGACTATAGTTACTTCGGTAAAGGATGAATCTATACCTAACGAAATTATATAGTTAACTAAGGCTTTATAGAATTTGGGGAGGTGTGAGAAAAAACCAAAAACAAAAATAGCAACAGAAAACCTCTCGTTTCATCCAAGCCTGACTGTGAACACTTTGAATTTTAACATAGTTGCTGACATTATTCAACACTTGGAGAGGAACTTGCTAGCTAATAAAAATAAAAAGAGAGAGCTATTCCAAAAAAAAATCTATTTTTCCTTTTAAAAGAACAAAAAGAAAATTTAAAGGATTATACTTCTAAACAATGTTAATATTTAGTCTTCACATAGAAAATATTTAACAAATACGGTTTAGTTTTAGAAAACCCTGTGCTTTACCATTTTGTACTTTTATACATATACTTTTATACCAAAGAATTAAAAATTAAAACTTAGTGAGATGAAAGCATTTAGGAATATTTCCAGAATAATATTTTGATAAATTTTATAGCAGAGATTATTACAAGTTTCTTCTTATAAATATTTCAGTTGGAGTGAAACAGATGCCAAACTTACAGGTTGTCCATCTTCTCCTGGGTCCCCTTTGTCTCCCGGGCTACCAGGTGGGCCAGCTGGTCCTCTGTCACCCACTCGCCCATGAGAGCCAGGGTCCCCACGAAGACCAGGAGGTCCTTCCTTCCCAGGTTCTCCTATGGGCCCTGCAGGTCCTGGAGCTCCCTGGTATCATACAGAAAGAAGCAATGAGGAGGGCAAAGTGGAAGCCAAGTAAGAACAATGGACTCAGAAGGCTCATCCTCAGGCACAGAGAGCAGTACCTTACAGCACTATTTATCTTCTTTGATAAACAATGGTCATTGAGGATACTTAAGTAAAGCAAAAGAAATAAAGCATAGCTGTACATTAATACCCTGAGAAAGGCCTAAATTCCATTTTTTTCAGATGACCACTTTGATCATTCATTATGTAAAAAGTTCTGAAATAAATTTTCAAACGTATTTAAGGCTCTGTTCTAACTATAGATTATAATGTCATTTATTTCACTTGAACCAGTTTGAACTAGTCTTATGACAAGATTTACTATAGAAACTTTCAGGGGCTTGTATGATGGTGAAGCTACTAAAAGCCCTTATGACTCTTGCAGATGACGTGGATTTGATACCTACCACCTACATGGTATCCACAACTGCTTTTAACTCTAGTGCAAATCCAGAAACAGAGAATTTAACACTGTTTCCTGCCTCCACAAACTACTGTATGCACATGGTACATAAACCCACACAGGCACAGCCAGATATACACATCTACTTATGATCCCTGCTTTCAAAAATGAAGTTTCAGAGAGTCTAGAGATGCTTTCTAACTGAGATATATTATCATCACACACCAAAAAAGTATTTAGTACTCAAATGGAAGAACAGCCAGACATTGGATTAGAAAGAACTTGCTAATAATCTCCGCCAAATTCATTGATTTGTAATATTGAATTTGTGTTGATTAAACTACACTATGATTGCCAGAAGACTTAACAAAGAGAAGAAATCATGAGAGACTAAATCAAAACAATAACTAAAATATCACATGTGTGTGGGTGCACATGCAATGTATGTACAATGTTGTATATCTAAGTTGACTTACAGCAGGGCCTGGAGGCCCAACTCTGCCAGCAGAACCAGGAAATCCTGTAGCACCCTGGAGACAACAGATACATCGGTGAGTTCTCTACTTTCCTGAAGCCTACATTTCACATGGGAGGCTCTGGGTCTGTGGATTCTATTTCTTATTTATGACCATGAAGTTTTTATTCTTCTCATGCCTCAAATGTTCTAGAGAATCTGGATTGGCTGGTAGAGGTACATTGCTTTTCTGTTATGGCTTTTATTTATTTTAAACATATAAAATTAGAGCTAAAACCACACAGGTATTTTGTATAATCAACTACACCAAGTGTTTTTACTTCAATATATAATATTTATGCTCCATATAAAGAAAGCACTTGGGTTTTCAAGATTAACAAAACTGGTTTTTCTCCCAGATCTTTTCTTCCCCAGATCTCCAGCTTAAGCTAAGCACATTTGCTCTATCATATAGTTGATACATATAACAACATTTTATTATATCATTAAATGATAGTTAACATTTATATAACCTGGGTACACTAGATATTTGCAACTGTCTGTGCACAATTCCCAGAGTAATAAAGCAACTCACAGGTGGACCCTGGGTTCCTCGACCACCTTTCAGTCCAGGAACACCATGTGGACCCTGAATGGAAGAACAAAAAAACACTAGAGTAAGCCAAATGCATGAGCTGTGCATCCATCAATCCTGTGCTCTGCTATCAAAACGCTCTTTTTAATTTTTTGTAACTCACATGAGGGCCAGGTGATCCTGCTAGCCCTTGGGGTCCAGGAGACCCAGCATCTCCCTTCTGTCCTGGCTCTCCAGGCTCACCCTTGACACCGGGCTGTCCATCAGGACCCTAAATGCAATTGTTCAAATGAGAAAACATATTTAAGATTTATAAACAAATTATTTCATAGTAATTATTATTAACATGACATTTAGTCTTATAGAATGTTGCTATGCAATTAGTGTATGCATGGTATGGAAAAATGCAATAACTTCTGTGACACATGCTCAAATTATGTCAGCATATTTTTATCATACAAAATAACCACATAAATTAAAATATTATAAGCATCGACTTTTGTTCCTCCCATTAAAATATGTTGAATAATACACAAAATATTTTAAACTTTGAAAATAATAATATATGACTCAAAACGTATTTGAGTAATACTTAAACTTGTTATCCTACTATGAAGGGTATTAATTTGTAAGTTAGAAAAACTTGGAAATTTTACCTGGGGTCCAGCAAAACCAACAGCTCCAGTTGGACCATTTTCACCACGAGAACCCTAAAAAGGGACAAATACTACTGAAGCTTTCACACATAAAATATGCATTTTATAAAAATACTTGTGTATAGAGAAATCAACTGCATTGCTTGAGGAAGAACCTTAAGTGAAATAATAAGTTGGAGGTCAAAGAAACTTCTCAATTATTTAGAATACAAGTTTTACTTGTCTTGATTTGATAGATTTCGAGGCTGACAATTTTTTAAGTTTAATAAATTTGAAAATCAGAGAGTTATATAAATAACTACAATAAACATGAAAATTACATTAGAGATCAAACAGTGATTAATGATTGATAGATAATAGAAGCTAGATAAACATAGATGACATATAAATAGTGGTAGATGATAGATAGATAGATAGATAGATAGATAGATAGATAGATAGATAGATCGATAAGAGATAAATCTTTTTAGTGTTCTACCTCACGGTAAAAAAGAAGGAAAGGTTTTCACTTACGGGATTGCCACGGGAGCCAGGAGGGCCAACTAAGCCTCTAGGACCAGGTTCACCCTACAAAGTAATTTTAGATAGCTAAATACCTGATCCACAATACAACTGGAGACTACTAGGCACATGTGAAGGTTGACAGGGTGGGGAAAACTCTGTGATAGTCTACCACAGTCTTGAGAAGCAGCAACAGCTTAGGCCTTGTTCTTTTGGTGTGCACAATGATATCAACTTACCTTTTCTCCAGTAGGGCCTGCAGGACCTGGAGGTCCCAAGGGACCTGGAAGACCCTGTAAATTAACAGAACATAAGTATGCTGAGGAAAGTATGTACAGAAATGTTCATGTTTGATTAAATAAACCTCTTTGTAGCATGATTGCTTTTGCAAGTCATTATCCACCATAGATGACGTCACCTCTACAGTGTCAGGACTTTTGCCAAGCCATCCATATCCTAGCAATGAGATTTTTCTCTGCAAAACATTTTGACTTCTTTCCTCTAACTCTGCTCAGTACATGAAACTGTCTTCAAATTAGTTCTAAATTGGCAGTATTTTGTGAATGTATCCTTGCTTTTATAACCTGTTTAATTTTGTTAGTATCTATTTTGAATGTTGGGTATAGATTGAACATTGGATTGAAAGTTTTTTCTCAAGATCAATAATGGAAAACACATTTTTCTAATAATTTTCTAAAACTGTGTAAAATCACTTTGTTGCTTATATGGATAGAAAATGTAAGTTCCCTGTTAGTACAGGGGTGGTGTTCTTAAAACAAAGAAGATGGTATCATTTTTTCTTATAGAAAATGACTCTTTCCTAAAACAATGTCCTGCAGTTACTACAAATAGAACAATCATTGTCTTTGCCCTGATCTATCACACATATTTCCCTAAGTAACACAGATACAGGGATATTTCTGTGTGTTTCCTTTCATTCTATCAGGAAGGACTTTACATTTTTCTATGGATCTAATGCAAGGTAAGTAAAATAAACAGTCACTGTCAATCTACATCCAGTGTCAAGCTGCATCATTCTTGTAGTCTTGGCTATAAGACAGCATGAGTAACTTTGTTGTTAAAACTTATAGCAAGTTTGTAGGGTAATGAGAAGAAATGAAGGTTTGTAGCCCATGGTGGAAAACACCCTTTCCCTTTCTCTTACCCTTGCCCCGTCATTTCCAGCTGTTCCTTCAGCACCTTTCTCTCCTATGCCACCCTGGAAAAACGCAAAATAACAAAGCACCGGTTGTTCATTTACTTGTAATTTCGATACGCCAGATGCAGCTTCATGAGGACAAGGTTTTACTAGTCCCCTTCATAGCTTTACCCACTACAGATGACAACAGCACTTGGCTATGCATATTCTCAACCAATAAAGAAGATTACATGACAGAAATTACTTATAATTCAGGCTGAGAGAAATAAGAAGCTGCTAAGGAAATCGTTTTCGTAACCTAGAGACTTGTGCTGGAAACTTAATTAATAAAACACAGGACTTACTCTGTCACCCTTAGGGCCAGGTGTTCCTGCAATTCCTCTTTCTCCTGGCATGCCCTGGAGACCTGGTGGCCCTGTGTCTCCAATGATCCCAGTTGGACCTGGGTTGCCCTAAAATAAATGATGAGACAATATTAGTATATTAATATTAAGGCCTGCGAAGTTGCTGTTTGAGTCACTCATGTTAGCAATCAGATGGAGTTTAGGTGAATACTCAGATTTTGTATTAGGGAAATTGTGTCTGAGCGGGATTTCTTGAAAACAACCTAGATTTCCATTTTGATTTCTGGCTTATACTTCCAAGTTCTCTCTGTTGTTCACCTGAGCGTCTCTATTACACTGTTCTTTTCTTCTAACTTATCTGTTCCTTAATATAATTTTAATTCTTATTTGCAATTAGCATATAAGTTATTAGGACTCACTGTGGAAATTTGAACATAATTTTGTTTTTGATCGTCCTCCTCATGACCCCCCCACTCCCTTTGTCACTTCTGACGCTATACCATCTCCAGCGGCTTCTTTTCTACTTTTATGTTTTGAAGTCAACATCCTTTCCCTCCTTGTATGGTCCTCAGTTTTATGATGCATACCCATCCTCTCTTTATAGAAAATTAAATACTGATTCAAATAAAAAGAAAAATAAACATCCTTTGAAGCATAATGGCTTGCATTGCCCTTGCTTTCCCCTTTGTTGGCCACGACAGACATATTAGTACTGTATTTAGAAAAAAGAAGCATTTCATTATTTCCTTGGAAAACTTGTGAGATTAAGCTGCTTCCAAGTTGATTGCACAATCAAATTGAGATTGTCTTTGCTCCAACTCTGTGGACCTTGATAAATTTAAAGGCATCTTAGTCAAACAATCATGCAAAATTTCACTTCAGTTCCTCATATGACATCTGATTAGACTGTCACCTATCAATCCTAAAATGGCACATTAAAGCATATTCTCTACTTTCATAAAGGCATGTTCTCTATTTTCAGACAGTCAGTAACTGTAATTGTGGAGCCAAGGCAAAATATATGGAGCACACAGTTTGTTATGCCTGTTAATAAAAATGTTATTTTCCATTCCCTGCTCTGTCCGTTCATAGTATTACCAACAAAACGTGCAAGTATCAGAGTATGGAGGGGGCAGGAGGGGGTGAGTGTGAGCAGTAGTCATGTGCCCAGGCTCATCATTCCCACAGCAGAAAGATCACTCTCTAGGTGCCAGAAAAAGCCCAATATGCACACACTGAAGTTCCTTTTTGTTTTGTTTTGTTTTAAGAAATAATTTAATCAGGTTATACTGAAAAGTCAAGAGAAGATGACTCAAGACCATCTGGTAAGTTCTAGAGCTTTCAAAAGCCCAGGTCAGAACTGCACTCACCTTTGGACCATCAGGGCCATGTCCTCCAGCCATGCCTTTCTCCCCAGGCAGTCCAGTTATCCCTGGTGCTCCTCTTTCTCCAGGATTCCCTCTTTCTCCCTAGTATGACACCAGGATGTGAAATCATCTCAGTATTAATCTAAAATAAGTAAAATGCTTCTATAAAGTGTTTTCTACTGGTGACATTTTGGTAGTAGAGCTATTCTAATAGCTCAGGTTTCCTAATTTAGTGGTAAGAAATTAACTGGAATTAAAAGATACTCTATGGTCACAAGATACTTAAAAATCAAGCACTCCTTAAAATAAAAGATTTCATTTTATTCTGTAGCCAGTGGGAAACAAAATGAATCACACAAAAGACAATAGCTACCCGAGGTCCTAACGGGCCAACTGCTCCAGGCTCTCCAGGAACACCCTGAACAGGTTTGAAAAAACAGAAGACAAACATTGATCTAGATCTTGTATTATTAGAAATATTTTGAAATCAAACATTAAATTTTCTGTAGTGTACCATTAAAGTAAACATTAAAGAATTAAAAATATGTATACTATTATAATTGAGGGATATCAATGTAAAAATATCATATTTTTCTGCAATGATTTATATTATGCCTAGATGTTTTATTATGTCTAAATGTTTTATTTTTGAGGGGAAATGAGAATGTGTAGGATACTCTCATGCACAAATAGAATACTAGATTTTGTTCAGAGACAACAGAACAGTTATATTGTCTTTTTAAGAACAAGTTATCAGAAAGTATTTAAATAGTAAGAGAATAACATGAAAAAGTACATAAGGGCCAGCCATTTCTACTTATCAACTTCAGTTATATTGAATGTAGTAAATAAATAGTGTTTAGAATATATATATTTCCACTAGGATATATATTATATATTCCACTAAGATAAGAATTGCAGGATCAAAATAGTGGCAATGCTATTTCAAAAGTTCTCCCTTTAATAATCTTGGAGAATCCTGATGGAAGAAGGGGATCAGGAATGGTAGGAATCAGAGGGATCGAAGACACCAGAAACATGGCTCAGAGAATCAACTAAGCAGGGCTCATAGGAGCTCAAAGAGACTGAAGTGGAAAACAAGAAGCCTGTACAGGTCTGTGCTACATCCTGTGGCTGGAACTTGATGTTCTCAAGGGACTCCCCACAGTGGGAATGGCCCTGTCTCTGCCTTCCTTCCTTCTCTTGCGACCCTTTTCCTCCTACCGGGTTGCCTTGTCCAGCCTTGATATGAGGGTTTGTGCCTAGTCTTGTAGCTTGTTATGCCCTGTTCTGTTGATATCACTGGGAGGCCTGCTCTTGTCTTGAATGGAAATGGAGGAGTGGATGTCCAGGGAGGGGAGGTAGGAAGAGGAGGGAGGGTGTGGACAGGATGTACTGTATGAGAGAGGAATTTTAAAAATGATAACTTTATCAAGTCTTCTTCCAGATTTTTCTTCAGAAGTAAATCACTCTCACTATAGCATGATAGTTCTAAAGCCCAAATCTGGAGGCAGCAATCTCTGCTTAAATAAATGCCTTTTGCCAATTTTCCTCTGCTCTAAAAATGAACAAATGAAGCCCAGTTTAGGATTCCCTCCAATCTGGTCCCTCCTACACACCTCCAGCCTCATCTCTACCGCTGTAGAGCGTGTTCCACACTTCCAGCACTCTATTTCATATGCCTTAAAATGCTCAGCAAGCATTTGCATTTGCCATTCCCATTTTCTGAAGCATATTTCCAACTTTGTCATCTATCTCATTTAGATTCATTTAGATACATTAATACTTTCGGAAAGTCTTCCTATGCCATGATGAGTTCTACACATATAGTACCTTCCCTGCTGTAGCAATTGGATAGTGCATGTAGTATACTGTTTTGCTATATTCTCTCTCTGTGTGTCTCTGTCCCTCCTCCTCCCTCTCCTATTTTTAGAAATACAGAACCACATAACCCACGACCAGTTTGCTGGGAAGGTCCGTTGCATAGCAGAGTTAAGCACACAGGGTGTTCAGCAAATGTTTATGGAATGGTAATAAATATATTAATTCTATCAAAGATAAAAGAGCAAAGCTCTGTGCCAGTAAAATGCTTGTATCAATTCCAGACTGCAAATCCTTCAGTAAACCTGCATAGCATAAGATATATAGGAAAATTGTGAGCCATAAACATAGGAAGTATGTGAGTTGTGAACATAGGAAGCATGCAAGTGAGGGATGAACATAGGAAATGTGTGAGTTGTGAACACAGGAAGTATGTGTGCTGGGTTCGGATGGTATGAACTGTGTGACTCTGGGGAAGTTGCTCAACATTCGAGTCCCTCGAATTGCTTAACAGAAAAACCTATAGCTTCACTCTTAAAAGATGATGTTGTAGTCCGACAATTTATACTTCTGATATTATTATTTAAAAGCTTACCTGATCACCAGCCTTTCCACCTTCTCCAGGTGGCCCTGGAGGCCCAGGAAGTCCCTAAAACAAAAGTAACAAATAAAACCAGTGATTTACTAAAAGTTTAATCAGCTACCAATACCAAATACTTTACGTTTATACTTCATTGTTTTTTCCTGCAAAAAAAAAAAAAAACGTGCATGGACATTTTAAGCAAAAGTTATGGAAAATATTGTCCAGGCATATTAAGAAAGCCACCTATTATAAAGCACAGGAGATTGTGAATTTATAATGCTACATTCTTATTTATCCATACCACTTAAAAATTAAGGTAAGAATATAACAGGTTCTTCATGTTCATAGAGTCTGTTATGGCTTTAGCACAATGTTTGAACATGCTAGAATATTACTAGAAAAAGGTCTGAGATTTCCATAAACTAATTTTTATGCCTTTAAATAACGTGTACTATATGGAAGCGTTCTGTGATTCAACAAGAAGTTTTAGAGACTGTTCCAGTAAAACCAGATAAGCTTAAGTTTAATAAACTTTATTGAGATATTGGGAACATTTTATATTATGAATTTTTTTGTTGTTATTTATTTATTTAATGTATACGAGTACACTATAGATGTTTTCAGACACACCAGAAGGGGCATCAGATCCCATTACAAATGGTTGTGAGCCACCATGTGATTGCTGGGTATTGAACTCAAGACCTCTGGAAGAGCAGTCAGTGCTCTTAACCACTGAGCCATCTCTCCAGTCCATATTGTGAATTTCTTATCATCTTTGAATCTGAACTGTTTTTTTTTTTTTTTTTTTTTCAGAGACAGGACATTACTTATCATTGAACAATAATGTTTGGTTAAATACAGCCATCTATACTGTCTAATAAAGATTTCTGTTTTGAAAATTAAAGAACCTTGCCTCATTCAAACATTCTATCATGTGCATGTATACATAGATACTCATATATATAGGGTCTCACTCTATATTCTAGCCCTGCCTGGAATTTAATAGGTAGCACAGGCTGGCTGTATACTCACAGCCAATCCCCTAACTCAGTCTCACAAGTGGTAGAAGTGCAGGTTCGAGCATTGACAACTGACTACTTCCTGTATTCTTAAAAAAACAACAAAAAAGTATTTTTAACAACAATTCATAGAATAAATGAAAACTTAAATTAGTGCATACCTGAAAGCCAGTAGGGCCTGGAGGTCCCTGCTCTCCTCTTTCCCCAGCTAGGCCCTAAGTCAAAGAAAAAAAAAAAAAAAGCATGAATCCCACCAGAATTTTATGTCTACTTCCTGTTTCCATGAACTAGGAATAATCATCATTTTGTATTTCTTCCAACCACCCACTTTACATATTAGCCAGATAATAAAATAGTATTAAAAATCACCAAATGCCATTTTCTGAATTCCTTGAAAATAAGAAAATTTCATTTAAAAACACAGTGACGGAATTAGTGTGGTTTGTTGTTGATGTTTTTGTTGTTGTTATTTTTAGTTCAAACATAAAAGGCCCAAAGCCAACCATAGATGAAATATCAGAAACATGTTGTTTCCTGTATCAATTTAAAAGGTTGTATTTCATTCAAGTTTATTTCTATTCATCATAATTCATTCAGAATTCCATCTATTCATCATCATTCATTCATAATTCCAAAATAGAATGATTAAAGAAAGCAATGTTAACTTTGATAGACTACTTAAACTGACCCCAAGAAACCTAAATATGTGAAAATGTCTTTGATAGCCAGTGTAAAAGTCTGAGAATACAAATGCAACATCAAGAGATGAACATCATTTCTTGTTACCCTTCCAAAACCAGGCAACTTCAATATATTTTTATAAGATAAATTATCAAAATGTAAGTATAATTAATAATTCTTCATGTATATATTTTAAATAAAATGCATTATAAAAATTTTCAAACACTATTTTTGTTAATTGCTCTATTGTTTTTCTTTAACTATGATATACAAAGATGATAGAACAGTCCTTGTCACTATCACTTTACTGTTTAAAATTAGATCAGTCTTTTTATACAGAAAGGAGAGTAAAATAAAAACTGAAATTTATCTTCAGTCTCTTATTTCCTCATTCCATTTCCCTGAAACTTACTTATGAGTAATTTTGGAGAAACAATGAGAAACGCAACGTTCAAATGAACTATATCATCAAAGAAAGTCACATACCGGAGGTCCCACGGGGCCTGAAGGACCAACTTCTCCATCTTTGCCAGGAGCCCCCTAGGATCACATGGACATTTTAAGTGAGGCCATCAGATTGTGTGTGGTTTTATATCCTTGGTATTCAATCCCAGAAAATGAATGCCTACCCTTTGCCCAGGCACGCCAGCGTTCCCAGCTTCTCCTGGTTTTCCAAGGTCACCCTAAAGAATAAATAAACGTATTCTAAATTCATTTAATTCAAGAAATATATCTTGGCCTCCAGCAGCCGATTCCAGTGGGCTATTAAACATTGTTCTCTGTACTCACACTGCTACCTTTGGGGCCCGGAAGGCCCATGCTTCCAGGCTGCCCTCTGATACCGATGGAGCCTGGAGGACCTGGCCGGCCATCTTCACCGGGAGCACCCTGCAGGGTTGACAGCAGGCAGGTAAGTTGAATGTGACATGTTTCTAAGCACCACTCTACCCACATTGTTGCCAGTCTTTCCTAACACTAGAAGTCACTTTAAACATTAATCCTCTTCTGTTTATCTCTTAGTGAATGAGAAAAGCTGTTATTTTCCTATAAAGCCCTGAAGTACTTCGAGCAGTTAGAACAGAAGTTCTAATTTTGCTCCATTCATAAGGCTCACTGTTGCCAGCTCCCAACCCTCTCATAATCAGCGCAGGCCTCTCCTTCCTTTATCTACTGTTTTGTAGTCTTAAACATTGAAAATTCCCATTTCACACTGTATTTTTTTTTTAAAAAAAAGATTCCAATGCATAAGCTGACAACATATTTATTTCTAAACTTGTAAAAGTAGAATGCAATCAGGGAGAGAGAATATTATTAAACGTATTTTAACAGTATTTAAATACGTCACTTCAACTTTTTCACTGAAGTAATTTCAATTTCAAGCATTCAGTTAAGAAAATTTAACTTACATTTTGTTCAATTTGAAAATCCAAAGATACTAAGAAATTATTACTAGTGGGCACTTAATGTAACCCTGACCATCACTGGCACAATAACTAAATATAACTTACACATCTATGGGAGGATGTTAAAAGTGATAGGATTATTTAAATTTCTTACCAAAGGCCCAAGTTTTCCTTCAGGACCTTGAACACCAGGATTTCCTGTCAGGCCCTGACAATGAAAATCAACTGTTAATCTGTTGCTGAACAGAGACTTTAAACAGAGAGAACAATTTTTTATTGGAAACAACTAAACAGAAGAACAATTTCACAGCTCAAATAAAAATTTAAATGACATTTTGTTAAATTAAACAAGAAGTTTCTTTACCAAAGGTCAAACAAGTTACTTTTAGCATGAAATTTAAAAGTGTAAAAATTTACAAATAGATAATATTCAGATAACAAATGGTAAAGTTATTTGTATATATTCCTTTGAAAAACGTCTTTTAGAAATTACTGCATTTTGTGTAGATGTCAAAAATAGCATAGCAGCATTTTTAAGATAATACATCTGTCCATAACTATTAAATCAAAGCTTCATGTTGTAAAACCAGCTAAATATAAAAATAAGAAATGAAACATTGAAAACTGTGGAAGTACTAGGCTGTCACCATAGCGTATAACTGTAAGCTTCTCACCCGAGCACCTGGCAGCCCAGGTTCGCCTGGACGTCCGGGGTCTCCCTGGCCTCCTTTAGGCCCCGAAGAACCTACAGGACCGCGCTCGCCCTGAGCACCCTGTTTCAAGGAAGACAGACAGGGCAAAATTGAAACAAAGCAAAAAGAGGTTAAGTTTTTATTTTCCAAATACATACCAAAATGTAATTTTTGTTAAAGATATGACAAAGATCTATTTGAAAACAATGTCACTGAATATTTCGTTCTAACCTGCATCCTGTATGAAAATTATCTTTTTCACCATTAAAGAAAGCAAGCTGAAATTTCAGCCTCACTTCAATAAGGAAAGAATTTTAAATTTTAAATTTCATCCAAACTAAAGCATGACAACCTTTTGATCTCAGGAGTGAACTGGAAAAGTCTGAAAGCAATGCCTCATAGTATTCAAATTACCATTTATTTCCCAGGACTTCCTAATGCCAAAAAAGAGAAAAAATAAGCAAGATAGTTTTGGGGTTAGGCCCAATACCTGCTTCTACATCCCTTATGGGTATGGACTATGTGGGCCAGGGGCGCAACCCCAGTCTGGACATGTCAGCTTTCTTGTGATCTTACCTTTGGTCCAGGTAAACCATCAGACCCTGGAAAACCACGATTGCCAGGAGCGCCCTACAATGGACCGAAATGCAATTTTAAGATGTTGTTTATCATTATTGGGGCATGTACCTAGTAAAAGGTTTTATTTCTGGTATTATCAGATTTTCAGAGCTCTGACCAAGTTAACACAGCAAAAGGTAAACGTAAAAAAAAAAAAAAAATCTTACTAGAAAAATTACTTAAAAGTTTGACAAACATGAGTAGCGAACCAAATCTTTTAAAAGAAATTCTCTAAAAATTAGTTGTAAAATAAATACATAAAAGTCTAATATATAGAGACAAGAAGCACAATCACTGTCTCCTGTGATCAAAGTGCCAACAATAACATGTTTTCTGTCATCTTGTAGAAGACTTTGGCTTTCACTAAAACTATAAAAACAGGAAATCAGCGTTGTTCCTTGATGTACATTTTCTTATACCCCACCGACTCCAACCTTTCGTACTCTGTAAAACTGCCAACTTCTCTCTTGCCCTCTCTGCTGAGAACTGAGTGTTCTATCTGCCACGTTTCCCAGCAGGCGTCTCCTCCTCCAGACTCAGCCCACTGCTGTCCTCTCAGACTCCCGTGTCTCCTACCACCTAATCTAGCACTTATCACTGACCCCCACCCATCCCCACTCTCCACTGTCACCCATTAGTTAATTAGTTAAATGTCACCCATTTAGTAAGTGTACGGGGCACTTACTAAAATGTGTTTGACTGTTCACTGCCCAGTAACGTAAACCCGCTCACTACAATCCACACGGGGACTAGGACCGCAAGTTTCTTGCTCACCGATGTATCCCCAGCACTTACAGCTCAAGCTGGCTTACATTCACCAGTCAGTCGATATTTGCTGGATCAATGAGTGAAGCTTAAATAGACACTTGCCTCTTTTTACAGCGAGATAAACACACTACGCCCTGCCAGGCATATGCATCATCTCTTTCTTGCTTTATGTTTCCTTTCTACTCACAATTTTACTCACGTAACTTCCCAGAACACATGTACAGCAGAGGAGACAAACAATAATTTTATCATTCACATTTACCCTTTCTCCCATTGGTCCTGGAGGGCCAGCTGTGCCTGGGTCACCTCGAGGACCTCTTTTGCCTTCTTCACCAGGTGGACCAATGGGACCCTGAATACCATGTGGCCCCTATTAAAACAGAAGGACAGGTCCCAGGAAGGGTCATTCAGCAGTCATTCAGGAACTTCATCTAATGAAGTCAGTAAATAATTCAAACAATGTTAATTATTTTATCCCATGCTATTTTTAAATACAAGAAAAATGTAATCGATATACCTTTATAAAATATTTAATTTTTATCATTAAAATAATGAAGGCTTACTGGTTCTCCCTTTGGGCCAGCTTCTCCTTTGAAACCTGGAACTCCTGGATCACCCTAAAATAGAATATCATTAGTTGAACGAAGCAGGGAATTTAGCCAGTTCCTCCTGTTCTAATTAAGTACAGTGAATAGGCTGCTGACTTTATACTGAACTAGTACTAAAACATAAAATGCAGTAAATTGTGTGCCTGTGTGCATGTTCACGTGGAGTAAGAGGACTTGTGTGGGAGTCAAAGGGCACCTGCGTGCCTGCTCCCACCTCCCAAGCCCTCGGCTTTCAAGCATGGTCCTCCATGCCCAGCATGGATATACATACATATTTATGTAACAATATTAATGAAAACAGAAGCCATAAATTTGAAAGAGAACTGAAGGGGTCTACAGGAGGATTTGGAAGAAGGAAAGGGGAAGGGAAAGTGGTAAAATGATGTAATTACACTGAAATCTAAGAATATTTAAGCCATAATTTAATAGACATTACCGATTGTCCTCGGATTCCCTGAGGTCCAGTACTGCCCTGAGGGCCAGGAGACCCGGGGGCCCTGCCAAGCCAGGAGGGCCAGAGGTTCCAGCAGAGCCCTACCAACAGCAAGGATGACAGGATGAGCTGATGAGCGGAAACCTCACTTGAAATCTAAAGCCAAGGACTACATCCCTTTGAAAATCACCTGACATAAGTGCTGGTACTTACTGTGGGGCCTTTGGCGCCAGGTGTACCATCGGTCCCCACTGCACCCTAAAAAGTACATGAAACGTATTTTGAAATATTAAGCTACATCTGACACGTATAGTATAGTATTCAGATCACCTAAGAATAGGCAGGAAAATTACAAAAAATAAATAACATTTTATTATTATATATTTATATATATGTATATATAATCTATATATGATTATATAATTATAACATTACTTTTTGTGAGTAACCTTTCCATAAGATAGAAAAAAGCAGAGTGTATTGACATGTAAAGAATTCTTTTCCTGCGTGTTAATAATTCAGAATTGATTACATAAAATAAGCTACAATTTTCTGACACTGTGATAAGTAAGCATCCTTCTGGGCTAGCTCTTAGATATGTTAGGCACGTACGGGAAGACCGTGAGAGCCAGCCGGACCAGGTGGCCCAGTTTCCCCTCTCTGCCCCTGAGGACCTTCAGGGCCTCGGGCCCCAGTAGGACCTGCTTCTCCCTAAAGGGATGGAAAAGAAAATGTTAACGTAGGTAAGACACTTGTATTGTGGTGTACAGGTGATTGCATATTTGGAGTTTGTCATTTTCAATCTAAGTACCTGAAGCTACTAAGGACTTGTTTCTTTTCAGGGTAAACCTGGACATTTGAAGTCCAACGAGAAACTGCACAATTAAAGCTTGATTGAAACACAGAAGGTAACAGAAGATTGCCAAACGCACCCTCAATCCAATACTATTTTATAGCTAAAATTTGTTACAGGCCCACTAAGTCCTTGAATGGGTTAAACTCACCATAAAATTACAGATGAAATTTCACACTATCATTTAGAGATAAGAACTTTTTTCCTTTCTATATAATATGTAATTATATAATATATCTAATAAAATATATATAATTATGTTTCAAAACAGGATATGTTTTGATTTATTAAAAGTTCTCTTATTGACCTTCAAAGAAACGTTTATTCAATAAGATGGAAAACACATGGTTTTGAAGTAGTTAATAAACTTGATTTCTTCTGGCAACACAAAAGTGAAAAGTGAATGTTTTAACAAACACTTTCTCTTCTAGAAACGAAAGGATGTTAAAATGACAGCAATAATAATGGAGTAGAAGCCGCGCAACCTTCACTTCAGTCCAAGATGCTCATGAAGACAGCAAAGCCATATGCACTTCACTCTCATTCATATAAACAAACTTAGTATGAGTTTCTTCTGTGCAATTTTTGAGACACATTTGTTCCACAAGCATTTCCTATATTTTTCTGGAATTCAAGTTTAGTTCCTGTATTTCATCCTGCATAATATGTGTCTACATGTATCTAATCTCAGAAGAACTAAGAAAACTCAAATTGCAAGCTTGGAGGCTAGTCTATAGTAACAAAGCATATTAAATTCCTTTTCATGCTTCCATTCTTCAGTGAAATGCAAATGATTGGATATGAATGTTGATCCATAGATAGCCAGAAACTATGGTGCGACCTTAGAGAAACGGCTATAACCAAAGACCCAGGGATTTTATAAGAGAGTAAGGATGTAAAGACAGTGAATTAAATTCTGAGATATACACAACTTACTACATTAAGTTTTATTAAGAAGGATGCTATTGCCAAATGCACAGGGGTACCAGGCAGCACCACAAATAATTAGTCGTGTAAGTCACTAGAGAAGTTGAACTAAGTCGTGTAAGTCACTAGAGAAGCTGAACTAAGTCCTATAAGTCACTGAAGAAGTTGAACTAAGTCTGTAAGTCACTAGAGAAGCTGAACTAAGTCCTACTACAGCAATAGACAAACCCCTTCTGAAAGTTCAATAGAGCAAGACTCAGTGAATATCCTATCTTTTTCTAGCGCATCAGTCTGAGATGAGAGGCTCAATAGAATGTTAAGGAATGTTGTATATTTTAATTAGCATGGTGGGGGTTGGTCAAGATTAGTACCTACATGTACTAATAAAAAAGTTGAACTTCATTAGTTGGGATTAACCACAGTCCATACCCGACTTAAAATGTGGATGGCATAGGTTTGACCCAGTATAGAATAAAGAAGGAGGAGAAAGGGAGGAAGAAAATAGCAAGTGTTATGTACAGAGAAAACAGAAAAAAAGGAGGATGAGTAGAGCAGAAGAGGAGAAAGAAGAGGGGAGAAGAGAGGAGGAGGTGAAGAGATAGAAGGGAAAAACAGAATACAGACTTCAGAAAGGACAGACCTAAGGACAGAGCTCTCACTGAAAGAAGGAACCAGTTGCTGAAGTGACTTAAGACTTCAGTCTAAAGCTTCCACATGGAGAGTTTGACTAAGTGGTTCTCACATTTCAAACAATACTTAAAATGGCAAGTTTTTTTCCATTTCTAAATTCAAATTCTGTCTGAGTACAGCTACTAATAAGAAGCATGAACCTACAGTATATTGGCTGGATCCCCCCCCCTTATATTAAGGATTTATACAGATAATCACACTTAATCTTGAGACAGAATTCTTTCTGTCTTAAGGCACAGAGAAGCTCCTAGTGGGCCATGCATGCAGTCAAATCGGGAAGCTGAATCTTGTAAGGAAATCTGTTTCAAAATGAAGAAAGTCACTGCTGCCGGAGAAAGGGGAAATCCAATCCAGTGGCTCACAACTTAGAATTGGTGTTTTGAATTTATTTATGATTTAGCTAGTATAATCTTAATATCCTGGTACTACAATCTTTGACTCTCTCCCAAAGAACATGAAAGAACAAATTGTGACAGAATACAATTCCCACCGAATGCTTTAATCCATTCCCAAATGGAAATCCAAGTGTTCTCCCTGCTCACATCTTTAAGGGCTTGGGCAGGGAGGGGCAGAATAATGGCCAGCATATTATGACAGAGCAATCCTTTTGGGCATGATCTAATTTAACTTCCCATTGTTTAAAACAGTCTGCTATTGATTACTTTCCACACTCCATCCAAGAACATAGTATTCACTCAGTTCAAAGATGGTCTTCCTTAACAGCCATTTCAAAAGTCTGTCTTTAGAGTCCAGTTACATGGCTTTGAGTAACTTTCCTTTAATGGCACATCAAAGAACTGCTTTCATTTTTGCCCAATTCTTTTTTAATTTTTCTTGCTTAAGGACTTACTACTCTAGGCTCCTCCCTTGTTAAGAATAACTCCCACACTCTTCAATTACTGAAATCTCCTCTACTTACCAAGTACTGACTCTAACTTACCTTCATTCCAGGATTTCCTGGAAAACCAGAAGAGCCAGGTATCCCAAGGGGACCCTAAATGGAGAAAAACCATAAAGTAATCACATATTATTAATGAATATACAATTCTGCCATTTTTTTCTCTATTTTATTTTATTTTAACTTCTCTTTTTTTGGATATTTTATTTATTTACATTTCAGATGCCATCCTCTTTTCCCCATTTCCCCTTCCTAGAAACCCTCTATCCCATCTCCCCCTCCTCCTTTTTGCTTTTATACCTGTACATAATAAAGAAAATTTGATTATATTCCAAACATCGTCCAACATTGTCCGAAAGTAGCTCTCAAATCATATCAACCACAAGAGTTGAGTTACGAGGCTGAAGAGATGGGTACGCAGGGAAAAAAATGACTTGCTGCTTTTGCAGAAGATCTGAGTTTAGTTGCCAGTACACACATGGCAGCTCACAACCATCTGGATAAGGCACTAGCACGCTGTTATTTATGACTTTCAATGTTTGGAAAAGCATGGACAGTTTCTGTGATAAGTGTAAAACAGTTTAAACGGTATGACTTTAGAGATAAAGTCCCTTTTTGAAAACCAAGGTAACACTACTACCTTACTAAGGAACCAGTAAAAACTATGCAGTTTTATAAAACCGTATGTGACTCAATTGCTTTACAGATGAGAAAATCTGTATCACTCAGCTATTAGAAAAAAATGGTTTGTTTTGCTTGTATATAGAGGATATCAATTTAGAGATAGAGTCCTTGGCACAATAAATAGAGATCTGTATCCACTGAAAATCCCCCTTTTCTCATTAACTGCTCAGATATTTAAAGACATAAAGGATCTTAAAATACCTATGAAAAAAGGGGGGGTGGGTGGAAGATAGACATAAGATAGAACTACAAATAAGGCAAAAAGTGAATGACATGTCATAGTTTGTAACTATGCCTTTATAATGATGAATATAGACTCAAAAATCCTCTATAAAATGGGTACAAACAGAACACAGACATACACTAATTTTAGTTAAATATCATCATGTACCAAACTCTTTAAAGCATAAAAACAATGAGTAACTGGCCTTTTTAGCTCACTAATATGTTAAGGGACTTCACTGCCAATATAATCAGATTTAGTTTACAATTTTACAGCTCCTTTCTGGAATTAAGCTAATGGTATTCACACTCGTCTTGACCATCTTCATCCATCTACAATATCAATAACTGATGCCTTCTGGTCATGCACACCTGTGCTTAACGCTATAGAATGTTTCCTCAATATGTGAAGTAGGAAAGAGATTAAGCATTCCTTAACACAGTAGATATAATCGTGTAACCTAGTACTGCCTGATGATTCAATTGTACCCTTAGTATTTCCTCATATTTTTTCACTTATTCTATAGATAGAATTCCACCCATGCCTTTTTAGATATCAATGACTCTAGGTTTTATTGATATTAATTTTTAATTCTTTTATTTACATCCTTCATCTATTGCAGGTTTAAGAACATCCTCCTCTATGTTACTATATTTCAAATTCACTCTACCCAACAGCATTAATAGTAGTAATACACATTTATATTAATTAATATACCCAGTTTTTAAACATAAGAACTGTGTTTATCATGATTTTAGTCCAAGTGTCTAGAACACAGAAGGTGTTCTGTAAATGTATACACAAAACAAATAAAATAATGGATGAATAAATAAAAGGGTATTAAAAATATAAAATGAAAAATAGATTAATTAATTAATTAATTATAAAAATAACAGAACTCACCATTGGTCCAGGTTTTCCAGGCATACCGTGAGCACCTCGTTGTCCCTAATTTTCAGAAAAAGGGAGAATTTTAAAAGAGACAGGAATTGTATCTTCCACATTGTTTTCCCATAATTCATCTGTTTCCCAATTTCCAGTAAAAAAAAATTGAAGAAAAAATGTTAAGGCTGTCTGATAGCAAAAGCCACTGAACTAACGGCAAGGAAGGCATGAGTTTCCACAAAGCAGATAAAGTAGCAATAAACATATTTATCCTTGTATCAATAAAAACCAAACAAACAAAGAGCAATTAATAGTCAAGACTTAGGAAAGAAAACAGATCAAAATATTCTCTTAACTGTATCACTCTGTGTCAGATAAACCCAGATACAATGACAGTTTGAGCATCTTGGCCTTTTACTGACCGGATTAACTCTAAGGACATGAGCTTTTGCGAAATAAAAGAATGCATGATGCACAAACAAGAATTAAGCTCAAATTGATTCTGTTGGATTCACCCAGATCCCCCTCAGGGTCCATTGAGTCAGTGAGATAACACCTGCTGCAGGCTGCAACTGAAGCTCTCCTTGAAAATTATAATGTTCTTTCCCTCTTCTGCCCTTTCCCTGGTCACGCTTACAGAGGTGTTTACAGAGGTCTCTGTTATAATTGGAACACCATTCAGCTTTTCCTTTCAAAGTCTGCTTCCTTTATTCATTTTTTTCATTGGTATACTTTCTAATTGCACCCCATTCAACTTCTCATATACACATCACAACATTCAAACTGTTGTCTAAGAAAACTGACCTAAGATCCAAAGTCCACGGGTGTCAAATGTGTTACAAGAGCACATACTCTGAATTAGCTAATTTAATCTGGATTCCTCAGTGGTTTAAATGGAGGAGGGATAATCCTTGGCTTGCTGTGGTTGTCTCCAACGAGAGCTGAGACAGCATACAGAGTAAAGGAAGGGGCTAAGCCAATAGTTATCTCAGGTATTTGGGAAGGCTTAGTGCAGAACAGATCAAAAGGATAACGGTGGCTGAACCTGAGGGGAACTAAGTTCTATGATTTCTCTTCACATCATTCAGAAGTAGTTTGAATTTGATGTTTATTTCAAAATAAAAATATTCTTATCATAAGTTATATGACTTGCTTTGCTCTCATTTAGAAAGCATATCCAGTAAAACGCAACTGAAAAAAAAAAAAGTTAAACATAGTTCTCAATAAATAAATAATCAAGTGTACTTACAGGAGCACCCTGTGGCCCAAGTCTTCCCCTTTCCCCTGGCATTCCTCTTGGCCCTATAAGTAAGATATGAGGAAAAAAAGTCTCCTGAGACATCTATATGACTTCTAGGCTGGTTTTAGTTCACTGCCCCATCCAATTTCGACATATTATAAATAAAAATATATTCTTTTATTTATGAAATAATATAATTACTGTAAAAAGCAGTACTGAAAGGAGTGAATATGGATGTGAGCATCTGCTTATCTAAGGAGAGCCAAACCCTGATACAAATGGGTTTCACATAGCCTGGATTTAAGAAGCTAAATAGATAAGTCATTCCTGATTGCTGCACTGAAAGTAAGAGCATCCAACAGCCAAGACATCCTGGAAGGGCCAACATTCACGTGAAACATCCAGCTCGCTTTGCTTGCTTTTCTCTCTGCTACTTTTCAGAGTGATTTACTAGCTAACATTTGCCTTTTTATTTGATCATTTTCTAATTGAAACCCGAAAAATAAAATAAAAATGCATGCTTACCAGAGGGCCCATAGCACCCATTGGACCAGTGGGGCCAGCTTCACCCTAAAGCAGAGTTGACAATACATCATAGGGTAAGAAATCTAAATATCATTACCAAACTGCTGATCCACACATGCATGCATGAATTTGAAGGCACAGTTTCAAAAAGGACATTTGAAAAATGTGCTTTCCAGGGAAGACTTCAGGGTTTGTTTTACCATCTTTTCTTAAGAATTAAATGAGAATTTAATTGCAAAAGAAAGAAATAAAATCTAAACTGGTGATTTAAAGACTGATATAAATTGTCATCTCTAGTGAATAGGAACTTACATGTCTAACATATCCCAAATAAAATTCTCAATATTAAAAGTAACTAAATTATTTTCTTAGGAAATTGACAAAATCCTAAAACATTTTTCCGTGCATACATCTCATAATTATGTTCTCCTCTTCAGAATTCCTTGCTACATCTGTGCTATTTTCTCTACCTATATAAACAAATCATTTGGGGGAAGAAAGAAGGACTAGAAGGTCTTGGCATAGAATAAAGTAACCAGGAATTGGATGTTCTTTATTTAGGTCCCTCTTCTCTCCATATTATTCCTTATTTAAAAGGCGCTCACAGCAACTAAATTGCTACTGTAAGTCAAGTTTAGTGTTAGACAAACCTTAGCACCAGGTGCTCCAACTTCACCTTTGGGCCTTCAAGACCTTTGTGTCCCTGAGAAGAACAAATATAAATTCATAAATATTTGTAGCTTTCATCAGTTTAAAAAGAATAAAAGAAGAAAGAAACAAAAGCACATTGACATAAAGTATCTCATGGAAACAAGTCTCCCAAGTAAAATCATTGCTTACTATATTTCTAAAATTCACAAATGTTATCAGCTTAAAGCATTGATCATCAAAAATATGATGACTTCATAGAAACTTAATGTAAATTACAAAAAATTATACTGACCTTAGACAGGATTATAGATTTATACAAGTTTTTTTTTTTTTTTTAATGTATGCTTGGGTAGGGGTTGTCTTGGAACAAATCCCCAAAAGACATCAAAAAATGTTACTTGATAACTAGTACAGCAACACACATTCTTTTTGGAATTTCAACTACTCAAAAAGTGACTACCTCATTATTATAACTGATTACCCTTAGTTTTAGATATATAATTTGGTAGAAGATAAAGAGATAATATCTATGTCCAATACAGACACATATAGCAGATGGCTGATGATAGATTACATTTATAAGCAGTATATTTAATAGTTATCTATTTATTATCAAGTTTAGAAAACTTCTTTGTTGGGCCTTTTGACCTTGTGTACTCCATTTTAATTATGTCACTCATTGCACTAAACAATGATTGTCTCTTTTACTAAATGGGTCCATTTATTTCCTGAGATTGTAAGTCAGAGACTCTTCTCACTCACCATGATTCATTTGATGTAACACAGTATAGCTTTATAAAGCCATATGAAATTTAAAGGAAGTTAGGGTGGCATTATGACTTTAGTAATGCAGAAGAACATCACAGTGGCAGGTAGTAAAGGACAACTGGCACCAGGAATTGCAAAGGCTTGATTGAATTATCCTCCTGCCCACTCAGTCAAAACAGAAAACAAGACACTTACTCTGTGACCTTTCAGGCCAGGGAGACCGGGAGCACCAGGGAAGCCTCGAGCACCCTGAGAGAAAGGTACACAGACACATGGTGGTCAAATAAAAAAAAATGACTTAATATGCCTTTGCCCCGCAGACAGCTGACACATCATATACACCAACATTATAAAGGAAAGAACGGGATTTTGTCTATAAAAATGTTACTAGGGTGATGAAAACTAGAAAAACAAACATACTGTTGAAAATGGAAGCATGACACACAAAATGTGTGGGTGGAGGGGTCTCCTTTCCACTGAGCTTCATCTGTTACGGTAGAAGAGGTCCTTGTATGTAGCAAGTCAAGGATACTGATTATTTTATTGTTGTCTGAACATTGGCAATGGCACGAGTAGTATAATATAATCCCGATTTTAATAGAAGTGTTCAAGACAAGCTTTGTGTAAGGGATAACTGCTTAAAAGTAAATGAGGAGCTAAACTATCCAACAAAAAGTCAGGAAATGTGAGGTGGCTTTGTGTCCTGACTCAATCATTTCTCTTTCTGCTAATTCTGTTTTTTCTATTCAAGCACATTAGAACAAAGAATAGAAATACAACCATAAATAAAACTAATAAACTAGTTGTATAACTACTTTGAAACAATATTTAAAGTTTTTTTTCGCATACTTTTCTTTAATGATAAGGCCCCAGAAACTCAAGCACATATTCTCTTTGTCCGCATGAATTTAGTTCTGCATTGAATTCCCATTATTACCGCCACTGGAAGGGTCTATACTTAGATAGTACACATTGCTGATATCAAACCACTGTCAAATTTCAAGTATAAATTTTAATCATCAATAAGATCCCTAACACATATCCTTATGTTATAAATAATCACTAGCTTGGCGACTGACTGAGGAAAGTTTAATGCTCAGAACCTCATCACTTCCACCCATCTTTTCAGAGGAACTTCTCTTGCCCCAACACTTCCGCATGTGGCACAGCCCTTCCACTCCACACGTCATAATCTTTATTCACTATTTACTAAATGAAGGAATAAGCAACACAATAAAAAAAAATCAGATGATATGATCAGAGCAATATTTTCTGTGACTTCTTGCAGGATAAATTTTTTTGTGTGTTTTGAAAGTAGGACAATTAAAGGTATACTAATTGTCTCTCAGAAAAGATGAGATACCACTAATTCTTCTGTTGACATAACCTTCCTTAGGAAATCTTTTCACATCAAGAAGTCCCTTAAAGTTTTGTTTGTTTTTGTGCTTTGTTTTTTTTGTTTTTTGCTTTTTGTTTTTTTTTTTAACTAGTACTCTCCATTTTGCTGCGATATATCTCTCTTCACCCTGGGCAAGCAACTCAGCGCACACTCATCCAAGTCTATGTGAGAATAACTGAGCTGTTTATTTCAAGGAAATAGTTAACTTCAGTTTTTATGGTGTGTGGGGAATTCCCAAGTGATTACATATTTTAGTGTAAGAAGGAAATGAACTAGATGTACTAACACGCATAAAGACTCATTCTCATTCTGCTGACCCAGGGCTGTCATCACAGCACAAATGCATGCTGTTGAAATGAGCTTGCAGAGTCCATCTGTGCTGTGCTGGCAGCGTACTTTCCTCCCCATGGACACACACGCTTCGAGTCCATGCAGGAGTGCAGAAGGTCACAGGAGTTTCCAGCCTGAATTGGTCAAAAAGGGCATCTGTGTTCTAGTGACTAAACTTCATGCCACTGTCTGCACTTATACCCAGACTGATAGAGGAGCAAAGGAAAGAAACAGGAAGATGAGAGGTTGGCTTTGTGTTTGAAAGTAAATAATCCTTAGAGCCCGTATGAATCCCAGTTAAAGAATTCTTCTGTTTAAAACAAAATCCCAGCAAGAACCTCATCACTTTCCAGAAAGTAAACCGAGGGTCATGCAGTACTGAGTGGTTATAATAAGCTTAGAAACACTAGGAAATTATAGAAATAACATGAAGAGGGCTGGATTGAGCTGGGGGCTGTTAGGTAGGAGAAACTACACATGTGGCAAGATAGGGATGATTTTTGTTTCCTTTGTCTCTATTTCTCCATCCTAATCAAGAACACCCTAAAAGAAACTAAGCAAAGCAACAGGCGAGTCAAACAGGCAGGTTGGAGATATATTCAAGGTTCCAGATCTTGAATTCTGGTGGAGTTGGTTCACAGATATGTGTTCCTTGGGTGAATTGAGGGGAAATAAAACAGCTGTGTTAAACATCTTGGCAATAAGTGCAGCTCTTCCTAAGATTTTAGGGCCCAGGATACTAATAAAGGATTTCAGGACACATTAGAACTTGGGGAGCAGCCAAAGGAGCATCCTGCTCACAGTTTAGTCCCCAGTTGATTAAAAACACACACAAGGCAACAAACTCAAGTATGATTCCAGAGAGATGAGCTGCTATACAATAAAACTCATGTGTTCACATTGTAAATAGGTCACACTGGTGGCTTCTTAAATATCTTCATAAGTGTGGAAATGTTTAGCTTTAGGAGTATTCGTGTGTGTGATAGTCATGATACAGTTGTTTTGGCTCTAAGATTTTCATCTGGGGCCAATGCAATTCTGAGAACTGGAATTCAATGTAATGCTGACAAAATGTTCCTCCACAGTTTGCATTTTGACATAAGGGGATGTCACTTGGGTGTCTGAATTTACTCAGTGCCTAAGGCATGTATGTACAAGGAGCTGGAAGTTTCACTTTCTTTAAATCTTTGTGGCATTATACTGCTAATCATTACTTACTGGTGATCCTGAGAAGCCCACTTCACCTGTATTCCCATTTCTTCCAGGTTCACCCTTGACAGGAAAAAGGAGGTGAGAGATATGGAGAGATTAAATATCATTCTCTGAGACTGCATGACAAATTACAGGTAAAATATCTGTAGCAAGTTTTTGTGTTATGCTGCCAACTGTAGAAACAGAACCCAGGCTTTATCTCTGGTAACATTTAATTCTAATGTTAGTTACCAATGAGCACACATGGTGCAAAGAATCAATTCTGATCTGCCACTTTCAGAACTTCAGAATTTACATGCAACGGGCTGGGGCACAGCTCAAGGTAGAGACCCTGTCTATCATGCACGATACTCTAAGTTTGCTTTCAGCACAGTAAAAAGTAAAATAAAATAAACATGTGTTATATGTTTAGAGTAAGTCATCTTTCCAGCCTTCTAAAAGACAAAAAGTTGGGTTTTTGTTTGTTTGTTTTCAAAGATACTAGTAATGAAAATCTTGGCGAATACAATAGAGATAGCATTTAATAATTTAGCACTCTCATAAGAAAGAGCCCTCTCTGATTTTGGAAAACCTTAACCTGTGTTCTCCATTTTAGAGTGGATTTAATAGGAGCTTAATAAATAAGGAAATGAAATAGGAATCAGAGCACAATATTCTCCTGACCCTTGTAGCTCCTTGTTAGCCTCTTTCAGATTCCAAACAATGTGCTATAGAAACTTACATCTTCTCCAGGCTTCCCGGGTGGGCCCTCTGGTCCACGGGCACCAATTGGACCCTAAGAAAAAAGAAAAAAAAAGATAAAAAGATAAAAAGAATATCCACTCTCTTCCTTCCAACACTATCAAATACTATAAAGGCAATAAAAAATTATCAAGTAGCATTACTAATGTTATGAATTGTGTGTCTCAGATCTGGTGCACAAGAACCAAACCATTGAATTGCTCAAATCTAGTATCAATACTTTCTACACATTCATATTCTGAGTTAAAATGCACAGAACTTAAGTATAATATAAGGCCCCACGTGCAGGGCTTCCAGGATTATCATTTCTTGTTAAGTTATTGAAGACTAAGAGAACAAATATCTCACAACACATCATAAAGGTAGACCCATGTGCAATGGGCTGACATGCTTATTCCACATTTACCATTGGTCCAGGCTCGCCAGGCTCACCAGGAGGTCCTGCAGGTCCCACACCACCCTAAAATTGAGAACAAACTGATAAATGAACCAAAGGAAAACAGCATACCAATTTCTGTACTTTTGACAAGGTATAACGTTGATATTGGTCTCTGCCACTTCGCAGATATATAATTTTAATAAATTACACTGAATATAATGCAATTTCATTCTGTGAAAAATTTGACTAAGATTAAAACTTAGTTCATTGGTCCATTTAGATAAACTATGTGCTACAATAGACTAGTGCTAGCACAGAAAGGGTGCTCAGACAACAGTACTTACATCATCATCACCTTCCTCACCATTAGCTACTACCTTTCTGTTCTGCAATGTAATCAAGTAAAATCCATACAGATGACAATGTGATTATCTTGATTGAGGTAAAGATTTTTTTCTTTTGAAGTATTATTAGCTAATACCTGTTAAATCATTACAAAGAGTAAAATAGTTCTACATTGTAGTTTTACTAACATTTAGTAGATGTGGGAAGGAAGTTTATATATATTCTTCAAGCACAATTCCACAGACTTCCACCTTGACTTTAATTTACAAAAATATTAATTGCAAGTGACCTTTTACTATCTGATTGTAAAGCCTCATATTTTATAGAAGGAGCCTCCACATAAACTCCTAGTGTTGAGATCAGTCACATAACAAATCAGATGGCGGATATGTGGGAACAGTAAGAAACTATGAGGGCTAGGGACATCTCAGTGGATTACTCATTTGCTATGCAGGCATGAGGAAGATCAGACTGTGAGCCTCTATCACCCATGTAAAAGCTGGGAAAATATGGTGGCCACCCTGTAACCCCAGTGATTGGCAAACAGAAATGGGAACAGGGCATCTCTGGAGCAAACCAGTCAGCTGACTGGCCAAACTGATAAGAGATCAAGTTCAGCAAGAGACTCTGCCTAAAGAAATCAAGCGAAGAACAAAAAGATACATGACTTTAGTCTCTAATCTACACACAGACACACATACACACATGCACAAACACACATGCACAAATGCACACACACACACACAGAAACCACATGCACACATGCACACATGCACAACGCAGCACACATGCGCACACACACACACAAACAACATCCACACAAGCACGCATGCACATTAGTTTAAAAAATAAACTATGAAAAGAGAAGGCTGCATGTGCTTCTATGTCAGTAAGGATAATTGGTAGACGCCTTTCCAAGTGAGAATTCTGCAGTTTAATGTTCTGTCCAAAGTAGTCATGAAGCATGAGGCTTATTAGTGATCTTTATGTATGTTACAGTATGTAAATTAGTTAGAAAAACACTTACTTGTTGTCCTTGTAAACCCTGAGGTCCTCTTGGGCCAACAGGACCCTTAAAAACAAGTGGAAAAGGTTATATCATATTTATGTCACATTATATTTATTTTTATTTTTTAGATTGATTTATTTTATTTTAGGTGTATGAGTGTTCTGCTCATATGTTTGCCTATGCACCACATGTGTGCTTGATGTTCTTAGATGCCATATGAGAAGATTGTATCCTTTGGAACTGGACTTATGGATAGTTGTAAGCCACCATGAGGGTACTGAGAATCAAATTGGGTTTTCTGAGACTACAGGTGCTCTACCAGCTAAGTCATCTCTTCAGCTCCTCAATTTACATTTTTTAAATGCTGAATGTGTTTAGAATCTGGGAAGTGGTGACTGACTAGAGGGATATAGTGACAAGCCCGGATCTTGCTCTTCGGGAGGCAGATGGAATCAAAGCTTAAATTTGAGTGACAGTTGTGATGATTTCATTGGAATCCTCTGTGCATCAGGAGAGATGACCATGCCTATGCACATCCAGTTTCTTTAGGCCAAGGGCTGCACATGTGCACATGGGTGGTTCTAACACAGTAAACCATCTGACAAAGGGAAAATCTTGGCAGCACAGTCCTTGCAGACAGCTGGTTTGATGATTCAGCTTCACAGAGCCTAACTTAGATAACAAGCTAAGTTAACAGTTTATGAAGCCAACAGTCTTTGTTAGATTATTTCCAATGACAGTTTAAAATTATCTGGGCACTGAGTTCTCTGGAACATTTCTTTCTTTCACAACATATACTAAAAGTATAAACAGTCTTCCTTATCTACACATTAACTGATTCCCTGAGCACAAGAAATAGGAGAAGGGAAATGCAGACATCAGGAAATTGTATGAGGACAACAAAACTTAATATCAAACCTTATAAAGTAAAATCAGTTTAACTAAAACCAAGTTCAATCAAGTAAAAGCGTCTAAGTTATTTTTAGTTCATTCCACATGCTAGCTACTGAGGAGAAAAAGAACCTTTAAAGTGTGGAGGTAGAAGAATGGCTGCTTGGGAGGCAAAAGAAGATTAATAGGAAAGGACAAACAAGGAAACTTCAAGAATGAACATTATCAAATTCTCTTCATGTAAAAAATGACATAATGAAAGGCCCCTGCTATGTACAATTAATCATGCTAATAAAACATTAATCTTAAGTGAACTTGAAAACCTTAAAAAATAAATAAAATTTTGATAAGATGCAGGTATAAATAAATATACATGTAGTTTAAACTTTAAATATATAAATCTGGTATCTCAGAAAATTAGCACAAACCAACCAGTCAATAGTGCCACTGGTAATTTAGAAAACACGGAAATCATGTTTGAGGTATCCTAAAGCTGGCCTTGAGGATAAAAAGACGAGTGAGAATCTACCAGGTGTGACTTCACTTCTTAGTGTATGAAATTTCATTAACATGGAACAATTTTGAATTATTACGATCAAAAGGCACGGGAGAGGTGATATGAAGAGTGTTAATTTTTTCTCAGAGGCTGGAATTCTTCAAAGTGCCAACGTAAAAATTAACCTGGGGAAATGGAAAATTCAAGAGGCCCGAGACAAATGAGGACTAGCCTGAAAAGCAGAGCTGTTGGAATAAAGCAGCCAAAGCATGTCAGGTCAGGAGGAACTCATAAAAATGGAAATGTATTTGAATACTCTGCCAAGTCAGTGTCTCTAATCAGACAATAAAATATAATAAATACACTTTTAGATTATAAAGGAACAGTCTTTGTTTGATGGTGGTAGTTATGTCCTGTACACTAAATGAAATATGTAGATAGTTTATTGATATTCACAAATGCTTAGCATTGGGCTTTTAAATTACACACAGGAGGATGTGCTAAGTAAATTAAAGGTATTAATAAGTGCGTTTTAAAATATTTAATTTTCTATGTATTTATAAAGTTTGTGCGTGTAGGTCTGTGTATGTCTGTTTGTGTGTGGCATGTGTGTATGTGTATATGTGGAGTGTGTATGTGTCTTTCTGTGTGTTATTGTGTGTATATGTGTTAGTGTGTTTCTTTGTGTGTGATTGTGTGTATATATTCATATGTGCATATATGTGTATCTCTCATGTATACAAGTGTACATGTGGGTGTGTGCACATGTGCTTGTGAGTGTGTGTATGTTTCTGTGTGTGTGGGTGTGGGTGTGTGTACATGCCATGTTGCACATGTGGAAGTTAGAAGTGTCTATACTTCTATCATATGTTTCCTAGGGGTTGATCTCAAATCAGCAGTCTTGGCAGCACTGACCTAGTCACTTCACCGGCCGTTAACTAGCTAACTTAGGCTTCTTTCAAAAACACATTATCAGTAACTTTTATGCTTACCACAGAGCCAGGCATGAGTCCTACTTGACTTCCAAGTCCAGATTTTTCATCCAACCCAGCCATCTGAGCTGAAAAGGGCTGTAAAATAAAGTGTTGACATTATTTCCACTGTAAAAGATGTGCATCAACATACTTTCAATAGTGAGAAATGTGCACACTCTGCCATGCTCAAACAAGACTCTTCTAACAGCCATTTTAAACATTTGTATTTAGCACATAAGAAAAAAATAGCTGCTTTTCATTGTGTGTGGTTTTGATGGATCATTCTCCCCCAGAGCATTTTGTAAGGATACAGTTGCAGAAAAGAACTGCTGCAATGGGATATATGTCTGGGACCAGACAAGAGCAAGGATCGTCTGACAAGAACACAGTCGCCAGCTATGGATTCTCAGATCTTCATCTGGCTTCCTCCCATCCCTGGAACATGCTAATAACGGAACAAAGCTTAAGGAATTTTTAAATGTTTATCCTAAAGATGCCAGATTCCATTTTAAATAGATAGTGTTCTTTATTCACTCATGGAAAGTAACCTAAAAAAAATGATTTAATGTAAGTGGATAAAAATTTCATAATCATTTCAATCAATTTCTGCTTGTTCTAAGAATTGGAAACAGTTTTACCTGTTCTCTATGATCATTAAAATACTCTGGCAATTAAACTGACCAAAATTGTTCATCTATATTCAGCTGTTTTATTAATTTCCAGATTATAGTGGGGAAATATCTGTATTGTTCAAAAATAAACCAACAACTCATTCTTCAACTAGAAGCAAATACATGAACAGTTGTAAAACACTAATAATCTTCAGACTCCATAGATCACCTGCACTATGTAATGTACTTCTAAGTGGCATACGTAGCCACCAAGAGTTCACACTATGTAATGTACTTCTAAGTGGCATATAGCCACCAAGAGTTCAACTAGTAATGTACACTTAAGTGGATACGTGCCACAGAGTTCACATATGCAATGTACTTCTAATGGCATAGTAGCCACCAAGAGTCACACTATGTAATGTACTTCTAATGGCATATATAGCCACCAAGAGTTCAACTGAGTAGAAAGAACAAAGCATTGTATTTGATTAAAGTAGCATATTGAAATTAAGAAATATTTGTAATCTGGTTATGGTTTGGCTGTGGGTCCCACAAGTAGGAGTCTAGGTTACCCACGGCTCTACTGCCACAGACCCAAAGAAGCTGAACAAGAAAGAAGGTCCAGGTGAGGAAGCTTGACTCTCACTTAGAAAGGATAAAAAATAATCATATGAAGCAGATGGAGGGAAGGGACTGGTAGAGAGAGAGGATGGAAGGGGAATGGGTGTTCAGGATCAGGTGTGGGGAAGCCAGATGGCCATAAAAATGAATGGAAATCGCAACTGGCAGGGTAGGGGCATCTCAAAATAAAAAAAAAATAAAAAGATCAATCATGGTTCTCAGTGCGTTCACAAGTAGACTGTTGGAAGTAACTTGTCCATGGAACTGCCTCATCAATGAATCCATCCACTGCTGGGAGAGAAACACTCACGAGTGAGGTCAAGTTGAATAAAATTAGTCACTGGGGGCATGTTCTTGGGACCTACATCTTTTCCCAAATCCTTTCCTTCGTTTTCTTCCTGTCCATGGAGAGGGGAAATATTTGCTCTCCCAACATTAAGCAATAATGCTCTGCCCAGCACAGACCTAGAAACAACAAGAGCCAGCAAAGATGGATGGAAACTTCTCACACTGTGAACTAAAACAAATCTTTCTTGTTTAAACTGTTTCTTGTCAGCATTTGTCATGGTGACAAAAAGGTCTACCCAAGAGTCTGTACAATTTCCTGCTTTTCCATCATCATAGACATACATCCTCTCCCAGGAGGATACAGGCTCGATTGGTCAATGTTTTTGTAGTCTGGCAAACAGCAGGACAGAAATGTTATGTTCTTTAGTTCATTGTGTAGACAAGGCCATGGTCAACCAGAAAAAAACCCAAAGATTTGGAGTACAAAAACAATTTGATACAAGCCTTCGGAAAATAATACCTTGTGGTTTTCCAACAATCTATCATGGATTTATAAGCTTCACTCTTGTTCATAGGAGGTCTGCATTTAAAGACATCAACCTCTGAACTGATACGGTCTAACACCAAAGAATGGATTAATAATTTACATGTAACCTAATTGTTACACTAACAAGAACACACAACTCACCCTGCTCATGCCATCAGGTCCTGGGTGTGAGGGTGCCCAGGAGGCCCTGGGGCACCTGGCTGACCAGGAACTCCTGGCTCTCCATCAATTCCCTGAGGACCACGAGGACCCTGGGGGGTGGGGAGGGGAACAGTGGTCATTAGAACCTCCTTAAAATGTTCATTTAGTAGAAAGCTAAATGTACACAGTTTTAGATGGCAGTCATGATAATTACAACAATCTAAACACTGTCATTTTCGACAGTGGCCAGAGCTTCTGCTACAGAGATGCAGTCTTGGTAAGAATTTTACTTGAAGTATGAAATCTTAGAATAATTAGAAAATCATTTCACCTTAGTAGCATTTAGAATGAGCTTTGTTTGGTGAGATTTTGATGCTTATGTGAATTTTAAAAACAGGTTCTAAATTCACTTCTCTGTCTTGTTACAGTTTGTTACAGTTACTATGAAAGAGCCCATTTAACCTAAGTCCACCCTATCTTATCAGAAAATGTAAAGGACCTCGGTAGAGTTTGATGGGTTTATTTCATCTTCCAGAGTGCAAAAGACTTGCAGATATCTGGTGCATGGTTGTCCTCCAATATTGTGGATAAATTTGCATGTTTCACTTTCATACTTTAAGTCTGGCACCTTTTATTTTCCTTCCCACCCAAGTGGTCAACCAGACCAATGAGAATTAGAGCAAGGACTGTGATCCAGCAGTCTAGTTCTCAGAGGAGTGAGCAATAAGCTTCTGCCAAGCCCCACCCTTCTCCTAACCCACATTCTGAGGACAGCTTGGGGAAAGCCACGTCCTCAAGTCTGGAAAATCTACATCTCTTAGTTCATCATTCCCATCAGGCGTGTGTGTGTGTGTGTGTGTGTGTTGTGTGTGTGTGTTAATCTTAAAAGTCTTAATAAGCTCTGATAGGAAAGAGAAGAACACAAAAGTCACCAGATAATTTCACTTTTAGTCACTAATGTGGAGATTAAAGTGGTATGGTGCTGTTTAAAAATAACAGAAACTTCTAATTCTTAGTCAAGAGGGCAGCTCTTTTTGGCCCACAGTCAGTAATTCAAATCAGGGCCAACAGCACAGGAGAGAAGGCTGGGAGAGCTAAGAAGCTGGTTAGTCACACCTTGCTATATTCAAGTATCCATGTCTTTCAGTAGTGTGCCAAAAAACAACATTTATGTCTTTGTATTAAGGTAGAAAAGTTAGTCTAGGAAATTCAAAACAAAATTTCTTGAAAAACATTCATATATTTTATAAATCAACCTCCTTCTTACACCTAAACCACTGACAATTCACTAAGCTCTTTCTGTATGCACGAGCAAGCTGAGTCCAGCTACTGACTCAGGCTCCTGGATCACACAGTGTGAGGACTCCTTTTACTTCTACGCCAGAACAATGCAGTAGTGCTTGAGCTTATTCATAGTCCCCCCACCCCCAATTAAACTACTAAATGATACTATTATTATACACAAAATGGTAACAGAAATAAAGCTAACTCCAAAAACATTTCCAAAATAAACTGAAAAAGATATTTATTTTTTATGTGAACAGAAAGAGATCTGGTTAGTTTAATTCTCTACACTGCTAATGTATACATCGATTAAGGATTAGATACTAAGCTGGGTCTGATTTGGTTCTCTTCTGTAGTTTCCTGGCATTGCCTTTAAATATCCATTGTGCGTTAGTCTAACACAATTTGAAATTTAAATTAATAAACGTTAAAAAAAACGTTTTCTAAAACAAAATGAATGTAAACAATTTAATGAGAATAAGAAAAACATTATGTAGACATTTCACTGATAAAAATGAACTATAATTGGGAATACATTAAAATAAATTTTATATTTCCAATTAAACTTAATCATATAAATTTTGTGTTAAGGTAACCAAATGTTCTGTGTATCATCATATTTCTTCCATCCCCCAGAGTACTCTCAGGCAGCTCTCTGCATGAAAGTACTTGTGGATGGCCACTAGGTGGCAAACTTTAAACGTTCTCATGAAGAAAAACTACATACTCCACAAGAACTTTTTACCTATTGTGGATTAGCAGTTTGATGCACAAAGACACGTAAGCATGCGCACAGGTACATTATGGAATGTTACAGCTGCAATAACTGGTGCATTTTCACTGTACAGATGATTCCTTAGGTGTCATGTGCAATTGTACTTAGCATACCATTGAAGGTTCATCTCCAGATAAGTGACTAGTTTCTCGACAGGAAGTAACCTGAATAATCATGTACTCTAAACCAAAGACCTTTGTGTGTGAAGCAACGTGAGTAATATACTCTAAACCGGGGACTTATGATGACAGAATCACGATGCTCACTGACTTTACAAGTTTCTATCTAATTAGTACTTTTCAATCAGTACAATTTTGTTTAGATTTGGCAGCATCAAGTCATTGTTATTTGCAACAATTAGAAGAGAAATGAGGGTTGCTGCTGGCATGTAGTAGGTAGAGCTGACAACAATCCTACAACATAAAAGGAGTTGTCTGGTTCAAGAATTTTATAGTGTTGAGGTTGTTATGCTGTATTCAGTTGATATCACTGGGAGCCCTGCTCTTTTCTGAAGGAAACAAAGGAGTGGATTTTGGGAGATGGAAGAGTTAAGAGGAGGAGAAGTAGAGGAGGAAGAAAGGAGGAGAGGAGAAGAGGAGGAGGAGGAAGGAAAGAAGAAAGAAGAGAAGAAGAAGAAGAAGAAGAAGAAGAAGAAGAAGAAGAAGAGAAGAAGAACCTGTAGTAGTAGTTGCCCTATGCTCTTTTAAATAGCTACTCTCCATTATATTTATACCCAAACACAGAACTATATCTGATCAACATTCTCTACCATGGGACTAAGATAGGAAATAACTACCTCACTATGAAAGAAAAAAAGGAAGAGGGGCTGGGGATTAATGTATTGTTTTCTAACTAGAAATTCTGAATCTGCAATCATTATTTCCATCCAGTGTTCATGTATACACTGGGCAGTGTCATTAAATATATAATGTATAAGTACACTGGTAAAATATCTCTTCTGTGTAACCACCCAGACTTCACACAATGGAATTCACCTTCTGCCTGTCATTTTCATTTTCTAGTGACACCTGAAGAGCTAAAAGCTTTTAAACTACTAATACTGTGAAGTAGCCAGTGGGACAGGAATGGAGAGTGTGCAGCAGAATGAGAGAATATAATTTCTTCCCCATAAATGGTCCCAACTTGCTTGGGACCACTGTCATTCACCTATAGGCCTATGAATTCCATCCGTAATGACAGCTCCATTGTAGAAATGTTCTACTCTTGGTGAAATGTATAGATGCTTTTTAAGGAAACTAGCAGCAAGTGACCTAAACAGTGTGACCTAAAATATATATTCTACTCATGTAGTCATGCGTTGCCCAACCTTGCTTACCTATTTCTTCCATTTACATATTGATAAAAACGTATTTGACAGCAAAATTTCCATTGAAAATTAAATTTTAGTAGCTACAATTGGAGATAAAAATTAAATGACATGAAATTTTTCTCATCTAAATACGGGACAATAGTCACAAAAATTTAATCCAGTCATTCAAATTATGAAATACCTTATATTTTAGAGTGAAATGTAAGAAAATATAATTATAAGAAGAAAATAATATAGCTTGTATACAAGTAGAACATGAGTCTGTACAGTGACTCTCTGTAGCATCTATACTTTGGAGAGAAAATCTTCTTAGGAAATAAATTTTCTGTGTAACTACATGAAAGTAAATTTTACTCATTAATAGTATCTTTTTCCTCTATCCAGTTATGTATTTCCACAGCTAACTAAAAGTCATAGAGTTCAGGTGTTTTACCCTGATTACACATTATTATTTACCAATGAATGATAACTTCTGATCTCACCACAAATCATCAACTCTGTTTCTTTAGTCAAATTGATTTTAATTTGACCTTCTAAAGTATAAGTGACTTGAAGTTATGCTATCTCTCTAGTAAACAGTGGGCAATAATTTTCATTCAGTAATTTCCTCTGATTTTAGACAACTGTAAGATCATTTCATGATCATAATTTTTTGTTGAATTTATTGTAATAGTCCCTCAAGGCAGAAAGTATAAATCAGCTCATTTGAGGCACAGTGGGGGTCCAGGGAGCACAGCTGCCAACTTACAGGTCTTCCTTTGGGGCCTCGGTCCCCTCTTGGTCCTTGTGAGCCTGGGGGACCCTAGAACAAAAATTAGAATTATACACATAAACATTTATGAATGATTTTTTTAAGGATTCAATTGATATAAGAACATTGGCACAGAAACATCACATTTTAATTTGGAGTAATGGAATACTAGACAACAAAGTCTGTGCATGTGAATGTTTTATACACAAAAGGGAAGAGTGCTTTAAGAGTAAAGTTGGAAGATCTGTAAAGAATTAGATGACACATAAAGAAAGATGCTTTGTAGCTAAAAAATATTAGGGTAACTAGTAATTGTGAATTTTTAAGCACCCTTTTTACAGACTTCTTCCAATGTAAACCCTTGGCCATTAAGATCTAGGCACAAAAAGAGAGTTCAGGTGTGGAGACTCACAGAAAAGGGTGGACCTAAGTTATCAATTGTCTAGTAAAATATGTGCATGCAAACAAGTGCACAATGCCCCAGGTCAGTCATCACTGGTCTGCTGCTGTCAGTGTTCTGTCGCTACATATATTCACTAGATGACTTAATGTATTATTTTTATTGCATATACATACACACAAATATAATCTACTTATAATGTCTCAAATTATAATTGCCACAGTTTCTGTTCTACTTACAAATATTTATTTCAAAATTATTATTTGTTTCAACAAACAGCATTGTTTCTGTTGTTTTATTTGATTTTGTATTAAGTCGTTTTACAGACTAGCCCTGAAACTCCTTGGCAGTAAGGATCCTCTTGCCTCAGCCTCCTGAAAAGTAGGAACTATGTGTCTTGATGCCAATCCTGCTCAACAACACTGTGTAAAAGCAGAAACCTTACAATGGCCTAAAATGAGTCTGTTAGAGTTATGTTAGTATTTTATTTCAAAAGATCTGACGGGTTTTTGAGATTTAAATGGTGTGTTCATGAGCACACATTATTTGTTAGTTACCTAAAAATGCTATTGATAGTCCAAGTTCAAGATAATTAGTCTTCATGCAAAGCCAGAAATATCTCATGCTAGTATATAACTTCTCAAGTTCTATTGCAATGTATTACTTAAGTAAATAAATTCTCTTAATTAGTCAGCACACAAATATGCTTTCATTTAAGAACAAGGTCAATCTAAAATTAACAATGCAAACATAGCTTGCTTTTCCTTTCACAACAGAAAAACTAATGCTTAAGGAAAAATACAGTTTATCAACTTCAGGATGAAAGTGGCCCTTATGTACTATGCTTGCTTCAAAAGAAGAAGTCTAAATCTGAAGATGGTTTGAAGGCAAATATTTTGGGAGGTCAAGGACTCTTCTGTATCCTTCTTTTTCACATGTATGCCTTGTCAACAAAGATGCTCAGTATGCACAACAAATACTGGAGAAAAATACTTACTGCCGGACCTGGACGACCGCGGATGCCCGTGACCTAAACACCAAACAAGGAAACTTGTAAAGACAAAGATTTACACAGAGACTTGGAAAATTCAGTAGTCCGATGAATACAAACAAAAGCACAGCAGAATTTTTAAAATGTAGATGTTCTTAACCAGTTGCACTCCCCTGCCTTATGAGTTAAAGCATCACCAGTTTAAGCTCTAACACAGGAATGTAGTATTTGCAATGGAGACTGATACACCCACACTGAAGACAAGGGCACTACACCCAAAGTTCACCTTAATGACAACTGTGTGACCTTGAACTGATTATATATTCTCTATATACTAAGCTTCTTCAAGTGATAATATATACAAAGACTCAAATGCAAATGGTGTGTATAAAATAACCCCTAGAATTATATGGCTTAATAAATGTCAAATATTTGGAATCTAAGATATATCAAACATGAAACGGGGAAACTATAGGAAGTGTTTACTTTTCACGAAAATTGAGAAAAATGGAATTTAAAGGTAAAGTAGAAATGTGTATAATACTAAATAATTAACTGTGCTGCCTTTTCCCTTAACAAACTGATGAAAACTGCCATAAAATCTGTGGATTAAAATAATAGCAATTCCATATCATGGTGAACCTTCTGCTTACCTACAAGGATAAATACACCCTAAGGATTTTGAATTAACGTGGAATCTCAATCAGGATCAAGGCATAACACACTTCTAAAATTGTGGGACATTAAGCCAAGAACATTAATATTAACTGACAGTATATATACATATGATACATTAAATATTATAAATTCATGATTTTATATTGTCAGTCATATAACTATAAAATTTAATGTAGAATATTGTATCAAATAATATTGTATTTTATCTTATTCATGTTATACTAAAATATTTCATTATAAAATAACTTTATTTTTGAGAGAAAGCAATAATATACAACTCCTATAGTTATGTTTGTGATATATATATATATATAATATATATATAATATATATATATATATATATAATATATATATATATATATATATAATAACACACAAATACACATATACTTACAACAGGCACTAATCCTGGTTCTCCTTTTTGTCCCTAGGAAAAAAATTTTTAAGGAAAAGATGCCAATTAGAAAATATAAAGTATTTAGAGTAATAACATGTCACATTAGGCTATAGAAAACACTGGGAATTTCTGAGAAATGTTAACCTTGAGAACAAAAAGTTAATGTTCAATAATCAAGGCACTCAGCCATACATTATTTGTAAATGAAATTTCTACTCATCTAAAAGACATAAAACAAATCTAACATATGAAATGAGCAAAGTTTTGGTTTACTTCATTTTTTACTACATCAATAGCAAAGAATTGACTAGAATTAAAAAAGGTCAGGGGGAAAGATATAAATACAGAACATAACTGAAACATCTCCCTAAAGATTCAAATCTCAAAAAGAAACCCAGAGGAGAGTACTTGAGTTTCACACACATCCTAAATGACAGGGTTTTCAGGAATATCAAATACCAATCTTGCCACCTGTTTCTCTTTCATAGAATTCATAGCAAATGTCAACAGTAACTGAAGGTAAATATGCTTGTCTCATCTGAACAAAAGGTGCAGTTGTTCTAGTTGTGTACTCCCCACTCTCTGAGGGGAGAGGTGGAAAAAGTGAACTGCATAGGAAGGGACTGCCAGGCCAGTCTCATGCCTCAGTGAAGGCACAGCAAGTAAAGTAGACATCAGTGGCTTCCGATTTGAATAGTAGAACTACAGAGTCTTGAAGTGTATATTCTGGTCTTGTGATTGTGTCGTCTGATGTATTTCCTCATATACTATTTAGTGTTATCTGCCTCAATATTTGTCTTCCTGTGATTTTGATCTCCTTAATGCCATCATTGTGTCTGCCTATTTTGCTTCCTTGATTATCTTCTTGAACCCATCATTATTAATGAACTAATATGAATTAACACTATAAATGTTGTATTTTTTAAACAACTGGGGAACGGAGTATGACTTCAACAAATATTTTAGAGCAAGGACTCAGGAGAATGTATTTGAATTTACTAAATTTCTTCTCTACATATATTATTATTTCACCATTATAAAGTCAAATTGTGGGGATACAGAATTTTGGAAGCAGGAAAATACTCAGAAGACTTATATCACTCAACACTTGATATATCAGGGTTAACTTTTGTAGGTCATCATTTTATGTACTCGTTTATCTAATCAAAGCTGTACTCGTATCCTAAACATCATATTAAAAAAAAAAAAAAAAGACTAGAGTGAACATCCTTGAATATCAATGATGAGTGGCATCTGTATTGAATTTAAGATATGTTTCAGACATTTTAGAGCACAGTTCTGTGCAGTACAGTCTCAGAATTTTGCTATGAAAAAGGAATCATGCTAAGTAAAACTCACCTTTCTTCCTCTACCTACAAACAAAAAAGATGGCATTAATATGGAGAACAACTATGAAAAACATCCTGCATATATGCTTTCAATAGTATATTTCCTATGGATGTAGATTTCAACACAAACATGTTACCTCCAGTACGCAGAGCTCAAAACTGTCTGGAATCATTCCACAAAAAATGTTCATAATTGGATAGTCTACATGATCATAATTTCTTCACAACATTCATAGAGATTCTAGTATTGGCAAAACTGTAACACCAGCATTTATCATGATTTATTCATGATGCTTCCTGTTATTATAATTTTTAATATGTTGAGTAATTTAGTTCAAATGCAAAATGTATTGTGCTAATGCTGCAATGGACATCTCCTTCATATCCTGTCCTCTGTTCCTTGTTCCTGATCCCTGCCATATTACTGGTTTCATGTATATTATTATAATCTTTTCATAAATAAGCAATAATGGAAGCACCTTATAATTTTTCCATATTCTTTTCTTGTCTGCATATAGTTATAGACATTAAATCATACAAATTGTTACATGAAAATAGTTTTTCTATTTTCAAACCAAAACCCCATTTCATGAATCCAGCACAGTCCATTTAGCACCATTAATTTCCCCACAGTAAGTTCTGGTTCGTTTCTGGTTTTTTCTTATTACTAAAGACAGCTTATTACCCTGCTGATGAGCCTAGCTTGGCCCTGCCTGGTGTGGACAGAGTAACACAGTTCCTGCCCCTGGAACAGGGCCCTGGTGAGAGCCTCCAGGAGATGCGGAGCCCACTATGGCCCTGGTGGGGACAAAGTGATATGGTGCACTGTTTCTACCCCTGGGATAGGGCCCTGGTGTGAGCTTCCACCAGTGTTGATGGTTGCTGTGAGCATAAGCCTTGTTTGTGTAATGACGTACACATTTCCATATTCCTCTGAGGAATTCCTCTCTGTTAATGTTAATGACTCTATGAGAATTAGGAACTGCACGAGTCCAGGGGTCGAGGGTATGGCTATGTCTCCACTGGGACCTTCAGGACAGCACTTAAGGCTATCCGAAAGAGCTCTAGATACATGAGTTCGATACATAATTTCTCAACTATGCAAAATATAAGGATGTAATATGAATCATGAGGGGCTTCATGAATCTAAAGGCATAAAGAGAGCTACATTAATGAGCCAGCTTGTCAGAAAGATACAAAGGCAGGCAGATTCCTGAGTTCAAGGTCAGTTTGGGACAGAGCGAGGTTAAAACCAGGTGTGATAGAAGTGGTAATTTGGGGCAAGATCTCCACCCAACTAGTTTATCCTCTGTGCTTAACAAAGGCATATAGATCTCTAAATTCTTTTGTGCAGTGTTAAGAAAAAAAAAAAAAAATGTGTGCTTGCTGCCTCTTAAGAATCAAAGTGCTGGGGTCACAGGAGGCTGACTCATAAGATAATCAAAGGGAACCTGGGACAAATAACTGAATTGATATGTAAATAGAAACTGGGCTTTGGTCTGCATTAGATGAGCTAGCAGACAGCCATAGCAGTTCTTTAGAATTTTCTGTAGTGAGAGCAGAGCTGTCTGCAGATCTCTGAAGAGCAAATCAGCTCTTCAAGAATTTTTTCTTAACAGGATTTCTGTCTTGATTGTAAGATCAGCAACTTTTCTGACTTTGGTCAGATAGCATTTAGAATTTTCTCAAATCTCCTAAATTGTGCCAATTGATAGAGACAAAATTTAAATTTGACATATTAGCAATATACACTTCCTGAGGCTGGACACATTATACCACTGCAGTCAGCTGTTTTATTTGTTGACTTGGTTTTGGTTTTGGAACCTACAGTGTTTATTGCCTTAAGCAAACTTGTCTAGAGTGGCTACCTACTATATGTTATCAGTCATAAAAAACGCACAGAAGCCTAAATTATAATTTCCAAATTTCTGCTCAGTTTGCCCAATTAACAAAATTATTTGCCTAAGCATTGTCAGTGCTAAGATGTTTCTTTAATGGCTTGTTCTGCTCCGTTACATTAGTGTGTTCTTTGGGGACTTTTCAAGAACACATATATCTTCTGCATGTACTGTGTCTTTTAATGTGTTTAATTCTTCTTGATTTTTATTTACTATTTGTTTCTTCCAATGGACGTCGTCTATAGCTCTTCTGTAAGTGGAACACTATCGACTCATTGTTCACCTTCCTATGTCAGAAACCTGCCTTTCCTCCTATTCATTGCTCATTGTTCCTGCTGAAAAGCCTTCTTTCTTAGACATACCTATGACTTTACTAGACATACCTATGACTTTACTAGGTTTTTTGAGCTGAAGGTGCAGCTTGGTACTTCGTAACACTAAGTGTATGTAGAAAACACTCGGCACTTAAAAAATTCAAGGCTATCCTTGGCTAAATTTGTTAAAGGCCAGTTTGGTATACATGAGAACTTGTCTCAAAAGAAAGAAAGAAAGAAAGAAAGAAAGAAAGGAAGGAAGGAAGGAAGGAAGGAAGGAAGGAAGAAGGAAGAAAATTAAAAGGTTGTATAATTATTAAATAGTCTATTAGTTCAGTTTGGTATGGGTAAGTTTTATTTGGTTCCTGCTAGCTTTCAGCTCAGTGTGTAGCTCAGGCTGACTTTGAACTTGTAATCCACTTATTTCACTTGCCAAGTCCTGGAGTTAAATACATGTCCCACTCTATTAAACCCAAGAAATTTCACCTAATTTGTGGCCACACATCTGCCAATGTGTACTTTGTCTCATGAATTTAATGGAATTCAACTACCCTTCTCTGTTTATTTCTTTTATAAATCTATTGCCAACAATTGTGTGTACTCCCCTTGAATGAGCTGTGCTCCCATACCCTGACTACCGACAGGAAGTTGTAGATTTTGCTTTCTGACACTTGCTGATTATTCTCACTTGCTATTTGTTTATCCCCACAGGATAAATTGTACTTATTCCTGGGATTCTATAACATTATTGCTTCTAGTAGCCTTTGTATGTTATTTTTACCATACTATGACCCAATTTTATCACATACTACAAATTTAAGTTTAAATAATTATTTTAGATGTAGTTTCTGATAAATAATCCCAAGATGAAAAGACAAAAGTTGGTATCTAATATTTCTATGTGTGTACTGTTGAATATTTTATTTTATTTATTGCTATTTTCAATGGAATTTAAAAAAAAATGAAGCTTTGATAATTTCTTGACAATTATTAGTACAAGGACTGAAGCAAACAACCTAAATGTTTAATGTTGATCTTACCTAACTCATTAAAAAATATAAATGATAATGTATGCCTGTATCTTTGATGCATAATCCAAAATATAATGCCAATTAAACACAGGTATTTTTCTTGAAAAACTAGTTTTAAAACCAGTAACTTGTACCATTCTTTCTTCCAATGAAATTGATTCCTATTTCCTTCTATTATGGTCCCATTCACACACACCCTAGATTGTTAGAGACAATTAAGAGAAATGATAGAGACAGTAAATTATTCTAGAATAATCATTGCATTCTCTAAGTGAACCTTAGTACCAAGACAATAAGTAGGTTTTCTGTGTTCTTGGACATTAAGCAATAAAAGAAAGTCAACTAAATATCAGGAGAGGACCTTTCATAAACACAAATACAGCCAGCTATATAAGGCATAAATCTAATCTCTTAATTAAACAAGCAAACTAAGATCTTCTGACAATTAAGAAGGCAAAAAATTACTGTCATACTATGTTAATGGCCTAAGTAGAGAAAAAAGGTTCCTCTACTTACTGATAAGCTCATCCAAATTTAAAATTATGTATATACACACTTTTCAAAATGATGTCAAAATATTAATCTCTGAGTGTCACTGATTAGTTGCTATATATTCATTTGAGTTGTTAACTCTAAAAAGTATAATCACTGACAAATAATGTAGTTGATATAGTCTCACGAATCAGTTTGGCACACTTACCAAAACAGTATCTCCACCTCCATGTCTGTGGGCCATGGACAGCACTCTCCACAGGTGTTAAAGATTGGCACAGTTGAGCACATCTTGGCACTCTATCTTGTCACAAAGAATGGCATACATGTCACAGACACAGATCTGACATGGAGAGGTTTCCAATGTCTCTATTTAAATACATCTAGGCATTTGATGGGCTATTTCTTACATCAATTTTTGAAATAAAAAAAAGGTTGATAATCTGAAATTTTACAATTTGGGAAATGTTAGATAATAAGAACTTTTTGGTTTAAAAAAGTTTAAAAGTACGCCAGAGCTAAGGACCTGGCTCAGTTGGCAAATTTTATTGAACAAGTATACTGAGAATAGGAGCTGTGGACATAGTAAATGGCTAAGCAAGTGGTACATATAACTTGTAGAAGTAGCAGTCAGGTCGACTGTCTTAGTTGAGTAGTATTTCTTCCCAATAAAAGTAGAAAAAATTGTGTAGAACCCAAAATCAAAATTATGTCCAGTATCCCATGGAGGTAGATCTGTGTAGACTAGGTATGCTCCACGGTTGGTGATTCAGTCTCTGAGAGCTCCAAGGGTTCAGGTTCGTTTACTCTGTTGATCTTCCTGTGCAGTTCCTATCTCCTTAGGGCCCACAATCCTTCCACCTATTCTTCTTTAAGAGTCCTCAAGCTCCATCCACTGTTTGGCTCTGGATGTCTGTATCTGTCTGAGTCAGCTGCTGGTTAGAGCCTCTCAGAGGACAGCTTGCCGGTTTGTTCTCAGGCTGGAGGTTTAGCTCCTGGGAGCTCTGGTTGAATCTTTTGATACTCGTTCTAAAAAGGACAAAAACACCCTCACTTTGGTCTTCCTCCTTCTTCTTGAGTTTCATGAGGTTTATGCGTTGCATCTTAGGTATTGTGTGTTTTGGGGGCTAATATCCGCTTATCAGTGAGTGCATACCATGTGTGTTCTTTTGTGATTGGGTCATCTCACTCAGGATGATATTTTCTAGCTCCATCCATTTGTCTAAGAATTTCATGAGCTCATTATTTTTAATGGCTGAGTAGTACTCCATTGTGTAAATGTACCACATTTTCTGTATCCATTCTTCTGTTGAAGGACATCTGGGTTCTTTCCAGCTTCTGGCTATTATGAATAAGGCCGCTATAAACATAGTGGAGCATGTGGCCCTGTTGCATGTTGAAATATCTTCTGGGTATATACCCAGGAGGGGTATAGCTGGGTCCTCAGGTAACACCATGTTCAATTTCCTGAGGTATCGCCAGACTGCTTTCCATAGTGGTTGTACCAGCTTGCAATCCCACCAACAATGGAGGAGTGTTCCTCTTTCTCCACATCCTCGCCAACATCTGCTGTCACCTGTGTTTTGGATCTTAGCCAATCTGACTTGTGTGAGGTGGAATCTCAGTGTTGTTTTCATTTGCATTTCCCTGATGACTAGGGATGCTGAGCACTTCTTTAGATGTTTCTCATTCATTCGAGTTTCCTCAGTTGAGAGTTCTTTGTTCAACTCTCTACCCCATTTTTTAATAGGGTTATTTGATGGTCTGGAATCTAGTTTCTTCAGTTCTTTGTATACCTTGGATATTAGCCCTCTATCAGATGTAAGGTTGGTGAAGATCTTTTCCCAGTCTGTTGGTTCCCGCTTTTCTCCTGTTGACCGTATCCTTTGCTTTACAGAAGCTTTGCAGTTTTATGAGATCCCATTTGTCAATTCTTGATCTTAGAGCATACGCCATTGGTGTTCTGTTCAGGAACTTTTCCCCTGTGCCCATATGATCAAGGCTTTTCCCTATTTTCTCTTCTATTAGTTTCAGTGTAGCTGGTTTTATGTGGAGGTCCTTGATCCACTTGGAATTGAGCTTTGTACAAGGAGATAAGTATGGATCAATAAATTCAACACCCCTTCATGATAAAAGTCTTGGAAAGATCAGGAATTCAAGGCCCATACCTAAACATAGTAAAAGCAATATACAGCAAGCCAGTAGCTAACATCAAACTAAATGGAGAGAAACTTGAAGCAATCCCATTAAAATCAGGGACTAGACAAGGCTGCCCACTCTCCCCCTACCTGTTCAATATAGTTCTGGAAGTCCTAGCCAGAGCAATTAGGCAACAGAAGGAGATCAAAGGGATACAAATTGGAAAGGAAGAAGTCAAAGTTTCACTATTTGCAGATGACATGTTAGTATACTTAAGTGACCCCAAAACTTCCACCAGAGAGCTCCTAAAACCTGATAAACAACTTTAGCAAAGTGGCTGGGTATAAAAATTAACTCAAACAAATCAGTAGCATTCCTCTACACAAAGGATAAACTGGCTGAGAAAGAAATTATGGAAACGACACCATTCACAATAGTCACAAATAGTATAAAATATCTTGGGGTGAATCTAACCAAGCAAGTAAAAGACCTGTATGACAAGAACTTCAACACCCTGAAGAAAGAAATCGAAGGAGATCTCAGAAGATGGAAAGATCTCCCATGCTCATGGATTGGAAGGATTAATTGTAGCATTTGTCTTTAACAAACACCCAGAAGGAGTCAAGGAGGAGGAGAGGGAATAAGAGAGGAGAAGAAGAAAAGAGAAATGGCTAATCTCATTAAGAGAGATGAAAGACAGATGAACTTATTACATAAATATATACATAAAATAGTGAATAGTTACTCATAAATTAATGAATGAAATACACATTGCCCTAATAAAGCAAGAAGCAAAAAGAAAAGAAAAAAGTATGCTTTATAGTGAAAGAATGCTTCTCACAAGGTTTTATTTTTGATATTATGAGTGACTGAACATAATAAGGTCTGATAAAGAGCAATAGGATTAAGGATTTCCAAACACAATATATAAACTCAGTACATGTAAACCCTACATGACTAAACTCACTAGAGAATTTATACAAGTAAATCCCATGCAAAGAGTTCAAGCAGACTCATGTACTGGGAGAAATTTGGGTGTCTGAGAATTGTTTTAAACATGAAGTGAAAATGAAATAACCATTTTCTGTTTCTTGGATTAGGTTTCCATTATCTACACCAAACAAATATGTAGGATAACATATCTATATAGTTTCTCTTAAACTGTAAAAGAAACACAAAACTCATAAAGATAATAAGGGGATTATCTTTACATTGAAATTAATTAAGGGCAGTTATAGCAAAAAAAATAGTGTTATTTAACTTTACTAATTAACTTTCTATATTTAGAAAGTCATTTTAATACTTATAAATATATATGCAGTGGACATATGAGGTAATAAGATCTGTAATTAACATGAAAAGTACCTGTATTAAGTTTAGCTTCAATTTTATATAGAAGCCAACATATGTATATTAAAACACAAAGTGGGTCATTGCACAGTGCTAAATATGAAGGGTCTTCTCGGCTTCTTAGTGCCAATCCAACACTTCATGACCTTTGTCAACAAGGAGACAGTAAGTTCCTTTGCTTAGACCCTCTGTAACTTCCCATGACAACACCACAGAGAAAAATGGCATCTCAACCCTATTAAGACTTAGTCCTCACCTGAACATTCAAAATACCTCCACAGAAAGAAGAAAGGCAATTGAACAAAGAAGGGAGGGTGGAGTATTCAACCAACAAAATTCTCTAGATGCTGAAGCCCCAGGATAGAAACAGAAATAACAAGACTGTAACCAGGTCCCATCAATAAACAAGTCATCTTTCAAATGCTGAGAACAAGAGACTGTGCAAGGATACCTACATCAAAGTTCTGCCCTCTAGGCTCAGTTACCATTGCAGAGGAGGAGACAGTAAGATGTAAGAGTCTGTCCAGGCCAGTTAGAACTGAAAATGGACCCCCAGACAGAGTTATTAGTTTAACAGGCTGGCAAGCCAAGGACTGGTAAGATTCTGCACAGAGCCTTACCAACCTAAGACAGAAGTGCATTGCTTTTGATAAAGCATATTCCACATCAGGTAAGGAAGGCACTCTTGTCAGAACCACCTAAAACAGGCTCAGTCTGGTTTATGATATAAAAAGTGGGAGATGTGGAGAGCTTTGGGAGCTGCTTGCATGAAATCTGACATTGGCCAAGGACAACCAAATGGGCTTCAGGCAGGAATCTGAAATTAGGCTAGAACAAAGAAGTAATTTCAGACAGGAATATAAATCTTAGACTAGAACAAAGAAGTAATTTCAGGCAGAAATATAAATCTTAGGCTAGAACAAAGAAGTAATTTCAGGCAGAAATACAAATCTTAGCCTAGAACAAAGAACTAGGCTTCAGGCATGAAAATTAGAAGTAGACTCATATATTTTGGTCTTCCTGATAAGCCCTTAGAAATAGTGATCACAGAAGTGATCACAAAAATTTGTTATTGCCTTAAGTATTCTTTGACTATTTGTGTTTATTGTCTTTCTTTTCCTTGACTATTTGCATCTATTGTATTGCTAGTTTCTTAGAATTGATCTTGATACTTGCATGTAATTAAAATGGTATAAAAGCAAAAAGGAGGAGGAGGGATGGGATGGGGATGGGGGGAATAACATCTGAAATGTAAATAAATAAAATATCTAATTAAAAAAAAGAACTAGACAGTAAGACCGTGTATTAATATTTCAAAAGAAGAAGGAAGGAAGGAAGGAAGGAAGGAAGGAAGGAAGGAAGGAAGGAAGGGAAGGAAGGGAGGGAGGGAGGAGAAAGGAAAGAAGGAAGGAACAGAGAGAGAAAAGGAAGGAAGGCTTGTAAGATGCAGAACAGTGGCTGTCTGCATCAAACAGTATGTCCCAGACATATCACAGTTACACATAAGAGCTCACATCAGCTGGAACTGACTGCACAAGATCAAACTAATCAAAATCTCAGTATGAACTGGGGCAGGGTTTATGAGGCCCCACCCATAGTTGAGGATTTATTGGCAACTGATGCTTCTGGGAGAGTCTGGTTATATTCATGGATGTCCCATGAACAGCTACCCCAACTTCAGTAATGTTCCTACATCCATGTGCATTCAGGTAGGACTACATGAACTTTGGGTTTAAAGAAGAAGAGCACATAATATCGGGAAGACTAAGTAACAGAGATAACAGAGAAATTGGAGAGGAGAAAATGGGAGCGGGACACATTAAGTTGCATTATGTACATTCTGAAATTTTCAAACAATAAGATGTGTTGTATTTGAGTTAAAAATAATTTTATGCATTCTACTTTCAAAATTAACATGTCTAAAATATGATCTATATAAACATGGACTATATACATAATCAACTGAACAATTGCATTAACTACATAAATTAAAAATAATTGCTGAGCCAGCAAGATGTAGTAGTAGGTATAACTTCACCTCAGTAAATATAACTTCAAATATTGTATATCATTATATATAACAATTCATAGATATAAACATATGATATTCCATAGTAATATATTTTTAAAAACAGAACACATATGCATTCATTATTTGATCAATCAGTACATCTTTAGCCAAGCCTGATGAACTGTGTTCAACCCCAGGGAATCCACAGAGGGAAAGAAAGCAGGCCCTAAATTTGTCTTCTGAATTCCTTATTCAAGTTCTATATGCCCATCTCCTCCAAACAGACAAGAGCAGGCACAAATAGTAAATGAATAAATGTAATTTTAAAATAAAATACTTTGTTCATTAAGCTTTATGGTTAAGGAAACAGTATCTGTTTACTTGTTTTAAACTCATTGCTTAAAAATGAAATTCTCCATAAAGCCAAATAGCTATTTCTCTCACAATTTGGGTGATCAAGGTTGGGGATCAATAATATTCAGACATAATACTAGTAATAGTACTAATGTACATTAGTGGGGATGGGTATTAGCAGGTATGTGCTTATTGACAATATGATGCATAGTGTCTGTTTTTAAATGTGTCACTAGGAACATCACATTTTATACCTATAGTTGTTGTATATAGTGCTATATACAATATTTGAAGTTATATGTATGATACAATAAAAATAAATTTATATAATATATAATGTTATTAAATATAATTAATATAGAGTACACTATGCTGTATAATTTTAATTTTTTAAAATTTGCATGCTATCAACTACCAATTTAAACTTACACATTATAATGAAGTATTGTTAGATAAGTATATTATTAGATGTGTATAATATATGCAATATAAATCAAATGGTGTATAAATTTTTAACTAGATATTACTGAAATGTGTAAGAATCTCTTCAACAAATGGCTTAATCCTATTTCTGAAGTTACTTCCAAAAGGCTTTCAGAACCAGCTCACTAATATATTTGTGCTGTTTGAAGTACTTTTGTCTTCATTAATAAGGTATTTCTATTCTATTCCTAACCTAAAAGGCATGTCTTGTTCTACATCATCTCTTAATGATTGCTGGGATTTTCAATTAATCTGTACTGTTTTCTCTGGATACCAAATAAACTTGTTCTTGGACCTTAAGAAAAAAAGGAGTAGAGTATTGGAAAAAAAGACTCACTCTTTCAGTCCCATGTTAACACAAATAAGAGTAATTTAAGACTATGTGACCTAAACTCAAGGAGCAGAGAAGAGGGTCACTGTATTGCTTGTTCTTTAAATGGCAACACTAAAAGCTGGTTTTACACCCAGATTCATTACTGGTATTTTTCTCCTGAGAATTTATAATTAAATTTAGATGATACAGATGTGTACTTGGAATGCTTTTAAATGGCAAGGAGATGAAAAAACCACATTCACGACCAAACATGCCTTCTTCTCGCCCACACAAGAATTTGTTGCCATCACAGAAGGCTCAGTGAAGGCTTGCTGTTAATGTGTGAATGAAAGAAGTATACCAAGCGAGGAAGGCTACAAAACAGCACCTTGTACTCTGTCTTCTGTGTTCTTATGTGGCAGCTGTACCTAGTATAGCTACTGTCCCTTCTATTTGTACATGGCATTTATTTAAATGAAAAGCAGAAGAGGAAACAAAATGGTGATCAGTTTGTTGAACAGAGTTACAAAAATGTCATCACCTTATTATTGTGTCAATGCAAAAAAAAGAGTATGAATTTTCAAATGATACCTTGAGAAATCCAATAGTGCCCTCAAATCTGCTAGTCAATCCAACATCTAGAGTCTAAATTTAAGTCCTATAAAACACACGCTGACACACACACTCAACATCCTAGAAATCTGTAATTTTGTACTACTTTCACTTGTTGCTACTTATAATTTATTGAGGTCCCTAAAATCTAGAAGAGGTTGAGATCTGGCAGCATTTTTATTCTTTTCTAATTTCTGTCATATAATTTTCCAGATTTTAACTTTCAAGGTACAGAATTATTCCTTCTTCTAAATACCCCAGCAGATTGACTTCATTATGAAGTTACCAGAATAATCCTGGCATGGATGTCTAGAAGGAGAGATGTATTTGACTGTGGGAACATGAAAGGATAGCTTGGTTCTTGGTTGGGCACAGGTCTCGAACCCTGGACCCTGAGGGACAATGGCAGGTGTTTGGCCATACCCCCAGAACCCAGGGTCCTGACATGTGGTCTAAGACCTCCATTTGATCTGCCCCGTTCAGTCACATAGGGCAACGCCCCTACCAGCTCCTCCACAGGTAAAGGGCGTGACTACAGGCCTCAGGCCCTAGAGATTTCCATACTAATGAAATACCTAAAGGCCAGAGGGCATAGCCAATTATGTATCCCTTTCCTAGACCCTCCTCCCTCCCTATTTAAGTCAGGTCCACCCTGACCTAAGTGGGGGGTACATCCAGATTCAACTACCATCCGTCATGAAAAATAAACTCTTTCAGAACTATGGACTCCCTCGTGTCTTTTGGGGCCCTCCGTGGGGAACCATGGAGAAGGTCTCAACTACAGAGCCTTGTCTAATCTCCCCTAGAAGACTTCTCTGCATTCCAGCCACAGGGACCACTGATTCAACCAAGCTAGCCAACCCTGCCAAGCAAGTGCTGGTAACTTAGTCTCTCCTGCGGGGTGCTGCTGGGGGCCTCTTCTCTCCCCACTCCCCGCATTTCTGTTCTGCTGCAGCCCCCCTGCGGCATCTGGGAACCCCAGAATGGAGGCCACCTGCCTCCAGGTCCACTCAAAAGACCCTGCCCCTTCCCCCCCCACCCCACGCGGACTTCAGACTGAGTTCTCTCCCCTCCCAGGAGTGCCCTGGCAGCTTCTCACAGCCCAGCGCCGGCCCAGTGCCTTGTGGAGTAAACTCAGTCAAGGATCGCGGGCTTCTGCTTCTCTCCAGAGGTGCACCTCCCTGAGCCGCCCCAGGCGGAAGACACAAGAGATCCACAACTCTGCCCAACAGGAACCCACGCCTGCGCCCACTCACAAGCTAATTATTCCCGAATGTGGTGGAGAATGTGGACATAGCCAGCTCTAAGATTATCCCCACTGGTGCCCACAACGAACCTGTCCATGGAACTCAAAGATAGTGAGTAAATCCAGCCTAGTTCACAAGACTAAGCAGGTCTCTCTCTGTCCCACATTTGACCATATTTTACTTGAAATCAACACAATTGCCCTATACTTTAATTTTTTTCACAAACCTGTTTTCATATAAATCTAGGTGATTTAAAACTTAATTGTCTAAATACAATTCTTAATCACTAGATGGCAGAGCAAACCCACCTTCTTATAACAATAAATAATCAGAAACTAAGTTTTTTAAAGTGCTGCTTGCCAACAATGAGCCACACCCCACATTTCCATTTCTTCGGACATAGTATGGATGCAAAACAAATGCCTGCATAAGTAACCTCAAGTTTAAAACCAGCTGGTACTATGTCATGATACTTATCTCAAAAAGAAGAAAAAAATTGGGGTACGGGAGAAGGGAACAGGACGGAGAGATATTATCAGGTTATAACCACTTGCTACTCTTTAAGTGGACTTGAGTTCAGTTGCCAACCCACAAAGCTCACATTCCCTCTGACTACAGCTTCAGGGAATCCAATAATAGCTTCTGGCCTCCTAGGATATCTCCACACATGGTACACACACACAGAGAGAGAGAGAGAAGAGGAGAGAGAGAGAGAGAGAAGAGAGAGAGAGAGAGAGAGAGAAGAAGAAGAAGGAGGAGGAGGAGAGGAGGAGGAGGAGGAGGAGGAGGAGGAGGAGGGAGGGAGGGAGGAGGGAGGGAGGGAGGGAGGGAAAGACATAGAGGAAGAGAGAGACAGAGAGAAAGAGAGACACAGAGACAGGGAGACAGAGGCAGGGGATAAAATAAATCTTTAGAAATAAAAGATATGTCCATATTGAAACCTTTGTAACCCAGAGAGACAGACATTCCTAACCATATAACTAATGTTCTTCTTCACTGAACCTAAAGACAATAATTTTAAATCCATGTTTGTGCTAATATTATGCCATACAACTAAAAATTGCAAATAATCTAAGAGCCTTTAACTACAGTTCCCTCTGTTCTTCTCTTTAGAAATTATTCAATATCCTTATGCTATAATAATTTCTCTTCTCTTGTTCAGTCAACTGTTTGTTAATTATCCTATTACTCTAAGTGCCCTTATAATGAGGAACAGTTACCCAGACTGGGTCAGAAAATAGAAGTGAGCACACAGTGATCATTCCAAAACCTTCCCTGCAAGATTTCCTTGATTTGACAACGTTCACCTCTTTCTTGAGATATAAGACAAAGTGTGGAGAACAGACTAAAGGAAAGGTCATCCAGAGACTGCCCCACCTGGGGATCCATCCCATATACAGTCACCAAATCCAGACACTATTGTGGATGCCAAGAGTTTGCTGACAGGAGCCTGATATAGCTATCTCCTGAGAGGCTTTGCCAGAGCCTGACAAATACAGAGGCAGATGCTCAAAGCCAACCATTGGACTGAGCATTGCGTCCCCAATGAAGGAGTTAGGGGGAGGACTCAAGAAGCTGAAGGGGTTTGCAACCTGATAGGAAGAACAACAATATCAACCAACCAGACTTCCCCCGCCCCCAGAGCTCCCAGAGACAAAACCACCAACCAAAGAGGAATGGAGGAACCCATGGCTCCAGCCTCATATGTAGCAGAGGACGGCATTGTTGGGCATCAAAGAGAGGAGAGGCTCTTGGTCCTGTGAAGCCTCAATGCCCCAGTGTAGGGAATGCTAGGCCAGGGAGCCAGGAGTGGATGAGTGGGTGGGTGGGTAAGGGAACACTCTCATAGAAGTATGGGTGGGGTATGGAATGGGGCTTTAGGGAACGAGGAAGGGGATAACATTTGAAATGTAAATAAAGAAAATATCCAATAAAAAAAGAAAATTCTTTATAAACACACACCACACACACACACACACACACAAAACCAGACATCAAGTAAGCTAGGAGTGGAAGGAATATAAAACTTTAAATTGTGTTAGTTATCTTAAAAGGAAATGGCATAAATAACTTGCCCTCCTCAGGGTCTTAGTTGGTAATGGAACATAATTCAAGCCTTCAACTTAGAGCATCAGGACACATGGCAGGAGAAGAGTGGAAATCCAGTACTGCATGTCAAATTGGGAGCCCTTGGGTGTAGTATGCAAAGTGAATAAGTCAAGATTCCCTGAGTGGGCTCAATCTTTTCTTAAATGTTTTAATTGTTTACTACTTTTGACAACAAAATATTTTCAAATTTTAAAACAGACAATTTACTCATGTAAGAAACAACAAAATAATATATTGGATGTCTGTTGATAATGCTATTCACTCAACAACAATCTATCATCTATAATTATGCTAAATGCTAGAAAGAAAAGTTAAGCAATGTGTTCTTTCCTGCCTTTATAGTCTAAAGTAGGAACCTATGTTCATAGGACACCATTCTTTAAACATAAAACTGGGGCAAACGTGGATGTTAGGATGCTTAGGAAGAACCTAGGCTGGAGGGCAGAGACATCAAAAACTGCAGTGATCTAATTCTGTAATGCCTTATTTTCTTTCTTTGCTGTACTGAAGGTCATACTTTTTTTGAGAAAGAAACTCAAAATCCAAAGTAATTCCTTCCAAAAACCCATTTCCAAGCTGTGTAATAAGTAGTGTTACTCCTGGCTCATGCTAACAATTGGCAACAGACTCATCTTGTTTGCCAATTGCTTGGATACATCTGAAGAAACATGGTAGTTTCCCAAATCCTTTGATTTCTTTACCGTCTTTCCTCTTTTTCCTTTCCTAAGGGTGAAACAATGGCACACTTGTTCCTGAATCAGTCTGGATCCACAATAGGTGCCTTGGGAGAAGACTGTAGTTCAGTACTCTGCAGAACTATCCAGAAGCCAGGACAGAGGTGCACGGTAAAACAGGGAGGGAAATCCTGCTGCCAATGACTACTTTGGCAACAGTAGGATACTCCATAAATGTGTTTCTCCAAGTCCATTGCCATTTTTCAAATTTAGATTCAGAATGCTGGATTATATCCCTATGACATTTTCCATTTCAAAAAAGATGTCTACTTTGTATAAAAGCTAAATTTCCTACACAGGTGCTAATTTAGAATTTAGTAAACAGTGAACATTTAGAGGTGTACCAAACATTTGTACTAGGATCGAATTTTTAGTTTATTCCTAAAAATACACTTACACCCATTTTCATAGATTACTTGATTTTTTTAACCATAAGTTTGACTGTATCCATGCAAGAAGATATGAGTTATGCATACTACTCCAGAGAAGTTTTTAGGTAAGGAAAAAGAGGGAAAGCTCATAAAATCATATTTTATAAGAACATTTTTGCTAAGAATTTTTAAAATTAAGTATCTTCCTGCCAGTTTCTCCTTAAATGATTTCAAGTAGTCATGTTTTTTTTTTTTTTATAAAATACTAATCTATCACCTCCTCTATAAGACCTGAGTGTTAAAATATGTGGAGAGGCAGAAAATAATTAACAGTTAGATGATGGGGTTGCAAAAAGCCATCTTTTGGATTCAATATAACCATTTCATCCATTAATTCTCAGCTATAGCTATCTGCACTGAACACATACTAAACACTGCCATCAATCAAGGAAGCAGGGGTGGGGTGAAGCAGCTCCCTAGGCTCCTCCTCTTTACTACTGAAATAATGACCTTTGATAGAGTCTGAGAAAGGAGGAATCAATGTCTTTAGTTCTGCACCTACTGCTGAGCCCACCAAGCTCCAACGGATAGATACAAAAGCATGGTCACAGACAGCCTTACATGATCTTACTGGGTCATGAAACAAAGCAAATATATCTAACTGTGAGAACATTTATGTAGAGGGGAGAGCATGGATAGATGTGGGGTGCTGAGAGTGGTCAGCATTCATGGCGTACATGTTCAAAATTATCTAAGAGCAAATTTAGTTAATTTTTAAAAGTAAGAATGGATTCAAGCAATTCCACATGGTGCAAAGAGTAAGGTTTCCTAGAAGTGGGGAGGGAATTCCATGAAAGCGGCATTGAGAGGAGGAAAAATACCATATGGGTCGGACCAGAAGAGGTCATTTCAATTACATAAAAGATGTGTTGGGGATTTTTGGTAAAAATAATAACTTTCTCAAGCCCCCTGAATACCCAGTGAGTTGTAGAGCTAATGTTTGGCTGTCTATGTCCTTGTCATCCTTGCACTCTTTTAGAAAACCAGACTTCTACTTTAGAAAGAAGACAACTTACATGAAGAAAACTTTGAAATTTAAAATCTAATGTGGTATTTGATTAACTGAATGCAGTAAAATGGACAATAGACTGTATGAAGGAGAGAAGCCCAAGAGCATGCATTAACTTGAAAGAAAACAAAGTAAAGTAGGTTAACGTTAGACATTTTGAAAGGAGAGGTTAAAACAATCAGTATTTGAAGCTGAGATTGGTATTATAGGGAAGAAAGTGACGCTACGCTTTCTCCTCACTTCTCAACCCTTAGTGGCCAGGATTCCGTCTCCAGACACATGATCCATGCAGCCACCAGATGTTCCCATCCTATTATCCAGTGAAATTTCCCTCAGCTTTCCTGAGATGCTATAGGATATTGATGAAAAAAACTAAGTCCAAATCTTGAATAAGCCTTTAGATTTGCATGAGTATGGTTAACAAATGGCTGCATTCCAATTACTTTCTGTTTAGATTAGTTTATCAGGCAAAGGAAATTAATTTCCCCCAGAATACCCAGTTTTTACTATGCCAAAATGACTTGGTTATAACAAGCAATAACATTGCACTCTGTTTTCTTTAAACTAACCAGATAACATTTTTCTTTTGTTTATTCAAATTAGAGGAAATATTCAATATTGAAAAGCAGAACTAAAATAAGCTATCAACTAGCTACTTTTTAAATTATGTAATATTTAGGTCTTTATTTCCTCTTCCTTAAGTCTGAACTAGTCTTAAAATTCCCCTGCTATGATGGGTTCAAGGTTTTCTAAAGGCTTTGCAAAGGAATTAGAAAACAAGCATCCTCCAACAACACAGCCCAAGTACAATTGTCTCCTTCCTTCTGCTTGTTAAGTTGGGTGCAATAGGTTAGCTGGATTTCAGGATTGGAAAGAAAGTAAAATATAGGAAAAATATGATTATGGGTGTTCCTTTATAGAATGACAACATGACCTCTATAAAATCTAAAAGTGATTATTTGAATATTTAAATAATAGTAAGTGACTGGGTAAATTATGGAAGTTCTGGTGGCATTAATGAAATAGCAATGGCTGGTTCCTTCCGTCTGGGCCTAAGCACTGAGCAGATCCCAGGCAGCAACTCTGCACCCAATCTCACAAAACCCAGAGGAAGCAAGCCTCCCAGGAGCAATAACCTGGACAGTATCTTAGGTAAAGAGACAACAACACCCACCCCAAACAGGGAGTAACTGGGACCCACTGGGACCCAGGAATTAATTCCTAGCCTAGAGCACTGGTTTCTTCCTGACTGCGCCCAAGGACTGAGCAGATCATGGGCCCCAGCTCTAACCCCAGTAGTAACACCCACCTCACACAGTTCTGAAACAACCAAGATAATAGGAAAGACAGGCTCCGAAAGAGACAGGGCAGGTAGCACTAAGGTGATCCAGATGGCAAAAGGCAAGCACAAGAACATAAGCATCAGCAACCCAGGGTACTTGGCATCATTAGAACATAGTTCTCCCACACTAGAAACTCCTGAATTCCCCATATCACCAGGAAAGCAAGATTCAGATTTAAAATCACTTCTAATGATGATGATAGAGGACTTTAAGAAGGACATAAATAACACTCTCAAAGAATTTGAGAACACAGGTAAACAGGTAGAAGCCCTTAAAGAGGAAACACAAAACAATCTTAGAGAATTATAGGAGAACACAACCAAACAGGTGAAGGAATTGAACAAATCCATCCAGGACATACAAATGGAAGTAGAAACAATAAAGAAATCACAAAAGGAGACTACCCTGGAGATAGAAAACCTAGGAAAAAAATCAGGAGTCATAGATGCAAGCATCACCAACAGAATACAAGAGATAGAAGAGAAAATCTCAAGTGCAGAAGATAACAATAGAAAATTTTGACACAGCTGTCAAAGAAAACGCAAAATGCAAAAAGTTCTTAACACAAAACATCCAGGAAATCCAGGAAACAATGAGAAGACCAAACCTAAGGATAACAGGTACAGATGAGAGTGAAGATTCCCAACTTAAAAGGCCAATAAGTATCTTCAACAAAATTAAAGAATAAAACTTCTCTAACCTAAAGAAGGAGAAGCCCATAAACATACAAGAAGCCTACAGAACTCCAAATACACTAGACTAGAAAAGAAATATCTCTCGTTACATAATAATCAAAACACCAAATGCACAAAACAAAGAAAGAATATTAAATGTAGTAAGGGAAAAAGGCCAACTAACATATAAAGGCAGACCTATCAGAATTATACCAGACTTCTCACCAGATACTATGAAAGCTAAAAGATCCTGGGCAGATGTCATATAGACCCTAAAAGAACACAAATGCTAGCCCAGGCTACTATACTCAGCAAAACTCTCAATTAACATAAAAGGAGAAACCAAGATATTCCATGACAAAACCAAATTTACACAGTATCTTTCCACAAACCCAGCATTACAAAGAATAATAGTGAGAAAGCTCCAATAGAAGGAGGTATACAAATTATACTCTAGAAAGGGCAAGAAAGTAATCCTCTTCCAACAAACCCAAAAGAAGATGGCCACACAAAGATAATTCCACTTCTAATAACAAAAATAACAGGAAGCAACAATCACTGTTCCTTAATATCTCTTAACATCAATGGACTCAGTTCCCCAATAAAAAGACACAGGCTAACAGACTGGATATGTAAACAGGACCCAGCATTTTGCTGCATACAGGAAACCCACCTCAGTGACAAAGACAGACACTACCTTAGAGTAAAAGGCTGGAAAACAATTTATCCAAGGAAATGGTCCTAAGAAACAAGCTGGAGTATCCATTCTAAAACCTCCAGCCTGAGAACACAAAGCGAAGGACTCATGGTTCCACATGTATAGGTAGCTGAGGGTGGCCTTGTCAGGCATCTGTGGAAGTGGAGGGCCTTGGTGCCTGAAAGTTTGGATTCCATAGTGTTGGGGGAATTCCAGGGCAGGGAGGTAGGAATGGGAGGATGGTGGGAGCACACCCCCAAAGAAACTCCCAGAATTATATGGATTAGACATGACAGAGGCAGGCTTCCCGAAGACTAGATTCCAGAATTCAAAGAAAAATTTATCTTGATACTAAAATTTGTTTTGAGAATTGTATATTGCAGAATACACAGCCTTGGTGTATCTACTCATCAAGCAAGCTGAGCAGACCTGCTCAAACCTCTGATGCCCTGGAACCTCAGCTGGATGCAGTGAACACACAGATGTCAGAGGCTTATCAATTTACTCTCCCCCTAACCCCTCTTCTAATATCTCAACCCCTGTAATCAGTTTGAAGAAGTTAATGAAGAGCTGGTGCCCCTATTCCTTGGACTTGGGGACTGAGGTGGTTAATATTGGGCTGTCTTTCTAGGGAAAAGTAGTGGTTTTGTTGAAACAGGGAGGAATGGCTAGGATTAATTGCACAGCCACAACCTATTGGCAGAAATTTTTATAATTGTTATTAAGCTGAAGTTATAATTTCTTAAATGGTACAAAATTTATTTTGATTTCAAATTTAAGGTTTTCATTGGTACGAGTTTCTTATTGATATATAAGTGAGATTAATGTTGTTACTCTCATAGGCATTTTGCCTATATAACACATTTAGGAATACAAGGCTTAGACCCAGTCCTTTTTTAATTGATTTGAAATGGTTAGCCTGTGAGTTAAGGGCCTATAGCAAATTCATGGCTCTGAGTTTATTGTTAGTTTGTTTTCTATATTTTATTTAGAAATAGCTGAGAGGAGTTAACAGATAGCAGTCCAGTAATTGAGTAATCTTTGGAGTTACTCCAGTTATGGTGTGACAGCCACTAGGCAAGAATTGCCTCTTTTCATCTACAGACAATTACTGTCCTGAAAAGGACACACTTGAGGAATAGTCGACTGATTATTATTATTATTATTATGCCAAGACAGAGTAGTCAGCCCTTAATAATTCTGCATCACTAGGTCTGTCAGATGATCCTGGGCCAGAAGGCTGAAGATCAGATGCTCCAACGTTTTGTAGTATAGGGACTGTCCAGGTATTCAGTGGTCTCTATAAATTGGCTAAGTTTTAGAAGCTATGCTTTGTGCTTCCCATAATTTCAGTTAATTCAGTCATTCTGGATTTCTGATGGGGTTGAAGACTTATAGTCTCATAGCCAATCCCAGCTACTTACTTTGAGAGAAAAGATTTGAGAGGATGGTTTTCAGCTGACATTCATTCTAAAGCCAAGAAAAAAGCCAGGTTCAGAACTAAGTCTTTTAGTTAGGAAAGATGACAGAGGTTGTGGTCAGTCAACAAAATGTTGGACTGGGTATTAGGTCTATCTTGTACCTTACTGATACAAATTGTTATAGTTATGCTCTAATTGTAGTTTGAGGGAAATATTTAATTTTAACAGGAAGAGTGATATATAGGAGGAGCTAAGGCGGGAGGAATAAGGAGAGGAAGAAGAGGAGTAAGGAGAGGAAGAGGAGGAGAGGAGGAGCTAGGAGATGAGAGAGAGAGAGAGAGAGAGAGAGAGAGAAGAGAGAGAGAGAGAGAGAGAGAGAGAAAGAGAGAGAGAGAAGAGAAAGATAGTTGGTATATCTAGGTTGGGGTTGGGTTACACTTCTGATTGTATGGGCATCTTGTTATTGATCATTACCAAACTTATAAAGCCTTTAACATTTAAAAATAAAAGTTACTAATAAAAAAATTAAATGGATGCTTGCAGGAATGACCATATTGATAAAGCCTACCTTGTTGCCTAAGCCATAATTTACCTGTATGGCATTTTTATCTATAAAATTTTAGGCATAGTGTCAAGATCAATGTTCCTTGGAAAGATTAAGTAAATTCTTGTACGAAATGAGGGGGAAAAAAAGAAGACATAGCTTATCTAAGAGTCTGTGTAATGTTAGAGACCAATCTTACTGGATCTTCTCTGAGCATTTCAGTCCTTGTTTGTTACTAGATCTAGAAATGTTATCCAGTGCCTCCAGGAAATATGCGAAGCCAAGTGTTTGCTTATCGTCCTGTTAGGTATCAGTTTCTCTTTCTACAATAATAATATAGCTCATGTAAAAATGTAAAAAACAAAAAAAGAAAAAGAAAGAAAGAAAGAAAGAAAGAAAGAAAGAAAGAAAGAAAGAAAGAAAGAAAGAAAGAAAGAAAGAAAGAAAAGAAAAGAAATAGCAATGGCTAAGAGGTCATTCTCAGTTATGAGATTTTTCATGATCACAAACATATTGTGTATGACCAGACTTTATTATCAAATGAGATAAAGATGTAAAGAGAAAGAGAAGGCCTACCTCTAACAGTATATGTCTTTGATGCCATAGAGGTCAGCTTTGGAGAGGAATGTATCAATAGTATCTGGATTGGTAAACAGAACAGTTGATTGAAAGGCAGTAGTAAACCCATCTGCATCTACCTAGATTTTTCTGGTAGTTAGGAATTCTAAGAAATAGACAAAATCATTCTCTTTATCCATATCAAACTGCGAGTGTACCAATGCCTGTGAGTATACCAATGCCTGTGTTCAGTATTAATCTACTGCAGAGTATGAGTAACCATTGTTCTACTTCACATTATACAGCAAAATAAGCTTGTTTATACCCAGAAGTTCTGGGTTTTGTGATCCTTGAACAGTATATCAAGTTAAGGGTTCCATCAGAACATAGAGGAATATGTAGTATGTCGTAAATATACTCGTCAAGCCATGACCTTAAGCAATGAACTATATAACAACTCTAGTATTCACAATTTCCTAAAAAGTTGGAAAATTAAAGACTGATTGTTTTATAAAAACTAAATTTATTGAATCTATTTGATATTAAATTTATTGGAATTTTAATTTAACTTAACATCATTGGACTTAAGAATTTGTTAGAAATGTTAGTTTAAAAAAAAAGTACAAAGTGATGATAAAATAGCCAAGGAAATGTTATTTAAGTGTGAGAAAATGTGGATTTACACAATGGCAATACTATGTGAATACTATGTGTAATGGAAAGTTTTAATTTCAAATTAAATCAAATTCCTATTAAAATATTGTTAATAGCTTACTTTATTAAAACTCCTTCATCCAGTACCTGAAAGATGACTCAGGGTAAAATCAGTTACAAAGCATGAGCCTGGATTCAGATCCCCTACACTCATATAAAAGTTAGTGTAACACACGTCCATTATCCTAGTGCTGAGGGGTTAGGAGTGGATCCTTGGGGCTCACTAGCCATTCAGTCTAACTGAGCTCAGGAACTCCAAGTTCAGTGAAAGACCCCATCTCTTACGAGGAGAGTGAATCTAAATTGGAGGTCTCCACTGGGTCTCTCCCCTTGGAGCTAGGGGAACCCTGTAGAACAGAGAGAAGAAAGATTGTAGGATCAGGGGATATAGGACAGCAAGGAAACCCATTGAATGACTCACTGAATCAACTAAGCAGGGCTCATATGTCTATAAAGAGACTGAACTGACAAGCACGTGGCCAGCATGATCTATAGGAGGCATTTATATTAGGACTGCTAGCTTTCTGTTTTAAGGGACTTCTAATAGTGGGAGCAGAAGTGTTTCTGACTTTTTGTCTGCTCTTGGCTCTTGTTTCCTATTGGCTTGACTTGTCCAGCCTCAGCATGCCTTGTCATATCTTGTTTTGTCTCGTTTGGTTGTTATCTCCTGGAGGCTTGCTCTCTTCTGAAGGGGAAGAGGGGAAATGAATCTGGGAGAGAAGGGAGGTGAAGAGAGGTGGATACAGCTAGAGGAGTAGAGTAAGGGGAAACTATTGCCAGGATATATTGTATGAAAGGAAAGAAGAATCTATTTTCATTAAAAACAAAAAGGGGGAAAAAAAGACCCTAACTCACCTAAAAAGGTAGAGAGTAATGAAAGATATAACCAGCCAACTTATGACTATCATATTATGTGTACAAATGCATATGGATTCACACACACATTTATACAAGCAAATACATAAATAGCATACAGTACGCACAGCACACACACACAACACACACACACATAAAACTATTCATCATCTTTAAATAAAAGATGCAAAGTTTCATGTCTTTGAAACATATGTAGCGGGTTGTATTAGAAAAGACTGCACCAAGTCCCTGCGCTATGCCCAGCATCTGCCGGGTGTTTTCATCTCAGCAGAGTGTCTGGCCGGAGCTCTCAAAATCTCTCCACTCGGCTCATTAGGATCTCGCAGGCAGGTCACTACCACGCCATTCCCATGCTGCAAACCCCCATGGTCTTTGAGGGACACATCACGCAAACCTAGGTTTTGCTGCTGTAATTTTCTCACTTGAACTAGGAGGTCAAGTCGCCAAGAGAAGAAAAACACCACGCAGAGTTTATGAACAATGGTGACTCAGTCTCTGGGCGCAACAACTAAAACCTAATCTTGTAAGCCTATTAAATCTAATTCCCCAGGATACTGGGGAAACTCTATCACTACATCATATCCATGCGCTCACCAAGTTCCAAACAGCCTCTCACTCTGTCTTCCTTCTCCTCTTCCTCTGTCCAACCCGGAAGTACTGCCTCCTACTCGCCCAGTGATTGGCTCCTTTATTCATCAGGGGATGGTTCACAAGAAGTCCTGAGTACCTGACTCATTCCTAGTTCCAGACTGCCCCTCCCAGGAGAGCATCATTAGCATTAGAATACAAACAGCATCAGGGCCATTCACAGCACACATACATCATATACACATAAATATATCATATTTACATACACACATATGTAGTAAAGCATTTAAGTAAAATAATGAATGTCAAATCTACTAACTCTTGCAGAGGTAGCATTCAAATAAATTATTTTCCAAACCTAGAAACTAATGGCACCAATAAAAACTTCCATAATACGGGGCAAGGGAGGGGGAAATGTTGGAAATATTTCTTCATTTATGAAACTGTACATCTAACAGAGTATTTCCAACATGGTGTGGTTGTTGTGTATGCTATTGGAAAGTCCTTGACCGACTGAGGATGTTTAGGCTTCTTGAGAATTATCTATAGGAACACTACAAGGAATGCTGACGCAATTAGTGCTTAGAGAATAAACGGCTTTTATTATGCAGCAAATGTTGATGACTGACTATTACATTTTTCAATTAGGCTCTAGATTCTGGAGTCAAGAAAATGCATCAATATAATTCAAAACAAATACAGTGTCATGAAGAAGGTGTTCAAGTAAGCAATACATAATGTACATAATGACAAGAGTCCTGGTACAACTAAACAGGCTTGTCTCATATTTCAGCTTGTTTATGACACTTTGTGGGAGGATCAGATTAATGTTTTTGGCAGACCTCAGCTGCAAATTGAAAAGAAAGAGTGTTTATCGAGAAACCACACATAATTTACTAGGTTAGAGAGTAAAGTAGATGAAGAGAGTCTGAGACTGAGCAGAAAGGTGCACACTTGCAATCCCAGCACTCAAGTGGCTGAGGCAAGAGGATCTCTGTGAGTTCAAGGCCAGCCTGGTCTACATAGTGATTTCTAGGACACAAGGACTATATCATGAGCCAGAGAGACTCTATGAAGAAAGAGGGGTGGGCAGGGAGGAGCAGCACCGGGAGGAATTCCTGTGAGGTATGTTGAAGAGAGTGATTTATGATGTCTTTATCTGAATGCCTCTTCAAAGAGAGAAGGACACTGTCAGGACAGAACAAGAGAATAAAGAATGAGAGAGGGCAGATTTACGACTCTAACTGATCAGATTTCAGTATCATTTTCATTGAATAATTAGGGAAACCTAAATTTTTCATGTTCTATTACTTTTCGCTCTGGCCCTAAAAAAGTATATATTGTGCAGCCTTTGGCAAAAAAATATCTTGGTCCTCAGCTTACTCTTCATCTTAAACTAAGGCCCAGTACACCACATCTTAAAGTTGTACTACATTTTGAACTGTTATAAAATAAAAATGGTCTGGAAAATTCACTCATGTTCATCAAATACAAGCAATTATTATTTAGCACAAAGTCTCACAGACCCTTCTTCTCTCGCTCAACCATCATTGTGTAAGTAGAGTTGTGTCACTGTTCTTTTCAAGAGCGGCCTATCAGAATGTACACTAGCACAAAGAAGACAAGGTTACATGACAGTGTATGGACAGAAACCCGTTCACACAGGGCTGTGTTAACAGTGTCCAGGAAGAACCTTTCTTCTTCTACAAAACACTCAGGGATCAACTCAGGGTTAAACAATATTACGAACCTGAAGCATTCCTATTTCAGGAGCATAAGTGATAAAAGTGTAGTTCAGGAGAACTATGTTTCTCCAGTGCAAGAAGAATGTATCTCAGTTAGTATATGACAGTGAACAAACCGCTGTAGCAAAGAACTAGGGCTGTTAATCTCACAATACCTGAGCAACTTGCCCAGAGCAATACATCTGTGTTTAGCAGGATCACAGATGGAAACTTCTGAAGCTAATTACATGGAATCTTAACAAGAAGCTTTGTGTGTGTGTGTGTGTTGGGATGTTTTTTTTTTAATAACTTTTAGTTTTTTATGTTTGATTGGATATTATCTTTATTTAAATTTCAAATGTTATCCCCTTTCTGGCTTCTCCCTCCCAAAACCCCTATCCCACCCCCCTCCCCTGCTTCTATGAGAGTGTTCCCCCAACCACCCACCCACTCCTGTCTCCCTGCTCTCAAATTCCCCTACATAGGGGCATCCAGCCTTCACAAGACCAATGGCCTCTCCTCCCATTGATAACTAACAAGGCCATCCTCTACTACATATGCCTCTCAAGCCATGGGTCCCTCTTTGGTTAGTGGTTTAGTCCCTGGGAGCACTTAGGGTCTGGTTGGTTGATATTGTTGTTCTTCCTATGGGATTGCAAACCCTTCAGCTCCTTCAGTCTTTTCTCTATAGCTCCTCGATTAGGGACCCCACTGGGGACCCTGTGCTCAGTCCAGCGGTTGGCTGAGGGCATCCCCTCTGTATTTATTAGGCTCTGGCAGAGCCTCTCAGGAGACAGCTATATCAGACTCCTATCAGCATGCACTTCTTGGCATCCACAATAGTGATTCCAAGGTGGGGCCTTTCCTAAGGTCTCTGTTCCACACTTTGGCTATGTATTTGATCCCATGAGTATTTTGTTCCCCTTTCTAAGAAGGATGAAAGCACCCACACTTTGGTCTTCCTTCTTCTTGAGCTTCATATGGTCTGTGAATTGTATCTTGGGTATTCTGAGCTTTTGGGCTAATATCTGCTAATCAGTGAGTGTATACAATGTGTGTTCTTTTGTGATTGGGTTACCTCACTCAGGATGATATTTTCTAGCTCCATCCATTTGCCTAAGAATTTCATGAATTCATTATTTTTAATAGCTGAGTGGGTACTCCATTGTGTAAATGTACCACATTTACTGTATCCATTCCTCTGTTGAAGGACATCTGGGTTCTTTCCAGCTTCTGGGTATTATAAATAAGGCTGCTATGAACATAGTGGAGCATGTATCCTTGTTATATGTTGGAGCATCTTTTGGGTATATGCCCAGGAGTGGTATAGCTGGGTCCTCAGGTAATGATATGTCCAATTTTCTGAGGAACCACCAACTGTTTTCCATAGTGGTTGTACCATCTTGCAATCCCACCAACAATGGAGGAGTGTTCCCTTTCTCCACATCCTGGACAGCATCTGCTATCACCTGAGTTTTTGATCTTAGCCATACTGACTGGTGTGAGGTGGAATCTCAGAGTTGTTTTGATTTGCATTTTCCTGATGACTAAGGATGTTGAACATTTCTTTAGGTGCTTCTCAGCCATTTGGTATTCCTCAGTAGAGAATTCTTTCTTTCGCTCTGTACCCAATTTTTGTAATAGGGTTATTTGATTCTCTGGAGTTTAACTTCTTGAGTTCTTTGTATATATTGGATATTAGCCCTCTATCCAATGTAGGATTGGTAAAGATCTTTTTTTCCTAATCTGTTTGTTGCCATTTTGTCCTATTGACAGTATCCTTTCCTTACAGAAGCTTTGCAATTTTATGAGGTCCCATTTGTTGATTCTTGATCTCAGAGCGTAAACCATTGGTGTTCTGTTCAGGAAAATTTCCCCTGTGTCCATGTGTTTGAGGCTCTTCTCCACTTTCTCCTCTATTAGTTTCAGTGTATCTGGTTTCATGTGGAGGTCTTTGATCCACTTGGACTTGAGCTTTGTACGAGGAGATAAGAATGGGTCAATTTGCATTCTTCTACGTGCTGAACTTGAATTGAACCAGCACTATTTGTTGAAAATGCTGTCTTTTTTCCACTGGATGATTTTAGCTCCTTTGTCAAAGATCAAGTGACCATAGGTGTTTAAGTTCATTTCTGGGTCTTAAATTCTATTCCATTGATCTACCTGCCTGTCTCTGTACCAATACCATGCAGTTTTTATCACTATTGCTCTGTAGTACAGCTTGAGGTTCGGGATGATGATGCCCTCAGAAGTTCTTTTATTGTTGAGAATAGATTTCGTTATCCTGGGATTTTTGTTATTCCAAATGAATTTGAGAATTGCTCTTTCCAACTCTATGAATAGTTGAGTTGGAATTTTGATGGGAATTGCATTGAATCTGTAGATTGTTTTTGGCAAGATGGCCATTTTTACTATGTTAATCATGCCAATCCATGAGCATGGGAGATCTTTCCATTTTCTGAGATATCTTTGATTTCTTTCTTCAGAGACTTGAAGTTCTTGTCATACAGATATTTCACTACCTTGGTTAGAGTCACACCAAGGTATTTTATAGTATTTGTGAGTGACTATTGTGAAGGGTGTCATTTCCTTAATTTCTTTCTCAGCCTGTTTATCCTTTAAGTAGAGGAAGGCTACTGATTTGTTTGAATTAATTTTATATCCAGCTACTTTGCTGAAGTTGTTTATCAGGTTTAGGAGTTCTCTGGTGGAAATTTTGGAGTCACTTAAGTATACTATCACACCCAGTCCCACAACATCCAGATGAAGCTTGACTCCAGGTGGTCTAACATGCCCAGGATCATGGGACCTCAGGAGCTTGGTCACATCAGGATTTCAGGATAGCAGAGGCAGTTTGACTTCCAGGAGCTCTGACACACCCAGGATCTCAGGATCACAGGATCCCAGAATCACAAGATCACAGAAACAGCTAGACCCTGAGGAGTTCTGACACAACAAGGATCACAGGAGGGACAGGCTCCAGTCAGAAACAGTGAAGGCAGGTGGCAATAGAGATAACTAGATGGCAAGAGGCAAGCACAAGAATGAAAGCTACAGAAACCACGGTTACTTGGCATCATCAGAACCCAGTTCTCTCACCATAGCAATTCCTAAATACCCATCACACTGGAAAATCAAGATTCAAATCTAAGATCACTTCTCATGATGATGATAGAGGACTTTAATAAGGAAGCAAACAACTCCCTTTAAAAAAATATAAGAGAACACAGGTAAACAGCTAGAAGCCTTTAAAGAGTAAACACAAAAAATCCTTGAAGAATTACAGGAAAACACAACCAAACAGGAGAAGTAATTGAACAAGACCATCCAGGATCAAAAATGGAAATAGAAACAATAAAGAAAACACAAAAGGAGACAACCCTGGAGAAAAAAAGAACCTAGGAAAGAGATTAGGAGTCATTGATACAAGCATCACTAACAGAATACAAGAGATAGAAGAGAGAATCTCAGGTCCAAAAGATACCATAGAAAACATCAATATAACAGTCAAAGAAACTGCAAAAAGCAAAAAACTCCTAAAACAAAACATCCAAGAAATCCAGGACACAATGAGAAGACTAAACCTAAGGATAATAGGTGTAGAAGAGAGTGAAGATTCCCAACTTAAAGGGCCAGTAAATATCTTCAACAAAATTATAGAAGAAAACTTCCCTAACCTAAAGAATGAGGTGCCCATGAACAGACAAGAAGCCTACAGAACTCCAAATAGACTAGACCAGAAAAGAAATACCTCCCATCACATAATAATCAAAACACCAAATGCACAAAACAAAGAAAGAATATTAAAAGCAGTAATGGAAAAGGTCAAGTATCATATAAAGGCAGACTTATCATAATTACACAAGACTTCTCACTAGAGACTATGAAAGCTAGAAGATCCTGGACAGATGTCAAACAGACCCCAAGAGACCACAAGTGCCAGCCCAGGCTACTATGCCCAGCAAAAGTTTCAATTAACATCGATGGAGAAACCAAGATATTCCATGACAAAATGAAATTAACACAATGTCTTTCAACAAATCCAGCCCTACAAAGGATAATAGATGGAAAACTCCAACACAAGGAAGGAAACTACACCCTAAAAAAAGCAAGAAAGTAATCCTCTTTCAACAAACCCAAAAGAAGATAGCCACATAAGCATAATTCTACCTCTAACAACAAAAATAACAAGAAGCAACAATCACTATTACTTAATATCTCTTAACATTAATGAACTCAATTCCCCAATAAAACGATATAGACTAACAGACTGGATACATAAACAGGACCCAGCATTTTGCTGCATACTGGGTATACACCTCAGTAGCAAAGATAGATACTACCTATTAGTAAAAGACTGGAAAACAATTTTTCCCAAAAAAATGGTCCCAAGAAGCAATCTGGAATAGCCATTCTAATATCAAATCAAATTGACTTTCAATCAAAAGTTATCAAAAATGATAAAGAAGGACACTTCATAGTCATCAAAGGAAAAATCTACCAAGATGAACTCTCAATTCTGAACATCTATGTTCCAAATGCAAGGGCACCAACATTCATAAAAGAAACTTTACTAAAGCTCAAAGCACACATTGCACCTCACACAATAATAGTGGGAGACTTCAACACCCCACTCTCAGCAATGGACAGATCATGGAATCAGAAACTAAACAGAGACACAGTAAAACCAACAGGAGTTGTGAACCAAAAGGATTTAATATATATCTATAGAACATTTTATCCTAAAACAGAAGAGTACAGCTTCTTTTCAGCACCTAATGGTACCTTCAGCAAATGGTCACAAAACAGGCCTCAACAGATACAAGTAAATTGAAATAATCTCATGCATCTATCAGATCACCACAGACTAAGTCTGGTCTTCAATAACAACAAAAACACCAAGAGGCTTTTAAGCTATGAAGAGTCTTCTGTGATTTCTGCCAACATAACCCATATTTTGCCAGTTATAATTTTCAAAAGTAGGTGCTTGTGCATGTGGGATGGGGAGGTAGATCCCTATGTTGTCTTTCTGAGTCATGTAAAGTTTCAAGTTATTTTTAAGACCATATATTTATAATCTTTTACTTTCTTAATTCAAACATTTCATTGAAAATCAGTCCCATAAAAATTATATGTGTTTTGTGATTTTAAATACAGTGCATTTCTCAAATTGAAGGTTTTCAATTTCTTTTTAAATTTAGCCTTGATTTTAACTCGATGCTTCTCAAACCCAAGTCAATCAGAAGAAACACAGAGTTGTTTTAATACTAATCCCTACCTTTTGCTCTTACAAGTTCTATTTTTGCTTTCAGTCTGGAAAGCTCTGTTTATTAGACACTTCCCTCAAACTTTGGATGTAGATGTGGGAATAGTTACTGTTGCCTTCACAGTGATGTCTTTCTCATTAAATGGAGAAACAAGAATATTGCCATGCCTATGTGTGACCGTCCTCGCTTTTCCTGGCTGCTCTTTGTGACAATAGAGATAAACTGTAAATGGGATTTTCCATCGGAAAGTCTGTGGCTAGTAGCTACCACATACGGAATATTCTAATTCTAATCTAAACTGGAAAAAAAAAACTTTAAAATTAAAAGTTCCCTTTAATCACTAGGACCATTCAGTACGTCAGTCAAAAGTATCCCTGCAAAGGATCTGGTTTTTAGCAGATCAGTGAGCTTCTTCAGGTTACAAACATCCTCCCAGAATGCTCCTGTACTACTATGGTCCCATGCTGAGTTTTATCACAGGAAAGAATTCACAAATCAAAAAGAGAAATCTCAAGAAAAGCATTTCACATAGAGGATTTAATAAGGAAAAGCAAGTGCCTTATAGAAAACACATGGCTGGAGTTGCCAGCACTAAAAGGCTGTCAGCTAGACCCTGTCTGTGTTTTCAGATTCTTATTCCATTAGGGTTGCTGGACTTTCAACATTAGGAAATTAATTTCAAAATTTGAAATTAAAGAAAGTATATCAACTGTGCGGTTTGTTTAAATTTTATTCTAATATCTATGGAAAAGAATGAGGGTATATGTAGCTCAGTTGGTAATGTTTGCATGCATGGAACCCTGAGTTTAATCATTACTCCATAAAGTTGTCATGGAGGTACTTGCCTCTAATACCAGTACTTGGAAGGTAGAGACTTGAGGATTAGAAGTCAAGATCATCATTTGATAAAAATAATTTTGAGACCAACCTAAACTACATAAAATCCTCTTTCTCAAAAAAAAAAAAAATTAAAATATTTAGGGAACAAACTTAGAACATTTATTTGACAAAGAATCATTATATTACCAGTAGAAATGTCATTTTAAATAAATCATTGAGGTATAGGAATGATTGAGAGCCGAGTTCTTCCTACATGCAACAGGACAAGAAAAGTCTGCAGAGGGAGAACACAATTTTTGTCATGTGAAATTGGGCTTCAGAAAAAAAAAAAAAAACACAGAGATTATGCCTACTTTGTTGAAAAAGATGAAAATCTAGCAAATCTAAAGAAATGTGCATTAAGGAGTACTTGGAAAATATCAATATTCTAGTGTTGTCTAGTAAGAGTAAGGTCCTTCCAAGAGATTTCCAAGGTCTTCCTAACCAGATTTGCCTCCTAGACTTAGGAAAACAAATGTGAGGGAAAAGGGTGAGATTCTGTGTGTAAAGCAATAAATGTACTTAAATATCTCAAATAAAATAATTTTAATGTAAATGATAATTGTTGAACTTTGAGTTAATTCAGGGGATGATAAATGTTTATTATAATATTAGTGTTATGCCATCCACTGAAATTCATTCTTCGTTATCATGTATTAACATGTCTGTTTAAAAAAAAAAAAAAAACTTCTAGGTGTACAAACACATGATCAAGCAATCTCGTGGTCTCCAAGTAGCCAGAGTAGCCACATTTCACATCTATTTTAATGATACGTAATCAAAGCCTAGTTTCTAGAGACATAAGTAGACGTTTCCTACCACACCAACACTCCAGAAAAACAGTGTCATTTTGGTACTTACAACTACATAACATCCAAGAAAGAATGAAAATATGAAACTATCCTGGGAAAGATTATAATGTAATCATACATGTTAAAAATTGTATTAATTAGAGAAAATGAATTTTGTACCCTTAAAGGAGATGAAAAACACATTTTTATCTTTGCCTTTCAATATTAAGTAAAAGCTATCTTAGTTTTCTAATGGTATAACTACATTTAATTTTAACTGCATATAATTAACATTCTTTGAAAATAATAATAGAATTGAAAAACAACAACTGAAAGTAAACTATCAAAGATAATAGGAATAAAAATATGTTTTATATGAAGCTAAGTCCCCAGTTAATGAACTGCCAAAACAATAAAGCAATATGGACTGTGTCCAAGTATCACTGCTAAGGAGCTTTAGAGATAACAACTCAGGAAATACTCAAGTAATTAATCAGAGACAAAGAAGTCCAGGATGGAATGTGTTTAGATATTTGGGTAGAGACTACTTTGGTAGAAAGTAGACAAAATGCCAGAGAGCACTGAATGTCTATAAACATTGACACAGAGAACATTAGCTATTACTGTAGGTTAGAATCTCATGGTTGGTAATATGATTCCATGAATGTCCTTATTTCGGGAAGCAGCAGAGTGGCAAGTGGCAAGATTGAATCCCCAGATATGCTACGTAAAAGATAAACTTTAACAGAAAGGTGGTTAAGAATCCACACAACAAATCTGCAAGGTAGCCTCCTTTGAGCTATGAACAAAAGAGAGGAATAAGGATAGCGATGAAAGACACATCACCTATCGCCTAAGTGTCTGTCGAAACACAAGTTCAGAAACTGTATTTCATATAAGCAAAAACCCTGCCTTGCTCTGCCCTGATGAATGCATGAGCTATTACTCTTTTTTTAATGGCATGACGGTGGGGGGATGGGGAGTAGGCTGAGCTTTCTGAACAAAGAACTAGAGAAATGTACATGAACTCAGCTTCTCCATCTCAGTGTACTGGGGATATGGCCAGATAGAATCTCCTCAAGCTTCCCAAAGTATCAAGAAAAATATGTTGAAATTACATACTGACAACCATAGTTTTTCTGTAGAAGTGGCAAAATGCTAAGCAAAAGCAACATGGGGATGAAAGGATTTACTTCATCTTAAGTTCCCCAGTGACAGTCCATCATGCAAGGAAGCCAAAGCAGTCATTCAAGGCAGGAGCCTGGCAACAGGAACTGAGCAAAAGACTATAGGTACAGCTGCTACCACCTTGCTTTCTTATATAAGCCTGAACTTCTAGCCCATGGGTGTCACCACTCACAGTGACCTGTGCCCTCCCACATCAAACGTTAATCAAGAAAATGAGCCACAGGACACCCAATGGACCAGTCTAATAAAGGCCATCCTCAGGTGAAGTTCCTTCTTCCAAACTGACTTGAGTTTATGTGAAGCTGACAAAAACTAATCAGCACACTGACCAAGTTTGTCTGAATCCATAAAGTGACTATTTTTAACATTTTATTCATTCCATTTATAAAGTTATTAATGCCCATTCCACACCCAGCACCTCATCCTCTCTCTAACCAGGCAGTTTTATAGCAGCAATAGTAATTTATAACTGAAGTTTCTAAAATGTCCTCTATGGCAAATGACAATGTAAACATAACTTTTGACAACTTCCTAGATGCTCTTGTAGTCTCTAATTTTAACTGTTCTTCATAAAGTAAATTTACATTCAATGAATGAATTTTTAAAATCATACATAAAATATCTTTCTGAAATATTAGAGTTACAAAACACAAGCCAAAGACAGATTCCAGGAAAATGAAGTGAATTCTATCATAAAAATATTTCCAAGTACATCTCGTAAATTTGGATAAAAGAATGGAAATGAGAGAATCAGGGAGAGTCTGTTTGGAGGTTTACAAAGAAAATACCTTCTAGTTCCAATCTTATCTTTCTGTCTCTATCTCCTGTGTGAAGCTATAGATTCATGCATTCAAAGAAGCATTAGTAGCAAAGTTTCAGAAAGTCATCATTCCACTAAAGACAGTATCTCAGTATCTATAATCCAAAACCACAGGATTGGCTTAGTGGTGAGGAGAGGAGATAGAATATAGTGATTATATATTGCATAAAATAAATCTTCAATTCAAGTTAAAGAATTTTCCTGCCTTTTCTATTTCCATTTTTCATTTCAACTTACAATTATGGGTACACTCAAGTAAGATAAGAAAGAAGGATTGATTTAAATTCTATTTTAAAATACAATAATTTTAATTCAGACTAATCAACTAAATAGAACCTGCCATAGATAGTCAAGTGCTGTTATCTCAACTCCTTATGAAACTATTTCCCAAGCCTAGATATTTGAGCAATTTTTAATTTATGATATAAATGGCTTATGGTAAATTAGTGCCATACACACAGTTGGGTTTTTGTGATAATATCTCAAGGGCTTTGGATGTTTCATGAAGTAGTCAGTGCCTCCCCAGTAAAAGAAATACTACTTCCATTCCTAAAAGAGACAGTCTAGTGACTTCTGATAAACCTTGCTTCTTGGTGTCATAAACGTTGCTGATGAACAGGTTAATCTTGGTCTTCCTATTTTCTTTGCAAATACTAAGGCCATATCCAAAAGCTTGGGAAATCTTCAGGTTAATGGCAAACAGCTTGTAACTGAGCACTCAATATTGGTCTCGTCTTTAATTCTATAAATGACATTAAAATAAAAATAATTGCATTTAAATGTCTTTGTTTAAAATGTCAGTGATCATAACTGTAGGAGTAAAACAGAAAATTAGAAGCTAATATTTCTTGAGAACTTGAAATATACTAGGTATAGCTGTGTTTCACATTATAGATATATTTAACCCTCACCAAATATGTGACAGGCCCTAAATGGAAATCAGGTGTGTTATTATTGTTGAGAGCTTTTTCACAACTACTGAAAATGAACAGAAAAAGATGCATGAATAGACATTCATTCCATGGATGGGTCATGGTCATCCACACGTTAGGATAAAATGTCACTAGACGGGAACCTACCCAGGTAGAATCCTGATTAAGTTCTAGTTCCTCAGCACTGAAAGTACAGGAAATTTCTGGTTAACTCAATCACTATTCATGATTTATTTAAAAACTAACATAAACCATGTCTATTCATAGGAAGTGGAACTGTATAGGGGAGAACAGAGTAGACAAAAGTTTCCAGAGAGTTAACCAAAATCTTCTAAAGAATGCATTTTAGCTCTGTGTGTATAAGAGGTCTAGTTAAAAGTATATATATTTGAATATAATACATCATTTTATACCTGTGTATTATATGTATAGACATTGTCCTTTATACCTATACATTGACAGCTATAGATTTTGTTCTTTTTATAAATATTATAGGTACATAAAACTATATATATGCAAACATGGTAAAAATTCATGTTTGTACATTCACATATACAGGGAGATACAAGCAAGTATTCTGAAATATACTAGCAATCCATGCACCAATGTGGAGATATGAGAGAAGAGAGCCATGTGTCCAGACTTGACGTACATATTTTAATGTTATATTAACTACATTCTTTAGTTTATGCTACATTTATTTTAACTCTTTAAATTTAACTAAATTCACCCAATTCCGATAATTACAATTCTTTTTTTTTCCTTTTATTATATTGCAAGCTCATTGTCTTGTAACATAAGTTTAATTTAGTTCAGCAACACTTGGAAAGCTGCCAGCTTGCTGCACTCCCAGCTACTCACAATCTAGATTTTATTTGCATTTTTACTATTGATGGCTCAGATTTTTATTGTTTCATGCTATTTGATAAAGCAGAAGTCAAATGTTAAATAAAATAGCTCCTGTCTTTAGGATACCAGAAATATATATTTTGTAATTAGTACCTTTTTCTTAATTTGTGTTGTTTTTCAATAAAGTTTAACTGGCCCATCCTTGGGTTCGTGGCTTTGTTGGTTTGTTTTACAGTGTTGAATACTGACCCTAGGGCCCAATGAATGCACCATAAGCATCCTGCCAGTTTCTATCCTTTGCCTTAGAACAAATCAAGCTGACTCTACAAACGAAACCTCAAACCTGAGCCTTTAAATGTAGTGAAAAGTATTTAAGTTATAAGCTCATATCTATCACCAGCCTTTTATAGAATGCAGTATAATTCAACATATAAAAAGCTTATCGGAGAAAATAAAATCATATTTTTATATAAGAAATATCTTCTAGCATTTTAAAATATGGATCATACAATAACAACATATTTATCTAACCACATCAAAATCTAAATTTTAAAGATTTATTTTTAATTCTATGTAGGTGTATGTGCCAGTATATAGATATGTGCACATGACCGCAGATGCCCTTTTTCAGCCAGATGTGTTGGATTCACTGGAGCTTGTGTTACATATGGTTGTGAGCTGCGTGATAAGATTCTGAGAACTGAAATCAGATCCTTTGCAAAACCAGCAACCTCTAAGCCTTCTCTCCATCTCTCCAAATCTAACGTTTATATTGGTTCATATTACTTAGGTTATTTTGAAGCAGGGTTTCGAAGGTAGATTTATGATTATCATTTGAAAATCAGGAGTTGGACAGAAGTCAAATTTTACTAAGCTACATTTATTTTGTACTGGAATTTGAAGTAGTATTTTGATAGAGTTCACACTTTTTTTACTTAAATACAGATAATATCCATTAGACAAATGAAATTACTTTTCTCATTCTCCAAATCTGTTAGTCATGGACTCAAGAGACAATTTTCTTTCTTCTATATTGGAATAAAAGTACATGTGCATCTGGAGCCTGAGATGGCTCCCGGGGCACAGGGGAGTGTGAGCTGAGAGTGGGCATGGGTAGTCAGTCTGAAAAATAGAGCTTTGATGGTCCTTACTAAAGTTGGCACTGCTGATCAGTGCAAGACAATGGGCAAATAGAAGATACAAGTACAAGGTTTCCCAGGCCTGATGCTTCCTAGAGTGTCTAAAAGTGAGTATTGCATTTGACCTCATTGATGAAATTCAAATTACATACAAAGTTTTCTATGAGCCAAGCAAAATACATAGGCAGGCATATTCAGCCCATGACTGGGAAGAAACGGTACTCTCTCAAAATATTCTTTCTTATTAGATAATTTTTTTATTTATTTTCTCATCTTGACCACAGTTTCCTGTTCTTCCCCCTCTCCAGTCCTCCTGCCATCTCCCCATTCCCAGAATCCACTCCTCCTGCTCAAAACATTCTTTCTAACCTCTGCCTAGTTTTACTATCTGTTATCATGGCCTGGCTTGCTTTTTCTATTGATTTCATAGGAAATTCAGAAGTTTAGGTCATCTTTCTGTGTTTACTTCCAACATTGTAAGAACTATATAGTTCATTGAAATAGTTATGTGTCTATGAATACATATACATAGGCATATGAAAATATATTCATAAACTCATAATATATATATATATAATTTCCTCACTCTAGCAGCTAAGTAGGTGTAAAAGCAAACACACAGAGATTATTTTTTTTTAATATCATCCCACAACAAGCTGTAGAGCCAGTTTGAAGAGATGTAAGATCTTAGAACTAGGCTGAGACATACATAAAATGGTTCATATTGAAATGTCAGGAAAGAAGGGAAATTTTGAAAGGGAGTGCATATGCTGAGCTTATATCAGAATTTGAAAGAGGGGTGCATATGATGGGGTTACATCAGAATTTAAAAGAGAACAGGTATGATGATTGGGTAGTCGCAGGGACACAGAAGCCAGCACTTCTAAAAATAAATAAGTATCTGAAAATTCATAATGGAAAATAAACAAATGAACAACTCTACGCAGAACTTCAAATAATTTGTGTAATGCTCCAACTTCAAAGAGTTAGAGAGTAACTCTACTCTTTTAAGTATGGGTATTCACATTGAGTTCTTTCTAAGAGTACAGATTGGAGAGAAGTGGAAGATAAAAATGATAAAAATACTGAACACCAGTCTATTCATGAAAAAGAAAATAAAAGTCACATCCCAAATGTGATTTCTACAAAACGTTCTACAAAATACCTCTTTAAATCTTCTCAGTGTGTTTCAAAGTCATGAAAACAAAGAATGGTTGGCAAATGGTCCCAGACAAAGGAAGCCTAGAGAAATGCACTCACCCAGTACACACCCCGTACACTGTGATGTTGCACGGGATCCTGAGACAGGAAAATGTCATGAGATAAAAGCCAAAGAAATGTAAATAAAACTTATTTTATTTACAATGGACTATCAACATCAGTTCTTTATGTCTCAGTACAATCTCTAGAAGAGGGAAAATTAGGCATGAAACTTTTACTGTGAGCCAAACCAAATCTTTTGCAAGAATATGTCAGCCTAAAGACTTCATGTTAAATATCTAATTTATGGTATTTTTTCAAGAAATATATTTTTTTAATGAACACTATTAGATATATTTAAACTATAATTGGCTAACATTCAAAATTGTCAGTGTATTTCAAAACACAGAAAAAAGTTAAATTTCAAGTTTCAAAAATATTACTAAAACAGTATACTTTAACATTAGAATAACCATAAAATCCATATAGAATAGAAAAATTGTTCTGGTACTTTAAGATACAACAGTCATGGCAAAGGCCCAAGAGTAAGCTTATTTCTATAATGCTCAGTCTAGCACCTCCCCTGGAGGGTATGTTCCCTTGTGTCCTTTATTCCATCTTAGATCAGGCAAGTGTTCTACATATTAATACCCTGGAAGGCTGAAGCTATATTTAACATAACAATGATTAAATGTACTGAACTAAACTAGCCATAAGGATCCTGAAACTTTATGTAGATGTGTATTCAGGCATACACACAGTGCAGAAGAGAATGGGATTCTTAAATAAGTCAAAGTATCTCACACTATATAAGAAAGATAAATTTCATTACTTTACTTATGTTTTAGATTGCGTCTCTCTCCCCTTTCTGTCTTGATGTATAAGAGAACCCTGTTTGGGCATCAGAAGACACAGCTCATGAGTTTCATTATAGCTAGAATTACCATCAGGGAGATCTGAACTAAGTCATATATCTAAGGACCAGTTCTTCCAATAAAAATAGTTTAACAATTGCATTAAAGGCCATGAAAGAAGCTGCATGAGCAAAGGTTTTCAACTACTAAGTACTGCACAAATACTCATTGTTGGTTGATCCACATTTATGTTCGATTGAAAAGTGATACATTGAACTTGGAAGGAAGACCTGGGAAAATTTTTGTATTTGTGACCAGCCTAGGTTATACAGTAACTTCCATCTCAAAAACCAAACAATTTACTGAAAATACACAAAAAAAAGTACACCTTGATGTTTGGAATTTTAAAGTAGTCTAGTGGTAACCATTATTACTTTATTTAAAGTAAATTATTAAATTAGCTCTATGCATTCATTTTAGGACACATTTACTTTGAGTTTTGGGGGAAAGTAAACACTGTAACAGGCACAGAGGGGAGATGGGTAACATGAATGATGATTTCAAACAGCTTGGTGTGGAGTCACTGTTGGAAATGTCTGAGCAACACACACTACAGACATTCTCGGTCCAGTGTAAGTAACAAGAGGGTCTTGTTGCATATGTGCACTTTTCACAACTCATAGGAGCCTACGTGAAGCAGAAATTAGTCACAACTCATAGGATGCCTACTTGAAGCAGAAATTAGTTTTCCATTTTACAGATGAAGAGATGAGAGCTCTGGAAGTGACATGATTTTGACCAACTCAGTGAAGACTCCATTTCTCAAAGCTTTTTTTATGTGACCCAAAAAGGCCCATTTTTCTGAAACTTTAGCCAGAGTACTAGTGCTACAAAGTGGAGGGAAAACTTGATTAGTATTTCTGAATCTCTCACTCACTAACATATGTACTCAAAAGGATCACATGGTCAAAGAAGAGATAAAATTACATGTTACTAATCTTGTTTAAAACAATTTTGAACAAAAATTTATTAAAATAGCAAAGTGCTTTCTGTTTGAAAATGTATTCTTCACATGAGACATATCCAAACATGTATAATCCTCCCATGAAATTCTAGTCATCTTATTTTTATGATAAATGCTTAACCTTTATGACAAACACACACTGTGAAAATTATTTCTCTCATGCTTCACACTATTTTACTGTAGCTACCATTTTATGTGCATCCATATACATGTGTATATGTAGTGCCATTATTTTTGTATTTTTATTTTTTATTGACAATATACTTCTTTATTTTATTTACTTTATTTTATTTATTTACTCTGTGTAGTCCTGGCTGTCCTGGCTGTCCTTCTATACATGAAATTGGCCTAGAATTCAGAAATCTGCCTACCTCTGCCTCCTGAGTACTAGGATTAAAACTTTGTGTCACCATACCTGGCTCATTAAGATATACTGTAAGTTGACTTCCATTTAATACATAATTTGAAATAATCTCAAATTTATATAGTTTTTCTACCATATGTACAAACATAATGTAGAAACCTAGGATAATACTTGTTCTTTAAACTTATCTCAGTGACTGACTAAAGTAGGTAACTGCTGACAGCGAGATTTCAAAATGTGGATAATTCAGAACTTAGCTTGTGTCATAAAAATATAGTTTGTAAATTGAGTCCATCAAATGATTGTATTAAAATAACACTTAAAATCTATATTAAGAAGATATTGCTACTGTCATCTTAATAGTCTTTGCTTTATTTACAAGAATGTACTTCATATAAGCTTAGTAACTCAGTCTACTCAGTAGGATCTTAAGAAATGGTAACCTTAAAGTGATAAGAAGTACTATTAATAAATATCCATGAAATAAATAGCTATCATTATTTATTCTATCTCTTTAATTTCCTAAGCACTCTTGCTCAGATTGGAAGCACACATAAAGTCAACCATATGTTGCCTGTATTTTGCCTTAATTGGTCCTCCATTTTCTTCAAGTGTTTAATGCCACTGATATAGATATTATTTTACTATAACTATCCTGCATTATATCTTAAATGTAGCCATTGAAATTGTCTTCTTAAATGGCATGTCAGCCATTTCGCCTTCTCCAAGCATCAGTAGTTGTTCTGAAATTCATTCTGTCTTAATAACAAATTCATTCTCACCTTGAGATTTGTGTCATTTCCTTGTCTCTGGATAGTCACACCTTCCGACTCTATCTGCTATTCTCCTGCCTTCATTACCACCTACTCTCTAGACTATCCATTTTCATTAAGATGATTTTCTTGTGCTAATTCAAAAACCTATATCCACATCATCAAGAACTATTCACATCTTTCTCCCAGTGTGACACATAAAACTATCAGATGTCTGGCCTCTAGCTTCATAATGCACAGGATATTGATATTAGCTACCTCACAGTCCACTTAGCCCTTCACCTGCTTCTTTTATCACAGTAGAAGACTGAGAAGAATTGTATGGAAGTTTCTAAACTCACAGAGGTTCACAAGGGCTACTGAGAGCTGACATTTGATCCAGAGTTTCTATTCCATCTTGTATTATGAAGACTAGCTTGAAGCTGTGCCCACTGATGGATGCTTATTGCTTGTGTGGTTTTCTTTGGTGTTCCTGTCTGCCCAGCTGTCTAGGATAAGAGAAAATGACACTACTTCCAAAATTTCTGACTGCAGAGTTTTGAAACGCTTAAAGGTACCCATGTTCTCTATTAGAATTAAGACGTTTTAAATGGCATTGACTTAGTATCAGTTCAGCAGGTAGGCTCTGAATGCCCATTGTGTCCCTTGTATTGGGACAGCACAACAAAATAATAAGAATCCTGTTATCAAGTGAATCACAGTCTAATTAGTGAAGCAAACACAAAGATGAGGCGTTTGGGCCAATGTAAATGTTGATGTGGTATAAATCCAGTGATCTAGGTAATGAACAAAGTTCAGAAGACCCTTCACAGAAGAGTAGCATCTAAACCTAATTTGGGAAAGGAGTGATATATAACCAGGCTGCAGCAAAGAATTACATTACATTACATTATATTATATTTCAGCAGCAAGAAAAATTTCTGCAGAAGATATTGATAGGTGTAATGCGTTCATTCTTGAAATAAACAAAGAGCTCAAGGATGAAATTCCTAAACAACTTGATGTAATTGTGAAGATTAATTTGCGAAGCAGTGCCAGGGTAGAATTTTTGATTCCAATCTGTTTTTTAGATCTTGAAGGAGGAAAAAAAAATATCAATGCTTGTATGTATCATCTGCAAAGCAGATGGTTGTAGAAGAGGGCGTAGACACTCAAAGACATTCTTCCCATGCAGAACCCCCACTGCCGTGACGCAAACATTGGCCTCTAAAAACAGAGTACGAAAGTTCTTGAGAGTTTTCTTAGCAATTCAAAATTCAAAACAGACAAAAGGGAAAAAATAAACTCCCTCTACTAAAAGCCTTGGTTTATTAAACAAATGGGTGGTAAATTGATTAGTTTTACCTAGTTAGGAGAGCAAATGTATTTTTAAATGATAAAAGAAGACAAATAAGACTTTTTGTTCTAAATTTTGCGTTCAAATACTGGACTTGATATCGTTTACCTTCACAAAGAAATAGTAGCTGCAATATGTTCTTCGTAGTCATATTATAATCAGAATAAAGTCAAATAAAAATATGTGTGCATATATAATATGCATACATATATGCTATACGTATATGCTATATGATACTTTGGAGTTTTTTTTTTTTTCAAACAAATAACGTGAAATACAAGATGCACTAACTGGTTCGTGTAGCAAAGTGTCCTGAGCCTCAAGCAGAGTGTGAGCAGTAAACAGCATGACTAATGCAGATGAAGCACTCTCTATTTGGTTCTGAGTAGGAACAGATGCCTCACATCCTTTAGAGAGGAAATTGCATCTACAGAAGAGGACCTCACTCCTGCCAAATTAATAAGATAAGGAATTTTACCAGCTCCCGCAGTACATTAGCACACAATTCTCTATTACTACAGTGATCCATGCTGAACTAGCGCTTCTTTGAGTTTGGAATGTCATGGAAACCTGAGCTTCCTCCTCTGTAACCAGAATCATCTCCCAAGATGGCAAACTACTTTCTCAATCCCACATGTATGGAAAAGTGAAAGTGATGAGTGTGTCCATGCTTATATACAAACTTCATAAATGGGCTCTGGCTAAATGAGATGAGATAGGATATGAGAATATTTGCATCCATACAAACATTGTGACCTGGCAACTATCAATTCAAATCAACTCAAGAAGTATGTAAAATAAGTAGCAAATTTGTTAGATTAATTTAATTTATATTAATATATCCCATACACACCTTCCTTCTCTTTGTTTTTTACATGTTTTCAAAGCAGTGTTAAATATAGTAATATAGGTATAATAGAGTTCGGTGTAGTAATGAAACTAAAATGGCAATATATTCATTTACATAATCCCCAAATAGTTGTTAAATATCCACCACAGTTGAACAACCAATATGTAGATGTTATATGTAACTCCATATACACAGAATGAAAGCATTCAAGCACATGCAAATTGGTAAAGAGAACTTACAAATAACAAATTAAAATAATTAATGATTATGTGTAAGAATAGAAGCAAATATGAAAAACATTAAAATGTATATTCTATCTGCCTGTGGAAGGGTGAACAATAAAAATCCATATTACTACTACTTTATAATTGAGTTCTAAATCAAATAATTGACAATTACATATTATATTGATCACACACTGAATCAGAGACCTCATGAATCCAAGCATCCTAAGACCTTATCTGTTACTTATTTCTTATAAAATCTATATCCATTGTATTGCCTCGATTAGCACAGAAAGTTTAACAATTAGTAGTAGTAAGTAGTGAGTAGAAGATTTTCTTCAGTAGGATTTCAACTATGTAAATTTACTATTTTAAAGGAAACCATACAATTCACACAGATCCTTAGACCACAAAAGAAAATCAAAACATGAAAATGAGGGGATACTGTGGACGTGACTGAGATGAGAAAAAGTCCTTTTTACAAGACAGATGCAAAAAAATAAATAAATAATTTCAGATCTAATGTTTGAAAGAAAAGCTGACCATGAAGATAAATAAGAATAAAACAGGAAGCTTGCAAATGAAGGGGAAAGAAAGGCATCCAAAGTGTGACAGGTCAGACACAAGGAGAACTTAGGCACACCAGAGAATTATTTGTGAAACTATGTTACCAGACATTTCAAAGCCAACAAGAAGATCCTTAAAAATGTCAAACAGAGGAATGGGATCCAACCAAAGGATCCAAAGGAATCCTAAAAGTAAAAAATGTAGTTTGGAGAATATTCAAAGGATCGCTAGTTGTTTTTTCTGTCTTTATTTATTTGATAATTTGAGTACTTACGATGTAGATTTAGTAGACATTTAAGAAATATTAAATAAACTATAAAAACACATCATATAGTCATTATAAAACTTGAGAGGGACAAATACTTGAGAAACTATAGTTTATATAGAAAATTATTAGTGAACATGAGGGTGAGGTATTAAACAATGAGCCTCTCGCAGGAACAAATAATCCAGAATTTAAGTGTATTCATACAATTAGATGGGATCTGCTACATAGAAGATATACATACATCATATTTACTTAATATAACAGACCCCTCAGAGGGAATCAGTGGCCTGGAAAGGAAAATAGTGTGTAATTAATCTTTTATTTCATTTGTAATGTCCATTTCAATCTAACTGGGTTGTCTTTGTAATGTGTGATTTGAGGGGTTAATGATGTGGGAAATCATTGCTTTTTCTTAGTGTAATAATATGGCTACAAGTAAAAGTACATTGTGTGCTTCTGTAAGAATTATTCATGCTTAGAATTTGATAGGATTTATAGGCCTCCTTAGATATATTGACTAATACTTCCTTTGTGATTGTGGAAAGTTATCTTTCAAATATTAATGTTCTGGGATTATTAACCAGTAAGTATTGTTACATTCCTTTTACTTCTAAAATACTTTTGTTGGAACTTTACAGTCAGTCACCTTTCCAGCTAGTTTCTGGAGCAACACACAAGATTAATAAGGGAGAAACCCTCATCCAAGCATGTTTTTCTTTCTTTTTCTGTGACTTCTGCTCTTTTCCCATTTTTGTTTGTGTATACTATGTATTGTGGTCACTCTCCCATGACCCCTCTCCTATTTTTCACCTACCTCAAACAGAGCTTCTTCCAACCTCCCAACGTCTTCCCACATCTCACTGACTTTGTAGCCTTTAGAGTGCCACAGAGTTTAATTAGGGCTTGTGAATCCTGAGTAGGAAACTTACTGTTAAAGTCAGACTCAAGAGTGCATATGCAGCTGTGTGTTATGACTCCCTCTCTCCCAGCATCCATTATCAATATCAATTAAGAATAGATCAGCCCATAAGTCTGTTCTCCCTCTCTAGCTGACTGTTAGGAGGAATTAACTTCAGCGTCACAAGTGCCAGGATAGACAGATGTAAGTCTGAGGTTGTCATGTCTGTGTCATGCTTAGAAGACGTGCTGCTCAGTTCCTCCTCACTTCCTCCATCCCCTCTTCCATAACATTCTCTGAGCCTTAAAGGGGTGTTATAAATGTCTCATCTAGGGCCATTCCTCAGTCGTTATTTATTTTTAACGTCTGTACAGCCATGGATCTTTGTTTTGACATTTATTTACTGCAAGGAGTGGCATCTCTCGTTAATGCTGACAGGAGCTTCTGCCTGACAGGTCATGTTCAAACTGCCTGTTTTCTTTTTTTTGAAAAGAAGGCATTTGACACGGCTTTGGCTGCAGACATAATATTCCATTTTCCAATTTCTTATTAGCATTGTTATTAGAGAAGGTATCAGAATTAAAACAAAGTCAGCGATTCCTCTTATATTTCAGGAATTTTGGCTTTTGGCTGAGGCTGGAGTCTGTGTGAATTAATGATCTCTATGGTGGGTTGTGTTTTTGAGATGAAACATCTTTGTAGAAAAATAAGGTGTCAGAAAAAACATCAATGATTATAGAATATATGGGCACAGGATGTCTTGGTTGAACTTGGCCTACTTGATGCAACACTTAGACATACATGAAAAGAGGAGATTATAACTGAGGAAAAAGGACTGTCTTATAGGCAAGTCTTTGGGGCACTTTTTCCATTAATTAATTAATTTATTTATTCACTTTACATCCTGATGGCTGCCCATCCTCTCTGTGGTCCCCCATCCCATACTCCCTCCATCCTTCCCCCTTCCTCTTCTCCTCCGAGAGAGTGGGGGCCCCTTGGGTATCACCCCCACTCCTCCCCAACACTGGCACATCAGTCTCTGCAGGGCTAGGTGCATCCTCTCCTACTGAGGCCAGACAAAGCAGCCCAGTCAGAGGAAAGGATTCCACAACCAGGCAACCGCTTTAGGGATAGCCCCAGCTCCAGTTGTTAAAGCATCCACAAGAACACAGAGTTGTACATCTGCTACATATGTGGGGGACAGGGGTGGTTAGGACCAGCCTGTGTATGCTCTTTGGTAGATGGTTCAGTCTCTGGAGTTCCTATCTCCTTTCAGGGCCTTCAATCCTTCCCCTAACTCTTCCATTAATGATTGATTGAGAAAAGCCCAGGCCACTGTGGGTTGTGCTACCCCTGCGCAGATGGTCTTGGGTGTAAAGGAAAGAAGGATGAACAAGGGAAGAGAAACCAGTGAGTAAGCAGCACTCTCCCATGGTGTCTGGTCCACTTCCTGCTCTAACTCCTACCAGCAATGGACTCTTACCTGCAAATGTAAGATGAAATAACCTTTTCTCCCCAATTTGCCTTTGGTCATGGTGTATTATCATAGCAGTAGAACACATAGACAAAGACTTTTAAACACACATTTTAACTCATGTATACCCTATGATTCCTAACTAATATGTTATTCTTGTGGCAGCACTTTAAAATTTTGATAGTACATTAGACATCATTAGGAATTTTATGGGTTTTTTTTCCCTGTACCAACTTTATAATGCTTTCTTTTTAAACTGTTATTTTCATCATTTGAGGCTTATTAGAGCACATTTTTGTCGAGTTCTTAAACATCTCAGGCTCAGAGTCTGATATTTTATGTATAGATTCACACAGAGTTCACTCTAGGATTTGTGTTTGTTTTTTTGTGAACTCTTATCTATTTCTTTGAATCTTTATTTAAATGTAGAAATCTACATTTCTCTATGTTCTATATATTGCTATATATGTATGAATAATACGTATATGTGTTTCTGTATGTATAATCTTCACTATAATATTAGTATTAAAACTAGCATCTTCCTTGACTATCTTCAAGAGTGACTAGAAAATTCTGAAATTATTTCTGTGAGTTCTTCCAATCATAATGCACTTGTTAAATATATAAAAATTCTCCCACTTATAGAAGTATATCCTCTATAAGTGCAAATAAACTATCCATAAGGAAGTTCATTAGTCCTTCATCTACCTATCAATGATCGTCTTTGATAATAGTCACTTCTAACGTTATTTTATCCTTCAGAGGAATTTTAGAACTGCCCGGCAGTAGTTGGGTCCAAAGGCTAAAGTCCTTCATGAGCGGCTCATCTGATAGGTATGCAGAGAGTATAGAGAGGGGGAAATCTGCTTCGTGTTCTCCTTCCCCCTTTTCTTCCTCTCTGTCCTTTAATTCTTAATCTTATCCAAAACATTTTACTGAGATATCCCAGAGAATTAAGAAAGACATTTAGTTGTATTTCAACATAAAACCCCCAAATACCATTTTGATATTATCTATGATTATCTGGGTAGTGTTGTGTCTGGAGCAGTTATAGCATTCAAAATCTTGTAAATGTCCATATTTGGGCTTCTCTACCTGAAGAAACACTTCTTTTTTTGGAGATCTATTTTGTTTTGGAGATTTATTTACTTAAGCCAGTTTCCTATTAATGTCAAAATATCTTCTAAATCCTATAGTGAATGAATATTTAAGCAACCTTTGTCTTTTCCTTGTTGTATATACACTTTGAAAATACAAATAAACTGCATCTATCAGGTCTTGTGTTTTAAATGTATTTTTATCGAAAATGTATTTTTAGATTTTTTTTTTAAAAAAAGAGCAAGACAAAGATGAATTTTTTTTACACTTTTTAAAATATGTGAGTGTGTGTGTGTGTGTGTGTGTGTGTGTGTGTGTGTGTTATGTGTCCACGGGTGCACACATGTGGAAGTCAGAGGATAGCTTGTGGATGTCGGTTCCATGTAGGTCTCAGGAATGGCATTTATTTTTCTAAACTCCAAAAGCTCACTTGATCATAAGAAGCATAGGTAGGAGAATGCTTTCAATAATATATTCACTGATTAACACACAAACCATCTTCTGTGGGGCTGCATAGTTATGCTCTCTAATGTGCCATGTGGCATTCTACCATAGGTCCCAGGAATGTAATTCAGTTCTGTCATCGGACTTGTCAACAAACACTTTTACCCAATAGGCCATCTCACTAGCCAGATTTTTCAAAAGGAAAACTCTGCAATAACATTTACTAAAAGAGTATCGTTTATTTACTGTTCTTAGAAGGGGCTTAAACACATATTTGCAAAAATGATGTATGCGCTATAAGGCATGTAATTTCCAACTTACTGCAATGCAAAGTTTGTAAAATTTTTATGTGTAGCCTCGGTTGTTATGATTTACTTTAATGTATGTAATTATGTATGAGGTCAACATGGAAAATTATCCATCACTCATAACTGATAAACATTTCTAAACGGTGTGTATGTCTTCAGGAATCAAATTAAGAAACTCACAGTCTACAAGGTCAAAGGAAAGCTGCCAACAGTCCAGCCACTAAGCAGCCATAGTTGTTTCCTTCCCTGCATTATAATTGCACTATGGAGATGGTTTACCAGGCAATAAATTATATCAGAATATGCTGTGACAACAAGTGACTGGGTACAGGAGGTAAATGGATCTCTTGTTAATCGTTCCATATTAGTCCATAAGCACACCACAGTTCTATGAATCCTTGTGACACAGTGAATTAGAAAAGGTTTCTATGTTGAATTTATTCTTAAATATTCTTTCTGAAAAAATATTTTTAAGATAAAAATGTTTTAGACTTCTTAAAGTTTCAAAGATTGAAAAGTTACCTTAAAATACCAGGGATCTCATGAGTGGTGGCTAGTTTTTAACATACGAGATAATTTCAATCAGGTTTTGATTTCTTCACTCTTGTTTTTAAAAATGATCTTTGGAAAATGATTTTCTGTGTATAATAGATGTTCCCCTATTCTTCTTGTTGAAAGCCCTATTCTAATCAGGCTTCTCTCCTAGAGTGAGATAAGGGATTCTATCAGCAGTTACTAGGCCACTAAATTTAAATATACAAGACTTTAGAGGAGAACAAGAAGCTACTTAGTCTACTGTCTAAAACTTCCCTTCTATAGGGATAGACTGACCAGAGGGTTACTTTCAAAATGAATATATTATCCTAGAAGGATTCTGTTCCATGTTGTCATCTTAAAGTACTAAAATATCTTTCATAGAGAATGTCACATGGGACATTAGAGAGTTAAATATGGAGCTTCATATTCCATGGATTACACGATATGCACTTAATATATCACTGAAAACATTGACCTACACGTTCTTTCTAAACCACGTGGTGATAGTAACTTAATAGAGTTTAGAGGAAAAACACCACTTATTTCTTATTTTATTCATCCATACTTCCCCAGAAAGAAATTTTTCAAACCTTTTAAGATAGGTTACTAATCTTTCCCACTTTATTTTTATTTTCTGTGATATGGACACAATAAACTTCACCCTTTCTGTTACAACAGATTTCCAAAATTCTTTCCTATATATACTTTTTAAATGTGCCTTCTTTTTAAGTAAAATAATATTTCTTTGCCGAAGTGTGTTAAGGTAGGTTACAAATAGCTTGTTTATTGTGAAGACACAACCTGATCTATATTACAGACTTCATCACAAAAACTAATAGTGAAACTATCAGGCTTTAGTTTATTGATGTCTATTTTTTTTTTTTTTTGTACTCATGACTGGAAACATAAAGTGCTTAAGGAGAAGTGAAAATGAAGATCATCTGCAGAACCACTGGGTATTTGGCCCCTTTGTAAGATCTCTTCCAAAGTCACCTTCCAAAATGAATGACCAAACCGTGCTTGCATTAACATCTAAGCAAGAAGGGCAGATGCTGGACCTCAGTGATGCACCACTTACACAGCACATCCCCAGCTCTTTGTTCATTCTCAAGCTGTCAGGGAAGCAAAAAAATAAAACCACATGCATTATTCCATAATTCTTCTCTTTATATTTTAACTACAAACACCACTAAGGCAGCCTCTAATTTTAGTGTCCATAGTTATTTAAAATTTGACTTTAACTGGGATTCTTCCACCAATAACACATGTTTTATAGTACTAAATAGCTTTGGTAAACATTCTTTGGGAGTAACAATATGAAAGTCATTTTCAGTTTAAAAGCCTCTTTGCTTTCCCTGTCCCAAGTTTTACATAATCATAGAGTTCAGATTAAACTACATTTCTGGGTCTAAGAGTCTGCTAGTGACATCACACAGGGAAGTGTAGCACTCTTTCTTACTTAAGAGCTTTAAAATAAAAAGAACTAATTTCTGTTCCTCAATCAGTAAGAATCAAATAGTTACAGCATGAGCAGAATTTTCACACTCAATGTATAACTAAGAAGGGTTGATATGATTTATGTTCCAACACATAATTCCCCTCCTGAAAAACTGCAGTATAATCCAAGACAGTATTATTACTATTTACATTTTGCAACCGATAACCTGAGATTTGTGTGTATGGTAAATATATATATGATATATGATGCTTGATGGAGCTAGAATTTAAGCTGGAATTTCTAACTCGAAGCATGAGATAGGAAAAGTCAACATTTTGTAATTTCTAGAAAACAAATCAAGATTCTAAAATCATCTGTCTTGTACTTCTGATGTTTCTTCAGAGGAATTAAAAGGTCAAAGAATATGGACACCTAAAGTAGTAAAAATTAAAGTTACAGAAAAGTCAGTATACAATGAACTCAACATGAACACTTGAAAGCTTCTAAGAAAATGCACAGTAGAGCATACTCACTTCTCCAGTCATAGACTGAACTAGCTCTCCACAGGGATGCTGCCTGTTATCCTGGCCCCATTGCTCAACTCTTGTGAAAATAGTTGGTACAGGAATCAATATTTTAGGTTCCAACTTGTTTAGAGGCTGACTCCTTGGAAGAACCTGGCTTTTCTGGCCCAGGACCAGAGTTACCACAAATATTGCCAAACAGTCTTTATTTTCTGGAGGAATTAAAGTGGAGGACATTGTAGAAAGGAAAGAAATAATCGAAACAATTTAGAAATAAAGGAAAAAGATTCACAAAAACATAGATAAGTTCTCATTTACCTAGAGCAGGTTGGCACAGGTTGACTACTTTGGGGTAGTAATTTCTTGTCTCCATTTGAAAATCCACACACACATTCAAAATGTTGGAGGAAAAGAAGCACTCTAGTCAACATAAGTACTTAATCAAAGATGGATTTTTATTTTAACATCTCACCTTTTAGAAAATAATCACAAAATAATACCCAGTGGGGTACTTAGCTGCTTATGGGACTCTTCTAAAATCTTAAGGATAGTCAACCTAACTAAAAAAAAAATTTCCTCAGGTAACATTATCTTCCATCTCTAGGTATCTTTAGAAAAACGTATCTTCTTTTACTACTCGACTAAAATATGATTAATTCTAGAAGTTGACTGAAAGAAGCCAGATCAAGGATGAGACTTATCTGTGAAAACACTCTTCTTTATCTCATTCCTCCTATAATAGCCCTTCAATAGTGGTACAATTCCAGACAACAAGAAGAAATAACTATAAAGAGAAAGTCATTTAATCAAGTCTACTTTGGTAGTAAATAATGATAAAGAGCTTAAAGACAATCTACTTTGTGATTCTGCTATCAAGTATATTTCACTGCCTTATGATAGCTGACAAGATATTAACCAGGCATAGTTTCTCCGGTTACCATATTAACAGCAATGGTTATGGGAAAGATAATGAGACTGTATAGGAAAGTAATCTGGGTACATAGCAGTAATGAGCTTGGGTGCATGCTTACATAGATGTCTACCTGTCTACATGTCCATGTAATTACTGCAGCTCTGATTGCTGCTCTCTTCACTCAGATGCATCCCTGTGTCTCCATCTTCTGGACTCTGAACATCTTCTTTTGTGTATGCCCAATTCCTCTTAGATCTCTGCCTCACATCACTTTCGGTCGTTCTGGCAACATGTTCAGTTTTCTGTATCAGTTGCCAAAACAAGCATTTGAACATCTGGAAATCATCTTCCATCACTTTCACCAGTAAGATGCATTTGCCTTAAAACATGGTTCCCATATAGACCTGCTGAGATTCCACAGTACCTTTAGCCAACAACTGTCCAATATTCACTGGCTATGTAAAGTTGGTATTCACTACTCCCTCTGGCACTTTCTATAAAATTAATAACAACATTTTATAAGTGAATTTTAGGTATAATCAAGTCATATTTTTAAAGGAAAAGCTAAGGCAAATGATGAGAGTAACAAAAAGTTCACACATATACACTCTCTCTCTCACACACACATACACAGACCTTCTATCTTCCTTAAGGAAGAAAACTACATCCAAATGCTATTCTTTATACTCTCTAATATTAAAAGATAAATATCATTGTTGTTAACTGCAAATTTCAATAAGAATGAAAGTATAGCAGTAACAATACACTCTAAAGACAAAGTCTCCATCAAGATGGGCAGCAGAACTACAGTTTAATGGCACACTGCTCATTTGCCAGGGCAGTTAAAGACTCCCACTCGGCCTGCTTCCAGTGATGCCCTGTGCAGTTGCTGGAGCTGAACATGGCCATGAAATGACTAGAGAGGTATCTTTTGGGGCCTCCCAAGTGGCAGGTCCCTATCACAGAAGAATTTTTCCAGTTTTTTTTTTTCTCTCATTCTACCAAAAAGAATATAGAATTGTACCTCAGCTTTCTACCTATCTAACCAATGGCCTCTGAAACCATCAAAAACAACTATGATTTTTATAACTCCTTATTTTTCTCCTGTACCTGGAATGCCTTCTCAGCCTTTCTCATGCCTGATACCTTCTTCGTATTGTCCTCTTAAATATATCCACCTTATGTAAAACCTATGTAAAATTGTGCCACATTCAAAACAACACTGTCCAAGACCATTTTTGTCATTACTGTCATGATGGAAATATTCTACTGTCTGTACTAACACATGACCCTCTAGTTATGCTATAATAAGATTGTAATTAATTTAAATAAAATTTAAATGACATCATTTTGTCAGTAGATTATATTGGACATTATGATTCCAGACACCCAGTTTTTAATCCTTTATGATATTTGTTAAGTGAAAATATTCTTTTAAAACAATATTACATGTATATTTTCTTCATTTACTATCTATGTGCTCATAGTTATCTCTGGTGGTTGCAATAATAATCTACCACAAACAGTAGGTTAAACAACAAGTCAATTTGACTAGTCAGAAATTCTAAATAGGTATCACTTGCACATCAAGAAGTTGGCATTACTTCAGGAAGGATGAGGAAACCATTCTTTTTCTTGCATTTTCCAGCTTCTAGAAGCTTCAAATTCATTCTCTGGTTGACGATTCCTCCCATTGTCAAAGCCTACAGTCAGGCAGTTCCACCTTGCATGGCAATCCTCTGACCACTTCCATTTTTATATCATTGCATTACATTCCTGTCACTGTTGTAAATATTTTCTACTCACTGAATGATGTGAAGCCTATAAATGTATTATTTACATTTAGACATTTAGAAGTCTAAAATGGATTTCACCAGGCTAACCTCAGAGTGTTGACAGACCCGCCCCACTGGAGTTCCTACAATATACTCCATGTCTTTGACTTTTCTGGTTTCATAGACACAGCTTGAATTCCTCCTGTTCCTGCCAAAATCAGAGAACTAACACCTTCAAATGTCACTCTAGCTCTCAAGTTTGCTTTTCTTTCTGCCTTCCTCTGGACAGCATCTTTTCTGCCTCCTCCCTTTTCCATCACCTTCATGTTCACAGGATGTCCAGCCAGTTAATGCAGACTAACCTTGAGGCCAGCTGTTGGCCACCATGACTTCATCAATTAACGTTACCCTCCTTTTCTACAGGAAGTAATATAAACATGGGTTACAAAGATTAGAGAGATTAGCTGCAATAACAAAAGGATTTTAATAAGCTCCAGATTCACAGAGAGACTCTGCCTCAATGGCATCTAAATTCAGGTCTATCTATTACTCGAGATAATAGATATCTAATGAATATTGGAATTAGGATATAAATTCTACTCTAGAATAGAATTCAGGTATGTAAGCTTGTGGACTGCCTTACTACTGTATCCTAAGTGACATAGTTGTGTCTGCCACATACACTCAATAAATGAGTATTTACTGAATAAATTAATCTTCACATTCCCTTTTATCTAGGTGTACTGGTGCATACCTATAATCCACTCAGGAAGTGGAAGCTTAAATCTTTAGTCATATGGCTTCAGTTCTAACCATCTGTATTTTGCCCATCACAATAGATGAAATGCATGCTATGTTGAAGAAAGTAGCTAGTCTAAAAAAATCTTAAACTATTTCCTACATATATGTTTTTTTCCCTAAATGATGTTTCTGGTATATATGATACACCAAATAAAATTCATACTAAAATTATATCATCATATTAAATTATTTTCTTTCTTGTTCAGCTTCACTATTGTTCACATGGTGATTGTTATGGTCAGCTGCTTTTTTTCTTTTTAAAGATTTATTTTTATTTATATGAGTACACTATAGCTGTCTTCAGACACACCTGCAGAGTACATCAGTCCCCATTACAGATGGTTGTGAGCCGCCATGTGGTTGATGGGAATTGAACTCAGAACCTCTGGAATAGCAGTCTGTGCTCTTAACTGCTGAGCCATCTCTCCAGCCCCGGTCAGTTGTTTTCAAGATGGTGTCTTATTAAGTACTTCTGCTAAAGTCAGCCTAAAAGCCAGAAAACCTCAGAAATGCTTCTTTCCTCCTTGCCCTTCTTAGCTGGGGTTTCAGGTATATGCGGCTTTCACATGGGTACTGGTGTCTGGCCTGGTGACTGATCAGACAGAAAATGATCTTAGCCACTGAGCCATCTCTTTAAGCCCTCAAATACTTTGTTATTGGTACATGCTTTAATATACTTGGAAACATTTTTTTCCCAATCTCTAGGTGGCCGATTTGTCTTATTCACTGTGGCCTTTGCTTTACAGAAGCTTTCCAGTTTCATTCATTTTATCAATTCTTGATCTTAGAGCGTGAGCTATTAGAGTTCAGTTTAGGAAATTTCTCCTGTGTCAATAAGTTGAAGGCTCTTTTCTACTTTCTCTTCTATTAGATTTAGTATGTCTCGTTTTATGTAGAGGTCATTGATCCACTTGGACTTGAGCTTTGTGCAAGCTGACAAATATGGGTCTATTTTAATTTTTCTACATACAGATAGCCAGTTAGACTAGTGTCTACCTCAAAGTGTCTGTCATACATACCAGTATAAGAGAGGCTGGAATGTAATGTCCTTCAGATGAAAATTACAAATATGGGCTAATTTTTCTGTGGAGTTAAATATTTTGTGGTATTCTTATTTGAAGTAATCTTTGCCAAGTGTTTATTCAAGATGTCCCATTTCCTTTGTCATGTCCTAATTTGAAGACATTTTTAGGATCAATGAAATCACTAGAATTATAAACTAGTTAAAATATAACATATTCACACATTATACTTTCTTTCTGACTTAAATAGAAAATGGTAGGCATTTAATTTTTTTAATTTCTATTCTGTGCCTTTATTTCTCTTTCTTTTCATAGTCAGTAAGTTCGTGTTATACACACTATGGCATCTCTATAGCCTAGCATAATATCCAAACATACTAGATAGCCAATGAATATTTGCTGAAGTTTAATTGCAAATGTTATAGACAGTGGCTCAATAATGATTTGATGCAGTCCTAAGATTCATCACAGTAATACCTGAAGATAAGAGAAATAACTGGCATTATATTAATGAATTATTTGTGGAAAATTATGCTGTAATATATCTATGATAATAGAAAGTATTAACTCCTAATAAAATCATAGTTCTTTGTTTTACATATTATCAATATCACTATAAATACTTCTTAGTATAAAAATATTGGTACAAAGGTGCAGTACAAAACCTAATAGATCATATTCATCATTTCATTAATATACAAGAGGCTCCTCTGTTGAAAAAGTAGTATGCAAATAAAAGAAATAACCTGAGTTGGAACTCAGTCAAATAAAATGATGTAAATGGCTATGATATGAACTTAATTCAGAAATCGATATATTGGAATGGATAAAAATTCTGAAAATTTTAATTTGATACTCAGCTTTGTAGATCTTATTTTCTGCTTAGGATGTCTGAGAACGAAATTTCCAGCAGAACCTGGGAACATGAATGTTTACAGAATTCATTCATTGTTCATGAATGATGGAAATGAAAGAGAAAAATACAGAAATGGAAAAAGGGCAGAAAACATAGTCTAAAGTGTTCTGGACTCGGGAAATAACAATAGGATGAGTTAGAGCTAAATATTCAGACTGAACATTTTCACATCTTCCAATTAACATTATTATAAAGAAAAATAAGAAATTAAGATGAGTGGGAACAAATATGACAATTCCATGGCCCCATAGCGAGTTAAAATATGACTTTCTTCCTTCTCTCACATCCCCCTTTTTCTCTCCTCTTCATCTTTTTAACTCTCTACCTTCTGTTTTTAGTTCTGAATTGGTTTTGCTGTCACATTATGTATAAACTCTTTAGTATGTATATTATTTGCTGGGGAAAAATAGCAGCTATAACTCATAGCTACATTCTCATAGAAGTAACCAGAGACCTGGATCAAAACTTTAAATATTATTTTTAAAAGACACAAATATATTATCCACAGAAAAACATGCATCATATTTCTAATAATCAAACTATGTGCAGGATATACTCTGTATACCATTAGTCTGACCTATGTGAAGAAAATTTACATTGATATTCTGTCACTGTAGGCTCTCATACTTTAACAATATTATACCACATGTTTTGAAGGAAGCTTTTGAGGCCCAAAGAATTCTAGTCACTTCCACAAAATCACCAAGTGAACCCAGGACAGAGCTGCAATTAGAATGCAGAATTCCTGTGTCCTGGTCCAGTTTTAAGTTAGAAGCTTCTCATTAAAATTATTTCAACAATTCATTCATGAAAGAAAGTTACAGCCTGTTTAGTTGAAGCTCTCATCTCGTTAACTGCATGTTTCTCTCTGTACAAGCAAAGTCTTAAAATACACCAGAAGACAGACAGGCCTGAGAAATGATGGAGCCTTTATATAAACACTCAGCTGATTGCTGGGGGTTTTGTCAGCTTCTTGCTCCAAGTCATTTTCAACCCACAGTAAAAGAGATGCCAAACTTCAAACAGGATCTCAGAGCTAACTGGTTTTGAGACAAGTTTCCTGATGAGGCAAGAATAAAGAAGAAGTAATTGTTACAATGCACTTCACCTTTTATCAGGAAGCGACATTTTGTTCACACACACACAGAGAGACAGAGAGACAGAGAGAGAGTCTGGATATAAAAATAGAAAAATATAGCATGAAACAGTACATTTTCTTATCTTCCGGCTCACCTATCTCAACTGTAGATTGGAATTAAATGCTTGTGCTCTCAGAGGTCCCTTATTTACTTAATACTCTCCAAACCCTTTCCCCTGATTTTCCCACACTGCCAACTCCACAGAAGCAACGATTCTGTTCAAATGTTAAGTTGTTGAAATTCCGAAATAAGAAAAGACAATTCAAAACTATTTAATCACCTACAACAGGGGAAGGAAGTCACTGCAAGCACATCATAAAGAGAGGTCTGGAAGGATCCTTGGAATTCATTGCATGCGCTGATGTGGATGTCAGGAAGTGCATGCTGACAGGAGCCTGATGTAGCTGTCTCCTTAGAGGTCTGCCAGAGTCTGACGTATTCAGAGGCAGATGCTCACAGATAACCATTGAACTGATCTTGGGGTTCCCAATAGAGTTAGAGTGAGGACTGAAGGAGCTGAAAGGGTTTGCAGCCCCATGGGGAGAACAACAATACCAACTAACCAGAGCTCCCAGGGTCTAAACCACCAGCCTGGGAGCACATAGGGAGGGATTCATGGTTCCAGCTGTATATGTAGGGGAGGATGACCTTGTTGGGTATAGGTGGGAGAGGAAGTCCTTGGTCCAGTGAAGGCTGGATGCCCCAGTGTGAGGAAATTCGTGGATAGGGAGGTGGGAGAGGGCAGGTGGGTACATCCTCATAGAAGCAGGAGGAGGAGGGATGGGATAGGGGGTTCCTGGTGGGAGGGAAATGGATTAAAGGGATAACATCTGAAATGTAAATAAAATATCCAATAAAAAATCTAATAATAATAATACTAATAAGAAAGGTGCTGAAAAAAGAAGCAAATTCCAATTCCATCAGCCAGTCACCTGAGGCATGTCTGATAAGGCAACCTTAGGGCTATAACCAGAACTTTGAATTTTCAGTTTTTATCAAAATAGAATTGAGCTAGTTGTAATGTTCTGATTGAGAATCTTCTGTGGACAAGGATAGAACATCAATGGCTACTGAAGTTCACCTTCTTGAGGTGAGCTCCATAGTCCAGTCAAGACAATAAATTTTGGCTTTTTGATTTTTGTTTATGTGTCTATTTGTTTGTTTGTTTTTGTTTTTGTTGCCACCAGAGACACTTTGTCAGAATATCCTAATACCCAGAGAATACTAGGGAAAATGTTTCAAAGACAAACTGCCATATAAAGAGGTCACAGTTACTCTGTAGACTAGAACAATAACTAAGAAAGCATGTGGAATGCAGTGGTTCCCTGCAGAGAAGAATATAAGCAAATACCACCACAGGCAATTCTGATAGGAGGTTAGGCTATAACAGAGACCTCAAATTTGATGTACAATTTAAAAAGGTTAAGAAGATGGCACCCAAACTTGTTAGCAAAATTGACTTTTTTTTTTTAACTAAGAACTTTCTAAGCACAATGGTTCTCAACCCAGGTTGTGACCTAGGAGGTTGAACAACTCTTTCACAGTCTTTGCCTAAGACTATTGGAAAACACAGATATTTACATGACAAATCATAACAGTAACAAAATTACAGTTGTAAAGTAGCAACAAAAATAATGTTATGGTTGGTGGTCACTAAAATGTGAGAAAGTGTATTAAAGGGTCACAGCATTAGGAAGGCTGAGAACCACTGCTCTTCTAGCACATTCCACCAAAGGAACAGATAGATGGTGGGTACAGGAGGCAGTCTAAAGGAACTGCTTATTTACCAAATGTATGGGCCAAACTTTGCATGTCAACTGCATGAAAACATGATATATTGTACCAATTTTATTTCATTTTGTCATCCTCCATTTATTTGATCACAAATGTCCACAGTGAAACCTGAGTGTCTACATTGATTCATCTTAAATAAATTCTATTTCAATTTGCCTTGATTCTATATAAAAGAGTTGAAATGATTCTAATCATTTCCTTCTTTAAAAAACTTTACAAATTCTAAGTATAAGGAAATCATTCTGAGCTGTAAGACTGTGAAAACCAGAGGCTGTGGATGACTGAGGAAATCTCTCTTTCGGACATGGCAGGATACTGTACTCAGTGACTCACATTTTCCTCCACAATGGATCCAGTCAACATTCTAGCATGGATGAAGGAGTGGCTTAGGAGTCCCCAAGGAGTCAAGGAGCTAATGACATTTAATGGCTGCTATGGAACAAAAGCCAGTTTTCTTTAGAGTTGTGAACCCTATAGTCTGGCCATGCTCCAGTAGATGGCTACACATTTATACATATATTGAAACAGTCTTTGGACTCAGTGAGCTATACTTTTTAAAATGGAAAGAGCATGAATTTAGAGGGTGAGTATGGGTCAGCTAATTGAAGGAAAGACTGAGATGAGTATAACTGAAACGCATGTATAGCATTGTCAAAGAATAAAATATTATATTGAAAAATAAGAAAAGATTAACGCATATGAAAATATTTTTAGAACCATCTAAAAAGACATCCTACAATGACAATGTGTCTTTTTCAACTTGATACAAAACTAGACACATCTGGGAAAGAGGGAATAATAATTGTGAAAATGCCCTCATCAGAGTATCTTTGGGCAAGGCTATACATTTTCTTAACTGATAAGGATCAGCCTACAATATGGTGGGTAGTACCATCCCTGGGGAAGTGGTCCTGGGTTGTATAAGGAAGCAAACTGAGCAAACTATCAGAAAAGCCAGTAAGCCGTGTTCCTTCATACCTTGGCTTCCCTCAATGATGGATTGGGACCTATAAACCAAATAAACCATTTCCTCCTAAGTTGTTCTTTATGATAGTGTCTTAACAGAGCAATGGAAACTTAACTAAGACAGGAGCTTTACGGTTTGATATAAGCCCATTGGTAGAACTTTCCATTGTTCTGTTTTCATTGACCTCATTTTTTTCTTTTTCTGTTTTCTGTTTGTTTGTTTTTGTTGTTGTTTGTTTATTTGTTTCTCCAGTACAAATTCTTCCAAAGGAAGATTACTACATCTGGATATTTTAATTTGCCTTGAAATAACCATTCTAAGCTTTCCTGATTACAATTCAGAGTTGTTTCGTGTCTCTAGTGTCTCTAACAAAGAACAGAAAGCATTTTTTTTCCTCATGATAGTCAATCAATCTCACCATCTACCAAGCATCTCATCATAAATTGACTAAAACTTTTAGTATTTGCAGAAGAAATATAATTCTCTGAATTAAATTGAAATTTGTCACTTTACTTATTCCTGGAAAATGAGAAAAAAGAGGCTTTAAAAATACTTTAAAATTAATATGGATAAACTTAATAGCTTCTTTCAGTGCAGGAGTAAATAAACATATAACAGGTAATGAAAGTAAGGAAAATATTAAATATCTAAAACTAAAGTATATTTGCCATGTGTATAAAGTATATGTGTTCAGAATTCCATAATAAGAAATTTTACAGCTGATGTGATGATATCGCAGATTGAATTAAGGAATTTCATTGTAACAAGTCATTGAGTGAAATTCTATTCGTATTTCTCCTGAATTAATCCAAGCATGCTGTTCCCATCATGCAGTTGATGTTGATGTTTCCTTTACATTTATAAAACCAAGAAGCAAGAAAAGTACTGCAATATCAGATGAGTGCCTAATCGTTCAGTAGGCAGGGTTTTGTTGTTGTTGTTTTGGGTTTTTAGTGGGGGATTGGCTTTTGGCTTTTGGCTTTTTGGTTAAGTCAACCACAATAATTCCCTGGTGGTGAAGGGATTGAAGTACATTAGCAACCTCTGGAGAAAGGAGAGATGCTGCAGTTTCGAAAGATGCTCAGCTCACTACTGTATGCAGGTAGTCCTGGAGCTGTCCTGTAAATCCCCATGTCTCTAAGCAGCTCCTCTCCTTCCAAATATAAACCCCAAGCAAGGCAGAGTGGAAAATCAGCTTCCAATTTTCAATAAAGGCTTTTATGACTCACATATTTTCAGAAAACCACCTCTGCAGTAGACAGTTGGTACAGGCTCAGAGTGCCACTGGGACATGGGTGGAGCATGCTTGGCAGAGGAGGAGACTGCAAAACAGGAGGGTACTCAGCCTCCTGGCATAAGCTCACTGAGCAGGCTCCTGAGCAAGAGGCTTGTCTTTCCTTGCTTGTCTCAGCATTAAAAATGTGACAAATAAAGATAAGAACAACAAGTAGTTTTTTAAAACTGAATTTGTCTATCAATAGGCTAAGAGTTTACTGACAATATTTGCATTAATGATATGATTTTTAGATAGAACTTGTACCTTGAGTTTTATACTTGATTTTCATCCCTTGGAGTGAAAAAAAACCTGTTTATTTGTTCTGTATCAACAAATATTTGCCATTAATAGGAAATGACCTATAATCAGGTGACATATATACCTGCTATTCATACTATTAATTATTTGGAGTGAATTATATTACTGTACTTTTATATATAAAGAAACCAAGAATCAAGAATGTTAAATTTCCCAAGACTATGAACATATAATTTGAAAACCATGACTCCAAATTCAGTTCATTCACAACTGAATGAATAGTAATAGTATTTTTCAAAACTTTACAAAAATATTCAACTAATATATATACACAAACTAACTGTCATCTACCTGTTGGTTCTACAGAAAAGTGTCAATCATGTTGCAGCAAGTTCCCCAAGGAGTTGGAGAGTAATCAAAAGAAAGTAGGACGTTCTTAGAAACACTGAGTGCGAAGCAACTGAAAAGCTTGATAAGAGGAAAGAAGTAAAATAAATCCATGCTATGGCCTTTAATTCTTAAAAGGCAGTGAATTAACATTAATACCCTTGGCCACTCAAAGAATATTTAGAGAAATGAAAGAGGTTAATCATTACAGACAATTAAAGCATTGTATTTACATGAGAAAGGATGCCACATAGTATTAAACATCAATAAAAATAATCACGGTTGTTTACATAGAGGAAATGAGATCATTAGCCTTGAAAGTTAGAGGAATAGTTCCAACATTCTTTAGTTTAAAAAAGATTAGTAATCAATAGAATATATTAATCATTGAATAGTGGGCAAGTCAGAATAAATAGCCAAATTGGAAGATTGTGAGGTAAACGGAAGATCTAAAAAAATAAAAAATAAAAGTCTTACAGGAACAGGTAAAATAGACACAAGGGAAACTCTCTACATATGACTTGTGCAAAGAAAAGTGAGTTGAGTTCTATGAGAAGTCCCAGTAGGAAACGGGGATCAACTGCAGCTGGACATTGGCTATTTTGTGAGTTCTTTTTTCTTCCACTGTTCCCTACCACTTTTCTACCCTTACAACCCCCTAATACTAGATAAGAGAGGAAAAGAGATAGAGGAGAAAGGGAACAACATTACCATTACTCTACTACCTACTGTTAGGGGCATCAAGTTCCTACATGCAAGTTTAATCTTGGCTGCCAGTGTATCTAATTTCTTTACACTACTAAACATATATCGAACAACAGCACCCAAAAACAACCAACAACAGCAAAGTACCTGCCAACAACCCACCCCACATTTATGTACCCTCTGAAAAGTCCCAACATTCCAAATGTCACACAATTGCAGAAACAATCTGCAGCTGGCAAAATCATGCCCCCAGTAGAGCACAAAGCAAATCATGGTCAGCTGCTGTGGACAGTCTGCAGCAGCCCCATATCCCACACCTGGGATTAAATAAAAACATACTCTCATAATATTCACATGTTTCTCAAAGAAACCAAAGCTTCAAATTTGTCACTATAATCAACTACAGAGAAAATTAAAACTCTGACTACTCTCTGAAAAACAGTGGTTTGGAAAAAGAAAAAGTGTGTGTGTGTGTGTGTGTGTGTGTGTGTATGAGAGAGAGAGAGAGAGGCAGAGACAGAGAGAGAGAGAGAGAGACAGAGAGAGAGAGATGTACATGGGCATGTGATGTTTGTATTTACACACATATGCATGTGTGTTTTGTGTGTGTGTGTGTGTGTGTGTGTGTGTGTGTGTGCACATGTGTGCATGCTTATACTGGGGATGAAAACTACAACTGACCTTTTATAGTAAGGTAAAACATGACAAGCAATGTGACTAATGTTGTAGAAGTTGGTCACATTATGAATGTGTGCAAAGCTAACTAGCATTACCATTACCATTTCCTGAAACTAAGAATTCCCATGGAAGAATTAGAATGTAAAAAAAAAAAAAGAAAAAAGGGGCTTATGGCTTATATCTAATGTTGAGTTGCACTGGCAAAAAAAAAAAAAAAAAAAAAAGGTATATATTCATGTGCTCATAGAAAATAGGCACAAGAGAGACAAGAAGATGAATTTAGCTGACATTGCTAACCCAAGGATGGATGATGAGGGCATGAACTGAAAAACTTATAAGGGTGAATAGGAATTTTATATGAGAAATATTTAGCAAGTCAAATGACAAAATTAGTGACTGGTGGAAATTTACTGACTGAATGACACAATGATGTTGCCATCAACAGACAGAACTACTAGGCAGGAAAATGACCAATTCGTGTAGGGTAGTTTATAGAGGAATTTTAACCCAACAACATGGCTATTCTGGCAAGGGATCACATCCAAAGATCTTCTAGATCTATGTGATCCTGCTGGAATTCAGACATACCCTGGATTACAATATGATCTGTCTGGAATACAGACATGCCCTTAATACATACCTTTAATCCCAAATAATGAAGGTGCAGACATAAAAGGAAGCAGACATGTTTGAAAGTGACATCTAATTGAGGGGCAGATAAAGTGATGAATCAGAGAACAATTTGACAGACTGAGTCAGAGACAGTATATACAATAAAAGAGAGCAGCACAGGGAGACAGAAAGAAGGCACTTTTACCGGAACAACTTTACAGAGACAGCTTTGCAGATGAAGATAGAACAAGTCAGAGAATGAGAAAAAGCCAGTAGATTAGAAGAGATTGTCAGAGTTAGTTTGAGGCTAAGCAGAACAATTCAGTAAGAAGCTGAGAGAAGCCAGTCAGCTTGGAAATAAGTTTGGGCAAGAACTGAATTGAACCAGCCAGTGAGAGTTCAGAAAGAGTTAAAAAGGGAGTTTATTCCGCAGTAAGCCTCCAAGACACCAATTATACTAGTTAACTGTGTTTTAAATACACTGAACTGAAAATGGTTTTCAGTAGTTAGACATAGTCTCTAGAGTTCATATGAAAGATCAGGATTAGCAGGAGAGTTATGAATTAGCAATTAGATACAAAGTAAACTCTTGAAAGAATGGAAGCTTCCTGGATGACCTAAAGGGCAATATCCTGCAGAACCAATAGGGAAGGAAAAACATCGGAATGGGAGACCAAGAGGGAACCTGTAAATGGATGAAAATAGAAAGTCAAGGTGCTGAGGGAAAACATTGAGAAAACTGCATTTTTGAAAATTTAGAGTGGTCTGTGGTATTAATATAAGAGAAAGGCCCTCTTAACCGAAAAGAAAAAGGCCACTGGGTTAGCATGTATGCTATTTCTCTGACTGTAGTAGTTTAAATGGACTGGACGGTCTATAGTCAGAGTACAGTAGGAAAATGGAGGAGACAGAAAACTTGAATACTGTTCCTTGATGGAAGTTGGGCTCAGATATAAAGCATGAGTTCTGGGAGATGTTTGAACTTGTTCATAGGCTAGGAAAAAAAGCCAATATTACAAGGAATAAAGAGCCATTAACAAGGAATAGTTGAAGAGGCCATGATTAAGAAAAGTTCCTTAAGATGAAAAACAAGTAAAATACAGATGAACAAATCTATAAAATACTTCAAAAAAATTCAAAGATTTGGTTAAGAAAAAATGCTACTCAGTTGTGTGCATGACTGAAATGCATGTTCATATCACCTTCTTTTAGAGATTTATTTATTACGTACAAAGTGTTCTGCATATATGCCTGCATGACAGAAGAGGGTGCTAGACCTTACTATAGATTGTGAGTCACCATGTGGTTGCTGGGAATTGAACTCAGGACCTCTGAAAGAGCAATCAGCGCTCTTAAACTCTGAGCCATCTCTCCAACCCTAATACTACTTTCTATGTCTCAGTTAAGAAATCCAATATCAGATTGCAAGGCTGTGTCTTATTTCATACCATTCTTGATGACAATACAAAGGACTTGGATGGTTGCAAAGCTGCAGCAATGTCAAGAACACAGATCTTTCACATGGCAGAGGGACCAGCAAGAAAGTGCTGACTCTTGAGAAGTGACATGAACAACAGTAATGCTGACATGAATGACAACTAGGGCTGCAACCAAGTGCATGCTTGCTCCCATTGAAGCCAGTTCTGATTGAGGAAAATAAAACACAGGAGAAAGAAAACTGTGACACTCTCTTTTCCTAGATCAAAGGATTGAAAAACTAAACATTTCAGTTTCAATATTATACCAAATGTTGAAGGGATAAAGTTGCATATTTTGTACTAATTTGTTAATATTATTGATATGATTTATCCCTAGAAGGCAAGGTATAGTTAAAAAAATATTGCTTTACTGTATTTTTTTCTTTATTGAATAAATTTAGAAGATGAATTCACATTAATTTCATTTGAAGTACAGTTTATTTATAAAAATTAAAATGGATAAAAATATCCATACAGTGGCACCTTAAAGACAAAGCTAGAAGGACTGCTCTCCATGTGGATGGAACATGGGAAGGCTAGCTCTTCAGTCTTATATGATACTGACATAAAAAGACATTTAAAAGTAAAAAACCGGTCATTATTTTTCTGATTAATTTAACTTTTAGTGCGATATTTTTAGTTATAAGAATGATCAGGTATGAAAATGGTTCAGCTGGTATGTGTTTGCTATGTAAACAAGAGCTTGGATTAGGATAAGCAGAACATACATAAAAAGTTGCAATCCTAGCACAAGGGAATCAGACACAAGAGGCATACTGGCCATCATTCTAGACAACCAGAGGGCTATCCTGCCTTGAACACAAAGCTGAGGGGACTGGAGACTGGAGAGAGGGCTCAGCAAATGAAAGCCCTTGTCACTCTTGCAGAGGACCCAGGCTTGGTTCTCAGCATCCATGTGCCAGCTCACAAACACCTGTAACTCCACTTCCAAATCTGATGGCCTGGCTTCTGAGAGTACCAGATACACACATACAGGAGGGCAAAATACTCAGATACACAAAATTAAAATAAATGGATAATCTTTAAAAAAACAAAAAATAAAATCGAAGGCCAAGAACTCATTTGGTAAATCCTATCTGAAAGTGTGGATTCAGGGCACTGAATCCACATCAGAGATAGAAGGAGAGAAATGACTCCATAAAATTGTTCTCTAACCATGACGTGTATATGTGAAATAGACATACATCATGCGAACACATACACTAACACACATGCACATACACACACTAAGAATAAATTTTAAAGTGAGATTGAGAAGCAGTTGAGGAAGATAACTAGTGTCAATTTATGGCCTCCAAACACTTGTGTTCCCACACCCAAGTACACATACGAACATGTACATACTCATGGCAAAAAAGTTCAAAAAAAATCAAATTTTAAGTAAATTGATAGCATTTCATCTCATATCTAGGTCTGCAGAATAAATCACAAAGAATAGTAAATAAAAGAATGTTAATCATCTCAGATAAATTTGATTTTAAAAAACTGTATAATCAATCCAAATTTATATGATAAATTAAGAGCGATTATAATCTTTTCCTTTTATCATTACTGTTATCTCTCATATGTAAACATACTTTTCAGAGTTGTAATCTCAGAATAGATAAACATTAGGTTAAAATATTCCCAATCCAACCCTTATATAAGTTCCATAAGGCCAATGATACATGATTCACCCTTTGACAGGGAGCAAACTGCATGGTTAAAATTATTTCATACTGTCACCTCAGATCAGCAGAGTCCAGCCTTCTCATCACACTTCCTCAACACAAAGCCTACTCCTTCCTTGAACTAAGTGAATGTTTGGAATGATCACACTAATTCACCCAGGCTTGAGGTGATAGTGTTAAGTGTGTGAAGAACAGGAAGAGGAATGGGAGATGAACTCACATTTATCTGAACATACATTGGAATTACATGTGTCCTCTGCATAGCAGATTTATTCACCTAACAGCATGAGAAGGCTCGGCTTTGGATAATCTTTTCCTCAAATGTCAAAACTGTAGTGGTTTACTTACAAACTTCGGTCTTGTGGATAAGTAAAATGAGTCACTATGAAACCAAAGTCCTAGCATTCATCTTTTAGTGCATAGAAGACATGTGATCTGCATCAATATTAAAAGAAGGGTCGTCAAAAGCATAATAACATTCCTTCACCAGTGTGAACAAAGGTCACCCACAAAGGTCTGATTCTCAAACCACATCCAAGTTTACTAGATATATTTAAAAGGATAAAACTGGAAGCTATCTCAATAACAAGATGTGCAGGTGATCTTTTATGGAATCTTAAACCAAGGGGGAAGCACATATTGCACTGGTCAATATAATGAATTCCCTAACCCCTCAGAGAGAGAGAGAGAGAGAGAGAGAGAGAGAGAGAGAGAGAGAGTTTTTCAAAGTAATGTTACTCTATGGTTTAGTATATATTTCTGACATATTCTTGGCTTTGCATCTTCCATAGTTAAGCATCTTGCCACATGGTCCATCTAAATTTTCCTACTAATTCTTTAATCTTTGTGTGACTATATGATTAAATTCCAGCCAAATGTCAGTAAGTTTAAATGTTTGAAGACATAAAAGATTCCATTTAAGAAATGCAGAATCATGGCTTTTTCATTCTTTATCCAGATGTCTAAGAAACTACATACAATAGCTGGATCACCAGCAACCACTAAGGACTATGAAGTCAAAGGCCATACACTAGGGATAAGAAAATGAAGGTAATTAGAGTTTGAGTCCCCAACTATTTCCAATATACCAGCACTTTACTCTTTGAGAGTCTCTTTTGAGTAACAAAACAAAATTCTGTTATACTCTTCTTTGTTGAAATTGTGTTCTAATATGTGAAGCCCTCTTAAATAAAACCATTTCAATAGTAGTAAGTGTAGAACAATCTATGAATATAAATATCTTAAGCTACATATATTCATCCTCTGTTTCTCTGGGCCTCCTTTGAAATAATGCTATCTAAGTACTAAGTATCTAATGCTGTTACCTAAGTACTTTTGAGTGTCATACATCTAATGATTCCTATTTATATTCTTACAAGATAAATCACAAATATAGCATCACAAAAATGAAAGACACCACAATATTAAAAATCCTATGTGCACTTTTTCTGTTCCTCGTTATTAGCTGGCTGGGGACCAAATAACAGTGTAGGGTTGCAACATGGATATTGAAAATTTATAGTCCATGAGCCAGATTTGGACCTTAGACATATTGAATTTGGCTTATGCAATACTTTTTGAAAAATGCTAATTTGGAAAGTTTAAAGTGAGCGTGTCTGTGTCTTCAATTTTCTACAAGTCCCGTCAAACTCTGCTAACACACAAAGCTATTTTATCACTGCTTATGTTACATGTCTGGATTCTGAAAGTACTAAAGTTCACAGTACATGTCTCCTTCTACACCCTCTCTCTCCATCACCCATGTGATATTGAATAAAATGATTCATAACAAAGATCATTTCCTGAGATTAAGTATGCCTAGTGCTAATAACAAAATATCTCCCTAGATGTTGCAGTTTGATTTGGAAATAAATTTTTACTGTAAATAGTCTAGCATTTTTCTTTTACAAAAAAACAAATCTGGGACATTCCAAAGCCTCCCTACACAATACACAGCAGAGGGGGAGAGAGGTCTTGAAAAGCTGTTTTTATCATCTTGGCTCTGATTCTATGGCTACATTATACTTTCAACTAAAGTTAGCCTAATTCCCAATCTCTTTCTTTTTAGCTACTAACAATCTTTTAAAATTCAAATCAATTGTTAAACTTTATTTTGTATTTGTCCAGAAATGTCTAAATCTTTACTTATTCTATCTTAGCATACACATGTGATCCCATCAGGCCGGCCTGTACTTGTTTCATATTCCACAGTCAAAAAGAAAAGTGTATCCTATACTAACAAAAGGGAAAGGCTAAGCTTATACATACATACTTACATACAGTGCCATATTTCTGCAACACATATTAAGTGGAATACAAAGGAAATACCACAACACATGCTAATTATAGCAATGATTTGAAAATTGTATATTCTTGACATGTAGGCCTTAGACTTTTAGAGCATTTCCCACATTGACTCTTCCTCAAGTTCAAAAATTGCATAGAATGACTAGATTCTAACAGGGTAATCAAAGTGTAAGAAGTGTCCATATGGTATCAGGGCACACCCAGGCATGCATGGGAAGTGTAAGTTAAGTGGCTCTGAACACACTAGATTACTGAGTCATCATATTTTCCTTACTCACACAGGTTCCTGCTATTAATTTTCATTACAACTATTAGAATTACTATTGGTATGGTCTGACATTTGTTCTCTTGGTAAAAAGTCTTAACACTAAGGAAAAGAGGTTGCCCCAAAGGCAGGACTTTCTGAACTAAACCTTCTATTCTTAATGTATGTAAATTAATATTAGAGAACAGTAAACCCCTCATTTTTCAGTAAGACCTACAGAATAAATGCAGTGACTTAGACAAGAGTTTTAGCACATGGCTTACCCTTTAAGACTTTTGAACATCTTACATCTTTCATTTGCATACATATTGATTACTTTTGTAATTTATAAAAGTTAAGCGCATAATTTTAATATAAATTGAGAATGACGTCTGTAGACATTTTAGAATTGTTCTTCTGGTAGGGAAGTGGGCAGATTTGTAGATACTCAGACATTTTCGTTCTATCCTGCTGTCTATTCTCCTCGTTCTTAACTTCTTTGTTCTCTCATCTGCAAACAGCACAGACTTTTCATGGCATTATGAGGAAATGCATGTTTCACCCTTCATAAATTCCCTCACTTTTTGAAACATAGAAACAAATTTTAAAAGTTTCAAGATTTTAGAAAAGTGCCCCCTCTATGGGACTACTGACAGACTTGAATTTTATCTCCAAAACCTTATAGGATTTCTAAAACTTACAATTGCTAAACACAGTTTCTAAATATTTTTAGAGAAAAATTCAGAAAGTCAGGAAACATATTTATACAAATGGCTGGATATACACACGAGAAAGACAGTAACAGACATGATTAACACATTGCTAAGTTTTGAAAGCTTGAGTTTGATGCTAACAGTGACTCAGATCTATGCTGGCCTCTTACAATGAGAATGTGTCTATTTCTGACACTTCAGCCTTCAAAAGTTAAGGTTAATATCAATGAAGCCCATTTTAATTGGTTTTTTTAGGTTTATTCTCTAGCAGCCATGCCATTTTGCTTAACAATATGACCCAGCACTAACATATGTAAATCACATAGGGGAAACAAAACAGTAACCAAGCAAGATATGTCTTAAAAGAAAGGAAAATAGAAAGAAGGGGGGGGAGGGAAAAAGGGAGGAAGGAAGGAAGGAAAGAAGGAAGGAAGGAAGGACCTAAGGGAAAAGTCTTCTCAATACTTTATTCCAAGTAAGTTATATATATGGCATGCTGATTTCCTGCCTTCAGCCATCCACCCAGGAACCACACTGTCCTGATAATCAAGTCAGTAGGGTGGGAAAGTAACTAACGCAGTTTAAGAAATCTGGTTTCTATCAGCGTCTGTCTTGGAGAAATAAACTTGACTCCCTCTCAGTAAGCAAACACGATTTTAAGATGAGAGATGAAAACGTTAGGGGATGGGGGAAGGATAAGGCTTTGGGAAGAAAAGAATGAAGAGCAAAGACAAAGGAAATTCCGAACTCTCGGAGTTGCAGCAGAGGTTTTTCTAAACAAAGACTTCCATGAAGCTGCTGGAGTTCGCACAGGAAAGACTCCACCCTGCCCAGCTTCTGCAGCAGCCTTTCCCTGCTTGGAAAGTGCCAGCCCACACAACAGACCTCTAACTAAAAGTGCCTCCGGGGCTCAGTTTTAAGCACCCTTCTTTTCTTTTAAAAGCCCCACTCTTAAATTCGAGCAAAAAGACTGATCGGATCCTGGCTCTTACAGAATCTCAGAAGCCCCCTCTTTGCCAGGACAGTCATAGAAGCTCCGGATTTGCAGATGTGCCTAGTCTCCAGAGCCAAGCTACAAATCCTACAGCCCTCTTCTCAAACTTTCAAACCAGAGTCTTCTCTTCACGCTCTTCCTGAAGCTTAACATTCCATCTAGTTCCCAAAACCAAGCCATAAACACCATAAGCAAAGCAAAAGGCAAACTCACCATTCTCTTGTTCCTGGGCTTTTATTGAGACACAGTACCCTAATAAAACAGAAAGAACGAGGAGAGGTCTTGCTACCACCAGTTTGCCATCATGTCTAAATATGAGACATGTGGGTCCTCCTGGTATCGAAGAGTAAATACTGAGGTCACTGTAGCACCATGAATTCCGATGGGGGCTCTTTTTCAGCACCAGTCCCCGGGCTGCCTCAGTCTGTTTCAGCACCAGCTCCGGCACAGTCTGCGAAAACTTTTTTCAAGCGATGCAGCTTTAAATAGGAAGAATGCTGCCTCCACTTCTTTTCCTGCCCCTTTCAGCTTGTTCAGGCTCATAACCATCCAGTGTCTGCCAAGCAACCGTCTGATTGATGGTAAACAACCAATCAGACGCGCGCCTCTGCGACTTGAATTTTCAGTACTTCTTGTAGATTTTAAGCGCAGAGGCAGCTTCTCAACAAGACAAACTTTTATTTCTCCTTCTGTTTAAGTGTGCGTGTGTTTTCTTTTCTTTCTTCTTCTTCTTTTTTTTTTTTTTTAAAGAAAAGCCTATTAGAAGGAGTCTGATCCTCCCTCCCTAACCTTCCTCCAGACACACACCCACTGACTTCCAAAGACACTAAAAAAGCTTTAGGGAGGATTACAGCCTTTTAGTGGATTTTTTTTTTCTTTTGCATTTAGATAATTCAGAATTCTCTTCACCACTTAAGCCTTTAAAACGTCACTTTTTTAACCCTTTCTTTTGACAGCAGAGGAAGAATTCTTGTCCCAATTTTCATTCTGCTCCCTTTCCCATGCTTTGAGAAGATTCTGGGGGAAAAAAAGAGGCAGAGTATGGCCAATGCAAAATGAACTTGAGATACTTTGCATTGAGTTATTTCCACATTTCTTAAGGAGGCATATCTACAGATTCTCCTGAATGCAGAGCATTTTACTGTGTTTAAAAAAAAAAAAAAAAAAAAAAAAAAAAAAAAGTCCACTAAGCTTGTGGACTGAGGTATACACACTGCTTTAGGTCTTAGATTTAGGGTGGATTCCAACATCAAATCTGCCACTCACCAATTTTGTGAATGTATACATAGTCTTTATCTGTCCAATTTTCTTGCTGGAAAAAGGGCTTTGGCCTGACCAGTCTGCAGGATCTGGTGACACTAAACTGAGTAATATGCTATTAGCTAGATTCCAAATTGCAAAGAGCTACATAAAAGTGGATGGTGCTGTTCTTAACCCCACGTCAGCTTTCCAGGGAGCATGGCAGTCCCAGACGCACATTTCTGTTAAGAACAAGTCATTAACTTTGTGCCCCACTCAAGCTTGACAAGATTCAAATGCCCCAGTGTTTTTGAGACAATCTAATACATTTGATACTGTGAGTTCTTGAGGATCAGGGTTAAGTCCCACACAACATGTATGACCCAACTGTTCATAGTCGCTCAGCACTGAACAGGTGCTCTGATAGACACTGAATATTGAGGGGAGTGTGGCATACTAGAAACAAAGGCAGCATCTATCACCTTTAAGGAACATATATATATGCAAATGCTGAAAAAATACATCTATATGAAACAAAAAATACAAACAAGATATGCAGCTATGTATGGAATGAATTAAACCCAAGATAAATACAAAGAAAAAGAATAGTCTAAAATTAGAATATGTATATGAGGCCTCATTTACTATTTAATTTCCTTAATAAAGAAATCCAAACAAGAGGCGGCATTTTGTAGGCTGCATTTCCGTTAGCGGCGGCGGGAATCCAGCGGCTCCTTGGTGACTAGGCCTCTGTGGAAGCGAATCCGGCGGGAATCTGAGCCATCCGAAACCGCCACCATGACGGTGGGCAAGAGCAGCAAGATGCTGCAGCACATTGACTACAGGATGAGATGCATCCTGCAAGATGGCCGGATCTTCATCGGGACCTTCAAGGCTTTTGACAAGCACATGAATTTGATCCTCTGTGACTGTGATGAGTTCAGGAAGATCAAGCCAAAGAACTCCAAACAAGCAGAAAGGGAAGAGAAGCGAGTCCTTGGTCTGGTATTGCTTCGAGGGGAGAACCTGGTCTCTATGACAGTAGAAGGACCTCCTCCCAAAGATACTGGCATTGCCCGAGTTCCACTTGCTGGAGCTGCTGGGGGCCCAGGCATTGGCAGAGCTGCTGGCAGAGGAATCCCGGCTGGTGTTCCCATGCCCCAGGCTCCTGCAGGACTTGTGGGGCCAGTCCGAGGTGTTGGAGGGCCATCCCAACAGGTGATGACCCCACAAGGAAGAGGCACTGTTGCAGCTGCTGCAGCAGCAGCCACAGCCAGTATTGCAGGAGCCCCAACTCAGTACCCACCTGGTCGTGGGGGTCCTCCTCCACCGATGGGCCGAGGGGCACCTCCTCCAGGTATGATGGGCCCACCTCCTGGCATGAGGCCTCCCATGGGTCCCCCAATGGGGATCCCTCCTGGCCAAGGAACTCCAATGGGCATGCCCCCTCCTGGGATGCGACCTCCTCCTCCAGGGATGCGAGGTCTGCTTTGATCTTCGCACAGCATTATGTCAGTAGCTCTGAAGAGTCACAGACCGTATTCCCCAGGGTCAGGTTCCCACAGACCTGTTTGTTATGCTGTTCATGGAGTCTCACTGGATTGTCTGGTGTCCCTTTCAGGGCTCCCTCACTGGGAAATGTGCCCTCCAAGGCCCTAGACTCATCTTGGTGGTCCTTAGCTCCTTGCCTCCCAAAAGGCTGTACATAGTCCTTTTTTTCCTGTGGCCTATGAAGCTGGTTTATAATAAACTAAGAGACTGTTATACATACACGATAAAAAAATAAAAATAAAAAAAAAATAAAAGAAATCCAAGAGGCTTTAACTTGAGAGGTGGAACTAGACTCTGGAGAAGTTCCAAGAACAACTTTCTAGTCCTGTACCATTGAGAATAACTTGTCACCAAGACCTGTCTTTGTCTAGTGAATTCTTCCACCAACATACTTCTGTTCCTATGGCTGTCTTGCTCACACTTAATGGGCTAAATAAGGAACAAAAATCGAATTTCTTCTAATTCTTTGAACAACAGCTGAAAAAGCCTGCAATGTAAAAGACCTTGTTAATCCCTCATCAAAGAAACTTTATTTTGCAACAGATGGAAACCACTTCAGAAAACCACAATCAATTAAAATGCAGAATTGTGTAGCCCAGTCTCAATGAATGCATCTATTGAACAACTTTTGACCTAAGACTCAGAGATCATTGAGGAAGAGAAGGTAGAAAATTTGTAAGAGCAAAAGAATCATAACAATGTCAGAAGCTATACGCATAAAATCACACCACCATGCCTGCCTCATCATGAGCTGAACAAGAACAGTAACAATAGACATGCCAAACTTGACAGAGGAAGGACCAGGAGGCTTCAACCGGATACAGAGAAGTATAGGCAACTAAAGAATGCTGAGCATGGAAGAAATAGTCTTCCCCAGAGAGGTGTACACCACTGGTTATTCAATACCAAACGGTCAGCTCTGAAAATACACATGCAGGTGACATGATATAGAGCAGGCTGTATCCACACACTTTGCTAAGAATGGCAGAAATGGATTTCATGAGGACAGTCCTTTTGCCACCTGTATGTAATGCAACAACATCGCTTAATCATCGCCTCCTCCTCAGCCAACCATGCTTCCCTCTCTTGATACAGAATGACATTTGTAGACATTCCATACAATACCATATTTATCTGCATCTTAAACCACATTGAAGGCTCCTAGATGACAAGGAATTTTGCTGCTTATTTATGCTGAGTAGTCGTTTGTTGAATGCATGTTGTTTAATAAAGAATCAAAATGGTGGTTTAGGACAAAGAAAGAAATTACAGTCAGTATACATAAAGATACACACAATCAACTGCAGATTCTTAGAAAAATGATAGAAACATCTCTACCATGCAAGGAAGATGAATAGATAACTGACTAGAAAAAGAACACAACATGGCTTAGGTATGCCCATACATATGAATCCTTTAAAAGAGCAACATGTGAGTTTGAAGAGAGAAACACTAATTTATTAATATACTCTTTTTTGCATACCTGAAAATTATATATTTTGAATTGGATATTTTATTTATTTACATTTCAAATGTTATCCCCTGCAAACCTCTATCTCATGCCCCCTTACCCTACTTCTATGAGGGTGCTTCCTCCACCCACCCACTCCGGCCTCACTGCCCTAGCATACCTCTATACTGAGGCATCAAGCCTTCACAGGATCAAGAGGCTCCCTCCCATTTATGCCAGATAAGACCCTTCAGCTCCTTGAGTCCTTCCCCTAACTCCTCCTTTGGGGTCCCTGTACTCAGTCTGATGGTTTGGCTGCAAGCATCCACATCTGTATTGGTCAAGATCTAGCACAGCCTCTCAGGAGACAGCTATATCAGGCTCTTGTCAGCAAGCACTTCTTGGCATCAGCAATAGTATCTTGGTTTGGTGTCTACATGTAGTATGGATCCCCAGGTGGGGCAGTCTCTGGATGGCCTTTGCTTCAGTCTCTGCTCCCCCTTTGTCCCTGTATTTTCTTTAGACAGGAGCAATTCTGGGTTAAAATTTGGAGATGGGTGGGTGGCCCCACCCCTCAACCAGGGAGCCATACCTAATCTCTGGATACGGTCTCATCAGAGGTATTTCAGCTAATATTATCCCCATTGGTCCAGAGAGCCTCTTGCTTTCCAGGGATCTGGGACTGTCTGGTTGCTACCCCCAGTTACCCATTCCTCATTGCTATACACCTCTATTCAATTGCCTGACCCTCTGTACATTTTCATCTCTTCCCATATCTGAGTCTGCCCCCTTTTCCCCCCTCCCCTTCTTCTCTTCCTTCAAAGTCCCTCCCACCCTTTCCTCCCTTATTTTGTTCCCCTTTCTAAGCAGGACTGAAGCATCCACTCTGTGTTCATCCTTCCTCTTGAGCTTCATGTGGTCTGTAAGTTGTATCGTGTGTATTCCACATTCTTTGCCTAATATCCGCTTATCAGTGAGTACATACCATGTGTGTTCTTTTGTGACTGAGTTACCTCACTCAGGATGACATTTTCTAGAACCATCCATTTGCCTGTGAATTTCATGAATTCATTGTCTTTAATACCTGAGTATGAAATGTACCACATTGTGTAAATGTACCACATTTTTTGTATCCATTCTTCTGTTGAGGGACATCTGGGTTGTTTCCAGCTTCTGGTTATTATAAATAAAGCTGGTATAAACACAGTGGGGCATGTGCCCTTATTACATATTGAAGCATCTTCTGGGTATATGCCCAGGAGTGGTATAGCTGGGTCCTCAGGTAATACTATGTCCAATTTTCTCAGGAACTGTCAGACTGATTTCTAGAGTGGTTGTACCAGCTTACAATCCCACCAACAATGGAGGAGTGTTCCTCTTTCTCCACATCCTTGCCAGCATCTGCTATCACCTGAGTTGTTTTTTTGTTTCTGAGTTTTTTTTTTTTTCTTTTTTTTTAATTTTTATTTTCAGCAAATCAAAAAAATTTAAAAAGCATTCAAACAGAATAAAATGAAAGAAACAAACAAGCAAATACCAAGGGTCAGATATACTTATACAAGAATTCTATAGAGCCTTCAAACAAGCAATACTTTTCTGAGTTTTTGATCTTAGCCATTCTTACTGGTGTGAGGTGGAATCTCAGGGTCCTTTTGATTTGCATTTTCCTGATGACTAAGGATCTTTAACATTTCTTTAGGTGCTTCTCAGTTTCCTCAGTTCAAATTCCAGTTTCCTCAGTTGAGGGTCATACTAGCCCTTTTTGTCCTAGGAATACTTTTATTCCTGCCCATTGTGTTAAAGCTAAAACGTCAACATGTTGGCCGCCAAGTACATGGCTTGAAATTGAAAATGGACCCCCAGACAGAGTTATTAAATTAACAGTCTGGCAAGCCAAGGATGAGTAAGATTCTGCACAGAGCCTTACCAACCTAAGTTTGAGTCAGATATTAGCTGCCCTGAGGCACATCCCAGGAAGAGCACATTCCAAAGGCTCAAGCAAACATTCCAAGAAGAAAGACCCAAGATAGGAGTTTCTGAGCCTTTAACACAGTAAACCTAGGTAAACAGAAGCTACTTAAGTTTGTTGTAAAAAGATAAGGTACAAATTTGAGTTACTTAACAACTGGGCCTGGGAACGGAAACCAAGCCTGAGAAGAGCCCGAGAACTGCTATTGGAGTTTGGCCTTTATGGTTATTGTTTAAGAGATAATTGTATAACTGCCCTCATAAATTCTGTAAAAAATAATAATATATAAGCTGCCCTCAGCTTTAATTCAGGGTTCTTTTTACTTGCATGCAAGAGAACCCCAGTGTTTGTCAACTTATCAATTTTTCAATAAACCTCATGTAATTGCAGCAAATCCCTTCTGATAGTATTTCTGGGGAAGCAAGTTCCCCAGTTTTGGATCTTTAAGTCCAACAAGGTCAGTTCTAGTAGTCAAGGAACAAACAAGACAATAAACACAAATAGTCAAAGAAAAAGCAAGGCACTAAACCCAATTATGTGAACACTCCCATAATCACTGTTTCTAAGGGTTTATCAGGATGACCAAAGTATCTGAGTCTACTTACCTGTCCTAGCCCAAGGTCATTTTCATGTCTGAAGCCTACTTCCTTGTTCTAGCCTAAAATTTAGATTCCTGTCTGAAATTACTTCTTTGTGCTAGCCTAATATTTAGGTTCCTGCCTGAGATTACTTCTTTGTTCTAGCCTAAGATTTAGATTCCTACCTCAAGCCTACTTCCTTGTCCTTGGTCAATGTCATATTCCAACCAACCAGCTCATTTCCTTGTCCTTGGCCCATGCCAAGCAGCCACAGAGGCTCTCCACACCCCCCTTTTTTATTTCATTAACAAGACTGAGCCTATCTTAGGTCGTTCTAACAAGAATGCCTTCCTTACCTGTCATGGAATATGCATTATCAAAAGCAATACACTTCTGTCCTTAGGCTGGTAAAGCTCTGTGCAGAATCTTACCCATCCTTGGCTTACCAACCTGTTAATTTAGTAACTCTGTCTGGGGATCCATTTTCAGTTTCAAGCCATGTACTTGGCGGCCAACATGTTGATGTTTTAGCTTTAACACAATGGGCAGGAATAAAAGTATTCCCAGGGCAAAAAGGGCTAGTATGATCAAGCTATATATGCCATTTTTGAAGCTTGACCAAAATAGAAATACTGACCACAGGCCATGGATAATTTTATCTGCAGTATCTACCACAACAACTCTCAGCAGAGCAGCATTCTTGAAATTCATAAGCTCCCTGTGTATCATTAAAATATCACGAGAGGCTAAGGACAAGTGAATTATAGGCAGAGTCATAGTGACCTGTCCCCTAAACCTTCACCCAGCCAATACCCTGTTCTGAAGTTATCTGTACTCCCCCTGAACACCTATGCCCCGGTGTCATCCCCTTCCCACGTCTTGCCTTTTTGTGTTTATAACCCCTGTGTGGGGTAAGTCAAAATTACGATTTAATTTAAATAATTAAATAAATAAATAATAATAAAAAAACATCACAAGATGTGTTAGAATTATGACAAATACACTACACATCATTGAACTTCTTCCTAATTATAATGACTACCACTGTAAATTGTAGAACTAACACAAATCCAATGGTATTTGGCATGACACTCAAGATGGCTCCTTACCCTTAAATTCTGAACCTCCTTCCAGTAATTTGAATAGAATAAAGAGCAGTTGAGAATTCTCTGTATAGCTCTGTACCCCATTTTTAATAGGGTTATTTGAGTCTAAATTCTTGAGTTCTTTGTATATATTGGATATTAGCCCTCTATCCGATCTAGAATTGGTAAAGATCTTTTCCCAATCTATTGGTTGCCTTTTTGTCATATTGGCAGTGTTCTTTACATTATAGTAGATTTGAATTTTTCAATTGCTTCAGGTTTCACTCCATTTAGTTTGAGGTTGACTACTGCTTTGATGTATATTGCTTTTACTATGTTTATGTATGGGCCTTGAATTCCTGATTTTCCATTTGTCTACTGTTGATCTTAGAGCATAAGCCATTGGTGTTGATCAGGAAATTTTCCCTTATGCCCATGTGTTTGAGGCTTTTCCCTATCCTCTCTTCTATTAGATTCAGTGTATCTGGTTTTATGTGGAGGTCCTTTAACTACTTGGACTTGAGCTTTGTATAGGGAGATAAGAATGTTCATAGCAGCTTTATTTATAATATCCAGAAACTGGAAAGAACCCAGATGCCCTTCAACAGAGGAATGGATACAAAAAAATGTGGTACATTTACACAATGGAATATTACTCAGCTATTAAAAACAATGAATTCGATAAATTCTTATATAAATGGATGGAACTAGAAAATATCATCCTGAGTGAGGTAACCCAATCACAAAAGAACATACATGGTATTCACTCACTGGTTATTGGACTTTAGCCCAGAAGCTTGAAACACTCAAGATTCAACTCACAGACCACATAAAGCTCATGAAGAATGAAGACCAAGTGGGGGGGGCCTACAGTCCCTCTTAGAAGAAGTAACAAAATACTCAAGGGAGCAAATATGGATGCAAAGTGCAGGACAGAAACTGAAGGAGGGGCAGTCTGCAGACCATTCCACCTGGGTATCCAGCCCATGTGCAGTCACCAAAGGTAGATGTGACGTGGGTGTCAGGAGGTGCATGCTGACAGGAGCCTAACATAACTGTCTCCTTAGAGGTCTGCAAGAGCCTGACATATTCAGAGGGGATGCTCACAGCAAACCATTAAACTGATCAAGGGGTTCCCAACAGAGAAGATAGAGTGAAGACTGAAGGAGTAGAAAGGGTATGGGACCTCATGAGGAGAGCAACAATACCAACCAACCAAACCCCCCAGGGTCTAAACCACCAGACTGGGAGCACTTACGGAGGGACCCATGGCTCCAGCTATATATGCAAGGGAACTATATATAAGTGGGAGAAGAGATTCTTGGTCCCATGAAGGCTGGACATCGTGGGGGGGGGGATATTCGAGGGTGGGGAGGTGAGGTATGGGGGAGGGGTGGGTGTGGGTACACCATCATAGAAGCAGGAGGAGGGGGGAAGGGATAGGGAGTTCCTGGGAGGGAGGGGGGAAAGGGGGTAAGGGGAAAACACCTGAAATGTAAATAAAAGTTCCAATAAAAAAAAAAAAAAAAGGATGGAACAATTTGCACTCTTCTACATGTTGACTGCCAATTGAACCAGCACAATTTGTTGAAAATGCTGTCTTTTTTTTCCATTGGATGGTTTTAGTTCCTTTGTCAAAGATCAAGTGACAATAGGTGTGTGGGTTCATTTCTGGGTCTTCAATTCTATTCCAATGATGTACCTGCCTGTCACTGTACCAATACCATGTGGTTTTTATCACTATTGTTCTGTAGTACAGCTTGAGGTCAGGGATGGTGATTCTCCCAGATGTTGAAAATATTATTGTTGAAAATTAGTTTTCGCTATCCTAGGATTTTGTTATTCCAAATAAACTCGAGAATTGCTCTTTCTAACTCTATGAAGAATTGATATGAAATTTTATGGGGATTGCATTTAATCTGTGGATTGCTTTCAGTAAGATGGCCATTTTTGCTATGTTAATCTTGCCAATCCATGAGCATGGGAGATTTTTCCATTTTCTGAAGTCTTCTTTGATTTCTTTCTTCAGAGACTTGAAGTTCCTGTAGTACAGATCTTTCACTTCTTTGGTTAGGATCACACCAAGATATTTTATATTATTTGTGACTACTGTGAAGGGTATCATTTCTCTAATTTCTTTCTCAGCCTGTTTATCCTTTGAGTATAGGAAGGCTACTGAATTGTTAGAGTTAATTTTATAACCAGCCACTTTGATGAAGTTGTTTATCAGGTTTAGGTGTTTTCTGGTGGAATTTTTTTGGGTCACTTAAGTATACTATCATAACATTTGCAAATAGTAATATTTTGACTTATTCAATTTCCAATTTTTATCTCTTTGAACTCCTTTGTTTATTTAATTGCTCTATCTAGAATTTCAAGTACTATATTGAATAGCTAGGGAGAGGAGTGGGCAGCCTGGTCTAGTCCCTAATTTTAGTGGGATTGCTTCAAGTTTCACTCCATTTAGTTTGATGTTGACTACTGCTTTGCTGTATATTGCTTTTACTAAATTTATGTATGGGCCTTGAATTCCTGATTTTTCCTAAGACTTTTAACATGAAAGGATGTTGAATTTTGTCAAAGGCCTTTTCAGCATGTAATGGAATGACCATGTGGTTCTTTTCTTTGAGTTTGTTTATGTAGTGGATTATGTTGATAGATTTCTGTATATTGAACCAACCCTGCATCCCTGGGGTGAAGCCTACTTCATCATGGTGAATGATTGTTTTGATGTGTTCTTGGATTTGGCTTGTGAGGATTTCATTGAGTATTTTTGCATTGATATTCATAAGGGATATTGGTATGAAGTTCTCTCTCTTTGTTGGGTCTGTCTGTTGTTTTGGTATCACTGTAACTGTGGCTTTATAGAACGAATTGGGTAGTGTTCCTTCTGTTTCTATTTTGTGGAATAGTTTGAAGAGAATTGGTATTAGGTCTTTTTTGAAAGTCTGATAAAATTCTACACTACACCATCTGGTCCTGGGCTATTTTTGTTTGGGAGACTTCTAATGACTGCTTCTATTTCTTTAGCTTTTATGGGACCATTTAGATGGTTTATCTAATCCTGATTTAACTTTGGTGCCTGGTATCTGTCTAGAAAATTTTCAATTTCATCTAGATTTTCCAGTTTTGTTGAGTATAGACTTTTGTAGTAGGATGTGATGATTTTTTGAATTTCCTCAATTTCTATTGTTATGTGTCCCTTTTCATTCTGATTTTCCTAATTTGGATACTGTCTCTATGCCCTCTGGTTATTCTGACTAAGGGTTCTATCTATATTGTTGATTTTCTCAATGAACCAGCTCCTGGTTCTGTTGATTCTTTGTATAGTTCTTTTTGTTTCTATTTAATTTCATCCCTGAGTTTGTTCCTGCCATCTACTCGTCTTGGGTATATTTGCTTCTTTTTATTCTAGAGCTTTCAGGTGTGCTGCCAAGCTGCTAGTGTATATTCTCTCCAATGTCTTTTTGGAGACACTCAGTGCTATGAGTTTTCCTCTTATCACTGCTTTCATTGGGTTCCATAAGTTTGGGTATGTTGTGTTTCATTCATTTTAATTCATATTAAGAGATATTAAAGTATAGTGATTGTTGCTTCCTGTTATTTTTCTTGTTAGTGTTGGAATTATGTTTGTGTGGCTATCTTCTTTGGGGTTTGTTGAAAGAAGATTACTTTCTTGCTTTTACTAGGGTGTAGTTTCCTTCCTTGCCTTGGTGTTTTCCATGTATTATCCTTCATAGGGCTGGATTTGTGGAAAAATTTTGTGTAAATTTGGTTTTGTCATGGCATATCTTTATTTCTCCATCTGTGGTAATTGAGAGTTTTGCTGAGTATAGTACCCTGGGATGGCATTTGTGTTCTCTTTGACATATGTCCAGGATATTCTAGCTTTCATAGTCTCTAGTGAGAAGTCTGGTGTAATTCTGATAAGTCTATTTTTATAAATTACTTGGCCTTTTTCCCTTACTGCTTTTAATATTTTTCTTTCTTTTGTGCATTTTTGTTTTGATTATTATGTGGCAGGAGAATTTTTTGCTGATCCAGGATATTTGGAGTTCTGTAGCATTCTGTATATTTATGTGCATCTCTTTCTTTATGTTAGAGTTTTCTTCTAATTTTTTTCTGTTTTTTTTTTTTTTCTTGTTTTTTCGAGACAGGGTTTCTATGTAGCCCTGGCTGTCCTGGAACTCACTCTGTAGACCAGGCTAGCCTCGAACTCAGAAATCTGCCTGCCTCTGCCTCCCAAGTGCTGGGATTAAAGGTGTGCACCACCATTGCCCAGCTAATTTTTTTTCTTATAAAGGAAAATATTTAATTGGAGTGGCTTACAGTTACAGAGATTCAGTCCATTATCACCATGGTGGGAAACATGGTGGTATGTATACAGATATGGTGCTGAAGGAGCTAGAAGTCCAATGTCTGGATTGGAAGGCAGACAGAAGGAAATTGAGAATTTATCTCTCCAATGTCTGTTTGGAGGCACTCAGTGCTATGAGGTTTCCTCTTATCACTGCTTTCATTGTGTTCCATAAGTTTGTGGTATGTTGTGTTTCATTTTCATCTGGACTGTTGTCTGTTAACTCCTCTCAGCTATTTCTAAATAAAATATAGAAAACACCCTAACACCCTAAACTCAGAGCCATGAATTTGCTATAGGCCATTAACTCACAGGCTAACGATCTCAAATCAGTTAAAAAATTAAAAAAGGACTGAATCTAAGCCTTGTATTCCTAAATGTGTTATATAGGCACAATGCCTATGAGAGTAACGACATTAATCTCACTTATGTATCAATAAGAAACTCATACCAATGAAAACCTTAAATTTGAAATCAAAATAAATTTTGTACCATTTAAGAAATCATAACTTTAGCTTAATAACAATTATAAAGATTTCTACCAATGGGTTATGGCTATGCAATAAATCCTAGCTATTCCTCCCTTTTCCAACAAAACCACTTACTTTTCCCTAGAAAGACAGCCCAATATTAACCACTCTCAGTCCCCAAGACCAGAGAATAGAGGCACCAACTCTTCATTAACTTCTTCAAACTGATTACAGGGGTTGAGATATTAGACAAGGGGCAGGGGGGAAGAGTAAATTGATAAGTCTCTGACGTCTGTGTCTTCACTGAATCCAGCTGAGATTCTGGGACATCAGAGGTTCGAGCAGGTCTGCTGAGCTTTCATAATGAGTAATACACCAAGGCTGTGTAATCTGCAGTATACAATTCTCAAATCAAATTGTAATATCAAGATTTTTTTGTTTGAATTCTGGAATCTAGGCTTCTGGTGGCCTGTCTCTATCATATCTAATCCATATAATTCTTGGAATTTCTATGAGGGTGTGCTCCCGACATCCTCCCATTCCTGCCTCCCTGCCCTCAAATTCCCCAACACTATATAATCCAAACTATCAGACACAAAGACCCTCCACTTGTGAAGCCATGAGTCCCTCCCTTTGTGTTCTCGGGCTGGAGGTTTTAGAATGGCTACTCCAGCTTGTTTCTTAGGACCATTTTCTTGAAAAATTGTTTTCGTCTTTCCTCTAAGGTATGTCTGTCTTTGTCACTGAGGTGGGTTTCCTGTATGCAACAAAATACTGGGTCCTGTTTACCTATCCAGTCTGTTAACCTGTGTCTTTTTATTTAGGAATTGAGTCCATTGATGTTAAGAGATATTAAAGAACAGTGATTGTTGTTTCCTGTTATTTTTGTTATTAGAGGTGGAATTATCTTTGTGTGGCTATCTTCTTTTGGATTTGTTGGAAGAGGATTACTTTCTTGCTTTTTCTAAGGTATAATTTCCCTCCTTGTATTGGAGCTTTCCTGATAATATCCTTTGTAGTGCTGGGTTTGTGGAAAGATATTGTGTAAATTTGTTTTTTTTTTTTTCATGGAATATCTTGGTTTCTCCATCTATGGTAATTGAGGATTTTGATGGGTATAGTAGCCTGGGCTGGCATTTGTGTTCTCTTAGGGTCTGAATGACATCTGTCCAGGATCTTCTTGCTTTTAAAGTCTCTGGTGTGAAGTCTGGTGTAATTCTGATAGTTGTGCCTTTATATGTTAGTTGGCCTTTTTCCCTTACTACATTTAATATTCTTTCTTTGTTTTGTGCATTTGGTGTTTTGATTATTATGTAACAAGAGGTATTTCTTTTCTGGTCTAGTGTATTTGGAGTTCTGTAGGCTTCTTGTATGTTTATGGGCTTCTCCTTCTTTACGTTAGGGAAGTTTTTCCTCTATAATTTTGTTGAAGATATTTATTGGCCCTTTAAGTTGGGAATCTTCACTCTCATCTATATCTATTATGCTTAGGTTTGGTCTTCTCATTGTGTCCTGGATTTCCTGGATGTTTTGTGTTAAGAACTTTTTGTATTTTGCGTTTTCTTTGACAGCTGTGTCAAAATTTTCTATTGTTATCTTCTGCACTTGAGATTTCTCTTCTATCTCTTGTATTCTGTTGGTGATGCTTGCATCTATGACTCCTGATTTTTTTTCCTAGGTTTTCTATCTCCAGGGTAGTCTCCTTTTGTGATTTCTTTATTTTTCTACTTCCAATTTTATGTCCTGGATGGATTTGTTCAATTCCTTCACCTGTTTGGTTGTGTTCTCCTGTAATTCTCTAAGATTGTTTTGTGTTTCCCCTTAAGGGCTTCTACCTGTTTACCTGGTTCTCCTCAAATTCGTTGAGAGTGTTATTTATGTCTTTCTTAAAGTCCTCTATCATCATCATTAGAAGTGATTTTAAATCTGAATCTTGCTTTCCTGGTGATATGGGGAATTCAGGAGTTTCTAGTGTGGGAGAACTAGGTTCTAATGATGCCAAGTACCCTGTGTTGCTGATGCTTATGTTCTTGTGCTTGCCTTTCACCATCTGGATCACCTTAATGCTACCTGCCTTGTCTCTTACTGGAGCCTGTATTTCCTATTGTCTTGGTTGTTTCAGAATTGGGTGGGTGTTACTACTGGGGTTAGAGCTGGGGCCCAAGATCTGCTCAGTGTTCCAGCCTGAAAGGAACCAGTGTTCCAGGCCAGGAGTGAATTCCTGGGTCCCAGTGGGTCCTAGTTACTCCTTGTTTGGGGTGAGTGTTGTTGTCTCCTTACCTAAGATGCTGCCATTGTTAGAGCTCCTGGGGGGCCGCTTCCTCTGGGTTTTATGAAATTGGCTGCAGAGCTGCCGCCTGGGATCTGTTCAGTGCTCTGGCCCAGACTGGAAGCTTCTTCTAAAATTTTATTTAAGGTATTTACTGGACCTTTAACTTGGAAATCTTTGCTGTCTTGTATACCTATTATCCTTAAATTTGGTCTTCTCATTGGGTCCTCAATTTCCTGAATGTTTTGGGTTAGGAGCATTTTGCATTTTCTTTGACTCTTGTGTCAATGTTTTCTATGGTATCTTCTACACCTGAGATTCTTCTTTCTCTTGTATTCTGTTGGTGATGCTGTATCTATGACTTCTTATCTCTTCCCTAGGTTTTTTTTTTCTCCAGGGTTGTCTCCCTTTGTGATTTTTTTTTATTGTTTCTATATTCATTTTTAGATCCTGATGGCTTTGTTCAATTCCTTCACCTTTTTGGTTGTATTTTCCTCTAATACCTTAACAGATTTTTGTGTTTCCTCTCTAAAATCTTCTACCTTTTTACCTGTGTTTTCCTGTATTTCATTAAGGGAGTTATTTATATCCTTCTTAAAGTCCTCTATCATCATCATGAGATGTGATTTTAAATTATCCTTGCTTGTCCATTGTGTTGGTATATTCAGGGCTTACTGTGGTGGGAGAACTGGCTTTTGATGATACCAAGTAGCCTTGGTTTCTGTTGCTTATACTATTGCACTTGCCTCTTGCCATCTAGTTATCTCTGGTGTTAGCTGGTCTTGCTCTCTTTGTGGCTTATCCCTCCTGTAAGCCCGTGTGTCAGCACTCTTGAGAGACCAGTTCTTCCCCTGTGGCATTTGGGTATGGAGAGCTATGGCACATGGTCAGCTCCAGGGCACAGACCGAAACCAGGATTCTGTCCCTGTCTGTTTCCTTGGCTCCTGTGTCCTGATGGCTCTGGTGAGTCCCTGTTTGGACCATGTATTTGCACAAAAGTAGTGGTCTCACCTGTGCTCTCAGGAGACCAGTTCTCTCCCAGAGGGATTTGGTTATGAAGAGCTGTGGTACAGTGGTAGCTCCAGAAAGATCCTGTCTCAGATTGCTCCTCAGTTCCTGTGTTTGAGGGCTCCAGGTGGGTCCCTCTTGGGGCAGGAATTTGAGCAGAAGTGGTGATCTCACATGTGCTCTCTGGTGTGTCAGCTCTCTTGGGAGACCAGCTTTCTCTGGTTGAATTTGGGTATGGACTTTTAATATATTTTCAATGGGAGCCACTGTGAAAACAATAAGCACAGTAATAATAAGGTTAGTATTATTTAATACCATGTAAACATTACATGTATATTAACTAAGTTAATCTTCAGATTAACTTACCAAGGAAGAACTATAATTTGCTAGTTTTTCTCAATGATGAAGGAATTTGAGGATCACAGAATTTTAATTACTTAGATCAATTAACACATGGGAGAAGTACCTTGATGCATGCTGACAGGAGCCGGATATAGCTGTGTCCTTAGAAGTCTGCCAGAGTATGACATATTCAGAGACAGATACTCACAGCTAACCATTGAACTGATCCAGGGGTTCCCAATGGAGAAGTTAGAGTGAAGACTGAAGGAGCTGAAAGGGTTTGTGGCCGCATGAGGAAAGCAAGAATACCAACCAACTAGAGTCCCCAGGGTCTAAACCTGGGAGCACTTAGAAAGGGATCCATAGCTCCAGTTGTATATGTAAGGGAGGATGGCCCTGTCGGGCATAGGTGGGAGAGGAGATCCTTGGTCCCATGAAGGCTGGACACCATGTGTGGGGGAATTCAAGGGTGGGGAGGTGGGAGTGGAGGGGTAGGTAGGGGCACATCTTCAGAGAAGCAGCAGGAGGGGCAATGGGATAGGGAGTTCCTGGGGGGGTGTGGGGAGGAATGGGGTAAGGGGATAACATCTGAAATGTAAATAAAATATCCAATAAAAAATCACCACACACACACACACACACACAAAACAAAAAGGAGAAGTACTTGATCTAAGTTTGAAGCCTTGGCTGAAATCTTTTAGCAGAAAATTTCAATTCAAAGTTATCTTGCAATGTTTATTTCATTACCTTAAACTGTGTCTCTAATTTTCTGGAACATGTGGCGATAGTGTAAAATTCAGATTATCTGGCTAATATCTTTAAATCTTTTAAATTATATCTTGTTCATTTATTTTGTGCATGTATACATATATATGCATGCACATGTGCATGTGTAAGGGCATTGTAATGTCATTACATATATGTGGACTTCAGAGGGTAGGAATTAGATTGTGATGATTCATTGTCAGTTTTGAGGCACACTTAGAGTACCTCAGAGTTGCAGAGAATCAGGATGTGCTCTGCCCTCTCTTCCCTACCTGGTGATGGGCATCTGCCTGTCTGAGAGCTCTGAAAGATGGAATGTTACAGGAATCCGCTAAAAAGTTGATCATATAACCAGAATAGGGTGTATTCTCAGGACCTAAATGATTCATTAGGTAAGGCATTGTCTCATCAACCAGTGAAGTAGCAAATTTGAGAAGGAGACAAGTCCTAGCCTAGGAAGAAGAAGACAGGAATGTCTTGCAGTAGGGGACTTTAGAAAACAATGTCTTTCACCAAATTAGTATACCAGCCATTTCTGTACCTTCTCTATGTCCACATGCTCTCGGTGGAATTGTATATTTAAACTGCTTTATTTTCTACAATCTCTTGAAATTTCTATTATCTCTTTTTCAGAAATAAGGAGTTTGCAAAAGTCAGTGATCTCCTTGTAAGTATGGATCTTGGGGATCAAAATGAGATTGCATGCATCATTATCTGCTGAGCTTATATATCCATAGAAAATGTCAACAACATTAATTAATTTCCTTTCAGAATTCTCCTAAGGTAAGGAATGATTTCAAGTATAACTTTATATGTCTGAGCATTCCTTGCACTGTCTTTAATAATTTAAAATAATTTAAAAGTTACCCCCAACTTCTATTAATTAAAAAAAAGATTTAAAAAATTCCATGAATATACAGCATAGCCCTTAAGTCAACCAGACAGCTCAAATATCCCTCCTGCCATTTACCAGATATGTAGTCCTAAGACATCCCATGTCTTCTCTTTAACTTGTTCTCTTCATTGAAAGGTGGGGTTAATAATATCATCCACCTGACAGAGTTGTAATGAGAATACTGTGAGTTAATAGTTAAAAAGATTTTAGGAAATTGCTAGCATAAAAATGGTGTGTTAGTGCTTATCTAATAAGTAAATTTATTTGTGCTTCTAGTTTATCCTCAGACTATTAAGTTCTCTTAAAATTTAAGAACAGTTACTAGAAAATTTAATGACAACATATGCTCCACTTGTCCCTCTTTTGGTATTGTGTTTATTAGAGATCATTTATACAGAATAAAAGGCATATTTTAAGGTATACAATTCCTTGGATTATTCCAAATGTATGAAAACATAATCATGATAACAATCTATAGGGTTGTTATAATCTTTACCTCTCCAAATTCTTCAATGTCGAGTCAGTGTTTCCTGCTTTCTAAGCCCTAACAGACTGACCTGATTTCCTTTTTCTATGGCTTGTTCTAGACTGTTCGATGAACAGATTCATTCTATGCTCAATTTTCTGTGTCTGGTTTTAAAGTTCACCCATGTTAGCCTATGTCTTATCTATATGTAGTTTGTTTTAACTTTTTGAGTTCATGGTTTTAAACTTTTATTCCTCTAAAAATCATTAATCCATTATTTATTTCTAAGTCTATTTGATGATTGTTTGTATTGGAATAGACAATTCTCTGTAGCTAAAATAAGAGCCATGAGTCAGGGCTTCCCCGGGGGAAACTTTTTAAATGGCAAGGCTAGGTACCAGCTACAAAGGACAAATTGTCTAGAAACTCACTGACACCAAAAGCCATTTATAGCAAATGAACATGTCTCCATGTGTGTCTGCTTAGAAGAAGTTCAAGCACTAAAAATTTTCAGATAGTCATTACAGAAGGCACCCTTCAGCTCATCAAGGTCTGGCATTCATTGTTCAATTAATTGTTATATGGTGCCCAGGGGCCTGGACCTATGTCTTTTCTTTATATAGAGAGGGTAGTAGAAAGCAGGGAAACCATGTGATACATTCTATCCTGTTTTATAAGTCTATTTGTATTTTGTTAAATATTTTAATATTTCTGAGATTGTGAGGCGTTACTTTCTTATAGTTTCAGTAAGTTCTGTTTTGAAGTTCATGGATTCTGAACTTCTGCAGGGGGGCAGGAAGCTGCTGTAACCTAGGTCTTAGACAGGACAGACAGATAGACAAACCTGCTGTTGTGTTTTATAGGTTATAATTTTCTTTGGTGTTTGAATGACAGTAATCATCCCACCTATTGATGCGTCAGAAGCATGAAATGATAAACTTTCGGAAAATATGCTTTATAAAATTTTGGAGTAATAAAAATATCATCTCTTCTCCTTCTCCTAAGTGGAGTATGTTGTATGGGAAATGAACAGTAGGGCCCAGGCTTGACTACTAATACAGAGCAGTAGAAACTTCTGCTCAGAATCTCTATGAACATAATTCTTTACATACATGCTTTAAAAATTGGTTAAAAGCTAAGCCTACATTCCTGATTTAAAATATATATTTAAATTGCAATTTTCTTTAAATATCTTCACATAATCAGTGAGTTCAAAAATTTACATTGAAGTAAAATTCGATCATAATTGAGGTTTGAATTATGAATTAAAATGTAGCTACTATATATCCAGTTTTTTTTCTAATATTCTGAACATGACCAGAATGTTAATTCATTGATTTTGATATCAGATGCACTCTGTATATCTACCATAATTATTATAGAATTAATACTTTTATGTATATATAGTAAATAAGTACTCATACAAAAGAGTTGTTAAAAGCAGTTTGTGAATTTGATTTTAAGTATATTCTTATAAACCTGAATCTTTCTTGGCAGCCAAAATAAAAGCCAAAGTCCAATGTGATCACTTCCTACAAGAAGATATGTACTATTCTTAGTGCATAGTAGATTTTAATGCAGGTTGCACTCACCAGTAGGACAAGTACTGCTTTAATTTTGCTGAAACAAAAGGATCTTATAAAGTGTTGCTAGAATGTCTGAAAATCATCCTGTGCATAAAATACAAAGCATAAACAACCGAATCATTCTTAGAACATCTGGCCATTTCTTGTTAGCCTATTGAAATTCAACTTACATCCATTCATCTGCATAAAGATAATTTTTTTAATGTATGTCCTATAGTCACTCAAGCCCTTCAATTCCTGAAGCTATAATATACTTTATTTCCTACACAAATTCTAAGCACTACTAAATTTTTAAGAATCTGTTGAAATCTCCTGAAATATTTCAGCTCTATGGAACATGGAAATTAAAGGGAGTAAGAAGAATTAAGAAATTGCCATGCTTCTCAGATATAAGCATTAGTGAGCATACTGTTGTTTTTAAGGTGTTCATCTTAAATATCACTTACCCAATTTAAGGAAGACGGCAATTCCAGTGTCAAACATGTGCATCTTTTGATTGGTGAGAAAACACTTCCGTGATATAAGTGTGTTCAGAGCAGAGTCCCAGTCCTATACAGGATTAGTTGGTTAACCCAAGCACCAACATCTATTCTACATATAGTACAGGGCTGAGCTCTACGGAAATACAAAAATCTGTACAGGAATTTTAAGCCAGTAATATGTCTGTGTGATCTGGCTGGAATGCAGACACACCCTCAGAGTACACATTTAATCACAAACAATGATGTCTAATTGAGAGTCAGACAAAGTGATAAAAACAGAGAAAGATTTGAAAGAATAAGTCAGATATAAGATATGCCCAACTCTAAGGAAAAATGTTAAGTTAAGTAAGAGAGATTCAGTGTATTCTGTTGAGTTTCGTGGAGTTGAGGTCCATTCCGTTTGTTCAATCAGCTCAGTGTTGTTGAGTTCATTCTTGAGTTTGTGCAGAGGCAGTTAAAGCCGGAGAATAAGAAGGAGCAAGAATATTAGGGAAAAATTTGCCAGAGTTATTTTGAGGCCAAGCAAAGCAATTCAGTGAGAAACCAAGAGAAGTCAGATTGATTCAGTCAGCTTAGAGAGGAGTTTGAACTAGACCATCAGAGTTGAATTAGTCAGCCAGAGTTCAGAAAGAACTAGAAAGGGTCAGCTAATTCAGCTGTAAGTCTCAGAGGCTGAAACATTCTAGGTCTAGATTAGATTGTACAGAGGCTAAATGCTTCCAGGCCTAGGTCCAAGGATAGTCAGAACAGATAAGAATGCTCTGGGATCAGCCTAGGCTGTGTATTCATATAGCTTAAGTACAGTTCTCATTTCATCTCTTCCTCAGAGGAGATAAAAGATACATGTGCACAAAATACTGGAAGAATAAGGGTAAAAGGATCTAGAACCCCAAGAAATCTTGGAAGGGATTGTCATTATGGGGGGATTTTAAACAGAACTTTAGAAAATGCACTAAACCAGCAGTTACTGTTTGAATGGTGATTAAAAAAAAAATTGCTTTCTCCTTACACAACTTCTTTCTCCTTACACGATTTCTTTCTAAATTCATACCTACTCTACTTCACTATTTGAATAAAGAATATGATGCACTTTATAGTAAAAATAAAAACAATAAAATAAAAAGTTTCTAATGGAGCAGATGAAACCAACAGGTCATTTTATGTGTCTTAGATCCCATCTATTTTTTAGTTGCCTGAAAGAGGAGGAAATAATAAAAAATAGATTGAGTAGTCAAATTCTAGTTATTTAAAAAGAAAACAATAAGGGGTCACAGATTTTCAGAATAAAGAAACATTGAGGGCAATGAATTCTCGGTGGTTATTTTTAATGAAACTATGAAGTGAAACATTGAGTGATTATAAATTTTATTGTCACAATTACTGTTCATAGCATTTTCTGTGAGAAAAATACAAATATTCATTATTATATTATGCTAATATCATTCAAAAAAACTGAAGTTTATAGTGTGTATAATTATATTATATAATAATATATAATAATAAGATATAATATAAACCATTAATACACACACGCTCACACACTAGGCCAAATTATTATACTCCAAAGAAATACTCTCTTGTTTTCATTGCTGCTTAAGATATGCCAGTGTGGCTATCAAAGACCTTTTAAATTTCACTTGAGATGTGAATGTTTTCGAGAGGACCAAGTCAGTCAGCAGAGCCAGGCTGACTCCATGACAGGCTGCAAAACAGGCTGTTTGGGAGACTAGGCCTAACTTTCTGTTTTTCAGAACTATAAAGTCCAAAACAAGTCAATTCCAGGAAAAAACCACTCTTCACAGACAGCCAAGCAGAAAGCTACCCTAACATCTAATTGAACCAACCTGAACCACCTATCTGGTGCAAGGCATAGTTAATCAGTAAAAGTCCCAGAAATCCCCCAGAGCCATAACCAATCACAAAGGCACCCATACCCTTGGAGAAAGAGCTAACCAATTAAGGGAAAGAAACGTTAAAGTCACCCACTCCTACCCTAATAGGCTTTAAATTGACCCTGTAAAGTTCACACTTCTGTCTTCCATCATGATGTATGGCGAATCCCTGCATGCAGGTTCTCTGCAGAATAAATGCTCTTTGCTGTTGCATACTGTTTGAGTATGGGGTATCATTCTTCCCAAGTCACAGACACTTAAAGGAGAAAGAACAAATGACTTTAGAATTCATGAAATGCAGCCCATCGGTTACCACTACCACACGGGTAAACCTCAGTGTGGCATTACTGTTGTAGTAATCTCCAACCCCAATAAACCCGTGTAAAAAACACACAACTCAATTGTTATATTTATAGGCTGTATGCCTAGATTGGGCAGATATACCACTATACTAATCTATTCCCCGGCTATGAGATTCCTTGCTACTAGTGGCTTCTCTAGGCCAGTGGTTCTGCTCCATCTTTCTTCCACCTCCTCTTCCTCCATCTTTTCCCTTCCCTTCTTCCACCTCCTCTTCCTCGATCTTTTCCCTTCCCTTCTTCCACTCTCTAAGACCTCCAGCCTCACTTTCCCTTCCACTGCCCAATCACAGGCTCTAATCTTTATTTGACCAATTAAAATGGAAGAAGATTCACATGAAATCACCTAAGTACAAGATCCACTCCTCCTCAGGGCAGCCTTCTTGAGGAAGCAGAATTAACGTCAAAATACAATCAGTACCAAGGCAACCCACAACACAAGACACTGGGGACCACATGTCCTAAAGACTTCATGCTATTATGGAGTTCTGATCTGTTTGCTGCCCTCACATCTCTCTTAATCTAAGAATTATATAAAAATTTTAGGGGGCTTCCAGTCCCTCACTGGATAATATCTGACACAAATAATGATTGATCTCTTTCAGCCATTGCTGTTGGAGCAGACTAATAATTCAATCACCACCCTAGGAAAGAACTTAGAGATGTAGATTGTCAAAATGACCACCACCCTTAGAAAATATTTGGAAAATTAAAATTTTTAGTGGAATTGTATTGAAATGTTTTTACTACTGGTTCTTATATAGAAAATCTTAGGAACAATTTGAAGTTCAGAAAAGAACACTCTTATCATTTAAGCTAGGGACCATTTATTGTCAGGGAACAAAAACAACAGCAGCACTGGCTGATGTGACTCTCACTGAATCTGGACTGGTGATGATCAATTTCTTATACCCATTTATTGCCCTCAGCTTCCTGATATTTATTAAGTAGTGCTGATGAGTAGATATGCATTCTGAGGAGATATTGTCAGACTTTCATATAAAAGTTTAGATTTGTGGTTGTTTTAAGATTTTTTACAAGATTACTTTTAAAGATAAATAATAAAATAATTACTTTTCTCTGTATCAGCAAATTGCTGCCTGCTAATAAGAGAAACTGACTGAGAAAACTACCTTGCTTGCTTACATTTTGTTAATCTATAACAGGTTGCTTAGTTACAAATGTATATGGGTTCTTGGGAATAATTTGTTTTATTTACCTTTATACTATATAATATATAATATTATTTCCTATAAAAGTATTGGAGAACACGTTGCTTTTTAATAATCATCAACTAGAAGTAAACTAAAATGTCATCACATTGCAATTTTATACTGCTTGAAAGATTTTGCTGGAATGTATTGTAAGAGTCTGTGATTTGCAAAAAATAATACCCCAAACTCAAATAGAATGCACCAGCAAAGAACATTTACTCTACAAAGACCCTGAATGCAAGGGTCTACCATACTTTGGGATGGAAGACAGACATGTAGACTTTGCCGTGTCAAATAAGGCCTATTAAGACTTATTAAGGTAGGAGTGGGTGACTTTTACCTTTCTTTCCCTTGATTGGCTGGCTCTATCCCCAGGGTATAGGTGCCTTTGTGATTGGTTAAGACTCTGGGGAAGTTGGGAGACTTTTACTGATTAACTATATTTGGATCAAACTAGGTGGTGAAGCAGCTTCTGGATCTCCCGGTTGGCTGCCCATGAGGTAGGTGGAGCCGCTGCTTAGACGCTCCTGAGGTTGGTTCAGGCTAGGTGGGGACAGCTTTCTGATTGGTTGCCCATGAGGGGTGGTTTTTTCCTGGAATTGACTTGTTTTGGACTTTTACAGTTCTGAGAAACAGAAACTTAGGCCTAGTCTTCCAAACTACAGTTTGCAGCCTGTCGTGCAGTCAGCCTGGCTCTGGCTAACTCTGTTCTCTTACTCTTGCATGACCTTCAGCAATTGTGTTAAGTGAGAAATCTCCAAGGTAACTACTGTTCAGAGCATCTTAACATTGGCATAAGAGCCACGGGAGATTTAAAGTCTGACCTCTTTACATAAGGAAGGCATTAGAGTTTCATAGAGCCAATGCCTTCTTGTACAATAGGATGATAAAAGCATTTTCTACTTCTAAGGTTCCTTTAAGAAATGTTCATGAATATATTTTGTAACTTCTAAAAGTTGAAATACACATTGTTATTATTTACCAATATATGATATAAAGAGAACAAGACATAACCTACTCAATTATTGCTTATAATACAAGATTCTGATGTTATTTTTATCTAAGCAAGGTACTATTTTTCATGGTCAAAAGGAGAGTACTAAATTGATTTGGCAATTTTGTTGTAATACTTGTTGACTTGGCAGTTCCCTTTAAACTGCCTAACATGGGTTGAGCAGAGTGTCTCATAGGTTACTGAATAAAGTAGACTTTATAGTTTCTTTTTTTTTTTTATTGGAAATTTTTTATTGGAAAATTTTTTTTTACATTTCAGATGTTCTCTCCTTACCCCATTCCCCCCCTCCCTCCCAGGAACTCACTATCCCTTCGCCCCTCCTCCTGCCTCCACGTTGGTGTACCCCCACCCACCCTCCCCTGTACCTCACCTCCCCACCCTCGAGTATACCCCCCCCACGACGTCCAGCCTTCATGGGACCAAGGATCTCTTCTCCCACTTATATATAGCTCCCTTGCATATATAGCTGGAGCCATGGGTCCCTCCCTAAGCACTCCCAGGCTGGTGGTTTAGACCCTGGGGCTCTGGTTGGTTGGGATTGTTGCTTTCCTCATGGTGTCGCGAATCCTCTCAACTCCTTCAGCCTTCACTCTATCTTCTCCGTTGGGAACCCCATGCTCAGTTTAATGGTTAGCTGTGAGCATCTGCCTCTGAGTATGTCAGACTCTTGCAGACCTCTAAGGAGACAGCTATATCAGGCTCCTGTCAGCATGTACATCCTGACATTCACATCAACCTCTACCTTTGGTGACTGCACATAGGATGGATATCCAGGTGAAATGGTCTGTAGACGGTCCCTCCTTCAGTTTCTGTCCTGCACTGTGTCTCCATATTTGCACCTTGAGTATTTTGTTACTCCTTCTAAGAAGGACTGAAGCCCCCCTACCTGGTCATCATTCTTCATGAGCTTTATGTGGTCTGTGAGTTGAGTCTTGGGTATTTCAGGCTTCTGGGCTAAAATCCAATAATCAGTGAGTGAATACCATGTATGTTCTTTTGTGATTGGGTTACTTCACTCAGGATGATATTTTCTAGTTCCATCTATTTATATAAGAATTTATCAAATTCATTGTTTTTAATAGCTGAGTAATATTCCATTGTATAAATGTACTACATTTTTTGTATCCATTCCTCTGTTGAAGGGCATCTGGGTTCTTTCCAGTTTCTGGCTATTATAAATAAAGCTGCTATGAACATAGTGGAGCATATGTCCTTGTTATGTGTTAGAGCATCTTCTGGATATATACCCAGGAGTGGTATAGCTAGGTCCTCAGGTAGTGATATGTCCAATTTTCTGAGGAACCGCCAGACTGATTTCCATAGTGGTTGCACCATCTTGCAATCCCACAACAATGGAGGAGTGTTCCTCTTTCTCTACATCCTCGCCAGCATCTGCTATCACCTGAGTTTTTTATTTTAGCCATTCTGACTGGTGTGAAGTGGAATCTCAGGGTTGTTTTGATCTGATAGAGGACTAATATTCAATATATACAAAGAACTCAAGAAATTAGACTCTAGGCAACCAAATAACCTATTAAAAAATGGAGTAAGGAGCTAAACAAAGAATTCTCAACTGAGGAAATGCGAATGGCCGAGAAGCACCTAAAGAAATGTTCAGCATCCTTGGTCATCAGGGAAGTACAAATCAAGACTTTACAGTTTCTTAAATATCATGCACAGAATCAACATATTATTATTTTGTCATTTATGACCATAAGCATTCCAGATATCATAATTATGAAAAAGAATTTTTGATTGCATAATTTTAAAAGGTCTGTTCCATTCCCTCTGTTTCGATGCCACAGACAATTTTCACAACCATGTTCCATTGATTTTTCTCAACCTCATAGTGAATTACAGACTCATTTTACAGATATGACATTTGACTGAGAGATATAAAATCACTTGCAGAAATTATACAAGTGAGACACTCAGAACTCAGTCCCAGACATGATTTGTATTTCTTTCTCTTCATCCCAGATAGATTAAATACACTTGGGTGCTCTCAAATTTTCTATGAGAGGAAACAGTATACATCTGTGAGATTTTTCTTTTTCCTTTTTAAATTTTTTTTACTAAAAATATATTTTCACATAATATATTCTGATTACATTCTTCTAATCCTCTCAGTCCTTGTCACCTCTCTAACCATCCATACCCCCACTCTTTCTCCCTCTCATCAGAAAACAGAGAGGCTGTACAGAATAGTAATATAATAAAACATAATAAGTTAAAACAAAAATCAACACATCGAAATAGGACAAAACTAACAGAAAGAAAAGAGCCCAAGAGAAAGCACATCCATTCACACATTCAGGAGTCCCATAGAAACACATAACTAAAAGCCATAATGTACATGCAAGAAACCTTTGGGGCTAGACAGACAGACAGACAGAAATGACATAGATAGAGTGGAGATATAGATATGGATCTATAGAGATCTATGTTGATGATGATGGATGATAGATAGTTGATAGATAGATAGATAGATAGATAGATAGATAGATAGATAGATATTTAGATAGATATGATATATGATATAAATAGTTTTTAGGTGAAAGTTTTAAAAATGAAGAAAAAGCCCTGACTGGACATTATTAGAAAACGAACCTCCAAAGATGCTGTTGAGTTTCCTCTCGGCCATCTACTTCTGGGTATGCAGCCTATCCTTACAAATAATTTGTTTTCCCAGTAGGCACAATTAAATTTTCATTTGCAAGGGCTAATAAATTAGAGATTGTTTCTGGGTTACAGATAGGGGCATGTGTCCATGTCTCCTTTCAGCTCTAGGACCCCATCTGCTACAGTCCTGTGCAGGCCATGCGAATGCTGCCTTAGTCTTTGTGAGTTCATAAGTGAATGGATCTTGTGTATTTAGATCTTGTTTTCTTGGTGTCCATCATCCACTCTGGCTCTTAGGCTCTTTACACCTCTTCGTCCCAAGGATTCCCTGAGCCTTGAAGGGAAGGATTTGAAGGAAGATTTTCCCTTTTCTTATCTATGAAGCCAGACATTTTTTCAGAAACTTTAACCATAGCAACATATGGTAATAGATTGAAATTAGTTGCAAATATACAAAGTCTACTATATTTTATTAAATCAGATATTAAAAAGATTTTTTTGAAAAATATAAAGTAATGCTTCTCTTCTCAGTAAATTTTACTTTCATAAAACAATATTAATTATGTCAATGTATAATGGTTATAGTTTTATTATTTTAAATTAATTAATAACTAAGAATAAGTCCATAAAATGGTTAGTATAAATTGATATAATCTCCTGAATTTATTTAGGAGCCTTAATAATTATAATATTTTGGAGAATCCCTGGGTCCCAACAACTGCTTGACAAATACTACTCTATTTCATGATCCAAGTTTTCTGTCTTTATTTTTATTAAGGTATTTAATTTTCAAGTTTGTAAAAGTACCTTATTCTTTTAATTTCAATCATAGAAGAAAAAGCACAGAGCATTAAAGAAAGTAATTTCACTGGTGACCCTTGTGTTGTAGTCAGTTTCACATTTGTAACGCCAATCTCTTTTCAAGGTCTTTTTCCATCTCAGAATGGGAAGAATTGACAGTTAAGTTTAGTCAAGGCTCCAGGACATAAGGAAGGAGGACATCTGTATTGTTAAAGGACACATATCATTTTGGTTGATGTACTATTTTTATCTAGTTAATATTTTAACATCAGTCTTTAATCCACAAATGCACATCTTTTTAATTGCTGCTGATAATCCATAACTAATTCAAACATTCTTGTCGAATTCTTAAACTGTTTCTCAGTTTACAATAATATAATAGAAGGTGTAAACAGTTCCTGGAGAAACTGAACAAACATCTGGTACTCAACAAAGGGACATATAGACACTGCTACACTCTATGTAGTTAGATAAGGGTATGCTAAACTGACAAATTTATGTGCATCTTTGCCTTGATAGAATACAAGTATAACACACACACACACACACACCACACACACACAACCCAAAATCCCCAAACAAAATTTTCCCATCTAAGCTGACAATGTTTCCTCCAATAACCAAAGGCCACATAACAAAATCCCCAGTACAAAACCTGAGAAGCCTTCTTTTGAGATTCTGGTCAGGATTTACAAGAGACTCTCAAAACATACAGGCTACTGCTATTGCCCTTGGCTACCACAAGAGGTGGAGGGGATTCTCCATTGTTAAAAATACCATGTTCTTCAGACAAAGGAGAGGGCCAGAGCTAAAACTGATTTTAAAGCCCCACCCACTGTGGACTAGGTGCATGGCTTCAGAAGTTTTGCATATATTTTGCATACAAACATCATGCAAGCTTCCAAATAAGGGAAGTAATCAGTACTCCTATCCAGATATGGTGCCTTTGAACCACAATGATGATCCATATAGAATAATTCTAAGGGTACAACAGTAGCATGCATATTTTGGTAATAACCAATAGTTCTCTAATTGGACTTAAGATTTGCTTTAAAAGAGGAAAACTTTGCCTGCTACTGGAAACCCAGTAAACCACCCAGGGCCAGTGAAGTCATAGATCTTGAATGAGAATTAACAACCACCATTTTACTAAACCAGAACAATCTCCAAATACATTCTCAATATTTGACCTTTAACTATAGATAGGTGTAGTCTTTATCCTCTTCAAGGAAACTGCTCTTTGCGACAGATAGAGACTATTATAGAAAACTACATTGAATCAGAATGTAGAGTTGTAGAGCAAAGTCCCAGGAGACACATTTACAAAACAATTCCTGTACCTGAAGCTAAGAAATCACTGTAGAAGAGGGAACTGTAAGAACTAGAGGACCTGGAAGTTTGCTATTAAGACTGTGTCTCCTTAGTTTCACAAATTTCACATATAAAATCTCATCACCACAACTGCTAAACATGAGCTAAACGAGGACCACAATAGACATGACAAAATGGATGAAGAAGAGACCAGAGAGCCTCAGCCTAAAATAAAGAACCTCAGACAACTAAGGAATGCTGAGACTTGGAGAAATAGTCTTCCCAGAAAATATAGCACCCCTTCATTATCTATTACTAAATGATCATCCCTGCAAACATATACACAAGTAAAATTATATGGATTGAGTAGGTTGTACTTATGTAGGAACGTGTACATGTATACATGTACATACACATATGTAATAACAATTAATGAAAAAAGGCCATGAATTTGGAAAAAACATAAGGAATGGTATGTGGAGGTTTTAAAGGGGGAAATGAGATTATATTACAACCTTAAAAAAAAGAAATAATTAATTAATTTAAAATTTAAAATGCTTTATGTATAAGCACTTTTGAATACAGTGTGGCATTCCAAAGAATACATATATATAGTTTTTACCAATATATCCCTGATCCAACTTTGTAATTCAGGTGCAAATGTTGAATAAAGTGACTACTACATTAAACAAGGTTAAATTTGTGAAAATTAATTTTATTTACTCTTCTAATATAGATGCATATTATCATTTGAAAACTATAGAAAATAGTAGTATAATGTAATTATTGAAAAGACAAGTCATAATGTAGTTATCAAATGACTAAACTACGAGCATGTATAGACAAAGAGTGTAGATCAGAGACATAAGTTCATCTACTTTGTTCTAGATCATTAACATTTTACTCCCTGTTAAACTGGCCAATATTAAGAGCAACTCTTTATTCTTAAAAGGAGTTAAACTTAACAAGTCAGCTTCCTAGAACAATATAATGACTGATGTCTTTTAAAACCTTTTCATCAATGTATATTTTCCTATAGCACAAAAATACATTCAAATGGTAAAGATTCAATTTTTGTATTCTTAACTTCTACAGTAAAATCTAAATCTGTAATAAAGTTTTAAAATCTCTATTTTGGAAATGAAAGAAACAGTGAGCACTTCAAACATACACGGTCCAAAGATATATAATAAGGATATGTCATGAGTATAATGTAATTGTCTGGCTGTATTTCTTTGCACCCTCCCAAATCTAAAAGTGGCATTGCTTTCAAGTTCTAACCAAAAACACACAGAATGAACTTAAATACAATGTAGTCAAGAACCAAACACCAGAAGTCTAGCTTATAATCAACACACCCATCCCATAAATACAGGAGGAATTCTGTGGAGTGGTGGAATTACAGGGAGAGACCGATATTTGCTTTGGCAGATGTTGAGTCTGTACAAGTAGGAGCACAACTGTAAGCAGAATGTTTTAGTGTTTCTGGAACTGCTGAATCAGACATAGAGGGATATCCAACGTGCAGGGTAGCAGAGAGTTTAGAGAACAACGTCCTTGGTTGTCATTTTTTTATAAATTGTGTAGAATAAACAGTCTACATTAGAAAAGTTATGATTTGTCATTTGTACTTTGTTATATGTCCCCATCTTTGTTACACCACTGTAGTTTTTTGTTTGTTTGTTTGTTTGTTTGTTTGTTTATAACATTAGATGTTTCGTGCTTTCTGTGTCACAAAACGAAAAACTGGTGATCCTGAAGTCTAAGCCATGACTGATGGGTCACATGTGAGTAGGAATTTCAATACAAGTATCATACTTGACATCAGAAAAGTCATGCTTGAAAACTGAGGAGCCAGTTTGAGAACTGTGAGTAGGGAGTTTTCCCATAGGGAAGTTCAGTTCCCTCAACTTCATCAAATACGCTGCTTCTTGAAGAAAATTAGGTCTTTATCTCTTGAACAGAGAGAGCAGGAGCATTTCAACCTCCAAACCAGGCTCGACCCAAGGCATTTGTTAAAAGAATAAGGACTCAGTGAGTGCCTTCCTGCTCCATCTCAGACTTTTGAGACTTCCTTTGGACTGACTGATCATACCCTACCACAGCACATTGGTTCTAAATTGAGTTTGTGTGTCCAACGCCCTACTGATTCAATGGTAGACCTACTCATGTTTCAGTATGAGTTCACTTGACAGAATTATTTTCAAAAATTTAAATCAATTGTATTTTCAAATTTAATTTAGCACATCAGAGTTTCTTTCCTTAAACTCATTGTTTTCAAATTTTAAAATCAATACTATTTTTAAATGTTTAGGTGGTGTGTTCGATTAATCCTATGTGCCGTGGGCATAGAATGCTAGCATGCAGAGTGATCTGCCATTTACCCTTGATTCTGGCTCAAGGAGTTCCATGGTAGATCTTAATTTCAAATCATAGAACTCTAAGCTCAACCAACTAGATATCCTTCTTCGGCATTCTCTATGTCTTATTATTTTTCATGTGTTTAGAATGGAAAGAGAACAGCTACACTGTTGTCCTGACTAAAGTGACACTCCTTCCTCACTTTACATCAGGGTTTTACTGATGGCTGCCGTCCCCCTGGACTTCACACTGCAGTAACTTCCTCTTCATAGGGATACGAGACCCCTACCTTTCCAACACAGTTTATTGTTCTTTGCTTTGTTAGCTAAAAGGTTAAAAAAAAAAAAAAAGGTATATTTTAAAGCAAAATATTTAAATTAACAGAAAAACAATGATTTTGTGTTCGCAACAGACCAGCCACTGTGCTCTAAGCTTTGCAAGGTTTATCTTAGCTCATGTAGGCATTAAGTCTTACCAATATTAGAAAAAAAAGACATGTTCATGGTTCCAGTGAAGGTGAAAAGCAATAAAAGAAAGGGCCTGGGAACCCATGGAATCTAGTTCTTGCATATAGTATGAAGTGATGTCTATAATGGAGTGACATTTGTTAGTACAACAGTTGAACTGGGCCTGGAGACATGGCTCAGCATAAAAAGCACACACTGCTCTTGAAGAGGACCAGGATTCAGTTTTCATCACTGACATAGCAGCTCCCAAACATCTGTAAGTCTAGTTTTCAAGAACTCTGACAATTTTTTCCAACCTTTGTTGACAGAGCAGGGACTTGTAAAATCTATTCTTCATTGCTGTCAACTTGACACACCTGGGAAGAGGATTCTCAACTGGGAATTGCCTCATTTATATTAGCTGATTGCTAATTGATGGAGTAGGACTTAACCCACTCTGGGAAGTGCCATTAGTAAGCATGTATTGGATAGAATAAGAAGCAGGAAACTTCTGAGATGAAGCAGGAAGCCAGCAGTAGGCAATGTTCCTTCATGTGCTCTGCTTCAGTTCCTTCCTCCAGATTCCTGCCTTGAGTTCCTGCCTTGACTTTCATTAATGATGGACTGTCACGTGTGGGCCAAATAAACTCTTTTCTCTCCCCACTGCTTCTGGTCAGTATCTTATCACAACAACATAAAAGCAAACTAGAATACTGACTGAACTAAATGTTAATGTTCAGAAGCAGCAGAGTCTGCACCTTATTCCTGGTTATTCTATATTCTTGATGGCCAATTCTCTGTGTATTTGTATTTTGTATTTGCAGATATTGTTCTGTAAATAGGGAAACAATTATGAAAATTCATAAAATAATTATATGCAGTATATCTAGGCAATAGTAGATAACAACTGTTGATTATCTATATTCATATTCTAATTTTGATTCCTATAAGAATAATCATATTTATATTTTTAGAAAGATATGTATTTGACTAGAAAACAGTAACACAGACTTGTCTGGTGTGGGAGTATATGCACAGGCCTTTAAAACTTGTTTTCAAGAGCGTTATAAACAAATACTAAATCAGAACATGAAATACTACTAAATATTAATATAGATTCAAATCTTTTGTCTTATAACATCACAGATAATACTCAGAAATCATTTAAAAATATGCTTTTGATCAGAAAAAGTATTATTTTTTTAAATCTCCTAAATTCCACATGACTTAATTTAAATGTTGTTATATGATTATAAAATTATAGGATATATTTTTGTATAACAAATAGCAAAAATATAAACAAACCTTAGTTTTTCCAATATATTTATATTAAACTAGAGTACACATTTGAATTTTCAAACTTAAGAGTTATAATTTGTGTTTAGGATTTACTGTATTGAGATATTTTCCAAACTCAGTTTTATTTTTCATTTATTCCTCTAACTTCTTTTTCCAGATTTTAGTATAGAAAATATTTTTTCTTGAAACACATCCTCAGACTTAGAAAAAGAATTAGCAAATCTTATTGGGAAAACTGGGTTCCCTTTCAGGTCCTTAGTCTTAGTAACAAAAGAATTTTGAAACAGATTCAGAAGGAAACTCAAGGACAATTTTATTGGTGTTTCAGAGAAAAACATCACAGTCATGGTGCAAATCTTGGCAGCTCCCAGGAAAAGAAAGGTGGAGAAAGAGGAGCCATGCTGTTTGGAAGCAGACATGAAAACTGGAGGACAACAAGCAGTTTCTTCACAAAACAGTGGGGTGAAGCTTCAGATAACTAGTGAAGAAGCCCAGAATGTAAGGAGAGGCATGCTTACATAGGAAAAGCATGTTTAGGCTTTTGTAAAGTATAGATTGGGAAAAATTATGTTGTTTAAGTTTAAAAATTTTTTAAAAAGTAGCAAAATTAACAGTACTGACTTGAGGGAAGTGTGTATGTGAGCATCAGTGGAGGAGCTTTGAGGAAATCATAGTATGGAGTTAAGGGGACAATTGTTCCTCCCGTCTCCTTACACTGTATTGAGGTGAATCACAACTCCTCTGAGGTAGCCTCCTAACTAGGTAATTGACAATCCCTTCTGCATTAACTCTTCCTGGCAAAGATATAGTATGCAGTACTATAATCCTCAGAATAGATCTAAATGTCATATCTTCATACCGAGCCAGGAGTATTCTACACTTTTGACCAGGAGGTCTATAGAAGGGAAGTTGTGATGTCTTCCTTTTAGGAAAGTGGGAAGTTTGGTCAAGGCCTATCATGTGGTAACGGTCCATCTGTAATGGCATCTAAGGTTGTTGATCCCTGTCCAGACTAACAATTTACATCTTCCTTTAAAAAAAAAAAAAACCAACAAAAAAAACTGAGTCATAAAGATCTTGCTATTATTTTATGATTTAAATTCATCTTTTTAAATAACTTTCATCAGTAACACAATTCCTTTATTACATCCACTAAGAGCCAGTTTCAAGTGCAAATGATACGCCTGAAAATATTGCCAACTGCCCAAAGGAAGGTTATGTGATAACTGTTTAAAGAATCAGTATGAGTAAGCAAGTATAATACAGAAAAATCAGAACTATGGGGCTAGTAAGATGCTGCAGTGAGTAATGGCACTAGCAACCTAACCTGATAACTAAGTTCAAAACCTAGGATCCATATAGTAGAAAGAAAACAAACTGCTGCAAGCTTCCCTCTATTCCATTCCATCCTGTAGCATATGATACACACACACACACACACACACATACACACACACACACATACACACACACACACACACACACAGGAGGGAGGCAGAGACAGACAGACAGAGACAGAGAAAGAAAGAGAAACAGGCAGACAGAAAAAGGCAAATAGAAATAGACAGAGATATAGGGGAAGAGAGACTGAAACAAGGAGAAGCAGAGAGACATACAGACATGCATAGAAAGACAGACAGACAAACAGAGGCAGATAGACAAGTACAGACACACACACATGAACACACATACACAAAGAAGAGAGAGACAAAGACAGAGAAACAAAAAAACATATAGACAAAATAAAGTATCCTGTACCACTTCTTCCAGCCTAATTCTCATTGAAACCATATCATCCATATCCATTTTCAATCCTTTTTGATCTGCTTCCTGTAAAAAGGCCTTTACTCTACTGTAAAGGATCTGTGCTTTTGTTTTTATTTTTGTTTTTGTTTTTTTGATCTCTGTGTTTTTTAGGGAGATTGCCAATTCAGTGACAACTATGTGCTGCTCACCTTAGTAATTTCAAGAATGCCCAGTGCTGTGATCTCTCTATATTTCGAGATTTTTCTCCCTGGCTCTGTTCCTCTCTAAATGGTTCTCTTGTTACAGGTATACCCCTCCACAGCCCTACTTGCTAATTATCAGTCATAGGCCTCCTCTTTATTCTGTCCTAAATACTTCCGTTAGATGTACACCCAGATTCCAAGGGCATGTCTCTAGTCAGCCTTTACTTCTGATTTTAAACTCATTTCTACCATAGCTTTCTCAGTTTCCTTCTTAGATAACTGATAGCAGGGTGGGATGGGGAATAGTCAACTTGTCTAAAATCAAAGTCATTACTGCTCTCCAATTCACCTTCCCTTTCCTAGTTACCATTAGCTACCCCAATTCCAGTTCCTGGATCAGTTCTGCAGGGTAGTCCACATAGCAGAGACAGAAAATGCTGTGCTCATGGTTGGATATGCAGCACTGACACAATTTCTCCAGCATAAGAAGAGATCAGCACACACTTTGTTGGAATGAAAAAAGAAAATGGGTCATGTACTTAAAAAGAAAGAGCTCTGGTTGTTTGATGATTGTTTGAATGAGACTCACCCCATGGACTCAGATGTCATAGATGTTCACAGAACTGTTTGAGGAAAGAATAGGAAGTGTGATCTTGTTACATCATCACTAAGGCAGGCTATAAAGTTTCAAAAGCCCATGCCATTCCTGATTGGTTCTCTCTCCTCCCTCTCTCTCTCCCTCCCCCTCCCCCCCTCCTTCTCCTTCTGCTTCTCCCTCTCCCTTCCCCTTCCCTCCCCTCTCTCTCCCTCTTCTCTCTCCTCTCCTCTCTCTCTCTCTCCCCTCTCTCTCTCTCTCTCTCTCTCTCTCTCTCTTTCTCTCTCCACCTTGCTCCCTCTGCATCATGGTTGTGTCTCAAGAAATTCTTCAGCTACTAATCCAGCACCATGCTTTTCTTTCGCTATCATGCTCCCCACCTTGGTCACCGTGTCTTGTCTGAGAAAGTAAAAAGTAAATACAATAACAGTTTATTAGTTTTGCCTGGAAATTTTAATTAAAGGGTGGACATAAATCTTGAATAATGAGGATTTCATTAAAATATAAAGGAACCTGATTTGCCTTGGCTCGGGACCTCTGGTTGCTGTGCTGAGTTATCACAGCAACAAGTGAAAAGGTGCTCATCACAGTATCTCAGTGCTGTGCTGATGGCAGTGCAGGCTAAAATTAAAATCAGGAGGCATCCAGAGACCTGACAACCTCCATGTCTCCTGTTAAGGGTGGGAAAGATGCCCACAGACCAGCCCTCAGATGGCACAATTGGGCTGTAGACACACAGAGCCCTGTCTGCTGCCCTACCTCAGTGCGGGGGAGGAAGAAGTCATCCAGAGACCTTCCACCACCATGTCACAGTACACTGGCAGGAAAAGACACCCAGAGCCTTGCCTGTGGACACATGGCTCAGAAGAGCCATAGACAAACAGAGGCAGGCCTGCGGCCATGCCATGCAGTGTTGGCAGAAGAGGTCACCCACAGGCCCAACAGCCACGTGGCCTGTCTACAGTGGGAGCCACCACATTGTGCAAGTGTGTGATAGACAAATGGAAGAGAAGGAGAAGAACAATTTGAGTATTGTGAAGGGAGATGGAACTGGAGATGCAAGGGAGGAGAGGAATGAGGAGAGGAATGGCTTGTTATGAGCAGCTAGCCTTACCAACTGAGCCACAGTGAAGTCCATAGCTATGCAACAGCATGGACTGGCATCAATTCCATGGCTCATATTATCACTAGAAACTATGGGGACATCCCTGGTTTGTACAGCCACGTGGGACCATGTGGATGCCTTCAGTGCTCTGGAGAGCTGGCTCTACTTCTCACCAATGGCAGCACTTGAGAAAATAGGCCCTGAACCTCTCTAGAGTACCACAATGAAGCTGGCCCGTATAGTAGAGGCTCAGGTAAACTGCCCCCCACCAAGGGTATGAGCATAAAAAATCTGACCCTGCCACTCATCTGCCCTGAGGTGATGCTCCGTCCTGCTGTCTCTCACTATCTCAGGCAGTTTGGATTGCAGTTAGTGTCCTGAGAGAACAAGTGAGCTGGCCCTGGCCCTCACCAGCTGCAGCACTCAGTAGAACAGACCTTGTATCTAGCTTGGACAGCCAGCAGAACTGGCCCTGGTACAAGGGGAGCACAGGAGTGCTGGCCCTGTCATTCCTCAGGTGTGAGGTGGCACAGGCACTCAGATGATGCCCTACTACTACAACTCCTTGCCACCTGCAGAAGTCAATTAGGAGAGCTGGATGCTAGGTCATGAGAGAAGGATAGCTGGCCCTGCACTTTGCTAGATGTGGCATGAGGGAAAGCAGGCTTTGCATGTCACCTGGGCAGTACAATAGAGCTGGCCTTAGTGGCAGGGGTGCAGGTAAACTGGCTCCAAGGTGTGAGTGCAAAAAGAACTGGCTCCAATATTCTTCTGCTGTCTGGAGTTGGGGAGTGAAGCCTTCCTCTTTCTACACCCAGCCCCTTTTCACCTGCAAAAGTTAAGAGAGCTAGCCCCAAAGTCATAAGAGTGGGACAATTATTCCTGTCCTTCACTGGCAGGAACACAGAGCCTGCAACCTTGCCTGGGCCACACAGTGGATCTGGCCCTAAGGGCAAAACTACAGGTGAGCCAGCTCTGAGGGTGTAAGAGCTGGAGAGTTGGCCCAGACCCCAGCAAACTGCAGAACCTGCGAGAGTAGGCTGCTCTCCTTGAATGGGCAGTACAATGTAGCTGACTCTGGAGGCATGAGTGCGGGTGAGCTGGTCCTGAGGGCATGAAAGTGAAAGAGCTGACCCTGTCTCCTGCTGATGGAAGCATTGGGTGGTTTAGCCCAAGCAATGCTGGAGAGCTTGCCCTGGTGGTGTGGATAAGAGAGAGCAGAAGCATTGACCAGCCCAGCTACTACCCAAGCCTAGATCTTTGAGTTGGCCCATCCCCAAAATCTACATCACCTGTAAACTGTGGGAGCACATAAAAGAGACAGTCCTGCAGATCCAAAGCTCCAGGACCTCCATGACATAGGGCAACAAGGAAGGAGTCCCAGTGAAGAGCCAATACTGATAATATCACAGAAGCCAGAGACTTTAATGACTCCTTGCAATGACCATTTGCAAGTGACGATGTGTGGATAGAGGGGTATATTGTGAGACACACTGTGACACACTACAGCTTCCACGATGACATGTTTTCTATGCTTTGTTTTGTGTGTGTGTCTGTGTGTGTGTATTTTATTTGTGGGGGAACATTGCAAGGACTGATACAAGTAGATAGGGAGATGAGTAGGACTGGGGTGCATTATGCAAAATTCACAAAGAACTGATACAAAATTTTGAAAATATATATATATAAAGGAAAGCAAAAGATACAACAGAAATAATACACTGCATGAAATAAATGTTTCAGGAGAAAACTTTTCAATTTTACCACACAAGCACTGAACGGGCAGTTGATGTTTCCAAATTGGGCAAAAAGGAGGTTGTGAGCTTTAGACAACACTGTACTGCTTATGTGGAATCCCATTCATCTTCCTCCACTCTGTCCAGGTGATACTGCCAATCATTAGCTATTAATTGACTCTGTTAGAATCTGACAATTACGACTATAAGGAGAAGATGGAAAACAGCTCCTTCCTTTTGTTTGCTACATGCTTTTGTCAATGTCACTTCACCTTGGCATTAGGAACTTCATCAGGCCCTCCCTTACCTGGCCTCATCTATTCCCCCGGTGGGTAGTACCAAGTGCATCCAAGCCATGATCCTGCTCTAAATTTGAGTCCTACCTCATGGAACATTTACTTCAGCTTCTGAACACCCCAACCTCATAACTTTGTTACCTTTAGAATAGAAGCTTCTAAAATTATCAATTGGGTTCCTTCTTCCGCTTATGCCCTGTGTTCTTATAAATGACAGTAAATCAATCCATCTCTGATTTGTACATTGAAATACCTAGTGTGGATTTATATTGCTCTGACTGGGTCCTTGACTGGCAGAAATTCTGCTGTGGATTTGAAAGGGAAAGAATAGAGATGCAGACAGAAGGCTGGTCAAACAACTCAGTATCCTAGGCAAAAAGTAAGTAAGTCAATGGCCATGCCAGTGACAAAAGTGATGCTGAAGAAAGAGATGGCAGCTAACATTCACAGACTCTTCCAATATTCGACTCTAACAACTGCAGTTCAAAGTAAACGGCTACTCAAGGAATAGTGCACTAAATCACATGGATGTTGGTACTTAAACTCTTAAGGACAGATGGATATGAGTCTGAAAAGAGGTGATCCTCTATTTTCATAAGATAAAATTGAAAATTTTGTTCAGGGAAGGGAAATGAGCAATTGCACTCACTTCCATTTCATAGGAGACTCACCTCCTAGAAGTAACAGGTCTCACTCACTCAGATCATACAGACCAAAAGTGGAATTCAGAATTCAAACCTGAGTTTTCTGACTTAAAATTAAAACAAGGTTGTAGCCAGGTTTGTTCCTCAATACAAAGGTACTTGCCTGGTATGCATAAGGTCCTGAGTTCAATCTTCAACACCACACACATACAAAAAAAAAAAGAAAGAAAGAGAGAGAGAGAGAGAGAAAGAGAGAGAGAGAGAAAGAGAAGAAAAATATGGGTATGTGTGCCAGCAGTGGGGTCTTAGTGTGGCTAACAATTCACCAGAAAGAATAACCAAAAGAGAGAAGTCAAAATCACCTTAAAAACTCAATTTTGATGCCTGGTGACTGGTGAAGCTTCTTCTGACAGTAGAAAATAATAATGAAACATGAGACTTGGATGTCTTATACAAATCCCTAATTCAGCTTCGACTATTTTGAATTCAAATTTAGAAAACATCTAAGGCATGATGTCAGCTGAAAGTTGGATTTGAGTCAGACGCTTACATGAAGATAAAGATTTCAGAGCCCTCAGATGAAGCCATGAAAGCAGATAGCAATGCCTGCACTTAGAGCAAGGCTGGAGTGAGCAGAGTTTTCAAACTGTTAAATATAAATCTGTGTCATTCTTTTTCTGTTCATAAAGAATAACAGTCTAGAAAAAAAATGTACTCACCAGTGGAAGAAGACAGGAGGGGCGGAGAGAAATGTGTGTGGTGTGACACACAAGGAAAGTATGCAACTATTTCAGACGTTTACATTCGCCTTCATTTCTTCCCTTTGTGTGGGGGAGGGGATGAAACGAAGGGAGCAGGAAAGGAGAGATGAAGAGAACTTAGAACAAATGCTTTAGTTTCTAACTGAAACGCCAAGTCTGCTAAATTGATTATTCTTCTTAGAACTATTTGGCCACCATGACAGAAATGACATCAGCAAACCCATCCCTGGCTGAGCAGACTGAGTCATGTATTTCGTCTGTTTTTACTTGATTAAAATATTTTACATTTGTTGAGGAAAAAAAAGACAGAGGAAGCCATTGAAAAGAGAAAACCAAAAAAATCCAAATATGGTGAGCTGATTCACCAGACCTGCAGCAATGTGGGCACTAACAACTGCAATTCAAAGGAAACGGCCACTCATGGAGTAGTGCACTGAATCACATGGACATCAGTGCTTAGACTTTTAAGGACAAAAGGACATGAATCTGGAAGAGAGGCCAATCTCTATTTTCAAAAGATGAAGTTGAAGATCTTGCTCAGTGAAGGGAAATGAGCAATATTGTAACATCATCTGTTCTTCATAATGTATTTTCTCAGATTAGTATAAACTTCTGTTGATGGTTTAAATGTGTTTAAATACTTGTTTCTCTGGAGGAAGACAGGCAGGAAATGCAGAGTAAAGGGTTTGGGCGGAGCTTGCTCCTTTATAGGAATCTATGCCAAGCAGTCTGCAAACACTCCATTTTTTGGCAAATATCCACCAGCAGATTTGTCCATGATCTGTTTGAAACCATGGCTGTTAACGCTGACCTTTACATCCCTCAGCAACGGGACGTTTATAATTAGGCGACTTAATTTGGGAAAAAGAATCCCTATTTGGTGACTTTAGGCAGTTACTTTTCTAAAGTATGTGAATCAATATGAGACTCAAAAGTTTATGAGTGGTGAGGCTTCGTGGCTGTTGTAAGTGTGTGCTTAACAGGCTGAAGATACATACAGAGATTTCAAATGGGAAAAGCACTGTTTAGTCCTTATCTCTAACTGAGAAAGCATGTTGTTTCCAAGATTTCATTGCTTATTATTTCATAGATATTAATTAAAGATGACCAAGGAATCCTACCAAATTCTTCAGCAACAATAAACAAAGGACAAAAAAGATAAATTCATTAGCTGAAATTCTTTAAAGATAGGGTTTTTTTTAATGTGTGTCTGTGTGTGGGTATGTGTGGTATGGGGTGTGTGGGAGTGTCATGTATGTATGTGGGGGGATGTTGTGTGTGTGTACATACCTGTTTGTGAGTGTACTCAAAGGCTAGACGAGAGCATCAAATCCTCTAAACTGGAGTTACAGATGGTTGTAAGCTACCAAATATGGTGCTGGGGACTAACCTCAAGTCCTCTACAAGACTAGTGTGTGCTCTTAACCTCTGAGGTATCTCTCCGTTCCCCTCATTCACTAAAGTTTTCAAATACTTCAAATTATTTTCAATGGAGGATGATACATTGTTAAAATCAATTCTCTTTGTTATTATTTTAATTTATTATTTTCATACATGAATATATTATGGGGAGGTTTATTGTAATATTCAAAATATAATAAATCAGAAATGCATTAATATTCAAACTAGGCTTCCATAAACAGGTTAAGAATGTTGTATTAATATATTGTGTTTTGATCAGCCCCATCTCCACTCCCTCCTCTACAACCTTTCCTATATCCACCCATCTCCACTTCCTCCTCTGCAACCCTTCCTATATCCAGCCATCTCCACTCCCTCCTCTGTAACCCTTCCTATATCCAGCCCCCTATACTTTTTGCTGACAACTTCATGGCCTCTTTTTAAAGTCACTAGAATCCACTCAGTGCTGCCAGTCTTTCATGTATGTAGTTTCATCCATTGGAACATTGGTAGTCTATGAGAGCAAAGAGAGCTTCCTCTTCTCCACAGCCATCAATTGCCATAGCTCCTCAGTTAAGGATGAGTCTTCCTGGGGACCTCCCCCAAACCATGTTATAGTTTTGGCAGGCTTCATCTTGTGTGACTCTTGTGCATACATCATAGTTGATGTTAGTTTATATGTGCAATAAATAGCCTTGTCACATCCTGCAAATATTGTGTAGTGGCCGTCCTCCAATGTCCCTGCCTCCTTGAATCTTCTCCCAGCCTTTTTTGTGTTAATATTCTTATTATTATTATTTGTGTAGCCAAAAAATATCATAATTTGTATATTTAAATAAATAATGGTTCTTATATATTATTAAAAGCAAAATAATAATAATAATAATACATATATAAAACTTACTCAACACTCAGCTCATTTTCTTCTTTTTTATACAGTCCAGGACCAAAATCCACAAATAGATACTGCCCACATTCTGAATCAATCTTCCCACCTCAATTAACCCAATTAAAAAAGTTAATTCCCTAGTGATTTGGGGTTGTGTAGAGTCAACAGTTAAAACTAACCTTCACCAGCTGCCTAGGTGTAGCCCAAACCAGTCAGAAATAAAGATGCGTGAGACCCTACCAACTCTCCACTCCCTAGACTCAGTTCCCCAAGTCCCACTCCACCACCTCCCCCACCCATACCTCACCAATGGTCCCACAGCTGAGCACCTGCTCCCAATTATAACAGACTCCAGTTGCTCAGGTGCAGGCCAGACCACTCAAAAGAGCAGAGATATCCTGCTGCACCAAAGGCTAAGGAAGCACTTTGCCAGAAATCAAGCCTAAAACCTGATAAGAGACTCCCTAGTTGTTCAGATATTAAGCAGGCTACCAGAAATCCAGACCACAATGCCCTGAAGACCAAAGAGGAAACGAAAACCAAGGAATAAAACACCCATCCAACAATGACAAACTCAGAAATCAGTACCTAGACCTATAACCACCCCAAACACAGAAGCCTAAATGCCAGTGTGAAAATATAATCCACAGCAGCCAGGACAACATGGCATCACCAGAGTCCAGCTATCCTATGGCAGCAAGACCTGAGTGTGTCAGTGCAGCTGAAGCACAGAAAACAATGTTAAAATCAACTTTATAAAGGTGATGGAGATCCTTAAAGAGGACAATTTAACAATTCCTTTAAGAAATCGAAGAAAAGAAACTGAAGGAAATCGGTAAACACCTTAAAGAATGCTAAGGAAGCCAAAGAATGGGGAGAAAATGGGTGAAGAGAACTGTTCAATACCTAAAAATTGAGTACAAGCAATAAAGAAAACACAAACTGAGAGAATTCTGGAAATAGAAACTCACGATGAATAACAAGAACTACAAATGCAAAAATGCAATCATCACTATCACAATACAAAAGATGAAAGAGAGAATATCAGGGATTGAAGATAAAATAGATTCATATTTGAAAACAAATTATTAGATCTAAAAAGTTCCTGACACAAAACATCAAGGAAATCTGGGAAAAGGCAGATGCAGGGAAAGAGAGAGGGCTTTTTCTGCCATGCTTTGGAATGAGAAGCATGCAACAACCAGGCCTTGTGGCTCTGCTGCTGGTGGGTTGCCAGAGATGTCTGGCAGGGGCTGATTGGGACAAGCCATTAAGCCTATGGTAGAAGGAAAGACAGAGATAATAAATTGTTAAGGGCTTGCATTTCCAGGCATGAGGTATTTGCGCCCAGCAATTGTGCCACAAAAGGCAAACTGTAAAGACACTGTGTGTGTGTCTTTTGTGCGCAGATTCGGGGTCTTAGGTTAACGTTAGCAGAGACTGGTCCTGGGGCTGAGCCTGGTGGAAAAAAGGGAGCTGGGAGGGGCCTAAGCTCCAGGGCTAAGGTCCTATTGTGATCCTAAAACAGTACCCAATATTAACCACCTCAGTCCCCAAGCCCAGGGATTAGGGGCGCCAACTCTTCATTAACTTCTTCAAACTGATTTCAGGGGTTGAGATATTAGAAGAGGGGCGGGGTGGGGAAGAGTAAATTGATAAGCCTCTGACGTCTCTGTTAATATTGGGCTGTCTTTCTAGGGAAAAGTAATGGTTTTGTTGGAACAGACCGGAATAGCTAGGATTTATTGCATAGTCATAACCCATTGGTAGAAATCTGTATAATTATTATTAAGCTGAAGTTATAATTTCTTAAATGATACAAAATTTACTTTGATTTCAAATTTAAGGTTTTCATTGTTTTGAGTTCCTTATTGATATATAAGTGAGATTAATGTTGTTACTCTCAAAGGCATTGTGCCTATATAACACATTTAGGAATACAAGGTTTAGACCCAGTCCTTCTTTAACGTTTTTAACTGATTTGAGATGGTTAGCCTGTGAGTTAAGGGCCTATAGCAAATTCATGGCTCTGAGTTTATTGTTAGGGTGTTTTCTATATTTTATTTAGAAATAGCTGAGAGGAGTCAACCGACAACAGTACAGATTGCCTTATATGGATAGTTGGCTTTCAAAATGTTAGAAGTCCACAGAATTGATGTAACAAATATTTCTGTATTAAGGTTCATTTTAATTAGAGACTTGTCTGCTCCTGACAGCTTCCTGTCTTGGATTCTAAGAAGAAATTGAGCATCTTTGGAGTTACTCCAGGTGTAGTGAGACAGCCACTAGGCAAGAATTGTCGCTTTCATCTACAGACAAATTACTGTCCTGAAAAGGACACACTTGAGGAATAGTCAACTGATTATATCTGCCAAGACAGAGTAATCAGCCCTTAATAATTCTGCATCACTAGGTCTGTCAGATGATCCTGGGCCAGAAGGCTGAAGATCAGATGCTCCAACATTTTGTAGTATAGGGACTGTCCAGGTGTTCAGCGGTCTCTACAAATTGGCTAAGTTTTAGAAGCTATGCTTTGTGCTTCCCATAATTTCAGTTAATTCAGTCATTCTGGATTTCTGATGGGGTTGAAGACTTATAGTCTCATAGCCAATCCCAGCTGTTTACTTTGAGAGAAAAGATTTGAGAGGACGATTTTCAGCTGACATTCATTCTAAAGCCAAGGAAAAAGCCAGGTTCAGAACTAAATCTCTTAGTTAGGAGAGATGACAGATGTTCTGGTTAGTCAGCAAAATGATGGACTGGGTATTAGGTCTATCTTGTACCTTACTGATACAAATTGGTATAGTTATGCTCTAATTGTATTTTGAGAGAAAAGTTTTATCTTAACAGGAAGGGTGGAGGAGGAGCTAAGGTGGGAGGAGTAAGGAGAGGAAGAGGAGGAGTAAGGAATGGAGGAGCTAGGAGATGAGAGAGAGAGGGGTTGGGGGAGGGGAACATGGAGGCTGATGTTCAAGTGTCTCCACCAAAGATAGTTGGTATATCTATGTTGGGTATTGGGTTACACTCCTGATTGTATAGGCATCTTGTTATTGAGCATTACCAAACTTATAAAGCCTTTGATTAACATTTAAAAAAAAAAAGAATTCCTACAGCTGATAAACAACTTAAGCAAAGTGGCTTAAAACAAAATTAACTAAAAAATATCTGTAGCTCTCCTTTATACAAACATAAAACAGGCTGAGAAAGAAATCAGGGAAAGTACATCGTTCAAAATAGCCACAAATAATATAAAATATCTTGGTATAACTAACAAAACAAGTGAAAGACCTGAAAGTGAAAGTCTCTGAAGAAAGAAATTAAAGAAGATATCAGAAGATGAAAAGATCTCCAAAAAATGGCCACCTTACCAAAATCAATCTTCAGATTCAATTGAATTCCTATCAAAACTCCAAGACAATTCTTTACAGAAGTTGAAAGCACAATACTCAACTTCATAAGGAAAACAAAACAAAACAAAAGATGTCTTAAACAATCCTGTACAATAAAAGAACTTCCAGAGGTACCATCATCCCTGATCTCAAGCTCTTCTACAGAACTATATAATAAAAACCATATGGTATTAGCATAAAAACAGATAGGTTGATCAATGGAATCAAATCAAAGAGACAAGCATAAACCCACATGCATATGGATACCTGAGTTTTTGATAAATAAGACACAAAATTTATAAAATGGAAAAAAGACAGCATCTCCAACAAATGACGCTGCTCTAACTAGAAATCAGCATATAGAAGAAGGCAAATAGTTGCATATCTATCACCCTCCAAAAACTCAAGTCCAAGTGAACCAATGACCTCAACATAAAACCAGATGCACTGAACTTGATAGAACAGAAAGTGGGGAATGATCTTGAATGTATTGGCACAGGAGACAATTTCCTGAACAGAACACCAATGGCACAGGCATGAAGATCAACAATTAGTAAGTGGGACCTCATAAAATTGAAAAGCTTCTATAAGGCAAAAGACACCATCAAATGGACAAAACAGCAGCCAACAGAATAAGAACAGATCTTCATTAACCCTACATCTGACAGTGGTATTGTAGGACTTTTGGGTCTCAGTTTGAACTTAGAATTCAGGTCTTGGTTTGAATTTAGAATTCACTGCCCCAGGACACATTCTGGGAGGAGTACATTCCTTAGTCAGAGGACACTTGCTGGATTAACATTCAGAGGAAGAAGGGAGTGGCTGATTAACATTCCTCAGACCACCACGGGAGGGAACCCACCTGTGGGTGAGGAGGGCCCAGAGCACGGAGACACATTCCAGGAGAAGGGCCCTTGATGGGAGGTGGTCAGTACTTGGGCAAACTTTTATGACACTCATTGTCATAAAAGAAATGTGCGAATCTTAGTCACTTAGAGACCGGACCTGGGAAGGTCAGCCTTTGTGGTCCTTAGTGGTTGTCCTCATGAACTCTGTATAAGAACTGCTCCCAGCTTTTGTTCAGGACTCTCTTGCCTGCATGTGAGAGAGTCCCAGTGCATTGGTATCATTAAACCTCATGTTATTGCAGCGAGTCCCGTGTGTGTGTGTGTGTGTGTGTGTGTGTGTGTGTGTGTGTGTGTGTGTGTGTGTGTGTTTCTGTGGAAGTGTGTCCCTGGGTTTTGGATCATAGAGATCAGGAAAGTAATCTGAATACTACCTTTCCAAACACTAAACTGTGTCCAAAACACAAATTCAAAATAAATTAAAATTGTAATGTACCATTTTGTTTTATAAAACCTAAAATATAGTCAAATTTTATAAGATGTGATAAACAATGACTAACTCAGCAATGAGCATGCCTGGACACCCAGGCTGTAGCACTGAGCTCCCATTTATTGTTAAAAGAAGCCAGCATCCTTTTAACCCCAGCACTAGGAAGGCAGAAGCAGGCAGATCTTTTAGTTCAAGGCCAACCTGGGCTATAGGGCAAATTCCAGGAAAGCCAGGGCTACACAGAGAAATTTTGTCTCGAAAAAAAACAAAAAACAAACAACACAAAAGAAACCAGCAGTTCTCAGATTACTGCCTGATTTCAGGCCTCAAAGTGAAAATTGTAAACTGTGTGGCTGGACAGTCTTGACAAACCATGACTCTATTGCATGGACCACTAATTTTAGGGTCAAAAATCTTTCACACATCAAAGGCACCATTTGAACTTTCATGGAAATAAAGGTTCCAACATTTCAAGACAAATATGCTTGAATGTATTATTTCATACTGACGTTAATCAGAATTGGTCACCTTGAAAGTTGAATGAGAGAACATTTGCATGAGTAAATAATGTATATAAATGTGCACAAGTATGTTTGTGTACTTCTCCTCTATCCGGATTTTATTTTACAATAAAAGTGATTTTGCAAAATTGTATCTAGTATAAACATAGACATAAAAAAACCTTTGCATCTTTGTGGTGATTTGAATATATATCCATATGTTATATATATATATATATATATCCCTATGTTAATGTATTCACTATGTCTAGAAATTCATCCTTTAAGAAAGGATGACTAAAGCCAGGTGGTGGTGGTGCACGCCTTTAATCCCAGCACTTGGGAGGCAGAGGCAGGCTGATTTCTGAGTTCGAGGCCAGCCTGGTCTACAGAGTGAGTTCCAGGACAGCCAGGGCTACACAGAGAAACCCTGTCTCGAAAAAACAACAAAAAAATTTTAGTTGAAAAAATGTCCAGTTTTCCTAGACTATCTCTTGTATCTATACTATATGTCTCCATAGCATTTGTTATGCTGTCTTAATATGATATTTTCTGCCATTCTTTAAATATATCCATCCTAGCAGCATAAATCCAAGTAAAATATCTCATCTCTTCAGTCTCCATGTCTTAAAATAAGGCACAACAATAATCCATAACACCTGAGTGTTACTGAGGATTCACTGGTTAGCACACCGACACATTGCCTATACTCAAAAGCACACATTTTATCATCATTGAAATCCTGAAACCTCATACGGAGATTGCAAAATCAACCCCTGAAAGAACAAAACAAAAGGGAAATGACGGTGAGTATGGATGTGTTTACAGTCTGTTCTAGCTCCCTGATTTGATAAAAATAAGCTTCCAAAAGAAGCTAAGAAAAAATAAAAACAGGAGAGCAACAGAATCCATCCCACGCCCATAGTAATCAGCACCCGACTGCATTTCTACAAATGACAGAAAAGAGTGCTTTGTTAGTGAGCTCTGTTTGCAATGATTAAATATTATTACATTCAGTGTTTTTGTTGAAGTGTATATAAAGGTTATTCTAGTTTTTTCTTTTAAATGTAAAACAAAAAATTTAAGATGGGCAAGAAGCAATCCCTGACATTATTAATGATACTCTGCTATGCCTGCAGACAGGACCTAGTATAACTGTCCTCTGAGAGGCTTCACCCAGCAGCTGACCAAAACAGATGCAGAGACCCACAGCCAAACATTAGATGGAGTTAAGGGAGTCTTGTGGGAGAGTTGGGGGAAGAAGTAAGAACCTACACAAGATACGAACTCCAAAGGAAGACCAACAGAAACTACAAATCTGGACCCTTGGGGCTACCCAGAGACTGACCCACAAACCAAAAAGCACACGTGTGCTGGGCCACCCCCCTCCCCCCATGCACATATAGCAGAAATGCAGCTTGGTCTTCTTGTAGTTCCCCTAACAACTGGAGAGGGGACTATTCCTAACTCTGTTGCCCGACTCTGAATCCTAGTCCCCTAACTGTCTTGTCTGACCTTAGTGGGAGAGGATGTGCCTAGCTCTGCAGTGACTTCATGTGCCAGGGTGGCTTGGTACCCAGGGGTGCCTCCCCCTTCTCAGAGGAGAAGGGGAGAGGAGAGGAGAGCCTGTGTGAGGGAGTTATTGAGAGAAGAGGGGGCTGGATTAGGATGTAAAGTGAATCAAAGAAAGAAAAGAAAGAAAGAAAGAAAGAAAGAAAGAAAGAAGAAAGAAAGAAGAAAGGAAGGAAGAAGGAAGGAAGGAAGGAAGGAAGGAAGGAAGGAAGGAAGGAAGGAAGGAAGGAAGAAGAAGAAAGAAGAAAGAAAAAGAAAGAAAGAAAGAAAGAAAGAAAGAAAGAAAGAAAGAAAGAAAGAAAGAAAGAAAGAATACTATCAAGGTATCAAAGGCCTGGAGAATTTTGCTACATGGGATATGCTGTTATTCACTGAGACATAGAAACTTAAATCCTTTAGGGGAGACAATATGATGCTGGAAAGAAAGAATAAAAAGAAGAGACAATTGTCATACTAACATTTAAACCATGTCCAAACCTTACAATGTCCTCACTGAAAGGAAAAAAAACATTAAGTATAATCCAGCTAAACTTACATTTGTGGAACACATGGAATTCAAACAGGGCCTGTTGTTCACTCTTGCAGAAAGATATTTCCAACTGTTACTACATACCTAAGAAAAACCCTTTTACTCCTTCATAGTCATCACACCTAAGCTGAGCCTTTCTAGCAACAAGGGTACAAAACTGTGTATGTCAGCAATATCAAAGTGGGACTAAATTTTGACAAACCGCTGATGCTTGAATTCCATCGCGACTTTGTCTCTGAAGCTAAGAACATTTATATTATGATTCACATCAGTCATGTAACATTTTACTGCTATATTTTCTTTTATTTTCAAATGAATGCTAACAATCAATTCAATTCACCAGCACATGATCTAGGGATTAGACCATATGAACATAAATGTTAGTTGACTCCAGAATCATTTCAGATAACTGAAAGGAGTGGAAATTTTTAGGTTTCTTCAGCAGAGATTCAGTTTCAACAGAACTGGATGTAGAATCCACATACTGGGAAATCCTGAAGTAAATGCCCAAGTTTCAGGCTTTCTAGATTTAGAAATATCATTAGAAATATCATGTAGCACACATAAGGAATATTTAATGAATAATTTACTATCATGCATGATTTTATGGTATAGTTTCCAACTGTTTGTAGGGCTATGAAAATTATTTTCTGTCTCATAATAGTTGTATCATCATATCCATGAAGTGGCCAGTACAGACCCATTCTCTACAGACCTGAAAGAAACAGCTGTGTAATAATAGAAACCAGAACAGAAATAATTGGCTAATTTCCTTCTTAGGCTACCTTGACTGATCCTCAAAGAAACTAGTTTAGGCACTTGAAAAAGCACTTAAGGGTTTGACTTTGAGCCATGGTGTTTTGGCCAAGACAAACCTTCCTGCTTTCCTCCTCAGAAGGGGCATCTTTGTTCATAGTTCAGAAAAGGAAATCACTTGCATCCAGGAGACAGCTTCCCAGAATCCCAGCTGTACAATTCTGCTGTAGGCTGAATGAAGAGTCATCACTGAGCATATTAAAAAATAGAGCTTAGGACCAAAATAAGTCAGCCTTGGTCCTGTGAGCTGCTCTCAAATGAATTCAGCCTATGTTGAAAATATCTCATTTACCCATTATAGTATTCCCAGGAGGTATGTCAGAATAATTCATACATAACAACAAAGTACATAAATAAATTCTAAGTTTCAATTAAAAGGATCAAATATCCAGTTTTATTGTAGCCAACTAAGCTAAAGTATATACATATCTAAACCACCTTTATATCAAAATATCTTAATGCTTTGTATTCATTACAATGAATTTCTTCAAATTATCCACTAAAATAATTACTGAGTAAAGTTATGTTGGCAAAGGCTTTAAATTCTAAATTTGTTTCCTCTTCCAGTTTACCTCATGTACAAGAGTTAGCCACAAAACAATGTGCCAAAGTAATGTTTTATGAAGAGTTATGCCAGACAGACAGACTCTTTCCAAGTCCATCATTTATTGCAATTCTAAATGCATATCATTTGTTTTATTCAAGGAGTCCCCATGAACATTAGATTAAGCTAGCCTTTGAAAGATCAAAAATAAGCTGGAGAATTTAGACAAACCTAATTTGATTTTAAGGAATATGTCTGTTTGCTCATGAAATGTCAAGAATAAGAATATTCACTCCAGAACTATCCCTAAAAGAAAAAAAGATGGCAATTACCCTCATGCATGTCAACAGCTTAGTTGTTAAATTTGTGATTATAATCATAGGGCAAGAATAATAAATGATCTATAATTACACTTAATGAGGCAAAAACATCTCAAGTATGTTTGTTGAATAAAAGAAACCAGAATTAGGTTGTTTAATACTATATATTTCAAATTATATAACATGAAAACATATTCTTTCATGGTATAAATCTGAACTATTAACATAGGAATTAGAGGAGGTGGTGCTGACTGAAGGTGAGTACAAGAGCAATTTCTGAGTTGTCACAAGTCTCGGTGTAATTCCTGGGTCCTAGTGGCATGGATTTGTTTATTGTGAGAAATCATGAGAAATAAGTGTATGTATATGTGTGTGTATGTGTGTGTGTACACATGCATGCGTACATACATGCATACAAGTGGTTAAAGGTTCACAAGCAATATATACTTTCTATATGGGTTGCACAGCACACATCAGTGAGAAGATCATGTTCAAGGATGTTATGATAGTGTGATACTTCTGAGGGAAATAAATGTATTGGCAGAAAAGATGAGATAGAACAAAGAAAAGAAATGCTAGAGAAAACCAATAGCGTGGGGTAATGGGTGAGAGGGACTTCTTAGGAAATGAGTACTGTTGTTCTCCATGTAGAAATAAAAAGAAACCATGTAGAACAATATATAAACTAAATTGAGAATAATGAAGACAACAACTCTTATACACACAAATATCAATTGATCCAGTTCACACAATGAACAGAACCAAGGACAAAAATCATGGAATCATTGTAATAGATGCAGAAAAAGGTTTTGACAAAATTAATCACCTTTAAATATTAAATCACTGAAAAAAACAGGAACACAAGAAAATTATCCAAGTAGCACCATTCCCTAGCCTAGATGACTCTAGGCTGCATAAAAAAGCAAGCCAGACAACAAAGTTCTTCTGTTGTAGTAATTATTTAAAACGGCTTCTGGCTCAGGCCGACTATCTAAACTGCAGCCGCTCTGCCTAGCACAGCCGCCATGTTTCTCGGCTGGAGGCCACATGCGTGCTGCAGCTAGATCCAGTTGCCAGAAATACCAGCCCTGCCACCCACTAGATGCCAGCGTGAGAGATGGCTCTGCCAATCTTCCACGTTGTCTCCACAAGGCAGGGCATTGCCCAGACCATTCCGCCATCCATGCAGGCCCAGTAAGAGAATGAGACTCTAATTCTTATAGATTAATCAAAGCTTATATATTTGATAATGATCAGTAACAAGATACCCATACAATCAGAAGTGTAACCCAATACCCAACCTAGGTATACCAACTACCTTTGACTGCTACAGACATGTGAACATCCGTCTCCATCGATCCTACATCTCTGCTCTCATCTCCTCTCTTCCTTTTTTCTCTTCCTCTCCTAACTCCTCCTCTTCCTTTTCCTCTTCCTCTCCTAACTCCTCCCACCTTAGCTCCTCCTACATTCTTCCAGTATTTTTAATTCAAGTTACTGCTCAAATTCCCACCGTGACTTCCCCTAATGATAGACCATTAGCTAGAAGTACAAGCCAAAAAAATCCTTCCTGAGCTTCTTTTAAAAGACTATAATGTTTGTTTATATAGCAACAGAATGAAACTAGAAGTAATACTTTGAAAATCAGTAAAGTTTCAAGATATAAGACCAGACAAAAATAGCTTCTATCACTACCAGCAAAGAATTCTAAAAAGAAACTAATGAAATAATACCATCTGTACCCGCATGCAAGGGAAGAAAATCTTAGGAATAAACTTAACCAAGCATTTTTTTATTCTAAAAACTATGAATGAGATATGAATGAAGAAAATCAAATGAGCACAAATATATAGGAAGACATTCTGTTTGTGGTTTAAAGAATTATACTTCTCAAACATTCATCCTAGTATACATCAATGTACAGTTTAATTAAATTTTCACCAAAAACTCAATGGCGAAAGTCCTAAAATTTATACAAAACCACAGAATTACAACAAACAGCTGAATGTTCCTGTGGGTACCTGTTAGCATTCTGTTAAACTCCACCTCCACAGTTACCTGGCAACAGCTAGGTATGCTCCTCCCCAAAGCTACTTGGCAACGGCCAGGTAGCCCTGCCCACTATTATAAGAGGGGCTGTCTGGCCCCTCCTCTCTCTCTTGCTCTCTTGCTCCTGTGACCCAAGCCTGCAGGTCGTATCTGACCCTTTCCCTCTCCCCTCCCCCTCCACGTGGTCATGGCCGGCCACCTCTCTCCCTCTCCTCTCTTCTCTCCGCCTAAATAAACTTCTCCTCGTGGAACCCTCCACCGCTGTTTTTTTTTTTTTTAAATAACAACAGTACCTGGAAGTGTTTGTGTGTGCTCATATGTGTGTAGGGGTGGAGGGTTTCCTATGGGTGTTTTTCGAGGGTGGGTATTGTTAAGCATACTTATATGTGCATCTCTGTGTGGAGGCCAGAGGTCAACCTTCAGTACAATCCAGAGACCTTATTTTTCGAAACAAGTTGGAGGTTGCTGTTTAGGCTAAACTGGTTAGCCAGAAAGGGGTCCTCCTGACTCTGTCTTCCCAGTCTTGGGGTGAAAAGTGTTCACCAAGAAGCCTGACATTGTTATGTGGGTTCTGTGATTGAACTCCCCATCATGTTTGTGTGGGAAGCAGTTTACTGACAAAGATGGAAATCCCTAGCCCAAGAAGGAAATTCCGACCACTTATAACTATGGCATCTAAAATATTTTTATTTTACTAGCCTGATTTGATGAAGATAGTTTATTTAAAATTTAAATTTAACCAGATTTTCTATGTCTTGTCTGGTACTACCAACTGGAGTCCCATGAAAACAAGCTGGTCTGTGATGAAGGAGTAAGATGAAGGGACTAACTTGTGGTTTAAGTATATTGTTATTATCTGAAAGAGAGGGCAGGTCTAAGTATCATTGTGCTGATCCAAAAATGTCCTGGCAGACCCCTAACATGAATATTGAAGGGCAAGGGTGATGGTTAAAGAGTGAGTAAACACTGAGTAGATCCAAGCTGAGTTGGTATGTATAGTGACACTGAAATGTCATTTTAGGACACAGGAAATATGATCACTGATCCCAAGAGCTTCAACAATAACCACAGGGAAATGGAACCACTGACCAGGTGACAGCAAGTAAACAGAAAGGATGGCTAATTATCCCAGCCATCAACATGAGGCGTCAGCAGCTGCCCACATACACACTGAGGCACATGCAGGAGTGAAGTCCACAATGGAGCTAAACCAGAGAGAAATAACTGCATGCTTCTTACACAGGTGCCCACAGCAAAGTCTGAAGTGAACATGCCTAAGAAGCGGTTCTCTGTTTGGAAGACAGGAAACACTGCCACTCATATAAAGAGAAACAAACCAAAGAAAAGTTGACATGTGCCAGTTGACTGTTGGATTTGCATGTGGAGTCAAGGAAAATGGAAACAGTGGGTGAAACAATTTTTATGTTATTTACATGGAGACTTAGTTTGAGCTAATGGATGCTGTTCACTACAGATACTGATATATCAATAATATTTAGCAGAATAAACAGATTTCTAGTATCCTGGGTTTTATTTTCAAAGTTTTACCAAAATACAGCAAGACACTTTCAGTCAGAGGGAAGCCTGCGGAAACAGCAGCCGTGCCTGCGCAAATTCATGTCCTCGTTGCACCAAGTGCCCTCATCTCCTGTTAGCATCTTCATCTCTACTCTCTCAGCCTTCACTGTGTTTCTGGGTTAGCTATGGGGCTTATCCAGGTGAAATAAGCAATACTTTAAACAATTCCATTAAATACTGTCTTAAAGATAATCTGCATGCAGCCATAAGTCAAGAAAACTGAAAATAGCACATTAATATTTGGGATCTATGATTATTTGTCAGTAGAAATAAACACTTAAGAGCCACCAGATTTTAAGACCTAAGGAGTCTAAAGAGGCCTCACTTGACTAGCATACATAATTGGATGCCTAAGGATCAGTAAGAGCAACTTGGTTAGGAATTTGGTATACTAATCAAGTAGCAAATGAGTCTATTCATATCTTTACTATAAACATGAGTTACTCTAACACCAAATAAAATATACTATGAATCACATACACATAATTTTGGGTATTCATATTCAAAAGTCTACTTTAAACAATATATTTCAAATGTGTCCAATAATGCATGTTATCTCTACTTGAAAAAACAGTGAAATGTTCAGGTGTGACATGACTATATACACTAAGAATACTAACTGGTCTGTTTTGTGTTTAGAGAACATAGCTATGACAAGCAATTACAGAATAGACAGTGACATATCAGACAGGACAAATCAAATAACTACATTTCAAACTCTGAGTAAAAGTTATGTATGGCATCCCATGGGGACATCACAAAGCTCTGTAATACTCAGCGAACTTTCTGACATAATATTCACAAATTGCTCAAAATTTTATTCTATTTTAATGACATAAAACTATTTAGAAATCCTAACAGTTTTTTTCTAAGTAATATTTCTGACATAATATTCACAAATTGCTCAAAATTTTATTCTATTTTAATGACATAAAACTATTTAGAAATCCTAACAGTTTTTTTCTAAGTAATATTTTCCTTCCTTTTTACCTATTGTTTTCCAGGAGAAACATGCTTATAAATAAACTTTTCATTGAAATAAAACATAAAACAACATAGAAATTGAATATGTTTGGCCCAGTGACTATACATGCATTCAAAACACAGATTCCATAACTTTCTCAAATGAAAAACACTGTGGTACTTAATTTGGTATATTTTTAAACTTCAAACAAAAGCATGCAGTTTATATTCTCTAATGTTATTCTTCAGTTCTGTGTTATATTTACACTATATTACCATATAAGAGTGTATAATTATATTTTTTATTCTTGTGTGGCATGCAGTAACATGTAGGTGGTACACTGTACTGATTTTTCAAGTCTAGAGTTGACAGACTTGAACAATCATCTTCTATTGTTTAGTGATGGAAACCCATGCTATGAAATGCATGACCAAGTGATATTATCACTATCCAGACATTAAAGATGCAGTATACTAAGTGGCCTTGGTGCAATGAAATTCATGGTCCAGTAATTAGACGCTGTGCAAACCAGCTACAGGTCTTACCAGATCTTTCTAAACATTCTTTACCTATAAGAGCTACACTGTAGCATAAGCACATGTAGATATGTTGACATGGACAACAGGAGGGAAGCATATCCACATACACATCACCACAAGCAGGTGAAGGAAAAGTTGCATGCATCAGGACATTTATGGCATCTTTGGGTTGTAGAAGGTTTTCACAAATGGTATACAGTATCTCATTTTACTGAAATATGCAGTGCATGGCTGCAATTCCAGTCAGAAGCTTAATGAAATGGCAGTTATTAGGTCATAGAATATAGATGTGGTCAGCATTATTAAATACTAATGAGTTAATTTGGGAAGTAATATCAATTTTGCAACTTCTATCAGTAATAGAGAAGGGTCGAGGGTTTCTACTTCCCCTCCAACACTTGGCACACTCCTGTTAGCCAACCAATTGGTATGGAATGATAGCTCATTTGGGTTTTGATTTACAATTCCCCATACTACTAAATATATTAGAGATATTTTCATAGGTTTATGAATGATTTGACTATTGTCTATTCCAAAGAATATGGTGGATCCATTTGCCATTTTTTTCTTCTGGTTTGTATACTTGTTCACACTCACTTATAAGCATTTTAGTGTATTGCAGATATAAGGCTTTCATTCTATATGTTGATCAATTTTTCAAATGCACTAGTCTCCCACATAGTCTCTCACTGTCAACCAATAATAATTAGCATTCCTTTTTTCAAAGTTCTTATAAATACTTTACTATAGGTATAAACAAGAAATGCATTTATATATCATTTTAGGCTATTGTAAAGCTATTAACCAACCTGTTCTGTCTACATTGACTTTTTTCCTTTTCTCCTTCTCTTATTCATTACATCCCCACTGCAGTTTTCCTTTCCTCCACTCCTCCTGGTTCCTTCCCCTACCTTCCTTCTCCCTGAGTCCCACAGATCCATTCCTCTTCTGTTTTCCTTCAAAAAATAAAAAACAAAAATAAAAAAGGTCTCCCATGGATAGCCACCAAACATTATCTAACACGTTACAAAAAAGACTAGGCACAAATCCTCATATGAAGGCTAGATAAGGTAACCCACTCAGTGGGAAAGATCCCAAGCACAGGCAAAAGAGCCAGAGACACCCCTAATTCCACTGCTGTGAGTCCCACAAAACCACCAAGCTATACAACAATAAGGTATATGCAGAGGACCTAACTCAGCCCCACACAAGGTCCGTGTTTGTTGTTCAATATCTGTGGGCTTCTATAAGCCCTGCTTGATTGATTCTGTGGGTTATGCTGTTGTGGTGTCCTTGAGATCTCTAGCTCCCTATGATCCTTACTCCCCTCTTTTTCAGTGTTGAGCATGGGCTCCTTCTATGGTATGGGTCTGTGCCATTGTTACCAAACAATGCACATCTTGCAAGCAGGGCAAATTGTAGGTTAAAGTATTTGTGCCTGGGTCAACGTCCCAGTCTCACTTTCTTCTAGGAGCCTGGCCTAGTTACAAAAGTTGGTCAGTTTAAGTACCATATCCCCCATTACTAGGATACTTCACTACAGTCACTCACATAGATTTCAGAAAGTTTCTACTGCACTGGGTTTTTACATCACCCTCCAAATGCCTTTCTAATTTCAGCTGTCTCTCCCAGTACTGTCTTCCTCTCTCCCTCCCAACCACAGCCTGATCCCTCCTGTTTCCATTACCACCTGTCCCCAATCCACCCAAAAAGTCCATTCTATTTCTCCTTCTCTGGGAGAGCCATGTGTCCTCCCATGAGCCCCCCTTGTTATTTAACGTCTCTGGGTCTGTGGATTGTAGCATGATTATACTTAACAGCTAATGTACACTCATAAGTGAATACATAATGTGTTTGTCTTTCTGGGTATGGGTTACCTCACTCAGGATTATCATTTCTAGGTTCCATCCATTTCCCTGCAAATTTTATGATGTCATTATTTTTAAGTAAGTAACATCTCATTAATTAAATGTACCACATTTTCTTTATTCATTCTTTGTTTGAGGGATATCTAGGTTGATAACTTGAATTTAACTTAATTGATCATTTTTTCTTTTTGTTAACAATATGTGAATATTGCTTAAATAATATGAACTACCTGAAAAATCATAAAGATATTCACCTATGGATTTAAACACTTTATTCCCTTACCATTTACATTGAGTCTATAGTCTATTAGAATATTTCATGAAATCCTTTTTCTTTAAAAATAAAACAAAATCTCATTAGGGTATTATTCACACATACATACAAAACCACATTGTTTCTTTTTTTCTGGGATCTTGTGAACTTCTCCGACCCCCAGTTTTATTCTTTGTAACAATCCCATGCTTTTCTCTTTAATTATATGTATATGCATATAATTATATTCATAGTAGTAGTCTTTCTTCATGGAAGCGCAATTGCCTCTTCCAAATGAATTCTACCTGCAAGTATTTCCTTAGAAGCTACATCCTTTTTACCTATTTAATTCTCTATTATTAATATCTAAACCCTACCTGTTATTTCATACAATTCACAAATAAAGTTAAGAATAAAGTCAGAAATCATCATTGCAATACACAGCAAACAAAAGCAGTAACAGCAGGCTCAGGAAATAAACATATCTGATCCTCAGATAGATGTTCCTAAATTACATGTGATATGATATACATACTAAATTGCATAAAAATTCAAAGAGCTGAGGAATCATACTCACCTAGGAATGTAACTGAGATAAATTGATGAGTTTTCTACTGGCCATACTGATAATGAGAACACCATCCAAAATGCTGCAAAACATATAATTGCTAATTACAATTGCTTCACCTTGGCAGCATTGCTACATGCTGCCATTAGTAATGGCAGGTTAGTCGGGTGGTGGTGGCGCATGCCTTTAATCCCAGCACTTGGGAGGCAGAGACAGGTGGATTTCTGAGTTCGAGGCCAGCCTGGTCTACAGAGTGAATTCCAGGACAGCCTGGGCTACACAGAGAAATCCTGTCTTGAGAAAACAAAAAAACAAACAAACAAACAAACAAAAAGGAATGGCAGGCTATAAATGGTTTTCCTTTTATTATTCTTTGAAAACTTCATACAAACATACACTGTAGTTTGATCATTTTTACTCCCCACCCTCTAATAACTTTTTCCATACCCATCTCCTGTCCCCTCCTAACTTTATATACCTTTTGTTATCATAACCCAGCAATTTCAATTTGTGCTCCATATATGCATGGATATGAGGTCATTCACTGCAGCATATATACATACACACACACACAAAGAAAAGAAGGTAAAAGATAAAATAAAATGAAATGAAGCTGGGGGTATATTTCATTGAAAAGCAAGTGCTGGTGATTGATCTTTGGGTTTAATAAGATAGCCTCTAAAAAGAAAGTGAGTTGTAACTCTGCAATTAATAGAAATTGGATTTCCTAGAAGTTGAGTCCCTCACACTCGAGTTTTGAATGCAGTAGATCTAAACATTTTGCTCAAAGCTACAGGAAAACCACTCTGAAGGTCTCACTATCCTACGTGAAAAGAGCTAGTCTTGATCAAACTTTTTCTAGAACAAATTACCTCTATTATTACTAGAGAGCCCAAAATATAAACTGCTTTATAGTTTATATTAGTGACTTATTGTTGCCATGTGTAATCAATGTAGATGCATCAAATAATTCTAATTTTCTAAAGTACTTCTAGGCATATTTTTCTTTTCTGTTGGAGAAATTTGTAACATTCCAATAAAATTAGGTCCTTTTAGTTTCTCTGTTGTGAATGTAATTATGTCTGGTTTTTCCTTTTCTCTTGACATTTCAAAATGCATGTCAGGCATTCATTCAGCAAGACGTTTATGGAGAGATCTCGCTACATATCTGCACACCATACTGATGAATTAATTGATTCCTTTTCAATAAGAAAAACCAGAATTTAAAAAGACTCTAGGCAAACCGGATATGATCCAATTACATCTACTCTTAGGTGATAGCTTCAAAATTGAATGAATTTCATTAAATCAAGTCTTCTAAAGATTAGTAACTACCCACTCAAATTTCAAACAAATACACGCATGCACTCATTCACGTTCATACATAAACACACACAAATATACACAGGCATGCACACCAGCAAAATAGAAAAATGTGTTTCCATCAGATAAAAGAGATTGCCATATATCTAAAACCATCTCAAACCATCATAGACCTCAATTAGATAGCAGAATTCTAAGAAAAGGTAGTCTGGTTGTCTTCAGAGTAAAAACAGGACCCTGAGCAGGTACCCATTCCTCTGTGAAAGTGCCAAGATGGCAGCATTAGAGATGCTCCAGGAGGAAGACCAAAGTGAGGGTGCTTTTGTCCTTTTTAGAACGAGTATCAAAAGATTCAACCAGAGCTCCCAGGATCTAAACCTCCAGCCTGAGAACAGACAGGGGCAAGCTGTCCTCTGAGAGGCTCTAACCAGCAGCTGACTCAGACATCCAGAGCCAAACAGTGGATGGAGCTTGAGGACTCTTATAGAAGAATAGGGGGAAGGATTGTGGGCCCTAAGGAGATAGGAACTGCACAGGAAGATCAACAGAGTAAACGAACCTGAACCCTTGGAGCTCTCAGAGACTGAATCACCAACCGTGGAGCATACCTAGTCTACACAGATCTACCTCCATGGGCTGAACCTAGGCCTCCCTGCACATATGTTGTAAATGTGCAGCTTGGTTTTCATGTAGGTCTCAAACATCTGGAGTGGGGGCTATTCCAAAACATGCAGCCTGTATATGAGTACGGTCTTCTAAAAAAAAGAGATGCTCCAGGAAGTATGACAGTGAAGACCACAGAGATGTACAACGTTGCAAACAGAGATACATTATAAAACTTTTAGTGCCAAATGTGCTCAGTTAGAATTCCTGAGCACCCCTCCCCTACATGATCCAGCAAATTACCCCCTCCTCTCTCTCTCTCCTCTCTCTCTCTCTCTCTCTCTCTCTCTCCTCTCTCTCTCTCTCTCTCTTTCTGTCTCCAATCCCACCCACTCTGAAAGCCTCCAACAGAAAAGGCAGAAAAAGGAAAACTCAGTCTCACATTCCTGACATTCCTGACAGATATCCCAACCCTCTCACCTGAAGTCACAGCTACCCAAGCCCACCCCTGACCCCTAGCTTAGTGTGTGGCAGACAGTTTATAAAAATCTTCCAAGCCATAGTCAGCCTACAATTCATTCCAGTCTCATTCTTGAGATTGGTGAACTCATTTCTGCCTCTTCACTTTTAATTTGACTGAATTGGCTTGTATTTCAATAGAGAAAACCTATCAGAATGAATTCACCTTTAGGAAATTTCAGAGCCAAAGGAAAGAGGAAATTAGCTAAAAGAGAAATTACCATTTGAAAGACTAAGGCTCTTTATCCAACTGAGTACTCAAATATTCACAAGCTATTTTTATAAATAGAGCCAGGATTTGTTTGTAGAGCCAGGTATGGTAAGGTGGGAGGGGTGCCTCAGCAGGCCCCAGGTGAGGTACCAACCATACAACAGGTATAGTATAGAATAGAGTTTATTTAGGGCATGAGAAAAGGAGTTGAGAAGGAAAGAGAGAGAGACAGAGAGAGAGAGAGAGAGAGAGAGAGAGAGAGAGAGAGAGAGAGAGAGAGAGGAAGAGGAGAAGGAGGAAGAGGAGGAGGAGGAGGAGGAGAAAGGGCTGGTAAGGAATACATGGAAAGAGAGGGGGAGAGAGGGAGAAAGGGGTCAGGGAGAGAAGGTGCAAGGAGAATAAGAAAATGAGGAGGGGCCAAACAGTCCCTTTTATACCAAGCCAGGCCTACCTGACAACAGCCAGGTAACTGTTGGGCAGAGCTTAGAAGGAGTGACAACATTCCTCCATTTTAGTTTAGTTTTAAAAAGAAGAAACTAGGAAGAGGTGATGGTGAAGCAGGAATAAGGTCGTCATGATCTTTAGCTACTTCCCACTGACTTTGGGGTGATGTGTCTCTGGGAAACCTAAGAAAATGGGGATGAGGATGTTGGTCCAGTTTTAGGAGAGTTAGCTGTTTCCTTGTTGTCCAGGGTCTGTGGAACCATCTGTAGGTAGGAGGGAGCAAGACCAGAAGTGTCTGTGTCTGTGAGAGCAGGTTGCAGCATCTGTGAGTTGCTTCTCTGGAGCTGTCCTGGATGTAGATTTTGAGTAAATGCCTGGACTTGTCAAGATGCTGAAATACACACACACACACACACACACACACACACACACACACACACACACACACATTTGACCCTTCGGTCTTGGTGGATGGGTTGAGGGAGTCCCAATCCCAGGAAACAGGAGAGGAATTCCACCATCTGGAATAGGTAGCAGGTAGAAACGTAGGCTATTGATTGACAGGTGTCTTTAACCAGCTGGAGTCTGTTTGGCCCAGGAGAGGTAGACCTGAGTGTGTTTCCTGGAGCTTATAAGTTTACAAAAAAGATAAATGTATTAACAGCATGAACAGTCTTTAAGAGAAGCTCAAGAAAGACATAAACCTTTCATGGAGGAGGAGCAAGAAGAGCGTTTTTCCTTCTGTTAGGAGATTGAATATATATAAATTTAGCATAATGAGAAACATTTTAAAGCTTATATTTAAAGGACAATTCAAGGAAACTCAAAAACCTGCCTTGTAAATATGATAGCTGATCATATAGATTTAGAATGAGAAATACCTTAGATCTATAACTAGAGAAAACTTATATTTGTAACTGTGACTGCTGATAATATATATTTAACATGAGAAACACTTTAAGTCTATAGTTAAAAGACAACCAAAAGAAACTTAAAATTTGAACTTGTGATTATAAAAGTCGGATCATATAGTGAAATGTTTTATTAGAGTTAGGCTAATTTATAAGAACTCTATTGGTAAAAGTTAAGAATTTTTAATCTCTTAGAGTTTCAGTATAACAGTAGCATAACAAGGGGAGGAAATCTGAAGCATTTAGTCACTGGAAACCTTAGATAAGTTTAGATAAGAAAGTAGCAGAAGACTACATCTGAACTTGTATATCATTTTTTGTGAAGTCTGTAAGGAAAACCTATCTATCTTTGATAAAAGATCTGGCAGTCTTAGCTAGTTAATGAATTGACTAATGAAGTAACCACGTGGTGGATTACCTTGGGGTAAGGACTAGAGGTCTGTTTTCTAGCTGTTGTTAGCTTAGTTGTCAATGTAGTCAGAAATCTAAGAAGAATAAATGTCATGTATTAATTAAAATGACAGAGGTTGGTCTATGTAGTCTACTTCCTAAACAGTTCTCCCAGGTCCTCTGGTATCCACCACACCTTGGGCACAGTCAATCTGGCCATCAAGCCCAGAAGACAACCTTTTTTCTATGGAGTAGGAACGTGGGAGAAATGATTCACCTTGTCTTAGGCAATATGAGACAACTCCCTGGGTGTCCTCTGTTTGTCCATAGTCTAGGCCGAGCCCTGGAAGCTTGCAAGGCAACGGAGAGGTGTTTCTCAGTGGTCATCATACCACAATCTGGGCAGTCCTGTCACTGTACCCATATCTTCTCAGAGACCTTGGAGTGGGGGGAAGGGTCACTGTTAGGCTTTGGGAGTCTGTCATAATAAGCTTAAACATTTAACATTATAATTAGCAGATTTTTTTACACCATTGAGAGCCAGTATCTATTAAGCATCTATTAGGGTTAGATATTCTGTGTTTGTTTAATTATTTGTTTTATAATGTATCTAGCAAATAGAGTATATTGTAACTTAATAGCAGTAGAAAAAGAAAACAAGGTTGAACATCTTTAAGGCAGTAGTCTTTAACCTTTTTAATGTTTTAACTCTTTAAATTAGTATTAAAATTATTATTTACCAAGGCAGAATAGAAACCATATGAAAACTTCATCTTAATTGAAGTGTCTTTGGAGACCTTGAGTCAGACTGTTTTAAGGTAAGGAGGTGTAGCAGTATAATTTCCTGTTTCTGCTACATTGTATGTACAGTGGAGCTTGGTGATTGGGCAGTATAAAGGGTAGGCAGAGTGAGGAGTTGGGAGGAGAGAAGGAAAGAGGAAGGAGAGGGAAAATGAAGGAGGCTAGTAACCATGGAGGAGGACGGATGGTTCAAGAGCAATCCTGGAGAGCTACTTATCAAAAGGTTAGATGCTAGGTAACAATTCTAATTGTGTGAGCATCTTATTAATTGAGCATTTCTAAATATATAAATCTATTGGATAATCTTTAAGCATTAAGAGTCTTCATTCTACTGGATACCACGGGTGGATGGGCAGAGCCAGCCACCACGCTGGCGTCTCGTGGGAAATAAAACTGCACTTTGTATTTATACTGCTTACATTTATTACTTATTTTTTAACAAATAGGTGAAAACATAAAAATTGTGCATCTTAATTGGTTGCATATTCACAGTGTTTGATGTATTTATACGTTATATAATGTTTTAAATCAGGCTAAGTATTTGCATGTCCTCAAACACCATTTCTTTAAATTCCTTTTCTCTAGGTTACTGAAATGCACTATATGTTACCTACTGGCACCATGCTGTGCAATGGTGCCCGAGAACTCCCTGTGCCTGCCTAACTGTAACACAGCACCCATTGATAAGCCTGTCCTTATCCCTCTCCTCATCCTCACTTCAGCCACTCAACCAATTATATACAAATCAATATTTTCAGATTCCATACATGTGAGAGATACTTATCTTTCTGTTTCTGGCTTTCTTGACTAAATAAAAATGATAATTATTATCATTATCATCATCATCATCTACAATGCATAATAATTTAAAGTGTTGCAACTGGCATAGCTTCTGTCCATTTGTGGCTGAATTCAGGGCTCCATCATTTATAAGTACTGCATTTTTTCCCTTATCCTTTTATTACTGATGGAAACTTAGGGTTTCTTCCTCTTTATTGGCTATTATGAATAATGTTACAATGAGTATGTTTAAGAAATATTCAATATGAGTCTTTTCTATCAAATGCTATAAGCTTGTGTTTAGAAGAAGGAATTTAAATCTTTTCATCTTCCCCATCTTTTGAAACTTTCATGCAAGTGTTTTAATCTCTCCACCCAGAAAATGATTGTTTACACAAATATCCTACTATATTCTCAGAATAAAATGGCTTGCCCCTTCTCCCTTCTTTTCTTGTGTGACTCTTTTAAGAGGAGCCATCTTGTGTGACTCTTTTAAGAGGAGCCAATTGAATAAGACTGTGAGGTTGGGCCAACAAGAGAAAGACCTAGTCATGCTGAGTTAGAATAAAACCAAGTGCACTTCTTGTTTCTGTGTCTTCCCTCTTTCTAGCACACTCTCTTGAGTAAAGTTTTCTCTTGTCCAGACAATTCAGTTGGGATAGTGGTATCCGCATTTGTAACTCCAAACTTACTTTTAACACATAGGAGTGTGGAACCTCTTCAACAAACTGACTTCATTTCCTTTGGATATCTCCCTGTAGTAGGCTTGATAGATAAAGGGGTAGTTCTAGTGTTAGTTTTCCATACTATTTTCTATTAATGTCTGCACCGATTCACAGGACCACTAGTAGTGTGCAAGATTCCATTTTCTCCACATCCTCAGCATGCACTGTGAGTTTTTCTGTTATTAGCCTCATGGTTCTTACATTTCCTTAATGGCCTGTGATGTTGATTTTTTTTTTTCATGTGTCTGTTGGCCTCTGGAATGTTTTCTTTTGAGAAATGTCTGCTTAAGTCTATGGTTCATTTTTTAAACTAGTTATTTTTGTTTGGTTGTTTAGTGTTAAGTTTTCAGAGCTTCTTAAGCTCTACTTTTGAAAAAAAAATTATTCTTATCACTGGCTGTAATGTGCTAGCACAAGGCAAAGTGTGTATTTAATCTTTCAGAAAGTCACAGTTCCTTTTAAATAATGAGTATTCTTTTCAGTGTTACAAATAAGTAGTGTATATTACCAAAACATAGCTATATATGTTATGAGTTATATTTATACAGCACAGTCTGACATTTTCAAGAACTTTCCCTTATCTTCAGCTATTTCCATGTTTTGAAAAATTACAGAAAAAAACAGATGGCAAATGATGAAACTCGTTTTAAACTACTGAAGAAATATTTGGCAGCAACTACGGGAGTTTAGCTCTATAGAAATGGCAGGTCTATTTTACATGTACTTTCTTGAAGGAAGTAATTTAAAATAAGATACAGAATAAATTATTGAATGTGTACTACATAAATGAATGTTGGTATGAGGGGCAGCTTCTAGTGACCATTGTATGTCATCATGATTTTGATCCTCAAAATTCTTCATCATACATTGAAAATATTTTGAGTTCATCCTGCCTTTTACAATCTGTTGCATTGTAACCTAATCCTGATAGCTTTATCCTTTTTCCACTTTTTATGTCAATTATAGCTTTTCAACTATTTTGTATTTTAAATATGAAACAATTTGTGACCAATATTCTTCAACAGTAATGACTGAAATTTTCTTATAAAAATCTGGATTTGCTTTGTCATTTTATATTATATTTTCATTTTATTCCTGTTTCTATCATTTATTAAAATAGTATTAAAGCTTAAGGCTATTCTTAAGGATATTTTGGTAAGATGATTAAAAGATTACCATAATAACATTAAGAAAGTTGTTGCAATATTTCAAAGTATTTAAAAAAATTTTTGGTCTACTTATGAATTTATTAGAAAATAGATGAATAAAAACAAAATTATAAGCCTATCATAGAATTAAAAATAATTTATATGAAAGACTTTTATCAAATTTCACAATTTGTATAAATTAAAAAAAAATAGTGAGTTGCTCTAACCCAAAGTTATACCATATTTGTTTTTATCATTTATAATAAAAATAGTCCATTTGTAGTTCTTGTTTGGCAAGCCCCCAAAATTAAATTTTGTTAAGGTAAACTTTTAGATAAAGACAGTGAAAAGAAAAGTGTGTACATATTCTAATTATAACAGAGATCATTGGCTTTCTCTTTGGTGGTGATTCAGGATTAAAGATTATTTGCTCAAAAATAATCAAGGTCTCATTACAGGATTTGAGTGAAACTGAAACATTTTAAATTAACTTTATCATTTTATTCTAGAGGACTTATGTAAAGTTTTTTTTTTTATTAGTTATTTTGATCATTTACATTTCAAATTTTTCCCCCCTTCCTGGTTTCCCATTCAAAAAGCCCTCATTCCACCACCACTACCTACCACCAAGAAGATTCCACACCCACCCACCCACTCCCACCTCACCTCCCTAGCTTTCCCTCTGCTAGGGCATCAAGCCTTCACAGGACCAAGAGCCTCCCTTTCATTGATGCCAGATAAGGCCATCCTCTGCTACATATGCAGCTGGAGCCATGGGTCCCTCCATGTGTATTCTTTGGTTGGTGGTTTAGTCCCTGGGAGCTCTGGGGGTCTGGTTGGTTAATATTGTTGTTCTTCCTCTGGGGTTGCAAACTCCTTTAACTCCTTCAGTCTTTCCTCTAACACCTTTATGGGGGTTCCTGTGCTCAGTTTGATGATTGGGTGCAAGCATCCCCATTTGTGTAGGTAAGGTTCGAACAGAGCCTCTCAGGAGACATCCATATCTGTGAATGCATATGGGATGGATTCCCAGGTGGGGCAATCTCTGGATGGCCTTTGCTTCAGTCTCTGTTCACTCTCTGTCCCTGTATTTCCTTTAGACAGGAGCAATTCTGGGTTAAAATTTTGTGAAATGTGGGTGACCCCATCCCTCAACTAGGGACTGTGCCTAATCTCTAGATGTGGTCTCTACAGGTTCTCTCTCCCTTTGTTGAGTATTTCAGCTAATGTCATCCCTGTTGGGTCCTGGGAGACTCCCACTTTTCTGGCATCCAGGACTTCGTGGTGACTACTTCCGGGTCCCTATCCATCACTTGTTCAATTTTCTCACCCTCTGTACATCTTGCAGATCTACTTCCACACCTAATCCTCCCATCCTTTTTTTCCTCTCCTCCTCCCAAGTCCCTCCCACCCTCAACCTGCTGTGATCATTTTCCCCCTTCTAAGGAGGACTGCTGCACCCACACTTTAGTCTTCCATTTTCTTGACCTTCCTATGATCTGTAAGTTTTATCATGGGTATTATGTGCTTTTTTCCTAATATCCAGTGAGTACATACCATGTATATACTTTTGTGACTGTGTTACCTCACATATTTTCTAGTTCCAGCCATTTGCCTGTGAATTTCATGAAGACATTGTTTTTAATGGCTGAGTAGTACTCCACTATGTAAATGTGCCACATTTTCTGTATCCATTCTTCTGTAGAGGGACATTGTTTCCACCCTCTGACTATTGTAAATAGGGATGCTTTGAACATAGTAGAGCATGTGTCCTTGCTATATGTTGGAGAATGTTTTGGGTATATGCTAGGAGTGGTATAGCTGGGTCCTCAGGTAGTACTATATCCAATTTTCTGAGGAACTGCCAGACTGATTTCCAGATAGGTTGTACCACCTTGCAATCCCACCAGCAATGGAGGAGTGTTCCTCTTTCTCCACATTCCCACCAGCATCTGCTGTCATCTGAGTTTTTAATCTTAGTCATTCTGACTGGTATGAGGTGGAATCTCAGAGTCTTTTGGATTTGCATTTCCTGATGACTAAGGATGTTGAAAATTTCCTTAAGTGCTTCTCAGCCATGTGAGATTCCTCAGTTGAGAAGTCTCTGTTTAGCTCTGTACCCATTTTTAATAGGGTTGTTTGGTTTTCTGGAGTCTAACTTCTGGAGTTCTTTGTATATTTTGGATATTAGCCCTCTATTGGATGTAGGGTTAGTAAAAATCTTTTCCTAATCTATGGGTTGAACTTTGTCCTATTGACAGTGTCCTTTGCTTTACAGAAGCTTTACAATTTTATGAGGTCCCATTTGTCAAGTGTTCTTAGAACATAAGCCATTGGTGTTCTGTTCAGGAAGTTTTCCTCTGTGCCCATGTGTTCAAGGCTCTTCCCCACTTTCTCTTTTATTAGATTCAGTATATCTGATTTTATGTGAAGGTCCTTGATCTACTTGGACTTGAGCTTTGAACAAGGAGATAAAAATGGATCAATTTGCCTTCTTCTACATGCTGACCACCAGTTGAACCAGCACAATTTGTTGAAAATGCTGTCTTTTTTCCACTGGATGGTTTTAGCTCCTTTGTCAAAGATAAAGTGACCATAGGTGTATGGGTTCCTTTCTGGGTCTTCAGTTCTGTTCCACTAATCTACTTACCTGTCTCTGTACCATTCATTTTTTATCACTATTGCTTTATAGTATAACTTCAGGTCAGGGATAGTGATTCCCTCAGAAGTTCTCTTCTTGTTGATTATAGTTTTCGCTATACTGGGTTTTTTGTTATTCTAAATAAATTTGAAAATTGCTTTTTCTAATTCTATGAAGAATTGAGCTGGAATTTTGATGGGGATTGAATTGAATCAGTAGATTGCTTTTGGTAAGATGATCATGAAAAGAATAAACTTTTTTTTGAGACCCCCTAGCATGTAGAGGCTGAAGCCAGGCCATTTGTGTTCCAGGAACTTAGCGGACCACAAAAGGGCAGAACCTAGAATGCAGGTAATCTGGTTCTTAGGCTCTGGGTTCCAAGAACAGGCTAGCCACATGATAGATAATAAGATTAAATTCTTGAAAAATAAGTACACAGGGTGTTTCCCACATGATCCTTCCACTGTATTTTTATGATTCTGTCTGTTGATGTTTCATGACTTGTTTTATGATCCCCCCCACCACCCCGGTTCTGTGGTTTTTCCCTTTATAAACCCTTCTCCCTCAGGCCTCGAGGTCGACACTCCTCTTGTGAGTCTCGGCCTCAGCCGGCTGATATCCTGGAATAAAGCCTTATGTGGTTTGCAGCAAGTTCGGTCTCTCGAGTTTCTTGGTGGCTGTGAATTCCCATGACTTGAGTGAGGGTCTCCCCTCACAGGGGGTCTTTCAATCATTTTTGCTATATTAATCCTGCCAATCCATGAGCATGGGAGATCTTTCCATCTTCTGAGGTCTTCAATCTTTTTCTTTAGGGATTTGAAGTTCTTGTCATACAGATCTTTCACTTGCTTGGTTAGAGTCATACCAAGAAGTTTTATATTATTTGTGACTATTGTAAATAGTATTGGTTTCCTGATTTCTTTCTCAGCCCTTTTATCTTTCCAGTAGAGGAAGGCTACTGATTTGTTAGCGTTAATTTTATATCCAGCCACTTTGCTGAAGTTATTTATCAGCTCTAGGAGCTCTCTGGTAGAATTTTTGGGGTCGCTTATGTATACTATCATATCATCTGTAAATAATAATATCTTGACTTCCCCCTTCCCAATTTGTATCCCTTTGATCTCCTTTTGTTACCTAATTGCTCTAGCTAAAACTTCAAGTATCATATTGAATAGATAAGGAGAGAGTGAACAGCCTTGTCTTATCCCTGACTTTAATGGGATTGCTTTGTTTCTCTACATTTAGTTTGATGTTGGCTTATTGGTTTGCTGTATATTTGGTTTTATTATATTTAGGTATGAACTTTGAATTCCTAATCCCTCTGATACTTTTAGCATGAATGAGTGTTGTATTTTGTCAAAGGCTTTTCAGTATCTAGTGAGATAATCATATGTTTTTTTCTTTGAGTTTGTTTATATAGTAGATTACATTGATGGATTTCCATACATTCAACCATCCTTACATTCATGGAATAAAGCCTTCTTGATCATAGTGGATGATTATTTTGATGTGTTCTTGGATTCGGTTTATGAGAATCTTACTTAGTATTTTTGCATGACTATTCATAAGGGAAATTGGTCTGAAGTTCTCTTTCTTTGTTGGGTCTTTTTGTGGTTTAGGTATCAGTGCAACTAAAGAAAGTTAGAAAGAATCAGGTAGTGTTCCTTCTGTGTAGAGAGCTGCTATGCACTGCACCTGAAGATGGTGCTGGCTGAGATTGCTCCTTGTGGTAAACAAGTCCTCATTTGACTATGCAGCTGTGCAGGGGCAGGGAATGGTCATACGTGGACATATGGAGAGATGGTATGTGGCATATGCTCATTGGCCTTTGCTTAGATATAAGCCTGGTCCCCGGGGTAGGTGGGGCCACCACCTCCAGAAAGCTACAATCTTGAGTAAACTGCCTTGAGAAGGAAACTTGTTGTCTTGCGTATAATTTCTTGCTGGCCAGGAAGGGCTCCGGACAATTGGTGGCCCATACGGGGAGAAAGAAATTCGCGGTAAAGCGGTCAATTGGTGGCCTGTTATGGGAACAAGGAAGAAAATCGCGGTAAAGCGACCCGTGTGAGGTTCCAGAACTCCTGGCAGACAGGGCAATCAATCGGTAACGTTCCCAGGTTTAGGGACAATAGGTTTTAAGGTCTCGGAAAGAGACAATTTCAAGACCATGGTAAAGCAGCAAGAGAAGGCTCCCGGTTTTAGGGATGAGGAGTTTAAGGTTCCTGGTTTAGGGAAGAGGAGTTTAAATTTCTCAGGAAGGAGACGAGTTTAAAGTGGCAAGAGAGCAAGAAGTTTAGTTGAAAATGGGAAATTCCTCATCTAGCTCGATTTAAGACAGCCTTAAAGGAACTGCTTAAAGCGAAAGGGCTGAAAATGAAAGATGGGATCTTTGAGGTTTTCCTACAGGAAGTAAACAACGTAGTGCCTTGGTTTGCAGCCTCGGGGAATTTAAGCATTCACAGCTGGGAGAAATTAGGAAAGGAGCTAGATTTTGCCTGGGAACGAAGAAGTCTAAAAGGAGGGGTTAGAGGAGTTTGGAAACTTGTTTGCAGCTGTTTAGAAGATGACAGGTGCTGCAGAGCATTAGAAAAAACATTAGACGCTCTGGGACACCTAAAGGAGAGCAGGTCAGAGAGGGTAAAGAGACAAAAAAGTGGAAAGAAGATGGGTGTGATTTTCAGTTTTGTGGTTATATTTTTCCTCAGGGAAAGAAGTGAGGATAAAAGTTTTTCTGGTTACTGGTTCAAGGATATTCGGTTTAGGGAAAAGGAGTTTACAGTTCAAGAGGACCTGATAGGTCTGGCAATTGGAACTTATAGTGCGAACATCCAGCAGGCTCGAAAAGTGCTAGGAGTGACTGCCATTGAGTTGGGCAAAGAAACCTGCACTTTCAGAATCTATGGGGAGACGCCAGAGGCATGCAGACAGGCTCAAAGCTACCTTGAATTTTCTGAGGACTCTGTACAAGTGTCCAGGAACTTGGTTAGCAAAGAGATTGGAAAGAATGGGAAAGTGATTCAGGAGATTGTAGATAGGTCTGGTGTGGTAAGGGTTCGTGTGGAAGGTGATAGCGACAAGAAGAACCCCAGGGAGGAGGGAATGGTTCCCTTCATATTTGTTAGCACCCGAGAGAATATCGGTAATGCTCAGGCACTGCTAACCAGAAGCTATGGGGGCAGGAGCTGGAGGACTGGTGGTCCTTCCTATGGCCCCAGCTTAGACCCCTCCACAGCTTCTGAGACAGAGTCAGAAAAGAGAAAGGAGTCTAGTCGAGTAGGACCTGGTGACAAAGATCCCCCAAGCCATGGAGAAGAAAGCAGGAGGCAGCCAATTGGGGGCCAGGGAAGGAGACCCCCGCCTGTTCCCTGGCCTGCCTCAAGATACAACTCATCATCTATTAGTTCGTGCTAAAGGATCCAGACAGCAATCCTTACAGCCTATTAGAAGATTATGTCTATATGTTTTCAAAAGAAATGATTAAGGTAGTAGTTATACCTCCCAGAATTATATGGATCAGACATGATAGAGGTAGGCCTCCAGAAGACTAGATTTCAGAATTCAAACAAATTATCTTGATTCTAAAATTTGTTAACAGCCACTCAAACCAATGCTAAGTGGATGCAGGGGGTATGGCCAGTAATAGTAAATAAACAAAACCTGAGTATACCCTGTTTAGAGAAAGGAAAGATTTTGGCATAACAGCTGCCATCATTACAGCAATTACTGTGGCGGCTGTGGCAGCTACCACGGCAGCAATTTCTGCTGCTGCTGTCAACAATATGTCCGCCACCGTGGCTCAAGCCTTGAATATTCAAAGTATAGCCAGCTGAGAGATGTTAATTGAATTGGCTCAGTTAGGATGTGAATGGAAATTTTCTGGGCTTTGGGTAACCTCAGTACAATATAATAATGTGACCAAGGTTGCTAATATGTCTCGGGAGTTGTCTTCTTATCTTAAAGGCAATTGGTCTGGAGGGTTTGATGCCCTGTTGAGAGATCTTCGCCTGGCAATTGTGACAACAAGACTCTACCTGGGTTGACGTGACTGTTGCAGAGGGATTGACAACGTGGATATATCAAGCAATGAATCATCTTAAAGAGCGGGCAGGTATGGGGACCCTGGCTGTTGTCTTAGTAGGGATCTCTGTGCTCTGCCTGTGTTGTCCTCTGCCGTATTGTCTGATCCCGAAAGAGAGACCTTGCCCTGGTTGCACAAGCATTCTATGCCATTGAGGCAGGACAGTCCCCACAAGCATGGCTTGCCACCATTAAGGCTTGAAAAGTTCATCACGTTCAGGCTGCGAGGCAAAGCACTGCACTCGAGATACGCTGAATGCTGCCTGTGGTCTCGTGAAGAGCAAGTCTGAGAGATGCGGGTTGGTACCGCCCTTTCCCCAAAATTCCCTCATTTTACCCGTCTCAGCAAAAATCGGTACCGGACGGGTCTAGCATCCTTTGGTACGAATCCAGAGCCTAGGTTCTACTCCTGGCACAGGTCTTTTGTAAAGTTTTAAAAGTAGGGGTTTTTTTTGTTTGTTTGTTTGTTTGTTTGTTGTTTTTTTCTGATTTCTCTTGGTTAATCTTTTTCGTTTTGTCTCAAATAAAATAATTCAGACATAAGTGGTACTCAATTATAAGCTTCCAAATAGGTAAGACCAGCATGTTTATTATGTGTCATTCTGAGATCTAGACATGCTAAAAGGAAAAGAAATCATATTTTACTACTGTTACAGACCTAGGCCATATCTTCCAGTGAACATTCATACCAAATTGAATGAATAGCATGCTCCAAACATGTATGATGGAATGCACCTGTGCCTCATGGCAGCAGCAGACCAGATGCATAAGTCTTTCTGTGTACACTTCTTAAAACACATACATTTGTACCACAAGTCTTATGAGGTTCTTCTATACCACCCCATTAATTGAAGAAGGGTATAGCATCAAGAGGTCAAGTTACTTGTCAAGATCATGGGTTGATAAAAGAAGCAGCTGGGATTAAAATCCAGACAAATTGACTTCATAACACGTGCTTGTAACGAAGGAGTGAAGTTCTTTTTCATTTGTAGCAGGAACTGCTTAGCCACCAGTCCAGACTTTACTTGACTAATTTATAGTTATATTAGTTGGAAATTCAAAGAAGTAATGAAACTTACAAGATTTTCTGCATCCTTCTTCCCTCCTTTGTATGAATGGCTATATTGGACTTTACCAGTTTTTCCTACATTTTTCCCCATTGGGGAATACATACCTTCTAATTTTCTAAGGATAACAAAAACTGCTACCCTAGCCACAAATCCTATTTCCCACCACATTCTCAAGCTAAGTGCACATTTGTTCTGACACCTTTGCAGAGATTATTTTCCTTTGGTCCAAGTTTGTATATCTCTACTTTCTTTGAGGCAATGAGTTCTTTGACAACATGCTCCTCTTTATAATTGCCTACTCATATTTATTTGTTCCTTTAACTGTGGTATTCATACTTGAATGGAAGGTAAATAACAGGGGATCAAATCAGTTTCATATTTTAATCAGAGACCCATAAGGAATCATGGATTGAATCTCTCCATTTGTGTGTGATAAAGACAGCAGGACTGTATACCCAAAAGCCAACTCAGTCTAGAAGAGGAAACTCTGCACTACCATATCCATATGGAATTACTGCTGTCATCAGGTTGTTGTGCAGCTTACATGCATTTCAGATGAGAAAGCCTCCAAACTGATCTTGTAACAGTAACTAGAAGATAGTTGTGAAGTATGAATTATAATGATTGCAATATGCAAGTTAGAAGAATACCCTTTAAAAGTCAATAAGAAATATGATCAGGATGAAGCAGGAAGAATGAAATGGAGAGAAAATGTAGAAGAGATTATGTGATATAAGTACTATTCCCCCAGGGTTTTCTAAAGCTCCTTCACTTAGTAATATTTGTATATGAATGTTCTATGTATCCAAAATGAGTTGTAGTGAAAGAAGTGGCCAAAAATGACACAGTAAACTGCCACAGATTCTTCTAAATACCACCAGTATTGACAGATTTCCTTGTTTAAAAGTTTGAGTTACATGATAATGGGATGTAAATGTTCCTGCTAGATACTACAGGCTCTAATAAAAATATCAGTGCCAGGAGTGGGTTATCTCTTTTGGAGTGAATGGTCAGTGAATTCCCACAGACTCCTAAATATTACAGCTACTTTCAAAACTATTGGCTACCCTCCAAAATTTGATGGTAAGGCCTGTTGCTGAAGACACTACATATTTGAGTCATAGAACAGGAAATCAAGCTGGCGCTGACCTGAACCTTTATCTCTCCTAACTACCTTCCATAGTATTGGAAAAAGCTATGTGTGCTACTGGAGGTGAAAAGCAATCATCATTCAGAGCCAGGTATTAATGCTATGAATTACAATGACTGTTCTGGCCATTCATACATAGTAGATGCAATAAGAGCATGACCACCATGGGACCAACCATTTTCTAAGCATATTTAAAGTCTACACCACAAGATGAAAGCCAGAAACCTGCAGTATATTGGTCATGGACCCTTCAAGAAAAGCTACTATATATTTCTTCTAAATGGACATAGTACTAAACTGACTACTGGTAATTTATCACAATACCTTTTATGCAGCTCTCAACCGTTATCAGAAAAGCTTCTATTTTCAGTAGAAGGCAATTAATACAGGGAGAGAGTAAGACAAATGTTCAGCCTAAAATGGGATACCTACATCACATCCCTTCCGATAAAACTCAAAGTTCACAATGAAAAAGATAAAAATGGGTAGAAAGACTGTAATGCCAGAAGTGGAGAAGACTACAGGGGCACAGTGTTTTCTGGAGACAGCACAGCAGGTCCACACATGAACTCATGGTGTTGGTGACAGCATGCACAAGACCTGGGCAAGCTCAAACCAGATGAAATCCCAGCAAGGAGAAAGAAGATGAACATGTCTTCTGGCTTACTGAAGTACAATTGATAATTGCTTGGAAAGTCAGTTTAAGAGAGTCCTGGACAGCATATAGCACAGTGAAAAGTGTAGCTCTTGGACAGTATATAGCACAGTTAAGGCAGGTGTTAGGCCTTAAAAACAACCCAACACTGTTTTAACAAAGACTTGATATATATTTCAAAAAGGAATAGGTGTAGGGTGAATTTGAATATGATAAATCTATGTTATGAGGCAGCTAAGGGATGTATTGCCGTATGATAAGAGATGATCACAGATAAATGAAGAATGTAGGGGACTTGATGGAGTGAGGGGTCTCACTCATAAGAAGCATTTCAACTATCATCACTAGGGACAGGGAAGACTTGGCACCATGACGTAATGGTTAGCTGACTCTGAAGTCAGACTCCCCTTGTCCCAAATCTGGTCTTCCTACTTGGGAATAAATCTGTGACTTTGGTCAATTTTCCATGCACCCATTAGATACATTTTTCTCATCTGTAAAAATAAGCTACCATCTCTATCTCCACAGCAGCTGTGAAGATTAAAGCCAACAATCTCCACCAAATTCTTGATACCAAAAATGGCTCACGAAGTGCTCTGTGAACATCAGTTGTGAACTAGACCCTAAAAATGGGGTCATTCAGGCAATGTTGCACCCTCCGATTCCATGCTCTCCTGATACACACATGGTGCATTTCTGCCTCTTCCAGATTATTATTCAATATCATTATATTCTCATATCTTTCACTCCAATTTCTACGTGTCAAAACCCAACACACACTTAGTGTTCTCTGGGCGAATCACCTCTGTAATTTCAGAATGGTCTACATTTTGAAGCGTAATTAAAACTGTCTGAAAACCTCATCAGATAGAATTTTTCTGTTTTCAGATGCATGCAGTGCTTGTTATTATTGTTCATTATTTCTAAGAGTATTGCACTTGAATATTTAATTATGAAAAAAACTTCACTTATTTCTCCAAAAGTCACTTCTCTATCAAAATTCTTGTGGTGCTTTACATATGATAAAACTGGCACATCGGAAAAGTAGTTTTGATATATTTGATGATTCACTCTCTTAGTGATAGCTTGAAGGCAAGCTATTCATTAAATTAAGAATCCATTGTAATAAGACATCAATGCTTGCTTCTAATGTTTGGTTCCTAGAACGTGTTGCTCAGGAAGCATTCTGAAGGGTCTCACTGGTTAGGTTTGAGTTCATACCCCAGGACAAGCTGTGGATTTCCGTTCAGTGTTTTTATTTTTCATAAAATATTTCAAAAAAAAGTCGAATTTCCTCAACTAATATAAACTTTTAATAAAGTTTTAAGCAAAGCAAAGTTGTAACTTAACAGACATGGTGGCTATTGATCCCGTGTGAGTTGCATTACTTTAGTTAAGGGGGCAGGCATCATAAACATGAATTTAAAGGTTTTCTGGCTTAGCTAAGTACAAAACTCAAGATAGCTTGGTCAATGATCTAAACCAGCATCACTGTGCCAGTGACAGACCGAAGGCCGGACATTGAAATGTCCTCAGAGGGCAGCCAGCCAAATGCATACACCACCCAACTGTCCATGTCTGGGTTGTGAAAGAGGAAACTTGTTCGAGCATGCTCAGGTTGACCATAGTCCAATGGCCACTTTGCCTACGTTCATCCTGGTGTGGAACTTCTGCCTCTGCCATGGGCAGTTTGCCTGTCCCAACTGTGCCCTTCCATGACCTATAGCACAGAGCATTTCCTCTGACATAACACCAGAACCAGAAGTGACAGGCTGCCTGCAACCAGGAGCCAAGAGACAGGCTTCCATTCTTAAGGGATGCCAGGAAAACTGAATCTGGGGCCAATTTGAGAAGTGAATCACCTCACAGATTCTTGCTCAACCTGGGAACAAAATTTCTGTCCCATGAGAACATGAGCACACATCCTTTTATCTCAAGCAAGCCGTGATCACCGCCCTGATAGAAGCTTGTGTGCTGTACCCAGCCGGCTGTTCAACAAACTCAGCAAACACACTGCAAATATCGTTCTATGCTATCTCAATGATCATGATTGACCAGCACAGTGTACAAGTTTACTCTCCACCAAACGATATGAAAACTACTAAAAAGTTCTTTTCCATACTTTGCAAATGTGTGTCTCTGATCCAGAGACTTTTGGTTGATGAAAGCCTCAGAATTCAAACATAAATTCCAAAGGTTAATACAATATGTGATTAAGTTAACTTTAAAAATAAACAGTTAAGACCCAAACAAGTTAAAAGTCTACTTTACATATACATTTTTAAAAAACTACAAAACTATATTCCTTAATTAATCTTTAAAACATTAAAGTATTGGTAGCCATTCAACATTCTTTCCTAATAATAAACTTCATAGTGTGATCTTAATAACATCTGTGCCTTTGCCTTTCTCCATTCAAATGGGAACTTTCCTTCTCTAATCTTAACAACCAAAATTTCTTTGATGTTTGATTTTTTTTTTCCTCTCAAGCCCACCGGTATTTGAATAACTGCTTTCAAATGCAAATATTCTCATAAATAAAAGGATTGTTCATGATAAAATATTTCCATCATCTACTCAATTTGACCAACAGGTACTAATTCTTACCATATGTTGGCTCTAATACTAGACTCTATCTACAATTAAAATAAGCCCCTTGTGGAACTTATAAAAAAGAGTAAAGGAGATGTGAAAATATCTCTCAGGTTAGTAGAATGATATAAGAATTAAAGTGAATCAAAAACATGTTGCAAAAGTAAAGTGGAAGAAAAATCCATTGAGATGAAAGCCATCGGGACTATTTCATTAAGGACTTTGCGTGAAAGCACGTGAAAGGTGAATAATCTAATGGTAGAAAAGAATGAGGCACAAGCTGGAGCCACATGACTTAAAGGTACAAGAAGAGTGGAAGGCCCTACTTCAGGGCCCAAAACCCTGAGATCGTTTACAAAAAATCTCGCAAGAAACAGGCACATGCAAGATCTCCTGCAGCTCAGGAAATAATGGCAAGAATTAACAAATGAAATCACATGATATTAAGATGTTTCTACACAACAAAGGATAAAATTGAGTGATGAAATAAACAGCTTCCAGAATGGAAAAACATCCTTGTATCTATGTATCTGAGGGAGGATTAATATTTAAAACACACAAATAATTAAAAAACAGTAAGCATCCCAAACTTCAAAAACATTAAAGTAAGCATGACCAATAATTGTTTAAAAGCCTCAACCATCAGGGAAATGCAAATGGAAACTGCATGAGATGCAGACTCACCAAGGACAGAATGTCAACCATCAAGAAAACAAATGACACTTGGTTCTAACTATGCTGAGAATGGACGCCCCACCAGTGGGAGTTTAGACTAGTTTAGTGCATCCACATGTTAGGTACTTATTATACTGTCAGACATAGTTAGCATGCAACCTGGAGAAACTGCCTAATTCTTCAAGGTCAGAAGACAATCAAGCAGAATCCCCCATGCTTGGTTTCTCCTTTGAAATTTTTACTACAAAGTCCCCCAGGCCCAGGCCTGGTGTTGAATAGTCAAGAAGACTGGGTTCAGTGAAGTTTTCCAATCTAAAAAGCCCAGCAGGAAACATTAGTTTATAATTTTATTGCTGCAGGCAAGCAGACGCTCCTGAAGGACCTTGTGGAAAGGAATGTGTTCAATGAGCTGAGACCACTGTCCTTTCACAGCACATTAAATGGATACGGAAAACAAAATATTAGAAAAAGATGTGATGGTGTGGGCTTACCCTGCCCCTGTGTTATATTCTTTGTGGTAGAAAAAGATTCACTAGTAATACTCAAAGACTCTCTTCTCTCTCTAAGACACCGAAGGGTAAATTTAAAAGGAGAAACTAAGCATGGGGGATTCTGCTTGGTTGTCTTCCAGATCTCTCAGATAAGCATCTAACCTTGAAGAACTAAGCAGTTTCTCCAGGCCACATGCTAACTATGCCCACCTGTTACCCGGTGCGCAGGCTGGCTAACTTGGGGTGATTTTTAAGTCATCAAAATTCTATACCTGCATGGTATTCTCTTTGAAGAATACAAAGATATATTTAAACAGTGTATTATGTGGGGAAATTTAAGATGGTCACTAGTTTTTCTATTATAAACAATACTTCAGTTAATGGTATGCACAGATCTCAACTCACACATATCTAGAGGATACATCCTCCAAATAAAAGACTACCTGTGTTCTTGATTTCTGTGCATATGAAAGTTTTCCATGCTTTTCTTTCTGTTTCTTCCTTTTTGTCTTTTTGAGATGAATGTGAGTAAACACAGGCAAGTGAGTGGTTGAGTGAGCGCATATTGTATGTGGAAGTCAAAGGACAACTTCTGGAGTCTTTCCTCCTCTTCCACCTTCTTTGAGATAGGATCTCTTTTTCCTTGTGGCCTTTGTCAAGCCAGTTGGCCATATGCTCCCAGGAATTCTTTACTGATGTGCTAGGATTATAGGAGTGCACTGCCAAGGGCTTGGAGAAGGGTTCTGAGAGAAGGACCTGGGAAAAGGATGATTTGAAGTCAAATCATGGATCCAAGCTGACGACCTGTGTTCTGCTTGATGCAGGTTTTCCAGACTGCTTTTCTCTATGGAGAGTTCTCTGTCTATATTCTGCTTGCTTGCTATTCTAAGAGATCTCTCAGTCCCTGTCCATCGTGTGTGTGTGTGTGTGTGTGTGTGTGTGTGTGTGTGAGAGAGAGAGAGAGAGAGAGAGAGAGAGAGAGAGACAGAGAGAGAGACAGAGAGAGAGAGTGAGAGAGACAGAGAGAGACAGAGAAAGAGAGAGAGAGAGACAGAGAGAGAGAGAGAGAGAGAGAGAGGGAGGGAGGGATGAAGGGAAAAAGGGAGGGAGGGAGGGAGGAAAGGAGGGAGATGGAGGGAGGGAGAGAGAGAGAGAGAGAGAGAGAGAGAGAGAGAGAGAGAGCTCTAAGCAGTTCTCTCTTTTTATCCTAAAAGATTCTCTGGTTAGCTCTCCCACAGAGCACAGGTCCAGTCTTTTATTTTACATATCAATCCAGTCATTTACTTCAGATTTCCTTTTGATTATCCTATGAATCAGCAATCTGTGACCTCAGCCCTTTGATTCTTTGGAGACAGCAAGCATACATTTTCTTTTAACATTGCAAAAGAATTCAGAAGTCGGCCTGGCTCTGTTAACCATAGATGATAAGCTAACTGTGTGGGACCCTGTCCTGAAATTACCATTTCTACCACACCTGAGCATGAACTTACTGTGTCCCAGGCTGACCTTGAACTCCCTCCTCTGTTCCTTTAGATTCCTGAAGCCACTCATATAATTTCTATTGCATCCTGATTTATTGCATAATTGAGAAATTATATAATTTTGAACTCATGTATCTAGAGCTCTTTCCCATAACCTTAAGGGCTGTCCTAAGGTTTCCAGTGTTTACCATTTTGCCCAGACATTAGTCATACCTTTGCCTCCTGGATTCATGCTATCTCTGGTTATCATGGAGTCATTGTTAGCATTCTGTTAAACTCCACCTCCACAGTAACCTAGCAACAGCTAGGTATACGCCTTCCCAAAGCTACCTGGGAACGGCCAGGTAGCCCTGCCCACTATTATAAGAGGGACTGTCTGGCCCCTCCTCTCTCTCTTACTCTCTTGCCCCTTGACCCGCTTGTCTGCAGGTTCCCCTGTCTCTCTCCCCTCCCCCCTCCGCGTGGTCATGGCCGGCCTCCACCTTTCTCTGCTCTCCCTCTCCTCTCTTCCCTCCGCCTAAATAAACTTCTCCTCCTGGAACCCTCTGCCGCCGCCAGTTTTTCTTTTTTTAAAAACATCATTAAAGCTAATAGGGAGGGCATTCCTTGGAAGGAAAGAATCCTCCAAGCTAGTAGGTCCAGAAAATATGTACATTATTACACAAACAAGCCTTACACCCACAGTAGCCATCAACACTCATGGAGTCTCACACTGGGGCCCTGCCCCAGGGTCAGGAACCATGTCATTCTGTCCCAACCAGAGCCACTCTGGGCTCAGCAGTGCACTACCATGTCTTGTGCTACATGGACTCTGAAAAGCCCCACCAGTCTTCATGCCTCTATGTCTTCACACGTGCATGACAAAGTAAATGTTTTACTTACTGAGCCATCTCTCTAACCCATGATCCCTCCATAAAAGTCTAAATTCTTATTACTATAATGTGATGATTATTTAAATAATATATATGATTATGTGTTGTGGATAGCCTCAGCCTTGTATTTTGATCCTAGTTCTACCCTCCTGGGAGGGGCTGCAGAGGATGATTGAATCTGTGCAAGGTGACGTCTTGTAAACCTTCTGTCCAATTAAAACCTGTAAAATAAAGGCTAGAGCCAGAGAATGGGCAGTAGAAGGGGAGGTGCAGAAAAAGGCTTAGGGGAGGAGACAGTGAGAGGAATTCAATATAAAAGGGGCAGCAAAGAAGAAGGAGAGAAGTAGAAGCAGGAGGAAGCAGGCAGAAGGAAGCCGGAGACAGAAGGAAGCCAGAAACAGAAGGAAGCCGACGACGAAGGAGCCTGAGCTCGGAGGACAACCACGAGGCCTGGATGAACCGCAAGTTATAAGGGATCTCATAGCCGGAGATTAGAGTAGTGTAGTGGTAAACCTGCCCAATCTAGGTGTGCTATTTATACCATAATTATTGAGTTGTGTCTTCCTTTACTGGTCTCATTCGGGTAGGAGATCTTACAGTGACTAATTTGGGGTTTAAATAATTCCCTATACTACAATTATGAAGTATTAAAATCATATAAGGAATCTGAAGAGATCTTTGAGCAGTTAAGAACACTTGCTGCAGATGGAACAAATGCATAAATCCCTAATCAGAAATGATGCAGAGAAGGAAAGACCTTGAAATACACAGCTCTAGATGTGAATTTCCATCAGTTCCCTTCCCTTGGGGTTCAGAGAACCTGCAGAAGAAAAGATGTAAAGTCTGTTCTATATGTGTATGTATTATGGTTCCCAATTTAGTGTTTTTATGAGGTTCTTTAGTATAAGAATGAGTGAGTCTTTGCATCCATATCTGTTTCTTGTGCCTTTTCTTGGGTGCTTTTTGTTTTGTTCTTTTGTTTTATCCTATTCTGAAGTGTTAGTTTTTGTTTTATCATATTACATATTATAATACATTATTTTGAATTCCCTTAAAAACCTATTTGCGTTTTAATGAAAGGTAGAAAGGGAATGGATCTGTAAGCAAGAGGTTTATTTTCCGGCACATTAGGTCAACCTTCAATTAGTCCCTCAGGGAGAGTGATTAGAAGGTGACCCCGAATGGCTATTACAAGCAGTTTGTATACTTTATAGGGGTACAGGTTACATCAGCAAGGTTACAGTTCAAACTTACTGGCTAAGCATATTGACCTTTAAGTCTATTGACTAGCAAGCATGGGCGGATCATGACACACATTTGACTCTATCTGGGACTTTCCAGAGGGTCAGGTGACTCTCAGTCAGTACATTTTACAGTTTTTCTGGAAATTTTTACTCAAGAATTTTCCTGCAGGTAGAGAATGAAACTTGGCCTAGCCTTAACCCCAGGAGGGAGGAGAAAGCTATAAGGAGGGTGAGGGACTAGAAAAGCCCTGAGGGTCCCTCAGATCTAGATGGGAGGGTAAGTGGGGAGGGACTGGGAGGAGTAGAGGGAGGGAAAACTATTATTAGGATATATTATGTGAGAAAAAAAGCTATTTTCATTAAAAAGGGGAAACAAGTTTCCTGCTCTTGCAACAGAACTAGAATTCTGATCTCAACACTCTTATTAGGAACCTTCCAACTTCTTATAGTTATAATAATTATAATAATACATAATAATATAGAATATAACAATATATTATATGTATTATCTTTCTATTACAATTATACATATTTACTTTTTACTTTACATTTACATTTTATATATAAGCATAATTAATATATATTAATTAAATATACAATTGTATATTATAATATATATGTATATATAATTTACTTATAGTCATAATTCTGATCCTATGACTTCTGAAAACTGAAATCTGCAACTTCATAACTAAAACTTGACCTTTAAATTATGAGGAAAAGTAGTATGCATCTGTATCTGTGTCCACTGAGGAAGTGTTATATTCTTTTGGTGATTGGTTACTTGATTGTGCTTGAAATTTTATTCTTCTTTTGCCAGGAAGAGAGGAAGTTGCAGTTGCTCATAAAATAGCCAAGTGTCAGGGAGCAGTGTGGTGAGAAAGAACGAAGATGCACCAGGTTCCAAGAGAGCTAGGTGCCAACTTCAGCTGTGATAGCCAAATAACCTGGGCCAACCCCTAGCCAAACATTAGCCTATTAAGCTAAAGAGTTTAATCAGTCTCCAAGACTACTTCAAGGGACAACCTCCTCTAACACCATTTATTTCCAACCATCCCAACTGAACAGTTTGGTGCATTAAAGAGTTGAGTTTATTTTTAATTAAATAGGACTGACATCAACTTACTATTTACACATACTAGCCAATTCATTTGTAAAGAGTCCCTGGTCTTCTGTGGGCCAGAAATGCCCTTGATGTCAAAACAGTTACTATTGAAAAGGGGGAAATGTACAAAAAAGAAAAAAAAATACAACAAAATATTAGCTTCCTTCTGCAAGTGTGACTAGGCACTGTGTGCCATTTGACACATCAGAGAGGAGGGAACCTCAGCTGGGTGATTGCTTTTATCTCAATGGAGCCTCAGCTGAGTGATTGCTTTTATCTCCATGGACTGTGGAGGTGTTTGTGAGGCATTTTCTTGATTGCTAATTGATGTAGGCGGACCCATCTCACTGTCAGTTGTGCCATTCCTGGGAAGAAGGACTTAGGCTGCATAAGAGAGATAGCTGAAAGAAACTGAGAATAAACCATTAAGCAGCATTCTTCTGTGGTTTCTCCTCCATGTTCCTTCCCTGTTGGAGTGTCTCCCCTGGCTTCCCTCAGTAATAGGGTAATGGAGTGTTACCTGGATGTGTACGACAAAGAAAAAAAAAAAAAACATTTGTCTCTTAGTTGCTCTTGGCCATAGTGTTTACCAAAGCAGCATAAAACAAACTAGAATGACGCCATCCTACAAACTGTGAGTTACACAATCATGTACAAATGTTCATACGTGTTTTAATTCTCCTTAGATTTTGAACCCTACATGCTAACAATATGAATATTTTAATTCTTTTCTTTTTTCAAGACAAGGGTTCTCTGTATAGCCCTAGATGATGAATATTTTAGTTCTTACAGTAACCATATACCATGGATTTTCCACAGAAGCCTCAACTCCATGGATTTGTCCACAATTTAAACTAAGTTTTAGACTTTATCCTTTTTCAAAGTTTAGGAAATAGTATTTACCATATTTGTTATTATTCCTTGTCTTTGTCTTTCTTCTCTGATAATAATAACAAAATGAAATGAAAAGATAGAGAAGCAACTCGGATTTTACTCCCTTGTACTTGGTAAATGATCTCATCATTTGTCATGGTGATAGAAGGAGTTGCAGTCTAACATAAGATTTACCCATTAGGTAATAAGTAACCACACAGAGCTTAAGATATGTGGCAAAGAAAACCAGACTTGCTCAACTGCTGACAGCATTTTCTAGAAACGATATTAAGATCTTTATTGGGTAAAAACACCAACCAATTTTGCAAGCCAGCCAATTGTTTTCTGGGAAGAATACATAAGGATCTTGAGAGCTTAATAACTTAGCTAAAGCCCTAATTGCTACATGAGAATCCACACAGGAAACAGAAGAGGGCATAAAAGATTGTTAAACATAGCTCACATAAAACACAAAAATATATGGAGGAACAAAGGGATTTATTTCTTTAATTTTATTTTACTTTTGCCATAAACATTATGAGACCACTAGTTCACAAAATATTATCATGCTTTAAAACTTTATTCTAGGTAATTTTTAAAAACTATAGAGTTTCCAAAAAATGCACATACACATCATTTAATGGTTACTTTCATGAGAATCATACCTTCTCATCAAGCTGCCCATAAACACCTATTCAAAACCTATGGCAAGGAAAGCTAGTATCTGTGAGGTATCCTAGGAGGACAGTGACCAAAAGAGTCTTATCTGGTTAGCCACTCAGCCTGTAGATAGCCCGGTGACTTCAGGATTGAGTCTCTAAAACAAAGAGGATCTCTGAGTCTGTATCAAGGGTAATGTTTATTAGTACCTTCCAACTGTCTAACTTTAGAGTAGCTCAGAACTTAAAAGCATGGTGATTTTAAATGAAAATGACTGAGTTGAAGATTGGGAGCTAAATGTAGAGAGAAACAAAAGATGTATTCAATGAGGCTGAGGTAAACAAAGAAGCCACTGCTGTTCACGCTGCCCTACAACAGACAAAAATAAAGTAGGACTTTTTAAGATCAGGCTCGGGTAGTAAAGGTCAGAGGAGATGATTCTGCCAACAGCATTTGGCCAAGATAAAACAGAACAGGATGGAGAACATATGGTTTCTCTTTAGAATCTAAGAGGAAAATCATGAGACCTGGGTCACTTACAAACATTGATATTCTTCTATGAAGGCTTCAACAATACGGCAGACATCTTTGTGTCTGTGATAACAAGAATACAAGATTGAAGAAACAAAAATTCAGGTCAGACATAAATGAGACGTTCATATATTGGTATATAAAAAACACATATACTTTACTTAGTTATAATGAGTTTTGCAATTATTTTAAAAAGTCCATTAAGTGCCTGAAATCTGACTTCACCCCAACTTTTCTAAAAAGGTACTGAGAAAAAAACACATTTGAATATAAATCACATGGAATTCATTCAGCATATTTAGAATGCTTAATTTCTACTTAAGTGTGTATATATTAATAAGAATTAGGGGTACAAACATTAAGAGATACATATGTTTAATTGACATTATATTTCATGCAAAATGCCGTTAATACCTACATTGCAATAATGTCTTAGGTAAAGAACATTCCTGAAAACCATAAAGAAAATAAGAGAAAAGTCATCACAAGAAATGTCTGGAAAGACTATTAGAAAAGTAATGAGCTTTACAGATTGACCGAAAACATTAATAAACCCTCCAAAGGATATTTGACATTTGGTTAGTCAGTCAGTCAGAAGAGACTTGGCAATTTGTCAAGAGAAATATGAAAAAAAGTCCCTCTCCTCCATCACACAGTACACTCGAATCAGACGACAGCTAGCTAGGTCTTGGTTTCACTTCTAAGAGTCAGTAACTTAAATATTTGGCTTTATGAACTGGCTTAGATTTCCTTTTCTTTCAGTTTGGAAAACATGCAGCTCCCACTCACACAGGATTTGAGGAAGATTATAATGATCATCCCATTCATCCACACTGGTCTTTACATTGGCCACTGGCAGGGCCAAAGCTGTCATGTCTATCACTCATTGCAGAGGTCTGAGCTTCCAGCCAAGTGTAGGAAGCACACTCTGCCATAGCAACAGACTAAACAGAGGAAGAGGCAGAGTGGGAAGAGGGAAGTGCTTCCAAAGTCAAGGAGGTATGAAAGTAAGACTTTTCCAAAGCACAGTCACAGAAAATAAGAACCAAGATCATACACATCCTAGTCAATGACTTAGTAGAAGTATAAATACTTATTTTCTAGTAGTGTTTGACCAGTACTCCTTTTAGGAATTTGTTTGATGCTTTAACTTGAATTTGTCATGAACTAAATATGCAAAGATTAACTTGAAAATAAAAATTTAAAAACAGCAATTCTCAAATGTTATTTCCTAAAATAATAATTTAGGGCTAATTCATCATTTAAAGGAATTTCCATACAAGCTTCCAAGTGAAAAGGCAAGTTTTAGCAGCACCAAATGTATGTTGCAGAGAAAAAAGAAAGATACTATCTGTCAGATCACCCCTCCATGTCACACACACACACACACACACACACACACACACATGAATAATAACAAAATAGTAATAAAATAATTAAAACAAACTATTTTTATTTGATTTTTCTTTTTCTTTTTTTTTTTTTTTTTTTTTTTTTGGTTTTTTCGAGACAGGGTTTCTCTGTATAGCCCTGGCTGTCCTGGAACTCACTTGGTAGACCAGGCTGGCCTCGAACTCAGAAATCTGCCTGCCTCTGCCTCCCAAGTGCTGGGATTAAAGGTGTGCGCCACCACCGCCCGGCTTTATTTGATTTTTAAATTAAAGTATAATTACAATTTTTCTTTCTCTTCTTTTTCTCTAACCCTTTTCGTACACCCTAAATGTATAAATACACCTGCTCACTCTGTATAATGTTACTTGTATGTATATAATTTCAGGACTAACAACTGGCTGTTGCAGCCCGAATCAAGGAAATATCTCCTTGCAGTAGATAGAGACCAATACAAAATAACTCACAACTAATCAAAAATGCATAGAGCACACGTAAGTGTGGTACTTGGCCCCATCTACGTCTGTATACCTGCACCTAAGAGTCAGAGAATCAGCAGAGCCAGAGAACCAAGAAACGCACTATGAGATTTTTGTCTCCCAAAAGTGTCACAGAATCTACAACACGAAATCTCAAAAACATGGCTGCCTGAAGAAAACCTGAACAAGATTGACACCAACATATTAACATGGAAGGGGGGAACCTCACAAGGCCTCAACCTCAGACAAAGAACTAAAGGCCACTAAGAAATGCTGAGAGCAGGAAAAATATTCCTGTATATCTCAAAGAAAATTTAATAAATTTTTGAAAGATTTATTTATTTTTATTTTTGTGTGTTCATAAATACTTTGCCTACTTGAATGTATGTAATGTTCTTGGAGATCAATGAGGGAACCAAATTTCCTGGAATTGGGTTTATGGACTTTTGTCAAGCAGTATTCTTAAACTCTGAGCTCTCTCTAGCTCTCAAGTAAAATAATCATACTACAAAGCTGTGGACCCAGGATATTAACTGAAGAGAATGATGGAAGTCTTATTTTGTTTTGTTTATGCTACTAGAAACATAATTCACAGGGCATCTCCATTTAAGGGGCTAGGAATAAAACAGCATATCTTGTTATGTTTGCCAAAATGCTTCTGTGGAATGAGTATTTTACTGAAAGCCATCTGGTCCATATCCAGTCAAGTTAGCTAGCTGAAGCAGCACCATGGTATTATTACCATTATAGACAGCTTTGGTGGTTTTGTAACCCAATGGTTTTAATCTATTCTATTCATTTATAAAAATACATCTGTGCCTAAGTTTCCTTCTAAGTGTTTTATTATTGTTGTTCGCTATTTAGGACAGAGGTAACTATCTAGTACTGGAGCTTTCTGTATCTCCATATTCAAAACTGACATCAAAATATGTTATTTTGTATTTATCCATCAGTAATAATCAAATTCCAGTTCTATTTTTTCCACACTCTTTGAGACAGTATTTTTAAGATAAATTTTTTAAAAACATATCACTGCTATGGCCTTCTGTTTTAGTCGGAATTATGATTAGTAAACTAGGAATTCTTTTAAAAAGTATATTATTATAGCCACAAAATAGATAACATTTTATGTATAAGACAAAACCTTCTCTTTTCTTACAGTAAAACTTGCCATTTCTCTGGACTCCTAATTCTGTGGCAGAAGTTTAAATCATTTCCAGACTTTATGCTATTTTTACATGAGTGCTCTGACCAAATTTTATTCAGCATACTCTCTTACTTAGAAATAATTTTTCAGGCAAAATATCCTGTCTCAAAGAGAAGTTCAGGAAATTGATTTTTTTTTTTTTTGCCTATGTAAGTTTGTTATAAATGAATTATTTAAAGAAGATGAAACTTAGCTGTAAGTGGACCTAGAGAAGACCGTGTGCTCTGCCAGGGGAGGCTCTGAAAAAGACACGAGACACATTACCAATTGGCCAAAAATGAGCCGTCTATTTTTAAGAAACTGTATTTGGAGAGGAAATACTACTAGTAGTGGCTATTCTGAATGAATTTAATTCTCCATTGAAATGTATAAACATTAGAGACGACTGAGAAAGTGCACAGTGTTGGGTTCAAGAAGGCAGTTTTGTATAAACCAGATATATGTGTTAAGCTGAGCTTTGCTATTCATGAGCCACTTAAACTCTTAAAGTCTTTGCAATAAGGACATTGAATGTGATGGACATGTATTTCCCTAAAATCTTATGGTACTCCGAAGCCAAACTCTAACCTTATCTTAAAGGAATGTAACGAGGGATGCCACAGATTTGGATGACTAACAACTCTAATACCCAAACTTTTCCACAGTAAGGAAATTCTTTTTGGCTCCCTTAAGCACGAAAGCCTTCCAATAATTCTTTCTATACTGTGGTTGGAAAACAGATGATACTTTTACTCAAAAAATAATTAATTCCATACTTAAGTAAAGTTAATAAATCATACCTCATATTTTCCTCTATGAATTGGATAGTCACAGGCTTTCCTTTTAAAAACCTCAATTTTCCACATTTTACCATATAATAGCTTTGTGGTAATCCTACTTTAAATTTTCTGGACTTTTAAACTCTACATCTCAGAAACAGATGAAAAAATACACGAAGCATGTACAGAAGGCTGGGTGCTCTCTACCCATTTGAACATATGAACAAATATGATAGTTATTTTGGGAACTAAGAAAATTTTTGTTCTGTGCATATTATGACCACCAACTTGTGAAATGATTATAACATGCTCCTTGCCCAGAATACCATTGTAAATGACTGGGTGGTTCTCTTCTGCTATCCACAAACCAAGGAGGCACAAATGGTTCTTTTTTTATAGTATCCTAAGGAAAGATAGATTTCAAATTATATGGAAGACAACATGGATCATTTTAAGATCTTTTATAATAGTTGTGTAGATTAATGTTATGCTTTTGTGCATGAGGCAATACAGAATATTAAATTGATATGATGAAACATGTTATGATGGTAGAAAGTATAAGATATTTAGAATGTGAATATTATTAAATTCTTATTCCTTAGTACCACTTGAAAGTATATATGGATCCAGGTCAGCTGCTGCTGCTGGGATTGCAGCTGAGATCGTCCAGGAAAAGCTGGACCCCATCTCCACAGCCGTCCAAGGGCTCTGCCCTGTGAAGCTTTCTGTGACCTGGCCGTCAGTCCCACGTCGCTGGCCTGGAGGGACAAAGAAGACGAGGGGAGCGTGGCTTCCTCCAGGGACATTGGCTGCCTGGATTGCCAGGAGCTAGAAGTTGACACTGAGTCTAGGCTAAGGATGGAAGGTGTGGAGCTGATGGAAGAATGACAGGATAAAGATTTTCCAATACCTTTACCAGAAGATGACAGTATTGAAGCAGATATACTAGATGTAACTGGTCCAGACAGACTGCCTGGCTCATTATAAGTTAATGGAAACAAAGTACAGAAGAAACTAATGGCCCCAGACATCAGCCCGACCCTGGATCCTGGTGAAGACTCTGTGGTCAGATGATTTAGATGAAGGTGGAGAAATTGACCTGGAAGGCTTAGACACCTCATCAGAGAACAGTGATAAGTTTTAGTGGGAAGATGATCTTCCCAAACCCAAAACTACTGAGGTCATTAGGAAAGGCTCAATTACTGAATATACAGCCACAGAAGAGAAGGAAGATGAACGCTGCTGGCACATGTTCAGGATTGGAGAGCAGGACCACAAAGGAGACATGAAGGCAATCGAACCCTACAAAAAAGTTATTAGCCATGAAGGCTATTATGGGGATGGCTTAAATGCCATTGTTGTATTTGCTGTCTGTTTCATGCCTGAGAGTGGTCAGCCTAACTACAGGTATTTGATGGACAATCACTTTAAATATGTTACTGGCACTTTAGAGCTGTTGGTAGCAGAGAACTGATCATCTACTTAAACGGTGTGACAATTCGAAGGAAACTGCCCAGTCTGGGATGGCTCAGGAGATGCTACCAGCAAATTGATAGACGATTAAGGAAAAATCTAAAGTCCCTAATCATTGTGTACCCATCTTGGTTTATACGAACACTTCTGGCTGTTAAAAGACCATTTATCATTTCAAATTCAGTCAGAAAATTAGATACATCTTTAATTTGGCGGAACTAGCAGAGCTTGTTCCCATGGGGAGTATGTTGGCATTCCAGAGTGCATCAAACAAGTTGATCAAGAACTTAGTAGAAAACAAGAACCACCAAACAGTGAGCAGTAAGTTCCGAGTCCAGCCTAGATGATAAAAAGAGCACCAGGGAGGCGGGGCTATAGTGCATTCCAGTGCATTCGTGGCTCAAGTGTTTATGTAATCTGTTACAAAATTTACTTGACTTCTTTCGAAATGGACTCTAGTACAAGGTACTGTTCACTGCTGTCATGGTTTGCAACTCTTGAATTTAGCTCTTTAATGACTAATTATATTGTAATCATTTTATATTGCTAAATAGCAAAGAACTATACTTTATATAAAGCAATTTTTACATTTGTTTATTTGAATGATGCATTATCAGTCAAGTATTTATATACATACATGACAAAGGAAAGAAATAATATATATTTTTATGTTGGGGGCAATAATTTTTAGTGTGTAAGTATCTCGTGGATGAATATAAACAAGTAAATAAGTCCACGATTTTAAATGTAAAGTGCATGTAAGACTTTGCTTTGTAAATGGTTGCATACATTTCCTGGGTAACTTAGGCTGAGCTGTCCTAAAGCAGGGACAGGTAAACTGACGCCAAGAAGTACCAAAGGTCATGCATGTGGTCTAGGCAGTAGTAGCAGCCTGAGTTTCTTGTCACCTAAAAACACATTGTTTCTCAATGTGGTGGAAGGGCAGGTGGGTGAATGACTTGCTTGCCCTCTCTAAAGACCTTTAAGAACCAGAACTAGAGATTTTGAAAAGCTAGTAGTTAGGGTTTATATATTTGTATATAAGGGACATTTTACTTTACCCAAAGTCAGAACTGTTTTAAAAAGAAGGAAAGCAAGCTCTTAAGATGTGTTCAGTAATGTGATATGAGTTGTGTCCTGTGTGTGAAGCTGTGAGGTATTGCAGAGGCTTCGATGAGAATTCATGATCAGCTGCATCTGTAGAGCAGATGGAATGCTATTGCAATGCTCTCACAGTGGGGTGCTTTACCAGAGTACTTCCTTGTCAGCTATTTGACCACAGTGGAATTTGGCCTAAGCAGATGGGTGTTCATGTTGCTGTTGGATGGTGTACAGTGCTGTACATGGGTCCATTCTATAAGGGTTAAAGTGCTGCCGCTGTGCACTCAGGCTGACATTTACTATATGTAAGCCTTTATTTCATGTGGTTAAGTACCTTGACTGAACATTGAAATTATTTGTTGTTGTGGATAGCCTCAGCCTTGTATTTTGATCCTAGTTCCACCCTTCTGGGAGGGGCTGCAGAGGATGATTGAATCTGTACACAGGTGATGTCTTGTAAACCTTCTGTCCAATTAAAACCTATAAAATAAAGGCTAGAGCCAGAGATTGGGCAGTAGAAGGGGAGGCGGAGAAAAAGGCTTAGTGGAGGAGAGAGTGAGAGGAATTCAATATAAAAGGAGGCAGAAGAAGAAGAAGAAGAAGAAGAAGAAGAAGAAGAAGAAGAAGAGGAAGAGGAAGAGGACGAGGACAAGGAGGACAAGGAGGACGAGGAGGAGGATGAGGAGGAGGACCAGGACGAGGAGGACGAGGAGGACGAGGAGGACGAGGAGGATGAGGAGGACGAGGAGGACGAGGAGGACGAGGAGGACGAGGAGAAGTAGAAGCAGGAGGAAGCAGGCAGAAGGAAGCCAGAGATAGAAGGAAGCTGACAACGGAGGAGGAGGAGCCAGAGCTTGGAGGACAAGTACGCTGTCTGGGATAACCGCAAGTTATAAGGGATCTCATAGCCGGAGATTAGAGTAGTGTAGCAGTAAACCTGCCCAATCTAGGCGTGCTATTTATACCATAATTATTGAGTTGTGTTTTCTTTTACTGGTCTCAATAGGGTAGGAGATTTATCGCGACAAATTTGGGGTTTAAATAATTTCTTCTACTACAATTTGTTCCTCAAAAAAAAACAAGTATATATGGTTTTGGCCCAGAATTTATTACTTAATTTCTTTGGGCATTACTCTTGCCAATGGCAATCATAAGCAGAGAGTCATTATCTCACATCTATATGAAATTATATTATATCATCAAAAAGGAAAAAAATAACATATTCAAAGAGATGAAAATATAGGTAACCACCTCATAAAAAAAAGAAATCATCGGTGTGAGGAAGCACCTGCACCCTCATGATTACTGCAGCACTCGTTACCAAACTCACAAACAAACAAACAAACAGATTACTGCAGCATTCGTTACCAAACTCACAAACAAACAACTAATATCCATCAACCGACAGCTCAATAAAGAAAATGTAGTAGTAAACATACACAAAAGAAGGAAATTCTGAAATTTGTAATAATGTAGCTAGATGTTTTGTTAAGTAAAATATGTCTGACACAAGAATTTGAGTATCACATGATTCAAGAGAGTATAGGTTGATAGATAGATGATATAGGTGATAGGTGAATAGATGATTTTACAGATGATAGAGATACATAAATGAGAGATATAATAGATTGATAAAGATTGATGATAAATATTGAGAGATAAAGAGATGGTAGATATATGATATAAAGATAGGTAAATGAAAAATGGATAGAGATAGATAGATAGATGATCGGTAGGTATAGAGAGATGGTAGATAATAGATGATAGATAAGGTTATAAATATTGGATTTTGTATATCATATATTACATAAGCATAAGATCTTAAAAATCAATAAAAATAGGGAGCAAAATGGTGATTGCCTTGAAAATGTAGAAAATTAAAAGAAAATTTGATTAAAATATTTTAAAAATTCTGTTAATGGAAATAAATTCAGGATATTTATTGTATATATGAGACCATGATTAATAAAAGTTCATTGTCTATCTGTATAATTCCTAGGAGAATAGATCTTAAGTGTTCTTACCTCAAAGAAGTATGTAAATAATCTATCTGTTAGTTTGTCTTAAAAGTTCCATTAGGCAAACATATTTCAAAATTGTGTTATAGATGACAAATGCACATTGAATTTGTCAATAAATAAGATTGCTGTGTGACAATTAATAAAATAATGAAGATGTGATTCTAGTATGATAATTCTCTTATCCATTCTAGTTAGTTCTGGGACAACACTAATACAAAATCAGAAATCCTCTCAAAATGTCCAAAGGCATTTAATGAGTGCAAATTATAGTGTGAGGGTATTGTGTCAGACAGCACATAATATTTTACTTATGCGATCCTGTAATCTTTCCCATATTTTGACCACAAGCTCTATATTCTCATTTTAGTCTTACAGTTACTTATCACTCACAACTTGCATTCACCTTTGTCACAACTTTATTGTGTTGTCCTTTGTTACATAGCCAGTTTATTCCAGGTTCTACTTTTTAAAAATCAACTTTTTCCTAGGAAATCTCTTAGTAAGGTACATGAAGTAAGTAAGAAACAAAGAGCTTTGTTAAGATGATGTTTGATGAACATTATCTTGCCTTATTTTTCCTAGGATGTTTTCAAGTAAAAATAAATAAAATAAAATAAAATAAAATAAAATAAAATAAAATAAAATAAAACACGAAATTGTGGTGTTCAATCCTAGAGTAGTTTGTTTTCAAAGTTAATGTAAATATTTACAGTGTCTTTGGTCAGTTTAGCTAGTAATAGAAACTAAAACCACATGTATCAGTAGTCTTCAAAGATTTCTGGTGGTCACTAGACACCATTAGTTTTTGAGTGTGCATAATTATTTCTAGATTTATGTAATCAGTGTTTGCTATCAAGTGGATCTGAAATCTCCACAGAGGCTGTGGAACCCTTGAGGGACATGGCAGAGAAGCAGCTGTTAGGTTATGATGGGCTTTGAAGGCTGATCCTGGCATTTGGTTCCTCCATCATTCTCTGCTTCTTGTTTGCTGTCATAAAAAGAATCTCTGCCACATGCTCATTATGCTACAACCTGAGCTACTCAGCTATGCCTTCCTCACCATAACAAATGGAAAGAACATTCTTGTGTTTTCTGTTGAGTATTATTACAATTTTGCAAAAGTAGCTGAGACTAAACTTGACCAAGCAGTTCTTAGGCTTTGGGCAGAAATTTGGAAATGGTTAAGGATGAGGTAGGCTACAGCATAAACTGCTGTAAACAGAACTTACAGGTCATTCTGGTCAGTGTTCTGAGTGATGGAGTCCTCACAGAAATATACGTGGTAAAGACTGCTCCACAGGAGTAAGATTCCTATCTTAAGAACTGTATTAGGAATTGAACTAGAAAGCATTTGTGTTATATTCTGACAGAATTTGTATATGATTTACTTGCATCCTGAAATTTTAAGTGAGACTGAACTCAAAAGCAATGGATTAATTAATTTTGTTGGAGTAAATGTTGAAATATCAAAACATGCAAGGTACTGCACTTTTTGTTGTTGTTTCACTAATTTTGGTTTTAAAATTATTACATTTCTCCCTTCCTTTCCCACCCTCCAGACCCTTTTATATACTCCTTCCCACTCTGCCTCTTACCAGTTAGTACATATACCTTAGCTATGGCAGTATTTTTTTCCATAAAACTCACTCAACAAGAGAAAAACAGGCCTGGTACTGAAAACCTAGCTAACTTCTCAGTGCTTGTGAAGCTATGATTATTGTAGGAGAGTCTACAACCACTAATTTACTAAACTAGCATAATCACTAATAACAATTTATAAATATTTGCCCTTATATACCCAGAAATAAGTGTAGTTTCATCTCTATGAAGAAATTTTTACTTTGCAACAGGCAGACACCCCTATAGAAAACCACCACAGATCAAAATTCAAAGTTGTGAGCCTGGTCTCAATGGATACTTTTATAAAAACACTTCCACATACAAGGTTTGGGCATATTGTGGAAAAGGCAGAAGGATTGCTAGAGCCAGAGGGTCAGAGACTTTGCTGTGGGATTATGATCCTAGTAATATCAGAAGCTGCACCCATAAAGTCTCACTAATGTGACTGACCACACATGAGCTGAACAATGAGGACACTGATGGATATACCAAAGCAGACAAGAAAAGACCCAGAAGGTCTCAAGCCTACACAAAGAACAATAAGCAACTGAGGAAATCTGGGAGTGGGAGAAGTGGTCTTCTCCAGGGAAGAGAGCACCAACTGCTATTCCAGTGCCAATTGGTCAGCACTGAAAATATACATGCAAGTAACATCGTAAGAATTGAAAGGTTTTATTTAGGAGTATATATGTATATACATATATGCATGTAGTAACAATTAGTGTAAAATGCGTCATGAATGTAAAGGAGAGTGGGGAGAATTATATGAAATGGTTTGGAAGATGAAAATATAAGAGAGAAATGTTGTAATTATACTATAATCTCAAAAACAAAAAAAAAATGAAAAAAAACCCAGGAACAACTAATCAATTTACTGAAAATACCAGAAAATTGAGAAAGCATTGTTGTTTCTAAATCAGGAAAGTCCTTTTATTCTTTAATTATTTATAAACAGCTAATATGATCAAGCAATTGACTTGTGCCTGTATTAGGATGAGCTTTTTAAATCAAAACTAGCTAAATACCAGAAAGTTTTACTTAATTCAATCTAATAATCATTCTTTTGTCCAAATAGGAAGATATTAATATATATTTATTCCCATAAGTTACTCAAGAAATCTGCTAAGAAAGTGTGGTGCTCTGTTCATGCTTAAAGTTGCAGATATTTATCTAAATTCAAGTCATGTTTTAAATGATTTTTAGCCAAATTAAGTAGTTTGTGTAGTGAGAGCAGAGCTGGGGGCCCCTGCGATAGGGCTTTGACTTAATGTGGAGAATGACCACAGCATGCTGGTCACTGTCACACATCTGCTAAATTGTCTTAAGCCCTCTGCTTACTTAAAGAAAATTGTCTCCCATGTGGTTTTGGAAACAGAGAAATTTGAGAGTTTTTTTTTTTCCCCTTTCTGATTTAGTGAATGACAACAGATTTCTACAGGACTTCAAACTATGGCCTAGATTCTTAAACTGTGTCTCTGCTACATTGTATGAAATTATACTCCAGAGAACCAATTAAGCCTATTAAAAGTGGTGTAGGGTGCTAAACAATGAATTCTCAACTGAGGAATCTCAAATACCCAAGAAACGCCTAAAGATGTGTTCAACATCCTTTGCCATCATGAAAATGCAAATCAAAATGACACTGAGATTCCACCTCACACAGAATGGCTAAGATCAAAAACATAAGTGACAGCAGGTACTGGCAAAGATGTGGAGAAAGAGGAACACTCCACCATTGCTGGTAGGATTGCAAGCTGGTACAACCATTTTGGAAATCAATCTGACAATTCCTTAGACAATGAGAAATAGATCTACCTGAAGACCCAGTTATGCCACTCCTGGGCATATACCCAAAAGACATTCCAACATATAACAAGGACACATGCTCCAATATGTTTATAGCAGCCTTAGTTATAATAGCCAGAAGCTAGAAACAACCCAGATGTCCTTAATGGAAGGATGGATATAGAAAATGTGGTACATTTGCACAATGGAGTACTACTCAGCTATTACAAATAATGACTTCATGAAATTCACAGGCAAATGGCTGGAACTAGAAAATATCCTGAGTGAGGCAACCCAGACACAAAAGAACACACATGGTATGTACCCACTGATAAGTGGATATTAACCCAAAAGCTCAGAATACCTACAGTACAACTTAGAGACCATATGAAGCTCGACAAGAAGGAAGACCAAAATGTGAATACTTCAGTCCTACTTAGAAGGGAGAACAATATAATCATGGGAAGTATATGGAGAGAGGAACCTGGGAGGGAGGGAGGAAGGGGGAAGGGATGGGCAGGATCAGGCATGCGAAAGGACAAGAGAGAAACACAGAGGATCAGGAACAGAAGTATGTAGCAGTGGGGTAATGGGGAACTGGGGGTAGTCACTAGAAAGTCCAAGATTCCAGGAAACCAAGAGGTTCCCAGGACCTAAGGAGAATGACATTAGCCAAAATACCCAACAAATGAGAAATAGAACCTTTAGAGACCACCTTTAGTAGATGGGCATGGTCCACATTTGAAAGATAGGGCCACCCACCCATCTCAAAATTTTTAAACCAGAATTGTTCCTGTCTAACGGAATTGCAGGGGAAAAATGGAGCAGAGACTGAAGGAAAGGCCATCCAGAGACCATCCCACCTAGGGATTCATCCCATCTGCAGACTCCAAACCCTGACACTATTGCTGATGTCAAGAAGTGCTTGCAGACAGGAGCCTGGTATAGCTTTCCCTGAGAGGCTCCGCCAGCACCTGACCAATCAAATGCAGATACTCACAGCCAACCATCAGACTGAGCCTGGGGACCCCAGTTGAAGAGTTAGGGGAAGGACTGAAGGAGCTGAAGGGGATTGCAACCCAATAGGAAGAACAGTAATATCAACTAACCAGACCACCCAGAGCTCCAAGGGACTAAACCACCTTTCAAAGAGTATACATGGAGGGATCCATGACTCCAGCTACATATGTAGCAGAGGATGGCCTTATCTGGCATCAATGGGAAAGGAGACCATTGGTTCTGTGGAGGCTTGATGCTCCAGGATAGGTGGATACTAGAGCAATGAGGCAGGAGTAGGTGGGTGGGTGGGAGAGCTCCCTCATAGAGGCAAACAGGAGGGGGGATGGGATGTGGGGCTTGCTGAGGTAAAACCAGGAAGGAGGACATTTGAAATGTAACCAAATAAAATAATCAGTACAAAAAAACTACTTTAATTAAATATAACTTTTAAATATATGTTGTTGTTAACAGTGGTAGTACTAATCATTATTCAGACTAATCGTCAGAGTTTTCATGTTCTCTTCTCTTTTCTGTGGTATCTACTACTTGAATGTGTTTTATAGTAGTATATATAATATAGTAATATGTTGTAAAAATTTTGCCTAAAATTGTATTCTTAACTTATTGATGATTATGATTAGTTTTTCTTAAATTTCTACTGTACACAACTCACACTCCATGAATTAACTTGATTTTTGTGTAAAACAGATTCATGTTTGAGTCCCAGCTTTGCCATGTACTATGAAATTATAAACTATTAAACTCCCTGAAGTCAATTAATTCATGTATCTAATTAAAATATTCTAAAAGAACAGCCAGTAACAACTATAAGCCTTGACCGAATATATGGGGCAGAACAGTGCTCTGTCAGTTATAGTGGTGGTATTTGAATAAGAGTTTGGCAGTCAGAAACTCTTTTTCTTTCAGGAAAAATCTGAAGCTGCTTAGATTTACAAACTGAGAAGATTGCCAGAAACATTAGTATTAAAACTAGAGAATTTTCTCTGGGAAAATAGAAAACCCTACTACCAACTGTCCAACAATAGACACCTGAGAGAAGGTCAGACAAGAACTACAACAGGCAATCATCCAAATGATAGAGATGCAATGTGGTGTGAGCTGGAAAGGAACTCTTTTATCACAGAAACCATAAAATCAGACTAGAGGAGAATATTAAGAACATACAGGTATGCCTTCAACAGACTAGCGATAGGGCATGCAGAACACAACATCTAAACACCAGGCTCCCCACTCGAATGAAGAAGCAATTTCTTACTGATTTGCTGGAGTCCAATAAGGTTGGTAATTTTATAGTTGCCTTGGCATAGTTTTGAAGATTTATTTTTCTTCTTTTGTGAAAATATCCTGGCTTTGTTGTTAGAAGGCTAATCAACAGCTGCTTAGCCTGGGAACTGCTGAGTTTCTTTTGCAAGTGCATCCTGTGCAGTCTGGCCTATGGTCCATCTGGGCCTAGTGATAAGGCTGATGGTATTGGTATGCCAGCCTCTGAAGTTGCTGAAAGAGAACAGGGGGAGAAAATGAGAAAACACAGCCCATGCTTTCAGTGGATAATCAAGATGTGTATATGCAAAGCTGAGTAGAATCTGATCTAGAAATTTTGTTGGCAACAAAGGTGCAACGTACAACATGAAAACAGAAATGCCAAAGCTTGTATCCTTTCCTATCACCCACAAATGCCTGAAAACCCAAGTGAAGACTCAACAGAGGCCTTCAGATTCCTGTCTCAGTTAGGATGACCGTTGTGGCGATGAAAACCATGACCAAAAACAACTTAGTCAGAGAAGGGCTTATTTTGCTTACGTATACTGAATCAGAGTCCATTGAGAGAAGCCAAGGCAGGAATTGGAACAGGGCAGGAACTTGGAGGCAGGAGCTGATGCAGAGGCCATGGAAAAGCACTACTTACTAGCTTGCTCAGTCTGCTTTCTTATAGAACTTAGGATCGCCAGCCCAGAGGTGGCACCACCTACATGAGTGGGCCTTTGCCCATCAATCACTGATCAATAAAATGTCCTAGAGGATTGCCTGCATTCTAATCTTCTGGAGGAATTCTCTCAATGAGGTTCCCTACTTTGAGATAGTTTATAGCTTGTGTTAAGTTGGCATAAAAATATCTAGCAGAGTCCCTGAAAAATAATTTTACAACTGTTACTAGAATGCACTGTCCACAAGATATTTATAAGAAAGCCAATAAAACAATAATGTACCTCCATGCTGTGTGAGTTCCAAGATCAATGGTTTTCAAGTGAGTTAAGAGCAAGTGAAACTAGGTTAGTTCAGGGGTTGCTGTTGTTGCTGTCGCTGCTGCTGTTCATGAACTCAGAACAGACAGTTTGTGGCTAGGTGGGAGATAGAGACACACTGGTCAGAGGAGCTCTGGAAACTAGGCAGCATATCTGTGCTGGCAATATGCAAAGGAACTATACAAAAGATGTAATTAACTGTGGTCATGTGCTAAAGCAGATGGAATCAGGTATATGGTTGCCATTCCTGGCGGTTGTATCAAAGAAAATGTAATGTTGAGCAGGATCTACAAGAACACAGTTAACCAGCTGCTGACTCCACAGTGTGTCACCTGAAGCCCAAAGATATGCTTGACTCAATATACGTTGCTTACATGTAAGATATCCACAGCCAACTGATCGGTCCTGGTCTGAATTTTTTTGAGGTAATTAAGTGACTCTAGAGCAGTGGGTGTCAACCTTTCTAATGTTGCAACCTTTTAATACAGTTCATGTTGTAGTGATCCTCACTAATATAAAATTATTTTCATTGCTGCTTCATAATTGTAATTTTGCTATTGTTATAAATCATAATGTAAATATGTCATATGCAGGATGTCTGAAATGCAACCTCTGTAAAAAGGGTGGTTCAACTCCCAAAGAGGTTGCAACTCACAGGATGAGTCTACTTTCAACCAAAAGTTATCAAAAAAGATAAGGAAGGACACTTCATACTTGCCAAAGGAAAAATCTACCAAGATGAATTCTGAACATCTATGCCCCAAATGCAAGGGCACCCAAATTCATAAAAGAAACTTTACTAAGGCTCAAAGCACACATTGGACCTCACACAACAATATTGGGGACTTCAACACCCCACTCTCAGCAATGGACAGATCATGGAAACAGAAACTAAACAGAGACACAGTAAAAATAACAGAAGTTATGAACTAAATGGTTTTAACAGATATCTATAGAACATCCATCCTACAACAAAAGAATATACCTTCTTCTCAGCACCTCATGGTACCTTCTCCACAATTGACCATATAATCCGTCACAAAACTATCCGCAACTGATACAAGTAGATTGAAATAATCCCATGTATCCTATCAGATCACCATGGACTAAGGCTGGTCTTCAATAATGACAAAACAACAGAAAGGCCACATACACATAGAAGCAGAACAATGCTCTAGTCAATGATAACTTGGTCAAGTAGAAATAAAGAAAGAAATTAAAGACTTTTTAGAACTTAATGAAAATGAAGGCATAACATTCACAAACTTATGGGACACAATGAAAGCAGTGCTAAGAGGAAAACTCATCACTCTGAGTGCCTCCAAGAAGAAACTGGAGAAAGCTTGACAGCACACCTGAAAGCTCTAGAACAAAAAGAAGCAAATACACCCAAGGGGAGTATAGGGCAGGAAATAATCAAACTCAGGACTGAAATCAACCAAGGAGAAACAAAAAGAACTATACAAAGAATCAACAAGACCAGGAGCTTGTTCTTTGAGAAATTCTCTCTCTCTCTCTCTGTCTCTCTCTCTGTCTCTCTCTCTCTCTCTCTCTCTCTTTCTTTCTTTTTTTTATCAAGTGTAGTCTAACAGAGTCAAACTGAAAAAGGAAACTTCAGTTGAGAAAATGTCTCCATCAGATTGTCTAGTAGGCAAAAGATCATTGAGCGTTTTCTTGACTGACGATTTACTATTGGAAGAGCCATCCCTGAACAGCTGGAATAAGAAATCAGTCTGCACAAGACAGTAATTCTATTCCTTCATGACCTCTTCCTCAGTGCCTGCCTCCAAGTTCATGTTTGATTTCCTGTCCTGACTACCATTCATAATGGACTGTAAGATATAAGATGAAATAAACTCTTTCCTCTCAAAAAAAAAAAAAAAAAGAAAAACATTTGTACATCTTCCTTGGAGATCTATAAAAAATCCCCATCTTTTGTTTAATCTACACCATTAAGTAAGTACTTTCCATCACTGCAATAGACAATCCTGCAAGCACTGTCAGTACTAGGGAAATTAAATTTGATCTTGTCACCTTTTAAAATAAAAGCATTTTCACAAGAAGATAAGTTTTCAACTAAGTGCAGGCACAACTTATAGAATGATGAAATACGTCACAAACTAAATGTATAGTTATTTTTTTAATTAAGGAACACAATTGAAAGAAAAGGAAAATAATTCTAGCAGAAAATTGGCACTCAAACAAAATATTTCTTGTAAGATTTAAAATTGACGAAGATTTTAACTCAGATAAAATCATGTACAGATACTGAGGAATAACACCTAGTGTTGTCCTCTGGTCTCAACATATGTGCATGAATGTGTACAGGTGGGTACACTCTCACACACACACACACACACACACACACAGTATGTGTATGTATATGTATCTATATATGTGTGTGTTTATATGTATATATGTATGTATACACTCTGAATATACATACGTATACACACAACACATATACATACACTCACATTGACACACAGCCACACATGCACACACACAATAGGAAAGAGTTAACTGAAGGATCATGTGTGGTAAAGTTTCCTAAGCTCTAACGGGAACAACTAGAATAAGCTCTAATATGTATACTGCTAAAGTGGTTCACAGAGAAGCCCTAACCACTGTAACAAAGTGTTTCCACCTCATCATTAGCCTTTTAATAATACTCTCATTTCATTCACACACTAGGCAAAACTCAGGAAACTCCAGAGGCAGACTGTCCTTACCACCTCCACCACCAATAGAAAAATCCCTATACTGAAAATTATGTTTAAATATACATATCAAGATCCAGTTATTGTGACTCATTCCAACAGAAGTGCATTTTCCCACTTCCAGGTTTAGAGGTTAGAAACCTTGTGCTGACTCAGCAATTTATATATATATATAATATATAAATATATATATATTATATATATATATATATATATATGTAAGTATGTATGTATGTATACATATTAACCAACATTTTCTACCACTTAATGGTCAGATGACTGTTCCACATCAATCTGCCATGTCAAGATCCACTCAAAATCCAATGACAGGGGAAAATAAAAGACCCAGGGGGAAATTTAATTCTATTGGTTTGACACAGTATCTAAATATACGTGTTCATAGACAATTTTCTCTCTCAGCCTTAATGAGTAAAACCCCTTTCCAGTGAGCTAGGATGAACTGAGAGTTTAAGGATTCACAAGGTGCTGAAAATAAGTGACAGTTTATGTTCATCCTTAAATAAAACATTTGTATCAGTCTCTCCAAGGCCCAGGGGACATTACTGAGAAAGGGGGTAGGAAGATTTTAAGAGCTGAAAGATAGAAGGAAAGACTGTGAAACCCATCTGGAAAACATACAGCCATTGTCATTATATGTGGCAGCACAAGAATATACTCACCAAATGCTATGCGAGAATGAAGGTGATACTCAGGGGCCCTTAATTCTCTCTCTCTCTCTCTCTCTCTCTCTCTCTCTCTCTCTCTCTCTCTCTCAAATATTTATTTATTTATTTTATGTCTAGGAGTACACTGCAGCTGTCTTCAGACACATCAGAAGAGGTCATCAGATTCCATTACAGATGGTTGTGAGCCACCATGTGGTTGCTGGGAATTGAACTCAGGACCTCTAGAATAGCAGTCAGTGCTGAGCCATCTCTCCAGTCCCCCTAATTCTCAATGCTGAGGTGTTTCCACTGGAAAGAATCAGGGAGGGGGTAAGTCATTATTTTTAATTAGTGGTGATCCATCATTCTTATTCACAGATGATCCCATCAGGCTCCAATGGATAGTCCAATAGTCACATAGATGTCCCTGATTAAAGAAAATAGGTCTAATATCAAAATCAAATGTGATTAATCTTGGAAAAGAACAGATAATTTGGGTAGGGAATTGCTAGAAGGGAGAGGAGAGAGGGAGAGAGGGAGAGAGGGAGAGAGGGACAGAGAGAGAGAGAAAGAGACAGAGACTTGGAATAAAAAGGGGGCAAAAAGGAGTAAAATGTGAGGCTAATTTGATCTTTGTGGTCTTCTTCCCAAGAACCAAGAATCCCAGTCTGAACATGAGACAAATATAACAAAAAGGAACTGTAGTATTCTAAAAGACAATTACTAATCTTCAAAACTGTAAGAAAAATAAGGAAGCACATACAGCCCTGTCACAGTGAAGAACTAGAGGAGACATGCTATATGCTATGTGATATCCCTGATGAGATCCTGGAAAAAAAAGAAAATATCAAGGAAAAGCTAACGGAATCTGAGTAAGTGAAGGAGTTTCCTTCATGTCAGTCGCTCTGTATTTGGACATGCACTGTGAAAGACTTGCCATGCTAAATGCAGTGATTTGAATAAGAATGAACTCCATAGGCTCATACATTATTTGAATGTTTGGTTCTCAGTTGGTGGACTGTTTAAGGATTCAGAGGTGTGGCCATGAAGGAAGTTTGTGGCTTGCGGTGAGTTTTGTTGTCTTTCCACTCTCAGCTCTCCTTCACTCAAGTACTATAGTTGCTGTGGGACTCTTCTTAATAATTAATATTACCCTGCTTCCATCTTGTGTGTCAGACGTACAGTCTCAACTACTATTCCACTCCCTCACTACCTGCCACCATGCTGTGGCCATAGTAATCATGGACTAGACCTCTGAAACAAACCACCAATTAAATGTTTTCTATATGTGGCCTTAAACAGGGTGTCTTCTGACAACAATAGAACAGCAACAAAGACACTAATATAAGGCCTCAACACAGGCAAACAGAAGTAGATTAGATAGACCCTCTCCATATTGTTCTCACAAGATTTCTATTAGTCATTTTACTTTACTTAAAAAATATAGTCTAACTCTAAAAGCTTCAAAAACTACCATGTGAATTTAGAGTTGCTGTCTAATCTGAACCAAAATGTACTAAAATTGCATGCCACATAGAATAACTCTGCTTGGTCTAAGTAATTAGAACAAGAATTAAGATGCTTGAAATACAGGACACCTCTTCTGCTTCCTCAGCTAGTAATGGCTTTCTCCATTAGGGTCCTCTTCCCATTAATAAAAGAAGGAAATCATGCCATGTTTAATACTGGAATGTGGAATTCTTCGTCTTCATATCCTTCTTGTTAAATGCAAGCATTGATGGTTGTAGATGTCTTAAGGTTGAATTCTACAGTTGTTCCTATAGTCAGACAGCTCTGAGTCTAACTCCCACTGTATCTGTTCCACTGAATGAGTCTTTTCATTTTTCTCATCTGGTTTTCCAGTTTTAGAACAGAGGGAAGTGGCTTAACTCACTTCGTGGTTTCAGTGTGTCATGTAGATGAGACACTGTATGGAAATCATTTCACACAGGATCTCAAAGAAAGTATTAGCAATATTTTTGTCATTTCATTTTTAGATTATACTATGCAAAGAGGTTTGTGAAGACATTTCTATGCATGCACATGATTTATTTTCAAAATGTTCATTCCTTCTATTCCTCCTCCTATCCCCTTTTTCCTTCCCCTTTCTGCATCCCTAATTGTATACTTTCTTCATTATCTGTTTCTTATTTTTTGAATTTCTACACAGGAAAGGAAAGATGATAGGTATTTTTGTAGGACTGGCTTATTTGATGTTATATAATGATTCCAGTTTATTTCTGTGAACTCTGTCTTCATTTTTATTCATTGTTGTTATTTACCAAATACTTCCGGTAACTTTTGTTACGGGTATGTGGTAAGGTTCACATTCTGGCTTTATTTATTATTATTTATTTATTTATTTAGAAGGGGGTGTAAGAAATATGACTCGTTCTGTCTACAGAATTGTGAGACAAAATAATACATGTTAATTCTAGGACAGTCCTCTCCATTGCTTTGAAACAGTCAAGTTTAAGGAGATGGCTAGACATTCTGTCAGTGTCTGTCCTTGAGTAGAATCAGTGAGCAAGACTCTGATGTTGAACTGCAATGAATGGTGATCATGGTATAAGTCTTTAATATAAGGCCTGAGATGGCTCAGTAGCTTATCCTGAAAGCATGAGACTGGAGTTCAAATACCCAGAGCCCATGTAAAAAAGTCAGTTATGTCTGTGCTTATCTGTAACCCAGCTCTGGGGAGGTGGAAGCAAGTGGCTCCCAAGAGCTCACTGTAGCTGCAATGATATGCTTCACTTTCAGTGAAATCTTGTCTCAAGGCACACAACACAAGGAATAATAGAAGATACCCAACGTTCTGCTCTAGTGTCTATATTTACTCATAGATGCATACCTGCACACTCAGGTCTATGCACCACATACACATACAACACAAACACCACACACACACACACACACACAACACACACACCAACACATAACAAGACAAACCTAGCTGGAGAGATGGAATACTGATGAAGAGCATGGTCTTAATCACTCTTCTTGCAGAGAACACAAGTCCAGCTTTTAGTACCCATGTCAGGAGACTCACAACTCCAGCTCTAGGAAGATTTGATGCTTTTGGCCTCTACAAACATCTGCACTCATGTACAGACTCACAGACACCCACAAGCACACACAGAGAGGCACACACATACATTCAATTAAAATAAAAATAGACCTGAAATATTTTAATTCAAAAAAGAAACTATTTTAATTCCTATGCAACTGAAATGTGAAAAGTATAATCTACTCAAGAGTACCTGATATCCTTGGTTTTCATATTAAGAGCAAAGCTCTGATACCATATAATTTAAATTAATATGCCATGTTGAGACAATTCTATTAATAGAATATCTAAACAAAAAAATCCTCTTAAGAATGCTTGGTAACATGCATAAGAAATAGTGAGAAACTACCTGCTTCAGTTAAAAATATCAACGTTATTCTAATACTACAAATGATAGTTTTACTTAATATTTTCCATGCTACTAGTTTTCTCTACCTAAATATCTCATTAAATATAATTTGATATATATATAGTTTTTCAAAGCATAGTAAGTTATCAGTTGTAAGACTATTAAAGCCTTTTAATTCTCTTTGTTTCATATTGGAGGATTCCTCATCAATGGACAGTCTTTTGTTTCTAAGGCAACAAACAATGGTCAGCTCTTACAAATCTAAAGAACGAAGTAAGTTATGTTTGAAAAACACAAACTTCCTAAGGTCTTATTTAAGAAAGAATGCATTTTTTCTACCAATCTATCATAATTGTAAGCATCTGTCTTCTTAGATAGGCTGCATGATAAGCACGTGTCCTATTCCCTAAGCCTGGGGGAAAGTTGGCTCTACTTTACCTAACGAAATTCTTAAAAACCTTATCCAGCTTGTAATTTCAGAGCCTGTGCCTCGAACGAAAACTAAGATAAATGGTATCATCTACAGGGCTTCCCCCTACCCCCATACTCTTTCATTTGATGCTCAAAACAAAAAAATATCATGAGATAGGCAAGTCAGAAAACACTACACTTTTTTTTAGAGAGAAAAACTTGAAGTTGAGCTGAAATAACTGATTTTTCAGGAGGTCACATACCACAACTGCCACAGAGGAACTACCAAGATCCTGAGTCATTTACTCCACGTCTCCCCACAAAGCACTCTGCTTCTGATCAAGAACGTGTCTGAGACACAGCTTCTAGGTTACCAGTAAATTAGAATGCTAAAGTTAAGGGAGGATAGATTTTAAGGATATGTGTCAACAAGGAGATGGCTTTTATCAGGTTTTTTTGTTGTTTTTGTTTTGTTTTGTTTTTTTGTTTTTTGTAGTTAACTTCTCAGTCCTCTATAGCATTTCACACATATTTCTCATGTGAACTTGAGAATCTCCATGGAGCAAATGAGTGACCAGTTGGTTGGCATATGCACCACCTCCTGGAGTTATCTCAGGGAACACACTTGAATTCATAATGTCCCATTTGTCTTGTATTTCTGACACTGTCCTATCTGATAGGGCAGTACTTGGTTTGGATGAAGTCCTAGATGCTTTGGGTACCTAAAGGTACCTCCACAGAAACAAATGGTAATAAACAAAGGAGTAGATACAAAAGAGAACAGTAGACTGCATGGACAGGCCCTGCTCCATGGTTTGCCTTCACATTAGGCAAACTGTAGCTGAGTAACTTATACTTGTATTCTAACTGTTCATTTTTCTGAAGGTACTTCTGCCAGATGCTAGATCACCAGGGCTTCATTTTAAAAACTCAGACAACACATTTAAATTTGAAACTATAAGTCTCATTTATTTCTAGTTCCTCAGCTGGCAAATATGAAAAGCACTCAAGTAGTAAAAGATGAAGAAATAACTTACAGTGGATGGAAAATGTTAGGAAAGCACAGGCTAGACAATTCTATGAGTCACTTCTGAGATAGCTAATGGAATAGGGATTCCAGTCCACTCATTAAAGTGTGGGTTGAAACGTTGCTTTATTTTTCAAGAATTTCCATGGGAGGCACTTGGAGAGAAAAACAGGAGGTAGTCATACTAAACTGCAGCCAGGAAAGGACCTTTGAGAGCAGTGAGATACTGGCACAAACAAAATACTCCACAGCACACATAGAGTTCCAGGATTCAGTGATTTTAGAAGGCTTTATGGCACTATTTCAACAGTAAAATGCGGTCTGCAAAAACTTACTTTAAGTGAATAAATGTTGCTTATAAGTTACTTTTCATTTTCTTCCAAGTTCATAAGTAAAACATGGAGATTGTTTAAAATTTAAAATATTAGAAATGTCTTATTTCTCGCAAAGAAGAAAATTATTCTAAAACAGGAAATAGTTTTAGACTCACAATTTTTTGTACGAATCATTAGTCATTATGTCAACAAGTGAACACAGATAAAATAAACTTTAAAAAGAACATTTACCTATCAGATATTAAGTTAGGATAATACTAAGATACCTATATTTGCTTCATGGGAAAACATGTCTTATACTCTCCAAGCAATCTTCCCCAGTTTGACAAGTGTCAGCTCCATCTGGTGAGGACACAGTACAAAGAAGACAGCATAAACCTGGTACTTTCACACTCTAAAATTGCAAACCCTTTAGAAAGACAAGAAAAGAATAATATCTGATGCTGGAGATTATGTGATAGATATACACATACAAGCATTCCACATTAAAGTACAGCCATACATGTGTAGAACCAGCTGCAGAAAATATTCTGTTAGACCTTAATAGATGCCAAATTGACATTTTTTACTCATCTCACTGCAAACTGTTTGAAATTGTGGGGATGATCTGTCACTTTACTTCAGACAAATATTTTCCTTCAGCTTTGTAAATTAACAACAAATTCACTAACTTCAGTTTTGCTATTTGGATTTTAAACTTATCATTCACCTAAGAATTTCTCAAATATTTCAAGAATTGTGAATATAGGGTTACATTTCACCATTTACTAACCCAAACTATTTAATAATTTCCAACTTTGGGTATCACGTACCCCAAGAGACAGTAAAGAAACACTAGGGACTTCCAACAAAACCCAAGAACATCTTTGTGGAGAGAAAGATCAGAAAGGAAAGGATGCCCCCTGCTGATTATGAAGTGACAAAGGCCCAGCAGGACTTGATCTGATCCGTGAGTCATGAATATACAGAAAGAGGCTGAGTGCTTCCCTCTAGTGCTTTCCTTGCAGCATGTTGTAACACACTTATGACTAAAAGTATGTGGCCAAATTACTGCAGATAATTACAGCTTTTGTCTCTCTGCACATAACAAAGATGTGAACATGCCTGTCTTGAATTTGGTCTTTAAAACATTTGAAGGTAAAGAGTGATGTGTGCTCATAAATATAATTGTGTAATAATTAGAGTATTGCATGCTCTATTTGTTTATCAATGATGACTGCGTACAGACAGAGCAAGAAGAACCATCTGAAGAAGTTCTTCAGTACTTCTGCCTTCTGCCTCAAAGAGAAACCAATGAAAACAACACTCAACTTTGTGAGAAAACCAGAATTTAGAGCTTATAAATGACCTAATATTGGTTTCATATAACTCTGAAAAGTTCATATAACCCAACAACTATTTAACAATAATTGGTAACCAATTTCTATATGCTCCTATTGATCCAGGGATATGATTAAGACTCTGGACTTAGACGACCCACTTCAGACTTCACCAGCATGAGTAGCTGTATGGCCTCAGACTATCTGCTCAGTTTTTATGCCTACTCTTCCTTATCCACAATACATTTGCAGCTACCTCATCAGGCTGAATAGAATTCAACATAGAGATAATGACATCTAGCACAAGAGATTTAAATATAAATGTTACACATTATTTTATTTCTTTAGAACGCACTGCAGTGATTTTTGCAAAACAAAATTTTCAAGCAAAATTAAAATACTCGGTAAAAATCAAGAGAGAAATATCTGGGGCTGAAGAGTTGGCTCTGAGATTAAGAGCACTTGCTGCTGTCACAGTGGTCAGGGGCTCTACTTCCAGCTCCACGCGGCAGTTCAGAACCATCTGTAACTCCAGTTCCATTGTATCTCAATCCCTCTTCTGACCTTGATGGTAACTGTGCACATGTGGTGCACAGACATACATCCAGGCAAAGCACCCATACATAGAAATTAAAAATGAGATATTCTTCTCAAAATGGAAAAAAGATCTAAATATCTCTGTGTAGGAAACAGCACTTTCTCTTTATAGGCACCTACATGGCTACTTTAATCAGACAAAATTCTTAGTGAGATACAGTGAGATACATCTCATGTAGACTTATGTCTACTAGCAATCCTCTTAGTCATTGGTTAGACTTTTCTGATGAGTGGTTAAGACTATAGTGGCCAAGATTAATTTTTCATTATTGTACTGTCAAGGCTAGGTCCTCAGGGGTCTCTTGGCCTTGAGAGGAACCTCAGGCTTTTCTAGCCTTCCTTTTCTTAGTTGTCCATCAAAGTGAGAATTGGTACAAGACCTTGATTAGCCTCACTGTGTCTTCTCTTAAAAGTGTGGAACTCTTCCCTTTGCATTGGCTTTCCACTGTTAGAGAAGATTTTGAGAAATGAGCCACAGTCTCCAGGGACCTTGATGACCTTGAAGGGCAAGAGGAAAAAAATTCTCTTTCAATCTTTCTGACCACATTAGAAAAGTCTCCAAGTGTGATTATTAAATACCTAGAAGATAAGTCATACAATCTAGCTCTTTTAACTATTGCAAAATATTTCAATAACCAGGCATTTCTAAGTCAACTTTGATTAAACATACATTTTGGCCAATCACTGTAATTGTTATCTTTGTCCTTATGAACCATACGTATCATCTCTGAGTCTCATCCTCTATGAATCTTCCATAACTTCCTCAGACCTTTATAACTTTCAAAAGCTTTTTAGTCTTTTCTATTCTGAAAATATTCAACCTTCTTTACTAAAGTCTTTTTTTTTCTTACTATCCAAATCCTTCTTTACTAAAATAATTGCATATTTACATCCTTCTAACATTTTCTTTTACATACTAGTTTCTATTCTTAATACTATTAAAGATAATAACATTAACAAATAAATTTATCAACTGTTAGGAATACTTTCTTCCTGATGGAGGGGGATGAAGCAACCTCTATCCCCACCGATAAGGTCCTAATAACCAAAAAGTTCAATTTCACCCAAGTTGGCCCTGGGGACCAAAGAGCATAGTAGGTTTACTTACTGAATATAAGTGAAGAGTTACTTATAGGGATGTGGATATCCACAAATGGAAAGTCTCCATATAATATGTATAATGGCTTTCCCATGACTTTATAAGCAGAACCTCCTCTCCCTAATCTTTCTTAGCCTGTATACTTTATCTCCTCAGCCAAACCATGAGATCACATTGATTAGGGGCCAATTGTATACAAGTGGCTAGGAGAGAAGCTGAATACTCATAATGAAGATCCAGTGATCCCCTTGCCTCTGCTTCTATGAACGAACACTAACAGTCAACAAACCAGTAGTGGTCATCTTTTATAAGGAGGCACAGCTGATCTTAGGAAGATGGAAATTGTTTGGCTTAGAATGGTGAAGGAAAACAACACTTTAATAAAAAATGACTAGAAACTACATACATGAGATAACCTAGTAAAGTAATATATCCTAGCTACGTACTATTAAGCAAAAGAAAAGGAAAAAAGCACAAGGCAGTTTTATGTAGTACATGAAGTTACTACCCATAGCCATTTATATGGTTTTGAATAAATGTGTGTAGAAGGTACAAAGAGTAGAAAATGTATAGAAAAACATCATCAAAGTAGTAATGTTTACAGCATCCAGTAAAATGAAGCTAAGAAGTCCCTGTTAAAATTATGATGCTGGAGTTACTATAGAGAGATCTTTAGACAAAAGGTCATCTCTAGCCTCTCCAGGAATGAGCATCCATTAGCAATTTTTACAACAGACATATTTATATCATGATATAAGCATCAGTATACACAAAGATACTGTTCCGTTATTAAACTGCACTCATAGGTTTACATTCACAAGAGACTTGCTGCTTATTCAGTGACAACTAGCTGGACCAAAATAAGTCTTCCTTATTTCCTTATAACCTTTATAGATTTTTCCACATGACTCTTATCATCCATTGGCTTGTGCACTGGGAACAAGGATTAACTGACCAAATATATGAGCTAGCGTACCTCACAAGACAGAACATTGTAATTTGAAGTGTCACCTTAGAAGTCTTCATCATAGGTAAGTGGCAGTCAGTACCATGTTCAAAAAGTACCAAACCAACAGAAGTATCTGTCTTCACAAATATCCATTCTGAGACCTCCCTTGCTAGACTTGGGGTGACCAATAACCACAATCAATTTAAGTACATCTGCAAATAGAAGCAGACAACCTGAAAATATTAGTAGACAAAGAGAGCCAGTTGTAGAACAATAACAATACTGTTAATTTTTCCATAAAGACCACTCTTTATCCTCTAGTTTATAATCAGTCCAAAACTGTGTGTAGAAAAACATTAGACATTCCATTCTTAAGGTGAATGGGAGAGATTCCAATGAGTAAGGCTACAGTGAGGGAGAATCTTCACCAACATTGAAACATCTTTCACATCTTTGTCTCCCTTCCCAGAATACCCTGGAGTTCCTAGCTCTTATTCCTGTTCTCATGAGTAAGCATGAGCAATGGATCTATCTGCTTAGGCACTTTACTATTTATATAAGTCTGATATAATTAGAATATGTAATGAAGAAGGGCCTGGATACCTGTATCCTCCCATTCTTTATCTGGAACCATGAAAAGAGCAGCCTGTTTGGATTATCCATTCCTAATGATGTAACTCATTAATACTTGTGACCTTACTTAATTATCTTTTTATCTGGCTCATTTTAACCTGTTTGTGCAGGACCTTCATCCAGCAAAACTCCTAAAATACATATAATGAGCCTGACATGACAAAGAAATCAGTAAACTTTGAATGGTTTGAATGAATAAGTTAGACGGGGGTTGGCTTCCTTGTGAGTTTAACTTCCAATATTTTCTTTAAACATTCCTTTTGACCCTTTCCTTTAAAAGTATAATCTGTTGATCTCTGTTACACTCTCAGTCTAAATAGGAGGCAAGCACTCAGGGTAAAGTCCCCTTGTTAAAGATTGTTTTCTGTAAGTCAGACTGCCTAGGTTAGAAGTGCCATAGTATAATTTACCATATGCAACCATGAATTTATATATCCATAGTTTAGAGCAATGGTTCTCAACCTTCCTAATACTGTGACCCTTTAATATAGTTCCTCATGTTGTGGTGATCCCTAAGCATAAAATTATTTTGTTGCTACTTCATAACTGTAATTTGCTACTGTTTGACCCATGATGTAAATATCTGCTATGTAGGACATCTGATATGAGAGGCTAGAGATGCTTTCAATCCACAGGTTGAGAACCACTGGTTTGGAGATACAGCAGGGAACAAAAAAACAAAACAAAACAAAGAAAAAATATTTAAAAAACAGGAAATATATAAAATAACATACAGATGATACCATAATGTTCTATTTCTTTAGCTTATTTATGTCACAGTAACTAGAAAAGAAAAACAAAAGCATTTTCCCAAAACAAGTTCTCAGGACATGATGGATCAGAAACAAAGGTAAACATCAAACATGGAGCAAAGGAGTCCTAAGTACTTAGAGAAACACAAGATTATGGATTCCAGACTGTGGTGATTTGAATATGCTTCCTCCAGGGAGTGGCACTATTTGGAGGTGTGGCCTTGTTGGAGGAAGCTTATCACTGTGAGGGTGGGCTTTGAAGCTCCACCCAGTATGGAAAAGTCAGCCATCTCCTGTTTGCCTTTGCAACAAGATGCAGAACTTTCAGCTCCTCCAACATCATGCCTGCCTGGATGTTGCCATGCTTCTTGACATGCTGTTGATGGACTAAACCTCAGAACCTGTAAACTAGCCCTAATTAAATGTCCTTTATTGCTTTGGTTATGGTGTCTTTTCAAAGCAATGGAAATCCTAACAAGACACAGACATTAAGGCATTTCCTGCATCTCCAGCCTCCCAAGAAACCTGGTTCCTTGTCACCTCCAGATGTTGAAGCTGCCCACTGGCAGCAGCTTCGTCCAGTGGCTGGCAATCTTTTTTCTTTTTTTTTTTTTTTTTTTTACTCCTTTGGGATCTGTGATTTTCCAAGACTTGGTTCCTTGGTTCTAGGCTGATCAAATTTTCATGAGCCTTCCAAGCCTAGCTATTATATTGGAGGCACACAGCTGGGAATATTCTCAATTTCCCTCTAGCAGCCAGGAAATATATCATGTAAAGCAATGTATAAAAATCAAAATGAAACAAACACCATGAAGCTCTGGTGTACTTTTTAAATATAATATGGAATAAGTAAGCCTCTGAGAGTCATTAACTCCAGGAAGTTGATGGGGGCCACCATATTGAGTCATGCCCATGTGGTTACATTAATCAAGCTAGTGGTGGAGTCACTTGACTTTCACATTTTATAATGTCATTATCAAAGATAGCCGCAAAATCATACAATTGCTTGCATCTTAATGAGGTCATCACCCAAAATTGTAGTAAAAATGTTTACTTTCCATTCATGACCTCAATCTCCACTGTAAAGTGAACCCATCTTCCATAAGGGCACAATTCCTATGGGATCCAAACATAATACAGATTATTTGTGCATGAAATCAGGCACACTGGTATGTGTCTCTAATCCTAACACTAGGGAGGCAGAAGCAGGTCAATCTTTGTAAATTGGAGGCCAGCCTGGTCTATATGATGAAACTCTGTCCTAAAACAAAACAAAATAAAATATGAATGATTTTATTCATTTCTTTAAACTGACTCTTAGGTTAGTATTGATATAGGAGGAGATGGTACCCATGGCCTAGGCAGGTAGGCCCAAAATAACAAAGGAACAGAGGAAGAAAGTCCTTGGTCTTAACCGATAGAAATGAGTCCATATATTTTAGCACAGTGGGTAACTGTCATATGTTTTACCTCTTCTCAGTAGCCAGATGCAAAATGTTGTTGGGCCCCATTTTATACTACTTAAGTATGGAATGGCAGAAATCAAATGGATATGTAACTCTTCATGTTGGTGGAATTTAAGACTTTTTGAAACCACCCTGTTAAAATAGTCCTAATTTAATTTTATTTTTTATTTTTTTTTTTTTTTTTTTTTTTTTTGGTTTTTCGAGACAGGGTTTCTCTGTGTAGCCCTGGCTGTCCTAGAACTCACTCTGTAGACCAGGCTGGCTTCGAACTCAGAAATCCACCTGCCTCTGCCTCCCAAGTGCTGGGATTAAAGGCTGCACCACCACTGCCTGGCAATAGTCCTTATTTAAAACCTTAGTGGTTCATGTGGCACTTTATCAAGTTAGAGAAATAGCTGCTGGATATCATCATTCATTTAAGGCTGACAGACTTATCCACATCAAGAGACTACCCCGTCTCTTTCCCCAGGCCAGATCCAAGATTTTTCAGGTTCTCTAAAGGAACTGCATGTGAGAGACAAAAAGGAGAAGCACATGCTCAGAGAGAGAAAACTGGTAGTCAAACCTAAGTGTGGAGAACTCACATTGTTCAATCTCTCTTTCTCTCCTTAGTTAGGGAAAGGGGTCATGTTACGCATGCTGACACAGCGTCTGGTCCAGCCAGTGGATCTTGGCTTTTCTTTTTCTATTTTTCTTTATTTTTTGCCTCGGTTTTTTCCATCTTGAGAAATATTGTGCTCAACATGCCTTCATGAAGATTTCTTGACCTAGGATGAGTCAACACCTTAAGGAATACTTTGCTGTTCCTACTGCATCCCTTACCTTTGGTTTGTGTACAGAATTCCTGATCACAGTAACTTCCCTGGGCTACTCCTCTCTGTGCTTGACCAGAAGAGCACCAGAGGGCCACTTGCCCAATGACAGCAAAAACAAAAAACAAACAAACAATAAAAACTTATGATATGTTTCTCCTGGGAGGGGGCCTAAGACTCTCCCTCCTTGGGTGAACTAGGATCCTGGACCGAGACCCCAAATTGTTAGAAATAAGTTTGTGGTCTTAAAGAAAGAGGTCATTATTCTAACTAAAATGTTTAGATATGGGCAGTGGACCGTGCCAAGGAAACCTGGTAAGATTGAGCTGGGTTCGAAGCCCGGAACCCAGACAGAGACAGCAGGAGCTTCATCTACTTTAGACGAGGCCCTTGTCACCTGTTACATGACCACAACACTCCATGGAGAAGATCATGACCATCAGTTAAGTAGGGGCAGCGCCCCCAAGCCTCTCCACATGCAGATGAGGCATCTCTAACATCTCAGACCAAGCTAATAGAAAGCATCTGCTGTCAGACCTCACCCACCCCAAAAATATATACAAATTCCTATTCAGAAGGAATAAAAGTGTGTGAAAATTACTTCACCACCTGAGAGCATCTATCATATAAGAGCTGTAACACTTCCTGGGGAAAGAACATTTGCCAATAGAAGCTGCTCTGCACCTTACTTGCTAACTGAACTTCCACTTCTCGCACCAGCTCAGCTCTGCCCATCACAGCATCACATTGTCTTGGAGCAACAAAGGCAGCTGGCAACAGAGCGGTGGTAGTGATTGCTCTTCCCCCTCCCTGCTGCAGCCCTCTCCCCTTCTCTTGAACGTCCCTCGGGCCAGAGATCTCTGAGGATAGCATCCAGTATGTAGACCAGCATATAGACAAGAAAAACTTTTGATCAAGAAGGTATGCTTGGAAGAAGAAACACAACAAAATATATTCACCAACTCTATATCTTACAAAGGGCTGATATCCAAAATATATGAAGAACTCAAGAAGTTAGACACCAGCAAGGCAAATAAACCAATTATAAATGGGATAATGGCCTAAACAGAGAATTCTCAATAGAGGAATCTCTAATGACTGAGGAAACAAAGAAATGTACAACATTCTTACTCATCAGAGAAATACAAACCAAAATGACTCTGAAATTCCATTTTTATACCCATAAAAATAGCTAAGATCAAAAACTCAAATGACAGCACATGCTGGTGAGGATGCATAATAAGGAGAAAATTCCTTCATTGCTGCTGGGAGTACAAACTTGTACAACCACTTTTGGAATCAATTTTGGCGTTTTTCAGAAAATTTGGAATAGTTCTACCTGAAGGCTCAGCTATACTATTCCTGGGCATATACTGAAAAGATATTCCATCTTACCACAAGGTGCTTGTACCACTGTGTTCACAGCACCTTTATTCATAATAGCCAGAAAACGGAATGCTCCCAACCAAAGAATAGATTTTTTTAAAATATGGTTCATTTATACAGTGGAGTATACACTATTAAAAACAATGACTTCACCTTCCCTGTGGGCCCAAGCACTGAGCAGATATTGAGCCCCAGCTCTAATCCCAGTAGTAACACCCACCCCACAATTCTGAAACAACCAAGATAATAGGAAAGACAGGCTCCAGTAGACAAGCCAGTAGCACAGAAGCATTCCACTGGTGAAAGCAAGGCAAAGCTAAGCACAAAAACAACCCATCGCAACCCAGTTATGAACCTAGTTCAACCTAGTCCCAACTAGAAATTCCTGACCCCATTCACCAGGAAAACAATCGATTAAAGCATTTCAAAGGTGAGACTAAGACAATACCAGAAAAACAGAACAGTACTAAAAGGAAAAAAATCTGAATCGACCTCAGAAAAATTACAACTCCGCTAAATGGGACATAAGAATCACAGAATACCAGAGTAAACTAGAAAACGTCATATGCACCTCACAAGACAGATGAGGCAGTGGAAATCCTAAGTATGCACAGTCGAACTCACTTCAAACATCCAGAACAGACCATGAAACACTGAAGTTAATGAGATATCACAAGCAAATCTCACAAATTAGAAACAAAGTCATTTCTAATGATGATGATAGAGGACTTTAAAAGGACATAAATAACACTCTCAAAGAATTTGAGGAGAACACAGGTAAACAGGTAGAAGCCTTAAAGAGGAAACACAAAAATCCCTTAAAGAATTACAGGAGAACACAATGAAACAGGTGAAAGAATTGAACAAAAGCATCCAGGACATAAAAATGGAAGTAGAAACAATAAAGAAATCACAAAGGGAGACTACCCAGGAGATAAAAAAACCTAGGAAAAAATCAGGAGTCATAGATGCAACATCACCAACAGAATACAAGAGATAGAAGAGAGAATCTCAGGTGCAGAAGATACCATAGAAGATATTGACACAGCTGTCAAAGAAAACACAAAAGTGCAAAAAGTTCTTAACACAAAACATCCAGGAAATCCAGGACACAATGAGAACACCAAACCTAAGGATAATAGATATAGATGAGAGTGAAGATTCCCAACTTAAAGGGCCAATAAATGTCTTCAACAAAATTATAGAAGAAAACTTCCCTAACCTAAAGATCAAGAAGCCCATAAACATACAAGAAGCCTACAGAACACCAACTAGACTAGACCAGAAAAGAAATACCTCCCGTCACATAATAATCTAAACACAAAATGCACAAAACAAAGAAAGAATATTAAAAGCAGTAAGGGAAAAAGGCCAAGTAACATATTAAGGCAGACCTATCAGAATTACACCAGACTTCTCAACAGAGACTATGAAAGCAAGAAGATCCTAGACAGATGTCATTCAAACCTTAAGAGACAACAAATGCCAGCCCAGGCTACTATACCCATCAAAAACCTCAATTACCATAGATGGAGAAACCAAGATATTCCATGACAAAACCAAATTTACAGAATATCTTTCCACAAACCCAGCATTACAAAGGATATTAGCAGGAAAGGTCCAATTCAAGGAGGGAAATTATACCCTAGAAAAAGCAAGAATGTAATCCTCTTCCAACAAATCCCAAAAAAAATAGCCACACAAAGATAATTCCATGTCTAATAACAAAAATAACAGGAAGCAACAATCATTGTTCCTTAATATCTCTTAACATCAATGGACTCAATTCCCCAATAAAAAGACATAAGCTAATGGACTGGATACGTAAACAGGACCCAGCATTTTGCTACATACAGGAAACCCACCTGAGTGACAAAGACAGATACTAGCTTAGAGTAAAAGGCTGGAAAACAATTTTTCAAGCAAATGGTCCTAAGAAACAAGCTGGAGTGGCCATTCTAAAACCTCCAGCCCGAGAACACAAAGGGAGGGACTCATGGCTCCACCTGTATAGGTAGTTGAGAGTGACCTTGTCAGGCATCAGTGAAAGTAGAGGGCCTTTGTGCCTGATAGTTTGGATTTCCTAGTGTTGGGAATTTGAGAGCAGGGAGGCAGGAATGGGAGGATGATGGGAGCACACCTTCATAGATAAACTTCCAGAATTATATGGATTAGACATGATCAGAGGCAGGCCACCAGAAGACTAGATTCCAGAATTCAAACAAAAATATCTTGAATAAATTTGTTTTGGAGAATTGTATATTGCAGAATACACAGCCTTGGTTATCTACTCATTAAGCAAACTCAGCAGACCTGCTCGAACCTCTGATGTCCTGGAATCTCAGCTGATGCAGTGAAGACACAAATGTCAGAGGCTTATCAATTTACTCTCCTTCCCCCGCCCTCTTTAATATCTCAACACCCTTAATCAGCTTGAAGAAGTTAATGAAGAGTCAGCCCCCTATTCCCTGGGTTTGGGACTGAGGTGGTTAATATTGGGCTGTCTTTCTAGGGAAAAGTAATGGTTTTGTTGGAACAGGGAGGAATAGCTAGGATTTATCATAGTCATAACCTATTGGTAGAAATCCGTATAATTGTTATTAAGCTGAAGTTATAATTTCTTAAATGGTACAAAATTTACTTTGATTTCAAATTTAAGGTTTTCATTGTTTTGAGTTCCTTATTGATATAGAATGAGATTAATATTGTTACTCTCATAGGCATTGTGCCTATATAACACATTTAGGAATACAAGGCTTAGACCCAGTCCTTCTTTAACTTTTTTAACTGATTTGAGATGGTTTGCCTGTGAGTTAAGGGCCTATAGCAAATTCATGGCTCTGAGTTTATTGTTAGGGTGTTTTCTATATTTTATTTAGAAATAGCTGAGAGGAGTCAACAGACAACAGCCAGATTGCCTTACTCGGATAGTTGATTTTCAAAATGTCAGAAGTCCACAGAATTGACATTACAAACATTTCTGTATTAAGGTTCATTTTGATTAGAGACTGTCTGCTCCTGACAGCTTCCTGTCTTGGATTCTAAGAAGAAATTGAGCATCTTTGGAGTTACTCCAGTTGTGGTGAGACAGCCACTAGGCAAGAATTGCCTCTTTCATCTACAAATTACTGTCCTGAAAAGGACACACTTGCAGAATAGTCGACTGATTGTATCTGCCAAGACAGAGTATTCAGCCCTTAATAATTCTGCATCATTAGGTCTGTCAGATCATCCTGGGCCAGAAGGCTGAAGATCAGATGCTCAACTTTTTTAGTATATGGACTGTCCAGGTGTTCTCTTAGCAATTTATGGTCATAATGGCTAAGGTTTAGAAGCTATGCTTTGTGCTTCCCATAATTTCAGTTAATTCAGTCATTCTGGATTTCTGACAGGGTTGAAGACTTATAGTCTCATAGCGAATCCGGCTATTTACTTTGAGAGAAAAGATTTGAAAGGATGGTTTTCAGCTGACATTCATTCTAAAGCCAAGAAAAAAAGCCAGGTTCAGAACTAAGTCTTTTAGTTAGGAGAGATGACAGAGGTTCTGGTTAGTCAACAAAATGATGGACTGGGTATTAGTTCTATCTTGTACCTTACTGATACAAATTGGTATAGTTATGCTCTAATTGTATTTTGAGAGAAAAGTTTTATCTTAACAGGAAAGGTGATATGTAGGGGTGCTAAGGTGGTAGGATTAAGGAGAGGAAAAGGAAGAATAAGGAAAGGAGGAGGAGAAGGATAGGAGGAACTAGGAGATGAGAGAGATGGGGGAGAGAAGGGGAACAAGGAGGCAGATGTTCGCATGTTCTCCGCCAGTCAAAGATAATTGGTATATCTAGGTTGGGTATTGAGTTACACTTCTGATTGTATGGGCATCTTGTTATTGAGCATTACCAAACTTATAAAGCCTTTGATTAACAGTTAAAAAAAAAAGTTACTAATAAAAAAAAACACTTATACTGAGAAGAAATAATGCATTCCAAAGGGAAAATAATTAAGGTGTGTACAATAGCCCTCAAAATATGTAATAAAACTGGCAGCACTCTGTGTATTTTATTCAAATGAACAAATTCAGACAAGTTGTACTTAAAGGAGTGTTTTACAAACTGAACGACAGAGTCTACATGTTCTTTATCCTATATTATATCTACAGATGTGAAGTAAATTTGAGTATCCAATATTCATAATTCTTATCAAATGCTGGTTTTAATTTTCAGGATAAAAACTAACTGTAGTTCCTTTATGTTCAACAACTCCATGTCCATTATCCTGTAAATAAAGCTGAATGATTCAACACATTTGAAAAAAAAAAGAAAAGAAACTTTAAAACCCACTCCTAGTTACATACGTCCTCCAAAAAGGCCATCCCTACTCCTACAAGGCTACACCTCCTAAAAGTGGCTCTCCCTAAAAGCCTATAGAAGCCATTTTCATTCAAACCTTCACACAGGACTATAATATCATATATCTTATTATCTTGTTATGCTATAAATTCTTATCTGCTAGGGCAGAAAGTTAAACTGAAAATTAAGCACTGCCATACTTGGACTACAAAGATATTTTCTATATGGAAGAATGTTCTTTTAATTTTATCAAATGTGTTGAAACATAAAAACATGAGGGCCAGAATGATGTTCAGTGATTAAGAGCACTGCTGCTCTCCAGGGCATCCAGTTTGTTCCAAGGATGTGCATGTACCTCATACTATCTATACTCCAGTTCTGGAGGATATAACCCCTCTCCGTCTCCAGGGAGCCAGGTATACAAATTGTGAGCAGACATACTACAGGCAAAATATCACACAAATGAAATAGAATAAATAAAATACAATAAAATAGTAATGTTATATACAACATGTTATGATATAACATATCATTTTCTCTCTTTCCCTTCTTTCACCACCCACCATGTACTTTCCTTGCTCTTCGCAAATTCATGTTCTCTTTTTCGTTAGTTGTTGGTATACATTTTCATAAATATATAAATACAATCTGTTTATTCCTAAAAAAAAAAAAAAAAAAAAAAAACAATGACTTCATGAATTTTGCAGGCAAATAGATGGAACTAAAAAATATCATCCTGAGTGAGGTAACCCATACTCAAAAGGACATGCATGGTATGTACTCATTTATGTCAGTATTAACCATAAAGTACAGAATAAACCATCCTACAATCCAAAGACCTAAAGAACCAAATAACAAAGAAGCCAATAGCCAATGGAAGATGCTTGAATCTCACTCAGAAGGGGAAATAAAATAGATATGGGAGGTGGATAAAGAGAGGGAACTGGGTAGGAGAGGGGGTGAAGAGATGGAGAGAGAAAACAGACAGGAGGTTTCAGGTGTAGGAAGAATGGGGTAGGGTAGGAGAACAGAAATCATTGGTAGGGAGGGAGGGTGATCTCTAGAATGCACTAGAGACCTGGGGTGGAAAACGCTGCAGGATACTATGGTCTATGAAGGTGACACTAATAGAGACGCCGAGCAGTAAAGCCTGATGTAGCTACTACCTGTAGCTAGGCAGGATAAGGACATCAATCCACCCACAAAACCTTCAATCCAAAATGTGCCCTGCCTAAAAGATGTGCAGGGACAAATATGGAGGAGAGACAGAGAGAATGGCCAACTAATGCCCTGCCCAACTTGAGACCTTCTTGTGGGTAGGAACCAGTCCCTGATACTGTTAATGATACCCTGCTACGCTTACAGACAAAAGCCAACCATAACTGTCTTCTGAGAGACTCTACCCAGCAGCTGACCAAAACAGATACAGAGACCCACATCCAAACATTAGACTGAGCTCTGGGAGTCTTGTAGAAGAGTTGGGGAAAGGAGTGAGCAACTTCAGGGGTTAGGAACTCCACAAGAAGACTAACAGCTTCAACTAACATGGAACCTTGCAGGCTCTCAGAGACTAAACTTACCAACAAAAGACTAAGCACGGGCTGGGCCTAGCCCATCCCCTACCCCACCCTTGCACATATGTAGCAGATGTGCATCTTGGTCTTCATGTGGGTCCCAAACAACTGGAGTGGGGGCTGTCCCTGACTCTGTTGCCTGCTTATGGATCCTGTTCCCCTAACTGTCCGCCTTCTCTGGCCCTCAGTGGGAGAGAATGTGCTTAGTTCTGCAGTATTTGATGTGCCATGGTGGTGGGCTCCCCCTTCTCTGAGGAAAAGAGGATAGAGGCTGTGTGAGGGGCACCAGGAAGGGGGGTTACTGTAAAGTGAATAAAGAATAAATTAATGGAAAAAAAGAAAGTTAAGAAACTAAAAAGTTATGAACAGAAAAGAATATTAAGATTCATTAACACAAATAATTTTATTTAAAATTAATAAATATAGCTCAAGATGGCTTTGAAACGAAGAAAAAGTTTAAGGACTAATTACAAAACCAAATACTCAAGAAGTATCAACTCAAGTCAGATCCAGAAGCTCAGTAATGACTTCATTCTATCTCAAGCTCTGACTCAGCATCCTTTTCCAGAATCCTCACTTTCAAGTAAAGACAGAAATCTCTGAAACAAGTGGATGATTTATTATTATAGGGGCATTAAAAAGTGTTCTCTCTAAAATACAGCCATAAGTTAACACCAGAGCTCCCAAAGACATGTTCCCCAAGGATACAACTCCATTCGTGAAGCCGTCATACGCCATCTTTCTCAGTCCTAAACGAAGCAGATGGGGTCATCAAGTAGATGAAGTGAAAAAGGAGCAGAAATCATCTATATGATTCACAAGACATGTTCAACCAGACAGGAAAACCTGTTTCAGGATGAGATTTAATCAGAGGCCAGAGGTGCATCAAGCATACTTTTAAGGTTTTATCCAGTGATCACACAAAAATGCTACGTTAAATGCAAAGGCCAAAAATAAGCAAGTGTCAAGGGGGATCAAAATAACCATACATCTTTGGCATATCTATTTACAACATATTCATCTCCAGGTCACAGTGTTCCATAGTGAAATTTAAATTTAAATATCTTATCTTATCTCTTTTATCATGAAGAGGTGTTAGATTTTTGTCAAAGGCTATTTCAGCATCTAATGAGGCAAGCATGTAGGTTTTTCTTTCAGTTTGTTTATGTGGTAGATTACATTAACAGATTTTTGTGTGTTAAACCTCTCTTCATCTCTGTAATGAAGCCTACTTAATCATGGTAGATGATCTTTTTGATGTGTTCTTGTATTCTGTTTGTAAGTAAATTGGTCAGTAATTCTTTTTGTTGTTGTTGTTGAGTCTTTGTGTAGTTTGGATATCAGGGTGACTGTGGCCACAGAAAATGGATTTGGCAATATTTTCTGTTTCAGTTCTGTAGAATAATTTGAGGAGTATTGTTATTAGCTCTTCTTTGAAAGTCTGGTAAAATTCTGTACTAACATGCACATGCAGTGTCGCATAGGCCAACAATAAGTAGTAGCTCAGCGAATCCTGCTAAAGTGGGGAGGAAGGATTAAAGGAGTCAGAGGGGTTAGGAACACCACAAGAAAACCCACAGAATCAACGTAACCAGGGCTTATAGGGGCTCACAGAGTCTGAACTGACAATTAGGGAGACAATCTAGACCCTCTGCATGTATGTTATGGTTATGTAGCTTGGTGTTCTTGTGGGACTGCTAATAGTGGAAGCAGGGGCTGTCTCCCTTTTGCCTACTTTTAGGACTGTGTACCTCTTCCAGCCTTAATATTAAGGGAGGTACCTAATTTTATTGAAATTTAATAAAGCATGTTTAATTGATATCCCTTTTCTGAAAGGAAAGAACAGGTCAGGAAGAATGACTGAGAGGAGGGAGGGAAAGGAAATTGTGATCAAGATGTACTATATGAGAGAAAAATAAATTAAAAATATTTAAAGAGTGACTTTATCAGTGATGCAACTGTCAGTCATTCTCATCAATTCCCCTATAAAATAACCCATATAAATGTATTGATTCATCAAGCTAGAATTGGATGAAATTATTTATTTGCTCTGTTGTTTCACCCTAGCTATGGTGAATAGACAGACACATCTCTCCAAGAAAAGTCACACAATTCAGTTGGGCAATACAGGGCCCAACAGAACAAAGCATGAGTTGGGAAGAAGCATGTGCCTGAATTCTGTAATGTGATAAGACTGCAACTGAGGCTAAGACTGGAGCACTATGTAGTCTGCCTCATTTGAGACTACCTTGCCCAGTTCACAGAAAAATGATACAGCAAGAAAACTTCTTGCTGTAGTTTAAATTTGTAGACTACTAGGATGGCTATCTTCCTCTGTGTATTGTGGGATGGCATGCTTCCCTACTGAGTATAGTATGTCACTAAGGTATTTAGGGGAATTAGGCATTCCCCTAAATAGCTGATAGCCTGAAGTATATGTTGCAACATAATTTTTGGAAGTGGCTGTGGCAGCAGTTACGTAGTCTTCGTTGTGATTGATAGGATTTGCCACCGAGACGCAACTATTTATTCAAAAATAATTGCCTGTGTAAGGGAAGAATTTTAATGATTAATGACCTGTAGCTTCTGGTTTAATGGAAAGTTTGAGGCAGAAATGATAGAAGATAGCACTCAGGTCCAATTTCTAGGACAGGAAGGGAAATTGAAATCTATGATTTGGAATTCAATGGGAGCCTTAATAATTGGCCAATTATGGAAAACTGTGACAGTCAGAGAGTGTTCTTTATCTCTCCTGGTTCATGAGGCTGTGGAACATGGGGTCAATTGTCACAAATGTATGAAACTGAGTAATCTAACTATCCCTTCTTCCTGGAGTCAAATGCTGTACAATACGATGCAATGTAAGATAAATCAGTTCCTAATCAGCTGACTCTTTAACATTTTTGCAACACTTAGTTTTTTATCACTAAATATTTCATGAATACTAAGAACTAGAAAAGAATTAGGAAAGGACAGGCATTACTTAGGGAACTGGGTATTTCTGATTCAATGTTTGATGCCCAATTTATTGAAATGAGCTGGACAGGACTATGTTTACAGGAAAAGAAAAAAAAGCAGTTAATGTATCAGGGACATCAAGACTGGAATGGAGTTTTCATGAGTACACTGAGCCCTGTGGTACTAAGAGCTCTTTACAAGGTGGATCTGAATGACTTAAAAGTATGTAAATCTGTCTTCTTGACATTGTATTAAGGTGTCTTGTATTAATTCTGTACCCACAGGGAGCTAAGTGCTGGCAGGAGTTTGTTAATGCCACATCTGTGGCCCATCTCCTAGTTTTCTATTTGTAAATGTCCCAGTACATGAAGGTCAGGCAACCCTCATTGCCTAAAAGTATCCTAAGAAATGTTCTGCCATTTGCTTACTGCTGATTGGTTATAATGAAAATCTGACCGCCAGTAGCTGGGGCAGAAAGTGAAGGGGTAGAAGGATACAATCAGCAACAAGAGAATCAAAGCCGACACAGAACGTAACAAAAGGGAGAGCAGAGCAGAGCAGAACGGTAAAGTCAGGATAAGTTAGAAACTAGCTGAGAGTTTACCCCAACTAAAGGCCAACAGCTTTAGAAGTCTCTCATGTCTTATTTAAACCTCCAGTAGGTCTGTCAAAGCCCTGCAATACAAATCAGGTTTATAAAATTCCAAAACGATATTGTGCAGTAGTCCAGTCCAGAACTCCTTAGGAGTTAATACCCTCTGGTATCCATTTCTATTCAATGAGTGGCAGGATTGGTGCATATCTCTCTAACTTTTGCCTCCGTTGGGATTTTTGAGGTATTATACACTCCCAGAATTTCCCAAGAGAAACAGTATTTTTTTGATAATGCACCCATTCTAGTTTGAATGTATCTCTGTAGCATTGAAACAGTGGGATAAGAACGCACAAGTTAATAGTATTAGGAAATTGAACACTTTACAAGTGGTTATGCTCTTAAGAATGCCATGAAAATGCCATGGTTCCCTTATGAAAGAGTCTAGAAAGCTAGGCTGTGCCACCAGCCATGTGAAGATAATGGTTCAAAGAAATCAGTCCACAAAACAATAAATTGATTCTCATCACACATCAAACTTGACAGCAACTTGATTTTAAACTTGCCAGTCTCCAACACTGAGAAACAAACTACTATTGCTCATAAACTATTCAGTTTGCATGATTTTATTATGGTAATCCCAATAGACTGCAGTATCTTCCTGTCACCTTCTCATCTCCTTGCCAACGTCTTCTGCAATCGGCATGTACATTCCATTTTCAATCAAAACCATGACTTAGTTTCTGCTGTAAGTGTGTATAACAAAGGTGACTTAATTTGCTCCCTCTAATTGTAAATACTGTATTTATATAATCTTTTTTTCTGTTGGCTCTACAAAAATATGTGTACATCTATGTAGTAAGACAGAAGTTATCATATCAATTTTATGTTCATCCACAGTACTATCGAAAAGAAAAACTTATTCTATGCTTTAGTCATTTCAGAGACACTTGGAAATGCGAATCTTAACGTAAATGCTCTTAAAGGAAACTCATGTTAAAGCAATATACACACGTGAACTCATTGGAAAATTTCAAAACCACAGTTAAATATCTCTTCCAATATATTCTGGGCATTTGGGCAAGAAGAATCAAAATATATTAGAATTTTGTTTTCATTCCACACAGATTCTACATTTTCCATGTAGTATGACATCTGGTTCTCATTTACAGGCTTGTGTAATGAAGGTCTAACTCCATGAGTTTACTTATTCTTCTACCTGATAATCCCCTGCTGCTAGAAGTATTACTTGTCAAGAGAAAAATGCCTCATGAAAATGTATACATTACCAATAAACTAAAAACTAACATTTCTCCTGGAATATATCTCATGAAAGAGGTTTTTTCCATCTTTGAATATTTAATAATCTTAGTTCATATTCTACCAACTTTTACATTGGATTCTAATACAGAAGGACAAAATAGAAGTACAAGAAGAATCGTGCCAGAAAGCATAATTGTTCATCAAACATAAGGGTATATTTTCATGGGTTTTGCCAGAATGATGAGACAAATAATTAGATAAAGTAATGAAGCAATTGAGAGAGCAATAATAGCTAGCAAAAATGTTCAATGCTTCTCATTTGGCATTTACTCAGGCAAATTCCATACAATGAAGAACCTAGCTTAATTATTTCATCAAATTTATGAGGGACATTCCTATAAATGTCTCCTTTTATAGGGACTGAAAAAATTTCAGAGTTCAAGTTAAACTCATATTGTGAGAATGGTGGAACTGGGATTTACGTCCAATTGCTTTGATATAAATATGCTCTGTACATTCAGATCATTAATCAATTAATTAAAACTAAGTTAAATAAATGTCATTTCTAGAAATGATATCTAAAAATCTTTACTCTGTTAGTTTGAATCATAAGTATAAACAAAATTATTTTTGAAGCTTATTTGACAATGTGACATTTGTATGAAACAATTTAAGGAAGAAATACTAATTGGAATATACTTTCTATATGATTTCTTGAATATTAAAATTGGGAAAGTATTACAATTTGATATGTAAAATCATACCAAATTTTACCTCATTAAGCAAAATACTGGAGAAAAAAGATGTCAAACAGCTTAAATATTCTTTCTGAAAACAGTAACCCCAAGGTTTGGCCAATTCATTTATTTATTTATCCATTCATTCATTAGTTCATTCATTTATTCATTTGGTTTCTCTAGACAAGGCTGTCCTGGAACTTGCTCTGTATACTCGGCTGGCCTCAAACTCTGAGATCTTGCTGCCTCTGCCTCCTCAATGCTGGGATTACAGACATGCACCACTACATCCTGAGATCTTCTGCCTCTGCCTCCTCAATGCTGGGATTACAGACATGCACCACTACATCCTGAGATCTCCTGCCTCTGCCTCCTCAATGCTGGGATTACAGACATACCCTACATGAGATCTTCTGCCTCTGGCTCCTCAAATCAGGATTACAGACATACCACTACATCATGAGACTTGCTGCCTCTCCTCTCACTATACAACATAGCACACATCCTGGATCTTGCCTCGCTCTCAAAGCGGGATTTACAGGAATACTCACAGATAAGTATAAACTCACCTATTAGAAGTCCTTCAAATAAAAGAGATATAAGAAACAACAATCAAATGAAGCAGTTGATTCATGTGTCCTAAATACTATAGAACTCCGCAGCTATGGATCTAGGGATATTGCAGAAGAGGATTGCGTTTATAGGAATATCAGATGCTACAGTCATAAACTCTCAGCAATAGGACTGCCTCAACAAGCTGAACAAAGATACAATAGAGACATTATAATGTAGACAGGAAAAAATTCATGTGGCCTCAACACTGGACAAAAACTACAGACAGCTAAGGAATACTGAGAGAAGAAAAGAGCATGCTAATTGGTTATCCAACATCAAATGATCAATCTTAAAAGTGTGCACATACAAGTAACATTATATAGATTGAGCAGGTGGCATATATGTGTTTATGAATACACACATGCACACACATGCACACATGCAGGCACACACACAGGTGTAATAGTAGCATGGTTTTATGGAAATATACAGTCACTTTTTAAAATTGGGGTTAAGATGAACCCCAAGCTTGACACTGATCAGGTAGCCAAGACAGTAAGACAAGATAGGTCATGGGCCTAGGGAAAAAGAAACATAACAATAAAATGATTCCTAATGACATACTTCTATATCCATAGATTGATTAGTGCCTTGATCATGCACATCAGAGATTTTTCTTCTTGCAGGAGATGGGAATTGACACAGAGACCCACAACTGGACAACGTGCACAGAGTGAGACTTTGAAACACTCGGTCCTAAATGGAATGTCTTCATTAATTCCACCCCCTCAAGACTCAAAGATCTATTTGAAATAGGAAATGAAAAGATTATAAGAGCCACAGGTGATGAATAGCTAAGAGGAAACAGTGTCTTACAGATACAAGACTGATGTCCATGTAAACTCAAAGAAACTAAGATAGTCCTATAAAACTTGCACAGGCCAAACCAGACAAAATTACTATCACAGAGAAGAGGAAGTGGACACAAAGTCCCTCCACCAACCAAGAAGCTTTTTGCAGTTGATACCTACTGGCAAATGGAAAATCAGTTTTCTATAATAGAGTGTCATTGGGTATATCAACCACACCTTAGGGAAGGAAGCTCATGCTAAGAAATAGTTGGACAACTCCATGTTTCATTTTGTGCACTGTTTCCTTGTTTGTCTGTTTGTGTATTTAGGGGGTATTATGGGTTGGGTTTTCTTGTTTGTTTGTTTTTACTTTTCATTGTTTCTTTTTCATTTTTGATGAAAGAGAACATGAAGTTGGGTGGGTAAGGAGGTAGGGAGGATTTGGGAGGATTTGGAGAACAGAAAGAATATAATCAAAATATTTTGTGTAAAAGAGATTTTAAATAGATTCATTTTAAAGGACAAAAAAATCCAAATGTTTCAAGAATTAAATGAGATATCATGAAGTTCAAAGCAAACACTCAAATAAAATGCACAAGTCTTTGTTGTTAAGACATGCCACAATTTTGCATCTACTTCAATTCTTCCTTGGAAACAGTAATTAGGAAAGAAAATGTCCTAGAATAAAGCAAAAAATATATTTTCTAAATTAAAAATAAAGACAATTCTAAATGAACTATTATTAGTTGGTATATATTGTTTAAAAGGTATAATGGTTGACAAATTGAGCTATAGTAATGAAAAGCCCTTAAAACAAAATTTTAAAAGATATTAGAGATAATTATTTAAACATTGAGATATTTCTTTCTATAACATTTTTTCATTATTAGTTAAAACACTTTCTATAACAAAAATTAAAATTTCTATTAGAAAAATAGAGTGTTAAGACTATCCTGTGTTTCAGGAGGCCCTGTCTCAACAAAGAAAGAAAAAATACCATTACCATAAGTGTACTTTTTTACATTTCTCCATTACATCCTGTTAATATTACCATTTTAAGACTAACTTGTAAGGTACAGCACATAGAAGTTGAACGTTATAATATCTCAACAAACTGCTTCATATGTGTGCACAATAGAGCTGATGTTATTTCTAATACTTTCACCTTTATGTACAACAGACGAAGACAACAAAGTTTCTTTCTATTTGCAATTCCAGAAAAATACTTTTTTCTGTCAACATACTTTATTTTTCCTTCTTTATCATATGTTTATAAATGGACCTCTTTTCTTTCTTTTCAATTAGTGTATATTTATAGTACAAACCAATGGGTCCTTAGGAAATTCTCATCCATGTATATCATGTATTTCGATTACATTGACGCCACATACACTGTCTTCTCTTGCCTCTCTACTGGTCACCTTCCATTTTCCAAATGTTTGACCTCCTAGGTTCATGTCTTTATATTTTACCTAGCATCTGTATATGAGGAAAACGTGCAATATTTGTCTACATCTAGTTCATTTTGCTTAACATGCTGAACATCAGTTCCCTCTGTTTGTCTGCAAATGACATAATTTCAATCTTCTTTGTATCTAAATAAAATTTCTTTGTGTGTATATATCACATTTTCATTATCCGCATATCTAGGCTGAATCTATATGTTGGGTACTGTGAATAGTGACAATAAGTCCAAATGTGCACGTATCTGTGTGGCACACTTGGATTCCTTTGAACATGTAAGTTGAGAGTCACATAATTGAATTATGTAGAAGTTCTGTTTTTAGATTTTTGATAAACATTCATATTGGTTCGTAGTGGGAGTTTTTACTATACTGCCTTTGTGCTCCCAGTGGGTCGCACATTTCCAGCACCTGCCCAGAACTCTTTGGATCTGCAAATGAAACACACACACACACACACTAGCTTATTTTTGAAATACCTTGGCTACTTAATGGCTGAACCGTTCTAAACCTTCCCCTGTTCCCCAGACCTAACCAGGGAAATGACCAATGGCCACTCACCCGAATTCTCACATGGCTTATTAGATTCCTGTCCTGCAGCTCCTGTGTCCCATCCTTCTTCTCCGACTCACGGCATCTCCATTCCTCCCACTCCTGTGTCGTTGCCCATGCAAATCTAAGGTTCCCACCCCATCTCTCGTTTGGCCCAACCATTGGCTGCTGGCATCTTTATTGTTGATCAAAACCCAACTGGGACAAGAACCTTCAGTATTCAGACACTCGGATTCCTGATTGAGTCAAAGCACAGACCATCTCCAACACAAGTTTCTGTAAGATCTGGACTAATTACACTCCTAAGTGTAACTGTTCACTCTCCATAGTCTTTTCTACCATTTGCCACAATTTATTGAAGCTGTATAGATATTTGGGATGAGACAAATCTCAACATAATTTTCATTTGTACTTCTCTAATAGGTAAAATTATTGAACTTTTTTTCAAATCATTATTTGATTATGTGATTATTTAATTACTAAATTATTTATTCAATTTATCTGACCACATAATTCCTTCATTTGGTTTATGCTTTTGGTGTGTGTGTGTACATGGTAATATATATATGGATCATTTGTGTATGTGGATATACAGTTTACAAATACAAACTTTTAAAAGAAGATACCATTTCTCCAGTGTACGTTTTTGGCGTCTTTGTAGATGTATTTACATATGAGGACTTATTTCTTGCTTCTCTATTCTATTTCATTGGTATATATGGGAGTGTAAATAGCTAATTGTTATTGAAAATTTCATACCTGCATATAATATATTGTGATCAATAAATACAACACACACAGACAGCAATTCTCTGCTCTATATTTCTCTTCTATATCCCTACCACTCTTGTAACTTTAATTTTTTTCAAAACCTATTTTTAGTGATGGTTTTTAAATGTTTTACCTCCCTTTTAGCCCACCACCCACCAGTGGGGCATAGGGGAGACTGAAAAAGAACAATGTCAACAATCTAAAATGATTGAGGAAGTCTATGGTACTCTACTGTCTACCAGTTTAAAAAGAGGTAGTTTATGCTTGGTACTAGATAGCCAATAGTGTTTGGGGGAGGTATTGTGCTTCTATTATAGGATAGCTCCATTTAAATTCCATGTTTGTATTCATATACATATATACAATACATATATACATGCATACACATGCATATGTATATTTTAGGAAGCTTCTACACTAACAGATTCTCATGTGGATTTTCAAAAGGCCTTAGTGTTAAAGCACCTCATAACCCCAGCTGTCCTCTACCTTCCTACTCCCACTCCCTTTAACCTTTCTGTTCTAAATTTCTTTTCTTTCTTAATGCTACCAGCATTCTTTTCTCTTTTCCTTGAATTCTATTCTACACATGCCCCTTACTAGTGTCCTAATTTCTGTGGATATTCTAATTTAAACACACACATCTAGACAGTTAAAACCAGCAGCCACATTTAGAAAAATTATACAGCATTTTTCTTTCTGGTATTGATCAGTTTGGCAGAATAATTGTTTCCAGAACAATCATTTATCTGGAAATTTCATAATTTTTCTTTTTTGAATTGTCTTTAATCTTTTTTTTTTCAGTCCAGTTGTTATGCCCCTCCCAGTCCACCCTCTGACAATTCCTCACCCCATTCCTCCCCACCCCCCATCTCCAAGAGGATGTTCCCACTCCCCATCCCACCCTGCCAGGCTTCCCCACTCCCTGGGGCCCCAAGCCTTTTGAGGGTTAGGTGCCTGTTCTCTCACTGAAGCCAGACCATGCAGTCCTCTGCTGTATATGTGTCAGGGGCCTCAGATCATCTAGTGTATGCTGCCTAATGGGTCAGTGTCTGAGAGATCTCTGGGTTCCAGGTTAGTTGAGACTGCTGGTCTTCCTATGGGATTGCCTTCCTCCTCAAATTCTTCCAGCCTTTTCCTAATTCAACCACAAGGGTCCCTGACTTCAGTCCACTGATTGGGTGTAAATATCTTCATCTGTGTCAGTCAGCTGCTTGTTGGGCCTCTTGGAGAACAGCCATGCTAGTACTTATACATATATGTTAAGTACTCCATAGCATCTGTAATAGTGTCAGGCCTTTGAGCCTCCCTTGAGCTGGATCCCAACTTGGGCCTGTCACTGGATCTTTTATCCCTCAGTCTCTTCTTCGTTTTTTTCATGCAGTTCTTTTAGACAGGAACAATTCTGGGTCAGAGGTTTTGACTGTGGGATGGCAACCCCATCCCTCCTCTTGATGCCCTGTCTTTCTACTGGAGATGGACTCTTCAAATTCTCTCTCCCCACTGTTGGACATTTCATCTTAGGTACCTCCATGTGAGTCCTGAGAGTCTGACACCTCCCAGGCCTCTGGGACATTCTAGAGGGTCACCCCACCCCCACCTCCCAAGTTTGCACATTTCCATTCACTTTGCCAGGCCTCAGGGCTTCACTCCGGTTCCCCACCACAATACCTGATCATGTTCCCCTTTACCCTCCCCCTCCCCTCTCTCATCCAGGTCCCTCCTTCCCGCTGCCCCTCCCAAGTGGGATTGAAGCATCCTCACTTACATCCTTTGGCTTGCTCACCTTCTTGTGTTCTGTGGATTGTATTCTAGATATTCTGTACTTCTTTTCCAAGCATTTTCTTGGAAGTAGTTTCTTTGTCACTGAGGTGTGTTTTTTATATGCAGCAAATTTCTAGGTCCTGTTTATGTATCCAGTCTGTTAGACTATCTCTTTTTATTGGGGAATTGAGTCTGTTGATGTTGAGAGATATCAAAGACCAGTGATTGTTGGTTCCTGTTATTTTGGGTTTCAGAGGTGGTATTGTGTTTGTGTGGTTCTCTTCTTTCGGGATAATTGTGAGATGATTAATTTCTTGCTTTTTCTTTAGTGTAGTTCCTCTCCTTGTGTTGGAGTTTTCCCTCTATTATCCTCTGTAGGGCTGGATTTGTGAAAAAGATATTGCATACATTTGGTTTTATCATGGAATATCTCAGTTTCTCGGTTGTTGGGTATAGTAGCCTGGGCTGGCATGTGTGTTCTCTTAGGGTCTGTATACATCTGCCCAGGATCTTCTGGCTTTCATAGTCTCTGTTGAGAAGTCTGGTGTAATTCTGATAGGTCTGCCTTTAGGTGTTACTTCACCTTTTTCCCTTACTGCTTTTTAATATTCTTTCTTTGTTTTGTGCATTTGGTGTTTTGACTATTATGTGACAGGAGAAATTTGTTTTTTGGTCCAATCTATTTGGAGTTCTGTAGGCTTCTTGTATGTTTATGGGCATCTCATTCTTTAGTTTAGGGAAGTTTTCTTCTATAATTTTGTTGAAGATATTTACTGGCCTTTTAAATTGGGAATCTTTGCTCTCTTCTGTACCTATTATCCATAGGTTTAGTCTTCTCATTGTGTCCTGGATTTCCTGGATGTTTTGGGTTAGAAGCTTCTTGCATTTTGCATTTTCTTTGACTGTTGTGTCAATGTTTTCTATGGTATCTTCTGCACCTGAGATTCTCTCTTCTATCTCTTGTATTCTGTTGGTGATGCTTGAGTCTATGACTGCTGATCTCTTTTCTAGGTTTTCTCTCTCCAGGGTTGTCTCCCTTAGTGATTTCTTGATTGTTTCTATTTGTGTTTTTAGATCCTGGGTGGTTTTATTTAATTCTTTCACCTGTTTGATTGTGTTTTCCTGTAATTCTATAAGGGATTTTTTTGTGTTTCCTCTTTAAGGGCTTCTACCTATTTACTTGTCTTCTCCTCTGTATTTCTTTCTTAAAGTCCTCTATCATCATTATGAGATATGATTTTAAATCAGAATCTTGCTTTTCTGGTGTGATGGGGTGTCCAGAGCTTGCTGTGGTGGGAGAACTGAGTTCTGATGATGCTAAGTATCCTTGGTTTCTGTTGCTTATATTCTTGTTCTTGCCTCTCTCATCTGGTTATCTGTGGTGTTAGCTTGTTGTGTCTGACTGTGTGGTTTGTTCCTCCTGCAAGCCTGTGTGTCAGTACTCCTGGAAACAAATTCTCTCTAGGAGAATTTGGGTATGGAGCACTGTGCCACAGAGTAAGCCTGGGTACAGATGGAAACCAGAAGGATCCTGTCCCTGACTGTTCCTTGGTTCCGTTTCCTGAGGTCTACGGGGGGGGGGTCCCTCTTGGGCAGGAATTTGAGCAGAAGTCTCACCTGTGCTCTCAGGTGTGTCAGCACTCTTGGGAGTTCAGCTCTCTCCTGGCAGGATTTGGGTATGTCATAGGGTCAGCTCCAGGGTGCAGATGAAAATTCTACTTTTTTCTTTTTCTTTGACCGATGTATCAATATTTTCTATGGTATCTCCTATGTCTGAGATTCTCTCTTCTACCTCTTGTATTCTGTTGATGATACTTGCATTTGTAGCTCCTGATCTCTTTCTTAAGTTTTTCATCTCCCAGGTTGGCTCCTTCTGTGTTTTCTTTATTGTTTCTATTTCCATTTTTAGTTCAATTCCTTCACCTGCTTGATTGTATTTTCCTGTATTTCTTTCAGAGATTTATTTATTTATTCTTTAAGGCTGTCTACGTGTTTGCCTGTGTTTTCCTGTATTTCTTTAAGGGAGTTCTTTCTATCCTCCTTAAAGGCCTCTATCCTCTTCATGAGGTGGAATTTAAGGGCAATATCTTGCTTTTCATCAGTGCTAGGGTAGCCAAGGCTTGTTGTGGGGAGAACTGAGTTCTGATGGCGTCAAATTGCATTGGGTTCTGTAACTTATGGTCTTGCATTTGCCTCTGGCCATCTGGTTCTCTCTGGTGTTAACTGGCCTGAGTGTCTCTGACTGGAACCAGCCTCCTTGGAGGCAGGTAGAGCCCTGTGACCTGAGTTAGAGCTATCTTGTCTCCTTGGAGGCAGGTAGTGTTGGCCTGTTGTATCTCAGGTTAGAGCAAGCCTCCTGTGTCCCTAGTTACTGCAGACCTTCTGTGTTCCTGGTTCCTGAGAACCTTCTGTGCCCTTTGTTACTGTGGACCTCCTGGGAGGCTTGCAGGGTGTAGTGTTTGGGCATGTATAGGGCCACTCATCTGGTCTGGAGTGGGAGGAGTGGAAACAGAAGGTAGGTGGAGTTTAGGGTGGTGTGGTGGGTGGAGGTGGTAGGTCCCGTGTCTGCTGGGCTGTGTAGGTGTCCCAGCTGGAATGGGTATTTGTGTGAAATTCTCACCTGTGTCCTTGGTCACTTCAAAACTCCTGGCAAGCATGCAGGCTGTACCGTTTGGGTGGGTATTGGCTGAGCTGCTGATCTAGCCCAGGTGGGGAAGTGTGTCAGAAGGAAGGTCTGGTACATTGTTTTATAGCTTACTTTATTTAATATGTTTTGTGTTTTAAAATTTTACATGTATATAATAAAATAATAAACATTGTAAAAAATAATAAATATCGGATAATGTGAGGTGTGTCTGTAGGTAAGTCCATAATGATCCCTTCTCTAATAATTCATAGTTGTAGTAAAAATTATTAAAAATATGCACACATATGTACATATGTACAAGTGACTATTTTTAGGTGAGGGAAGGGAGAACTAGTCAAGACGAGAACTGCCCAACATCACCTGTATATCAGTGGCATGGAAAAGGTATGTCTAGTTTCCTCATGCTTATTCCTCAAAGAACTGAAGCAAATTCTTGTGGATAAGTCTAACATTATCCTTTTTGTCATTTATCTTGTTATTTTTCTTTGACTATTACTACTGTTGAGGTTTTATCTTTTACTGTCTATTGTAATGCTAAGTGCTGGCCCCCAAACCTGGAGTATGCAATAGCACCTGTGACCTGGCCCCCAGTCAATTGTGATTGATGCCAACAGCCGATAGTTAGGCAGAAGAGACATAGTTGAGTTTGAGGTTTTGTGGGCTTGGAGAGAGAGGACCATGAAGAAGGTGAGAGATAAAGGAAGAACACGGAAGCAGGAGGGAGAAGAGTCTCCATTGGCTAAGGGGCAATAGAACTTGGCCCAGAAGGCTGTCCAATGGGAGTTAAGTGCAGCCCAGATGGAACATAGTAAATAATAAGTGATAACTTGGGCTTACCAATAAAAAGATAGATTCTAACAACATAGAGGGTGAGCAATGCCCAGCTATTGTGCTGCCTATGGTTTTGGTGTGCTTGTGAATACATATATTGTGCCTATAGTCAGTATTAAAATTATATTACAATTACAATTATAATACAATTACAGTATTATAGTCAGTATATTTAAAAATATAAAGGCTATATGTGTCTTTTCTCAGGCTAGGAAGAAGCCCCATCTGGGAATTTTTTTAATAATTTTTACTACAAATATGAATTATAAGGTAAAGGGATCATTATGGAATTCATACACAGAAACATGTCACTTTTCCATTATCTGATATTAGATACTATAAAACAATTTTTATTATTAGAAGTAGAAATTCTATTTATGAAAATTACTTAGACAAGTTTGGAAACTCCTTTGTACTGAGTGATAATGTAAATGACAGTTTATGGTCTTTTGTGTTGATTCTATCTTTGCATCTAAAATTTAAAAATAATGGAGGAAGCATGAAAATGGGAGAACAAGACAAGAGTGAACCAAGCAAACAAAGAGTGCTGTTTCATTGGGTGCATGAGGGAAGAAGTTTAAGTAGAGATTTGAGAAAATGCACATTTTTTAATTAAAGGACACATCTGAGATCATTTTTTAAAATAAAATACACAGATACTGAATTAGCATACCAAATTCTTTTCTAATATATGAGTGAAAAAAATCTTTCTGGATCCTTTTGTGTGCTTATATACATATACATATATACATACATATATATATACATATATACATACATATATACATATACATACATACATATATACATATATACATACATACTATAGGCACAATACCACACACACACACACACACACACACACATAATATACATATATACATATTACAATTCTATTACAAACTCCAAATTCTACTGTGGTGAGTTGGGAAAGTGGCTCAGGTAAGGCCTGGTGGCTACCATGTCAGAGTACTTACTTGGCTTTTCTCATATCTGGATATTGCTGTGCAGAAATAAGAGCCCATGATCTGATTGTCAGTCAGAGATGACTGATTTTAAGCTTACTCTTCTAATTTTCATAGACTGGTAACTGTTATGGAAAACAATCTAAAATGCTGTATAAGTTAAACTTAACAAGTATCTGGGCTGAACCCAGTTTGTCCCCATATATAAACGTACTCTATAGAACCAAAAGAAGGATGGGTGTGGAACTTGGACAAAGAACTGCCATTCCAAGGAAAGGGTGTTTGAGGGGATTTCCAAGAGTCAGACAGAGCTAGGAGAGGAATAGGGCAGGTATGGATATAAGAGGTTGGGAGAAGGATCAGGGTTTCTTCTATCACATGTCTATTAATTAAATGAAGAAATGACATATATTGAGATAAAATTATAAAGTTTTATAACATTTTTCAGTTGTATTTATATCTTTGTGTTTATTACTAGAAAACCTACAAGTGATCATATTTAGATCAAAATAATTGTTGAAGTTTAGGTTTTTTTAATTAGGATCTTGGAAAGGAAAGGGAGACTGAGGTATCTCACTTATAACTGTAAGTAAGCTTTGGGGGTAAAATTCACAGCCTACATGTCTAGTGAATAAGCTAGACTACTACTGTGGGAGAAAATATATCCCAAGAATGTTATCCAATACTTGAGAGCTTGGGTTAGACAAAAATGGACATTAGCCAGCATCAAATCCTGGTAGAATGGGAGGTGAGTTGGCAAGGCTGGTCCAAGTAGAAGCCAAGGTGAGATCCTGAACTGGATGCCTAACTCCTGAAGCAGAACTGTTGGATATAGAGCTAGGATTTGGAGGCAACTTGGAATGATATATATCTTGAAGGGGGCACGCAAGTCTATCTTTCAAGAATACCCCCTAGTTTAGTGGCTTTAAAAATGGGAAAAATTGCTAAACTCATAGTAATTATTGTATAAAATAGTATTTTTCTTCAGCCCTTGTCTTTAGTCCATGTTGAATTAGAAGTTAAACCAATTTAAAATCTGGAATTTTGTTTAAAAAAGTAAAGCACTGAAATATATCATCTTTACGACAAATGTTTTAAACATCTCTTTCAGCCAAGTTGCTTAAGAACAACAGATGAACAGAACAGCACATGTTCCTCCAAGTCTGTTGACTGCAGGATGGAAACAGGAACCCTTTGGGGACGTCTGTGAGTCACAAATGGAGAGAACTTTCCAAGCTGTTTTCTTGCTAAGATGGAGTGTTCTAATCTTACATTGGCAGGCTCTGCTGGATGCAAGGTTCATTGTTTACTTTGATTCTTTCTCAGTTGTTCTTTGTGCTCTTGGATCACCAAGCTTTTGATACATTGGAGCAGGAATGTAGTAGAGATATACTGTAACTCCTTCTGCTCTTGTCTTCTCTTCAAACAGATGAAAATCAGGATTCTAATCTGTGCTTCTTTCATGGACATTTTATCTCACTGTGAAGAAAGGGAGTTGGAGCACATCCACAACTCTGGAACATTCTCTACAGTCTGAACTCATGTAGTGCTAGTAATTGGCAGCAAATGCTTTCCTTCAATTAAAAAGAGGTGTTAAGATACATTTAAAAATGATTCCAGGGGCCATTCTGTCTTGTACTTATGCCTGGAGCAAAGCCTGTGCTCTGGATCCCCAGACATTCAGCCCACACCCAGTTACAGCTTAACCCCTCCCCAAGGTGTTCTGATACATTCGGGATCACAGGTGAGACCACAAACCCCACTCAAATACCTGGCATACCAGGAGCCCTGGGACCCAGGGACTCAGGTACCCTGCCCAGCCAGAGACCCACACTCTCCCTTTCCACCTATGCCTGGAGCAGAGCCAGCATTCTGGATCCCTGACCACTCAGCTGACAGGCAGATGAAGATTGACCCCCAAGGATACATCCAGGATCACAGGATCATAGGCTCACAGGAGGAACAGACACCATTCAGAGACAGCAAGGCTAGTTAACAGCAAAGATAACCAGATGGTGGAAGGCAAGCACAAGAACATAAGCAACAGAAACAAATACTATTTGGCAATATCAGAACTCAGTTCTCCCACCACAGCAAGCCCAGGATACCCCAACATACGTAAAAAGCAAGATTCAGATCTAAACTCTCATCTCATGAAGATGATAGAGAACTTAAAGAAAGACATAAATAATTTCCTTAAAGAAATACAAGAGAAGAAAGACAAACATGTAGAAGCCCTTAAAAAGGAAACACATGAATCCCTTAAAGAAATACAGGAAAAGAAATCAAACAGGTGAAGTAATTGAACAAAACTGTCCAGGACCTAAAAATAGAAATAGAAAGATTAAAGAAAACACAAAGGGAGACAACCCTGGAGATGGAAAATATAGGAAAGGGATCAGGAGTCACAGAAGCAAGCATCACCAACAGAATACAAGAAATATAAAAGAGAATCTCAAGTGTGGAAGATACCATAAAAAACATGGACAGAACAATCAAAGAAAATACAAAATGCAAAAAAGCTCCTAACTCAAAACATTCAAGAAATCCAGAACACAATGAAAAGACCAAACCTAAGAATAATAGGTATAGAAGAGAATGAAGACTCCAAACTCAAAAGATCAGCAAACATCTTAACAAAATTATAGAAGAAAACGTCCCTAACCTAAAGAAAGAGATGCCTATGGACATACAAGAAGTCTACAGAACCCCAAATAGATTGGAGCAGAAAAGAAATTCCTCCTATCACATAAGAATCAAAACACCAAATACACAAAACAAAGAAAGAATATTAAAAGGATTAAGGGAAAAGGGTGAAGTAACTTATAAAGGCAGACCTATCAGAATTACATCAGACTTCTCAACAGAGACTATGAAAGCAATAAGATCTTGAGCATATGTCATATAGACCTGAAGAGATAAAAATGCCAGCCCAGGCTACTATACCCAGCAAAACTCTCAATTACCATAGGTGGAGAAACCAAGGTATTCCAAAAGCAAAACCAAATTTATACAATATCTTTCCACAAATTTAGCCCTACATAGGATAATAGAAGGGAAAGCCCAACACAAGGAGAGAAACTACACCAACAAAAAGCAAGAAATTAACCTTCTCACAACAAATTCAAAAGAAGAGAAACACACAAAACACAATTCTACCTCTAACAACAAAAATAATAGAAGCAACAATCATTGGTCTCTAATATATCTCAGTATCATTGGACTCAATTCCCAATAAAAAAGACATAGGCTAACACACTGGATATGTAAACAGGACGGAGCATTTTGCTGCATACAGGAAACAAACCTCAGTGACAAAGACAGACACTCAAAGTAAAAAGCTGGAAGATTTTTTCCAAGCAAATGATGCCAAGTAACAATCTGGAGTCATTCTACTATCCAATAAAATAGACTTTCAACCAAAAGATATCAAAGAAGATAGGAAAGGATACTACATACTTATCAAAGGAAAAATCCACCAAGATAAACTCTTAATTCTGGACATCTATGCCCCAAAAGCAAGGGCACCCACATTTGTAAAAGAAATGTTACTGAAGCTCAAAGCATACATTGCACTTCACACAATAATAGTAGGAGATTTCAACACCCCACTCTCAGCAATCATGGAAACAGAAACTAAACAGAGATACAGTGGAACTATTAAAAATTATGAAACAAATGGATTTAACCGATATCTATAGAACATTTTACCCTAAAACAAAAGAAAATACCTTCTTCTCAGCACCCCATGGTACCTTCTCCAAATTGACCATATAATCAGTCACAAAACTATCTGCAACCCATACAAGTAGATTGAAATAATCCCCTGCATCCTATCAGATACCACGGACTAAGGCTAGTCGTCAATAACAAGAAAAACAACAGAAAGCCCACATATACATGGAAGATGAAAAATGCCCTACTCAATGATAACTTGGTCAAGGAAGGAATAAAGAAAGAAGTTAGACTTTTTAGAATTTAATGAAAATGAAGGCACAACATACCCAAACTTATGGGAATGAAAGCAGTGCTAAGGACAAAACTCATAACTCTTAGTGATTCCATAAAGAAATTGGAGAGATCATACACTACCAGCTTAACAGCACATCCGAAAGCTCTAGAACAAAAAGAAGCAAATACAGAAAATAATCAAACTCAGGGCTGAAATCAACCAAATAGAAACAAAGAGAACTATACAAAGAATAGACAAAACCAGGAGCTGGTTCTTTGAGAAAATCAACAATATAGATAAACCCTTAGCCAGACTAAACAGAGGGTACAGAGACAGTACCCAAATTAACAAAATCAAAACTGAAAAGGGAGACATAACAACAGAAACTGAGGAAATTAAAAAATCATCAGATCCTACTACAAAAGTCTATATTAAACAAAACTGAAAAAAATGTAGATGAAATGAATGATTTTCTAGACAGATACCATGTGCCAAAGTTAAATCAGGATCAGATAAACCATCTGAACAGTCCCATAACCCCTAAGGAAATAGAAGCAGTCATTTGCAATCTCCCATCCAAAAAAAAAAAAAGCCAGGACAAGAAGGTTTTAGTGCAGAATTCTGAATCCTATCAAATCTTCAAAGAAGACCTAGTACTAATACTTCTCAAACTATTCCACAAAATGAAACAGAAGGAACGCTACCAATTCATTCTATGAAGCCAGTTATACTGATACCTAAACCACATAAAGACCCTACAAAGAGAACTTTAGACGATTTGCCTTATGAATATCGATGCAAAACTACTCGTAAAATTCTCACAAACCAAATCCAAAGCACATCAAAACAATCCTTCACCACGATCAAGTAGGTTTCATCACAGGAATGCAGGGATGGTTCAATATACAGCAATCCATCAGTGTAATCCACTATATAAACAAACTCAAAGGAAAAAAACACATAATTATCTCATTAGATGCTGAAAAGGCATTTGACAAAATACAACACCTCTTCATGTTAAAAGTATTGGAGAAGCCGGGCAGTGGTGGTGCACGCCTTTAATCGTAGCACTTGGGAGGCAGAGGCAGGCGATGTCTGAGTTCGAGGCCAGCCTGGTCTATAGAGTGAGTTCCAGAACAGCCAGGACTACACAGAGAAACCCGTCTCGAAAAAAAAAAAAAAAAAAGTATTGGAGAGATCAGGAATTCAAGGCCCATATCTAAACATACTAAAAGCAAAAATAGCAGACCAATAGCCAACATCAAACTAAATGGAGAGAAATTGAAAACAATTCCATAAAGTCAGGGACAAGACAAGGCTGCCTACTCTCTCCTTATCTATTCAATATAGTACTCAACATTCTAGCCAGAGCAATTAGACAACAAAAAGAGACCAAAGGGATACAAATTGTGAAGGAGGAAGTCAAGATATCACTATTTGCAGATGATATGATAGTATACATAAGTGACCCCAAAAATTCTATCAAGAGTTCCTACCGCTGATAAACAATTTCAGCAAAGTGGCTGGACATAAAATTAACTCAAACAAATCAGTAGCCTTTCTCTATCAAAGGATAAATGGGCTTAGAAAAAAATTAGTGAAACAACATCCTTCACAAATAATATAAAATATCCTGATGTGACTCTAACCAAGCAAGTGAAAAATCTGTATAACAAGAACCTCAAGTCCCTAAAGAAAGAAATATCTTTCAGAGGATCTTCGATTTTTAAAAATTCTTTCCCCTTGAAATTGTGTTCCTTCAATTCATCTATAAAGTAAAAATTTTAATTATAAATTCATTTTCATGTTTACATGTTTTTACTTAACTAGTTTTGTTTAACAGCAAACTTCGTGTTCCTCAGTCTCTTACAATTCTCCACAATGGCTTCTAAGCCTCAGGTGCAAGATTTGCATTGCAGATGTATCAGTTGGGTGACATACACTTTTCATTACCATTTCTAACATGGGTTCTCTGGTAAACACATTTAAATTTATAAGCAGACTTTTGCAGGAATCTTACTAGTTGGGGTTTTCTGGGAGTTTCAAATCATATATTGCTTGTTTAGCACTATTAAGAAGGATTACAAAGTGTGGTCTTGTTGGAGGAAGTATGTCACTGACTTTGAGGTTTCAAAAGCCCATGCCAGTCAACCTCTCTCTCTCTCTCTCCTCTCTCTCTCTCTCTCTCTCTCTCCTCTCTCTCTCTCTCTCTCTCTCTCTCTCTCTCAAAAAGGAGTTAAGCTAGGCCCTTCAGATCATTTTTTTAAGAATATAAGCAATTCTTTATGCCTTCTAACATAAAATTATGAAGATTCTCTTTCCTCAAATATGTAGTGGTAGGAGAATAATAGTTATGAGAGGTTTAAGTGGTTTAGTGAACTACATAAACAATTGAAAGGTATATCATTGCATCAGGTAACAAAAACACATTATATTTTCCATTTATTTTGATGAACATTGTTTTAGTTAGAATTTATATTGCTCCAGTGAAACATATGACCAACGCAACTTGTGGAGGAAAGGGTTCTCAATGAGAGAAATCAAAGCAGGAACTGAAACAGGACAAGAGCCTAGAAGCAAGAGCTGATGCAGAGGCCAAAGCAGAGTGTTGGTCACTGGCTTGCTCCTCGTGGCTTGCTCAGCCTGCTTTCTTATAGAACCCCAACTCACCAGCTCAGGGATCTCACCCTCTACTCCAAAGGGCTGCCTCTCTCCCATCGGTCACTATAGACGTGACTGCTTTTAGCCTAATTATCTGGAGGTATTTTCTCAAATGGGGTTCTCTACTCTGAGATACCTATAGCTTGTATAAAGACATAAAACTAGCCAGCATAATCATATAATGTATTAGACATCGAGGTAAATGCTCTTACATTTTTATCTTCCAAAAATTTCTTTGAGGAGTAAACACATGCCTATTTTATTGAAATGAAGCAAATATTTCCCAAAGCTACATTTCTATTTGTAGGAGGAGCTAAGTGGGAGGAGTAAGGAGAGGAAGAGAGGAGTAAGGAGGAAGAGAAGGAAGAGGAGGAGCTAAGAGAGAGGAACAAGAGAGGAGAACATGGAGGCAGATGTTCATGTACTGTAGCAGTCAAAGGTAGTTGGTATATGCTAGGTTGGGTATTGGGTTACACCTCTGATTGAGTGGACATCTTGTTATTGATCATTATCAAATTTATAAAGCCTTTTGATAATTTAAGCATTAGAGTCTCATTTTCCTACTGGGCCTGCATGGATGGCAAGATGGTCTGGGCAATGCCCAGCCTTGCGGAGACAGCATAAAGATTGGCAGAGCCATCTCCCATGCTGACATCTCGTGGGTAGCAGGGCTGGTGTTTCTGCTGGCTGCTTCCTAGCGCAGCACACACTTGGCCTCCAGCCACGGAATCATTGCTGGCTGAAACTAGGCAGAGCCGCCACAGCTTAGATAGTTGGGTTGACCAATGGCCGATTTTAAATAATTATTTCAACATCTATTTGTACCTGCCCGGAGCTGCCCCAGGTTTGGGGGCCTATGCTGCTGCTTTGGCCTGTGGGTCAGGGTCTAGCAAGAGAGAGAGTGGGGAGTGGAAGGGCAAGAGACGCGAGGAATGAAGACAAGACAGAGAGTCTGTTCAAGTCCTATTCCCTGTTCCCTTTATTGAAAGGAAATCATGGGTTTATAAGCATAAGCAGGGGAATGCAGCTGAAGACACTTTACCACATGCACCTTGCAGCTGGGGGCACTAAACAACAAACAAGATATGGGAGAAAAACAAGATGTTTATCAGAGTGTGCTCAGCTGTTGTAGGCTGTTGAAAACAAGTCTCTTGTCAGGTATATGGCTTGAGATGGCTGCAAAGATGACAGCTGCTTTCTGCTCAGAGTTGGCTCCCAACATCTATTCACTATAAAATTGAATAAAAGCTCTATGTTGAACAGTGCCCCTGTTCCACTCAGTTCAAACACTAGCATTTGCCTGTTATGAGATCCACTAGCTGGTCCTAGGCCTCATAAGACCACTATTAGATGCTTACATCAGAGTAGATCACAAGGAGGGTATCTCAAACAAGAGTGGAAGATCTTGGGTGTCAGGCTATAGTTCTAATTCCTGACAAAGAGTGGCTTTGATCTGCTCATTTAGACTTTGGAGTATCTCTTCACACAAAAAAAAAGCAAGTCTACAGGCCATGCCCCTTCAGTTCAGACACTGTTTGCTGTTCTAGAACATCGCTCCCATCATCACTATTTCTCAATTAGTCTAGTCCCTCCTCTTACATATCCTTTCAGGCTATTTCTCTCCTAAGTGTTTTGCCTTAGATGATCGATGCATCTATTCTATTCATCTAATCTATCTATCTATCTATCTATCTATCTATCTATCTTATCTATCTATCTATCATCTGTCTATCTATCTATCATCTATCTATCTATCTATCTATCTCATCTATCTATCTATCTGTCTTCATCTATCTATCTCATCTATCATATCATCTATCATCTGTCTATCTATCTATCTATCTATTTATTTCATCTATCTGTGAGGATTTGTATATGCTCGGCCTAGGGAGTGGCACTATTAGAAGGTATGGCTCTGTTTGATTAGGTTTGGCACTGTGGGTGTAGGCTATAAGACCCTCATTCTAGCTGCCTGGAAGCCAGCCTTCCACTAGCAGCCTTCAGATAGGATGTAGAACTCTCAGCTCCCCCTGCACCATGCCTGCCCGATGCTGCCATTCCTTGCCTTGATGACAATGGACTGAACCTCTGAACCTGTAAGCCAGCCCCAGTTAAATGTTGTCCTTATAAGAATTGACTTTGTCATGGTGTCTGTTCACAGCAGTAAAACCCTAATTAAGACATTAAATATCTAATATTTATCATACTGAAGAGAACCAACTTGTATTATTCGGGGTTCTCTAAGGAACAGAATTAATTGAATGAACAAATATACAGCCATATATTAAACAGAGAATCATTAGGCTGTGGTTCAAGTAGTCTAGCAATGGCTATATCATGATGGAAAGGCCAAGGATACAGTGCCCATGAGGCCGGATATCTTAGCAGTCCCAATCTGTAGCTGGCATCCCAGGGAGGTCCTAGAGAGCTGTCAGTCTTCAGTCCATGTTGTAATTCTGAGGAAGTATATTCTAACACAAGTGAAGAAAATTGCTCAGTACAGGTGAACTTGACAGTACCAGTGAAGGCAAGTAGACAGAAAGCAAAAGCTTCTTGTTTCTGTGTTCTCTATTCCAATTGTGGGAGGCCTGAGTCTGGATTTAGGATGTCTTCCATCTAAAATAATCCAATCAAGAAAAATGCCCCACAGGAGTGCCCAGATATACTTAAATTGACAACTGAGATTAGTCATCACACATCTTAACTAGAAGTCATCAAAGTTTCTTCTCAGAGTAAATCTTCAAAGAAACCTTCTGCATCTGCCACCTCCCTGCCACCTGTAATATACATGGTTAGATTAGTAGATGTAGGATGAATGATAGGCCTCACTGACAAGGTGCTGCCGCTTCAGCAGTGAGTGGGGCTGTTCAGCTGCAGAGGCAACTTCTGCATGAGGGACAGACTGAAGCCTGCCAAGGACTTTAGAGATTGGTCATGCAGACAATGACAGCCAATTGGGAACTGCCACTTGGAGGACATGTTTGCTTGGAACCAATAAAACTTGGGTGGAGGGTATATCGAGCACTTCCCAAGTATTAATAACAAGCTTGCTGCCACATTCTCACATGCTCCCAGAGTCTAAATCATAGATTCTGCCACCTCAGCACCAACCCCCAAGGACAAGTACAGCTGGGCAGTGGTCAATCCAGGTGTAAAACAGCAGGTAGACAGTATCTGAAGAATAGTAGTGATTGTGTTAGAAGTGCCATTTTCCCTCTTCTTGAACAATTAAGAGACTTTACTTTTTAAAGTCAAATTGAAAATAGGAGAGAGGTACTAAGAGACACTCATTAGACATGGGGCTTCCCACCAGAGGAGAGACTGGATGGCATTGTCTCCTGACTGGATGTCTGTGTTGTTTATTTCTTTGTCTACTATTTCAATAAAGGAAATCTGAGAGATCATTGACAGAATGAAGAGAACTTCGTCACTGGAGAGTAGAGTTGAGGAAAGGAAAGAATAAATGAAAATAGGCATAAATCTACAAGGTAAGCTTAGTTTGGCCTTCTGAGCCCAACATACAGTTTTTTTGGGTGTGGAAGCTCTAATAAAGCAACAGAAGATATGCCAGTAGGGAAAGGGTTCAGAGTTAGAGAATTAAGTTAACCTTAAGAGAAAATTATTTTATAAGAGAAATCTTGGAGACACCAACTCATAGAGATTCTATTTTTAAAAAGCCAAGGTTTGTATGGCAGCCATATAAGGTATCAATGTCAAGCTAGAAAAGACAAAGGAAGCTAAGTAAGTCAGAGGAATATGACAGTATAATAGAGATAAAAAGCCTTTCTCCTTTTCATTTTCCTCTCCTTCTCCCTTCCTCTGTCTCTCCTTTCTCTATTCCCACCACTTCCTTCCCACTCTCTCACTTTCTCTCCATTATCCCTACCAAAAACATATTGACCGGGACAAACTTTGACAAGAAAATGTGCAACAACAAAAAGAATATTGTCAGCTTCCTTCTGCTCCCACACTGACCCTTCCCTAGCAGTCTAGATCTTTCTTCATGCTTTCATTGGTACAATTTAGACTGAGTTTGAAATTAAAACTTTACACTGGTCTAAATTTTAGTAATCAAAAGTGATTAGAAAAATGTTAAATTCACTAAATATAACAGTAAGTAAGGGAAAGAAATTGATGAAAACAGTGATACAAAAAAAAAAAAAAAAAAAAAACCATGATACCATGTTTATATTATATCCATGTAAAATGCAAGGTATTCAATTTTGACAAAATGTCTTTCATTGGTTTATTAAATGGACTGGAAACAGAGAAACATGTTTCAGAACCATATTACTTCAGCCTCTGAGAATGTAATAATTTCAAGACTGAATATTCCTTTTTTTAATATTCCTTTATAGTCAATGAGAATGGAATTACTTTTTGTAGTTATAGTTTTATATGGAGTTAGACATGAATGCAATAACATCACACTATTTGAAAGACATCTTGATTTTTCTTTAAGAAATAATGAGGTGTAAGTTTTGTGAGCAGAAAGGTGAGTTCCTATGAATCAGTTTGAAGTAGACATATATCCTAGAGATGCTAGTTTGCATAGTGAAGTCAAAGGGCACATCTCTCTTATATTGTTAGTTGAGAGCCTAGCCTCTAATGGCTGAGCCATCTCTCCAGCCCATGGGCACACTTCTCAAAGAGCAGTAGACACCTGATTTTGTATTCTTTTTCAAGTCAAAACATTTTTTTTTTTACCTTTCTGCCCTTTATTTTTTTAATTTGATATTTTATTTATTTACATTTCAAATGTTATTCCCTTTCATGTTTTCCCCTCTGCAAGCCCCCTATCCCATGCCCCCTTACCCTGCCTCTATGAGGGTGCTCCTCCACCAACCCACTCCCACCTCACTGCCTAGCATCCTATACTGGGGCATGAAGCTTTCATAGGACCAAGGGCCTCCCTTCCCACTGATGCCAGATAAGGCTCCTTCAGCTCCTTCAGTCCTTCCCCTAACTCCTCCATTGGGGTCCCTGTGCTCAGTCCAATGGTTGGCTGCCAGCATCCTCATCTGTATTAGTCAGGATCTGGCACAGCCTCTCAGGAGACAGCTGTATTAGGCTCCTACCAACAAGCACTTCTTGGCATCAGCAATAGTGTCTGGGTTTGGTGTCTGCATGTGGGACGAATCTCCAGGTGGGGCAATCTCTGGATGGCCTTTCCTTCTGTCTCTGCTTCACTCTTTGTCCCTGTATTTCCTTTAAACAGGAGCAATTCTGAGTTAAAATTTTGGAGATGGGTGGGTGGCTACATCCGTCAATGAGGTGGGGGGAGAAGGGAGCAAGTCTAACCTCTAGATATGGCCTAGTCAGGTCTCTCCCTCCCTTTCCTTTTGTGGGGTATTTCAGCTAATGTCATCCCCATGGGATCCCGGGAGGCTCTTGCCTTCCTGGAATCTGGGACTTTCTGGTTGCTATCCCCAGTCCCCCATCCCTCGTTGCTACAAATCTCTATTCAATTCCTGACCCTCTATACATCTCCTCCATCTCCTCCCATATTTGATTCCTCCCCTCTATTTCGCCTCTCTTCTTCCTGCCAAGTCCCTTCCACCCTCTACTTCCCTTGATTATTTTGTTCCATGTTCTAAGTAGGACTGAAGCATCCACACTTCGGCCATCCTTCCTCTTGAGCTTCATGTGGTCTGTGAGTTGTATCATGGGTATTCCATGTTCTTTGCCTAATAGCCACTTATCAGTGGGTACATAACATATACGTTCTTATGTGACTAAGTTAACTCACCCAGGATGATATTTTCTAGATCCATCCATTTGTCTGCAAATTTCATGAAGTCATTGTTTTTAATAGCTGAGTAGTATTCAATTGTGTAAATGTACCACATTTTCTGTATGCATTCCTCTGTTGAGGACATCTGGGTTGTTTCCAGCTTCTGGCTATTATAAATAAGGCTGCTATGAACATAGTGGAGCATGTGGCCTTTTATATGTTGGAGCTTCTTTTGGTTATATATCCAGAAGTAGTATAGCTGGGTCCTCAGGTAATGCTAAGTCCAATTTTCTGAGGAATTGCCAGACTTATTAACAGAGTGGTTGTACCAGCTTACAATACCATTAGCAATGGAGTGTTCCTCTTTCTCCACATCCTCACCAGCATCTGCTGTCACCTGAGTTTTTGATCTTAAGCATTCTGACTGGTGTGAGGTAAAATCTCAGGGTTGTTTTGATTTGCATTTCCCTTATGACTAAGGATATTGAACATTTCTTTAGGTGCTTCTTGGCCATTCGAGGTTCCTCAGTTGAGAATTCTCTGTTTAGCTCTGTTCCCCATTTTTTATTAAGCTTATTTGATTCTCTGGAGTCTAACTTCTTGAGTTCTTTGTATATATTGGATTTTAGCCCTCTATCAGATGTAGAATTGGTAAAGATATTTTGCCAATCTGTTGGTTGCTCTTTTGTCCTATTGACAGTGTCCTTTCCCTTAAAGAAGCTTTTCAATTTTATGAGGTCCTGTTTGTCGATTCTTGATCTTAAAGCATACGCCATTGGTGATCTCTTCAGGAAATTTTCCCCTGTGCCCATGTGTTCCAGGTTTTTCTGCACTTTCTCTTCTATTAGATTTAGTGTATCTGGTTTTATATGGAGGTCCTTGATCCACTTTGACTTGAACTTTGTACAGAGTGAAAAGAATGGATCAATTTGCATTCTTCTATATTGTTGACCTCCAGTTGAACTAGTGCCATTTGTTGAAAATCCTGTCTTTTTTTCAACTGGATGGTTTTAGCTTCTTTGTCAAAGTTCCTTCCTTTCTGAAAGATCAAGTGACCATAGGTGTGTGGGATCATTTCTCAGTCTTCAGTTCTATTTCATTGATCTACTGTCTGTGACTGTACCAATACCATAAAGTTTTTAATCACTATTACCCTGTAGTACAGCTTGAGGTCACAGATGGTGATTCCCCCAGATACTGTTTTTGTTGTTATTGAAGACTAGCCTTAGTCTGTGGTGACCTGATAGGATGCATGGGATTATTTCAATCTTTTTGTATCTGTTGAGGCCTGTTTTATGGCCAATTATATGGTCAATTTTGGAGAAGGTACCATGAGATACCAAAAGAAGGTATATTCTTTTGTTGTAGGATGAAAACGTTCTATAGATATCTAGTAAAACTATTTGGTTCATAACTTCTGTTAATTTCACCGTATCTCTGTTTAGTTTCAGTTTCCATGATCTGTCCATTGGTGAAAGTAGGGTGTTGAAGTCTCCCACTATTATTGGGTTAGGTGCAATGTGTACCTTGAGCTTTAGTAAAGTTTTTGTTTTGTTTTGTTTTGTTTTGTTTTTGAATGTGGGTGCCCTTGCATTTGAAGCATAGATGTTCAGAATTGAGAGTTCATCTTGGTAAATTTTTTCTTTGATGAATATGAAGTGTCATTCCTCATATTTTTGATAACTTTTGGTTGAAAGTAGATTTTATTTGGTACTTAGAATGGCTACTCCAGCTTGTTTCCTGGAACAATTTGCTTGGAAAATTGTTTTCCAGCCTTTGACTCTGAGGTAGTGTCTGTCTTTGTCACTGAGGTGCTTTTCTTGTATTCATCAAAATGCTGGGTCCTGTTTACCTATCCAGTCTGTTATTCTATGTCTTTTTATTGGGGAATTGAGTCCATTGATGTTAAGAGATATTAAGGAACAGTGATTGTTGCTTCCTGTTATTTTTGTTGCTGAATGTAGAATTATGTTAGTGTGGCTCACTTCTTTTGAGTTTGTTGGAAGAAGATTACTGTCTGGCTTTTCTAGGGTGTAGTTTTTCTCCTTGTGTTGGAGTTTTCCATCTATTATCCTTTGTAGGGCTGGATTTGTGGAAAGATTTGTGTAAATTTGTTTTTGTCACAGAATATCTTGCTTTCTCCACCTATGTTAATTGAGAAGTTTGTTGGGTATAGTAGCCTGGGCTGGCATTTGTGTTCTCTTTAGGTCTGTATGACATATGCCCAGGATCTTCTAACTTTCATAATCTCTGGTGAGAAGTCTGGTGTAATTTTGATAGGTCTACCTTTATATGTTACTTGACATTCTTCCTTACTGCTTTTAATTTTTTTCTTTGTTTTGTGCATTTGATATTTTGACTATTATGTGATAGGAGGAATTTCGTTTCTGGTCCAGTCTATTTGGAGTTCTGTAGGCTTCTTGTATGTTTATGGACATCTCATTCATTAGTTTAGAGAAGTTTTCTTCTATAATTTTGTTGAAATATTTACTGGCCTTTTAAATTGGGAATCTTTGCTCTCTTCTGTACCTATTATCCATAGGTACATTCATTTAGTCTTCTCACTGTGTCCTGGATTTTCCCGGATGTTTTGGGTTAGGAGCTTCTTGCATTTTGCATTTTCTTTGACTGTTGTGTCAAAGTTTTCTATGGTATCTTCTGCACCTGAGATTCTCTCTTCTATCTCTTGTATTCTGTTGGTCATACTTGCATCTATGATCCCTTTCCTAGGTTTTCTATCTCCAGGATGGTTTTCCTTTGTGATTTCTTGATTGCTTCTAGTTCCATTTTTACATCCTGGATTGTTTTTTGTTTTCAATTCCTTCATCTGTTTGGTTTTGTTTTCTGTTAATTCTTTAAAGGATTTTTGTGTTTCCTCTTTAAGGGCTTCTACCTGTTTACCTGTGTTCTCCTGTATTTCTTTAAAAGAGTTATTTATGTCATTCTTAAAGTTCTCTATCATCATCATGAGATGTGATTTTAAATCCTAATCTTGCTTTTCCAGTGTGTTGGGGTATCCTGGGCTTACTGTGGTGGGAGACCTGGGTTCTGATTAGTAGCCTTGGTTTCTGTTGTTTATGTTCTTGCTTGTGCCACTCACCATCTGGTTATCTCTGGTGTTATCTGGTCTTGCTGTCTCTGACTGTGGTTTGTCCCTCCTGTAAGCTTGTGTGTCAACACTCCTGGGAGACTAGTTCTCTCTTCGAGGAATTTGGGTATGGAGAGCTGTCTCACAGGGATACAGACAGAAACTGGAAGGACCCTGTCCCCAGCTGTTCCTTGGTTCCTGTGTCCCGATGGCTCTAGGCAGGTCTCTTTTGGGCCAGGAATTTGAGCAGAAGTGGTGGTCTCACCTGTCTTCTCAGGTGTGTCAGCACTCTTGGGAGTCCATCTCTCTCCCAGTGGGATTTGGGTATGGATAGCTGTTGCACAGCATCAGCTGCAGTCACAGATGAAAACTGGAAAAATTCTGTCCCAGACTGTTCCTAGGTTCCTGTGTTCTGAGGGCTCTGGGTAGGTCCCTCGAGCAGAAGTAGGTCTCATCTGTCCTCACAGGTGTGTCAGCATGCCTGGGAGACCATCTCTTTCTGGCAGTATTTGGGTATCGAGAGCTGTGGCATAGGGTGAGCTCTGGGTCCAGACAGAAACCAGAAGCCAGACACCTGTTTTTAAGCAATAATATTTTTTCACTGATGTTTTAAAAAAAAATCTCATTTTCTGCTCAAAGAACAAATATTTCCCACATGACTCATAGGTTGTCTCACATAATTTGCCCTAAAAAATTCTTTTCCCATCAAAGCATACAGAAAAATTCTCTTTTGGAACTGATTCTTTCTTATAGGAATAGATATGAGAAACAAACTTCCTCTTATTCTCTTAGTTCAAAAATATGGGCTTAATAAAGTTCCTGAGCAACACAATAATTCTATATCACTCTGAAGTATATCTAAAAATGAATATTGATGACAAAAAATGACATATTTAAAATAATATCTGCTTTCCACATAAGAGAAAGCTAATCACAAGCTTATCAAAACATTATAGTTTTTCTTATAAAAATATTAAGATAATGAGAAATTAGTCCAATTAAGCTATCATTTCAATTTTCCAAGATTTTTTTATACATCTATACATAAAGTAAATTCCATTTTGGAATATAATGGGAATATTTTTCAAGAAAAATAGTTTCAGGTGGCATAGTGATGATTATTAAGAGCTATTCAACAAGAACAAATGCTGTCAAGGCTGTGGGAAAAGGGAAACACATATTCATTGTTGGTAAAAGTGCATACTGGAGGAGTAATGATGGAAGTCAGTGTGAGGGCTCATCAGAAAGCTAAACATAGGCTCTCATATGAACTAGCTCTACAACTCTGGGCATATTCCCAAAGGACTCTGTATTTCACCACAAAGACCCATGTTCACACATGTTCATTGCTGCTTTATCACAATAGCCAGAAAATGGAAACAGCCTATATATATAATGAAACTATTGTAATTTTATAGAATGGAACATTATTCAACTGTAAAATATAATATTATGACATCCTTTCCAGTCTGCACCTTCTGCCACAGCAGATCATCAGCTTGCCTATGCGTCTGAAGACCCCACAGTCTGAAGGCCTCTCAGGAGAGCTGCTGCACCCAGGACCACATGTAAAGGACCCTCCAAATAACTGCAGCATCTGGGAACCCAGAGGAGCCCAGCAGACTTGGGACCTAACCCCTCCACTCGAATTCCACCCTTTTCCTGGGCTAACACTTTCTGCTGGGTAGATCATTAACTTCTCCACACCTCTGAAGACCCCTCAGTCCGAAGGCCTCTTTGGAGATCTGGTCCACCCAGGGCAACAGAACCCACAGTCTAAAGGCCTCCTTGGAGATCTGCTAAACACAAGGCAACAGACTCCACAGTTTGAAGCCCTCCCAGAAGATTGGGTGTACCTAGGGCCACAAACTGCACTATCTGAAGGTCTCCCTGGAGATCTGCTGCAGCCAGGGCAAAAGGACATCTGCATGCATGCCTCTTTGCAGGTCCCCTTAGTCTAAAGGTCTCCCAGGAAGTCTGCTACAGCCAGAACTACAGACCTCCCAGAAGATCTGCAGCAAAGCAAAGAAACAGAAGACAAGCTCCAGACAGAGACATCCAGGTCAGTTAATACCAGAGATAAGCAGATGGCAAGAGGCAAGCATAAAAACATAAGCAACAGAAGCTAATATACTTTGGCATAATCAGAACCAAGTTCCCACCACAACAAGCCCTGGATACCCCAATGCACCTGAAAACCAGGATGATGACCTAAATTCCCATCCCATGAAGGTAATAGGGTTACTTAAGGAGGATATAAATAACTCACTGAAAGAAATACAGGAAAACAAGGGCAACCAGGTAGATGCCCTTAAAGAGTAAACAAATAAATCTCTTAAAGAAATATTGTAAAACTCGATCAAACAGGTGACAGAATTGAACAAAGTGGTCCAAGACCTAAAAATAGAAGTAGAAACAATAAAGAAAACACAAATGGAGGCAACCCTGGAAATGGAAAACATAGGAAAGAAGTCAGGAACTACAGATGCAAGTATAAACAACAGAATACAAGAGATAGAAGAAAGAATCTCAGATGTGGAAGATACCTTAGAAGATATAGACATAATAGTCAAGGAAATTCAAAACATAAAAAAATTTCTAACCCAAAACATCTAGGAAATCTAGGACATAATGGAAAAACCAAATCTAAGAATAATAGGAATAGAAGAGGGCAAAGATTCCCAGCTCTAATGACTAGAAAACTTCTCAAAAAAAATCATAAAAGAAAATGTCCCCAACCTAAAGAAAGAGATGGTTATAACTGTACAAGAAGCCTATAGAACACCAAATAGATTGGACCAGAAAAGAAAATCCTTTCATCACATAATAATCAAAACACTAAAAGCTATAAAGGAAAAAAGCCAAGTAACATGTAAAAGGAGACCTATCAGAATTGCACCACACTTCTCGACATAGACTCTAACAGCCAAAAGAGCCTGGAAAGAGGTCATGCAGACCCTAAGAGATCACAAATGGCTACCCAGGCTACTATACCCTGCAAAACTCTCAATCATCATACATGGAGAAATCAAAATATTCCATGAAAAAAAAACATTTAAGCAATATCTATCTACCAACCCAGCCCTACACTCTAAAAGGAAAAGCTGAACACAAGGAAGGTACCTACATCAAAGAAAAAACAAGAAATTAATCATCTCAAAACAAAAACAAAATGAGAGGATCACATACATATAATGCCACCTACAACAGCAAACATAACAGGAACTAACAATCATCTGTCTTAAATATGTCTTAATATCAACGGATTCAATTCCCCAATAAAAAGACAAAAAGTAGCAGACTGGATACACAAGCAAGATGCAGCATTTTGCTGCATACAGGAGACACACCTCAACAAAGACAGCACTACCTCAGAGTAAAAGGCTGGAAAAAAAAACTTCCAAGGAAATGGTCCAAGAAACAAGCAGGAGTTGCCATTGTAATATCCAATAAAATAGACTTTCAATAAAAAGTTATCAAAAGAGATGGGGAAGGACAGACACTTCATACTCATCAAAGGAAAAATCCACCAAGATGAACTCTCAATTCTGAACATCTATGCCCCATGTGCAAGAGCATCCACATTTGTAAAAGAAACATTACTAAAGCTCAAAATACATACTGAACCTCACACAATAATAGAAAGTGATTTCAACACCCGACTCTCGCCAATGAACAGATCATAGAAACAGAAATTAAACAGAGACACAGTGAAACTAAAAGAAGTTATAAGCCAAATACATTTAACTGATATCTACAGAGCATTTCACCCTAAAACAAAAGAATATACTTTCTTCTTAGCACCTCATGGTACCTTCTCAGAAATGGACCATATACTCAGACACAAAACAAACCTCAACTGATAAAAGAACATTGAATTAATCCTATGTATTCTATTGAACCACCACAGACTAAAAGCTGGTCTTCAATAGCAACAAAAACAACAGAAAGCTCACATACACATGGAAGTTGAACAACTATCTACTCAATGATAACTTGGTCAAGGAAGGAAGGAAGGAAGGGGGAGAGAGAGACAGAGAGAGAGAGAGAGAAGGGAGGGAGGGAGGGAGGGAAAAAAGAAGAAGAAAGAAAGAAAGAAAGAAAGAAAGAAAGAAAGAAAAGAAAGAAAGAAAGAAAGAAAGGAAGGAAGGAAGGAAGGAAGGAAGAAAGGAAGGAAGGAAGGAAGGAAGAAAGAGAAAGAGAGAGAGAAAGGAGGGAGGGAGGGAAGGAAGGAAGGAAGAAAGGAAGGAAGGAAGGAAGGAAGGAAGGAAGGAAGGAAGGAAGGAAGGAAGGAAATTAAAGACTTTTTAGAATTTAATGAAAATGAAGGCACAACATACCCAAACTTATGGGCCACAATGAAAGCAGTGCTAAGAGGAAAACTCATAGCTCTGAGAGCCTCCAAGAAGAAAGTGGAGCGAGCATGCACTAGCAGCTTGACAGCTCACCTGAAAGCTCTCGAACAAAAAGAAGCAAATACACCCAAGAGGAGTAGATGGCAGGAAATAATCAAACTCAGGTCTGAAATCAACCAAGTAGAATCAAAATAACTATACAAAGAATCAACAAAACCAGGAGTTGGTTCTTTGAGAAAAATCAATCTACCTTTCTTTTTTTCTTCCTTCCTTCCTTCCTTCCTTCCTTTCTTTCTTTCTTTCTTTCATTCATTCATTCATTCATTGTTTTTTCTTTTTCTTCTTTGCTCTTTCTTTTGTTCTTTTTTTTTTAATCAAATGTAGTCTAACAGGAGTCAAACTGAAAAAGGAAACTTCAGTTGAGAAAATGTCTCCATCAGATTGTCTAGTAGGCAAAAGATCATTGATCATTTTCTTGACTGATGATTTACTATTGGAAGTGCCATCCCTGAACAGCTGGAATAAGAAATCAGTCTGCACAAGACAGTAATTCTATTCCTTCATGACCTCTTCTTCAGTGCCTGCCTTCAAGTTCATGTTTGATTTCCTGTCCTGACTGCCATTCATAATGGACTGTAAGATATAAGAAGAAATAAATCTTTTCCTCTCCAAAAGAAAAAGAAACAGGACACATAACAACAGAAACTGAGGAAAATTTAAACATCATCTGATCCTAATAGAAAATCCTATATCAAACCAAACTGGAAAACCTAGATAAAAGGGATGACTTTTCTAGACAGATATCAGGTACTAAAGTTGAATCAGTATCAGGCCAGATGGTTTTAGTACAGAACTCTATCAGACCTTCAAAAAAGAGATAATACCAATACTCTTCAAAATGTTCCACAAAATAGAAACAGAAGGAACACTGCCTAATTCTTTCTATAAAGCCACAATTACACTAATACCTAAATCACACAAAGACCTAACAAAGAAAGAGAACTTTAGACCAATCACACTTTTGAATATTAAGGCAAAAATACTCAATAAAATTCTTGCAAACCAAATCCAAGAACATATCAAAATCATCATTCACCAAGATCAAGTAGGCTTCATCCAAGGGATGCAGTGATTGTTCAATACATGAAAATGCATCAACACAATGCACTATATATATGCAAACTCAAGGGGGAAAAAAGTGATCCCTGCCTGTAATTACTTCTTTGTTCTAGCCTAATGTCATATTCCTGCCTGAAGCCCACTTCCTTGACCTTTGCCAATGTCATATTCCTGCCAAGCAGCCCATTTCCTTGTCCTTGGCCTATGTCATATTCTTGCCAAGCAGCCTCAAAAGCTCTCTGCCTCTCGCCCTCTAAAACAAAGAAGTAATTTCAGACAGGAATATAAATCTTAGGCTAGAACAAGGAAGTAGGCTTCAGACATAAAAATGACTTTGGGCTAGGACAGGGAAATAGGCTCAGATATTTTGGTCATCCTGATAAGCCCTTAGAAACAGTGATCACAGGAGTGTTCAAGGAAATTTGTTTACTGCCTTGCTTGTTCTTTGACTATCTGTGTTTATTGTCTTGCTTGTTTCTTGACTATTTGCATCTATTGTATTGCTAGGTCCTCAACCTAGAACTGACCTTAATACTTGCATGGAATTAAAATGGCATAAAAGCAAAAAGAAGGAGGGGGTATGGGATAGGGGTTTCTAGAGAGGGGAGATGGAAAAAGGGGATGACATCTGAAATGTAAATAAATAAAATATCCCATTTTTTAAAAAACTGATTTAAGGTGATGGTTATCCTAACCAGTAATGTTACTAAAATCATTGAATTGTACTCTTGAAATAAGAGACTTTTATGATACATAAAACATACCTCAATTAAGTTGTTTTTCAAATTAAAAAAAAAAAAACCACAATCATCTCTTTAGATACTGAAAAAGACTTCAACAAAATACACAACCCCTTCATGTTAAAAAGCCCTGGAGAGTTCAAAAATTCATGGCAAATACCTAAACATATTAAAAGCAATATATAGCAAACCAACAGTCACTATCAAATTAAATGGAAAGAAGCTAGAAGCAATCCCACTAAAATCTGGGACAAGACAAGCCTTCCTACTCTCTCCCTATCTATTTAATATAGTACTGAAAAGGTCAGCTCAGGAACTTTGGACACTTATACCCCCAGAAGGGAGAGGCTAATTAACATTCCTGGTCAGCTCAGGAACACATGGTATTCACTCACTGATTACTGGATTTAACCCAGAAGCTTGAAATACCCAAGATTCAACTCACAGACCACATCAAGCTCATGAAGAAGGAAGACCAAGTTGTGGTGCTATGGTCCTTCTTAGAAGGAGTAACAAAATACTCAAGGTAGCAATATGGAGACAAAGTGTGGGACAGAAACTGAAGGAGGGGCCATCTGGAGACCATTCCACCTGGGTATCCATTCCATGTGCAGTCACCAAAGGTAGACGCTGATGTGGATGTCAGGAAGTGCATGTGGAGAGGAGCCTGATATAGCTGTGTCCTTAGAGGTCTGCCAGACTTTGAAATATTTAGAGGTGAATGCTCACAGCTAACCATTGAACTAATCATGAGGTTCCCAATGGAAGAGTTAGAGTGAAGACTGAAGGAGCTGAAAAGGTTTATGACCCCATGAGCCTGGGTCTAAACCACCAGCCTGGGAGCACTTAGGGAGGGGTCCATGGCTCCAGCTGTATATGCAACGGAGGATGGTCCTGTCAGGTATAGGTGGGAGAGGAGATCCTTGGTCCCATGAAGGCTGGAAGCTGTGTGGAGGGGAATTCGAGGGTGGGGAGGTGGGAGTGGAGGGGTAGGTTGGGGCACATCCTCATAGAAGCAGGAGGCAGGGGTATGGGATAGGGGGCTCCTGGGCAGGAGGTGGGGGAAATGGGATAATGGGATAACATCTGAAATGTAAATAAAATATCTAAGAAAAGAAGAGAAAAGAAAAAGAAAAGAAAAGACAAGGTCATGGGACACTTACCGATGGGAGAAGTTGATTAACATTCCTCAAACCACAGGGGAGGGAACCCACCTGCTGGTGGGGAAGGCCCAGAGCATGGTAGACACATTCTGCAGGATGAACCAACCTTTGCCACATGCAGACAAGGGAAGTCCCTGCCACCTCATTCCCAAAAGACCAATCAGTTTAAAAGTCACACTGTTCTGCCAATCATATTGTGTCTAGTCACTGTTTCCTAGTCTACCCCTTAAACTGTATAAAAACTGACCAAATGGGCTTCTGGGAGTCGCCACCTCTCGTTCAGGTGCAGGATGACCCCAACACATTGGAACAATAAAATTCCTCTTGCTTTTTGCATCGATTCATGACTCCGAGTTGTTCAATCAGGGATCCCTGGTAAGCTAAGGCTCCCAAGAGTCTTACAGTACTAGAAGTTCTAGCTAGAGCAATAAGGCAACAAAAGGAAATCAAGAGATATCAAAGGGATGCAAATTGGCAGTGAAGAAGTCAATGAATGAAGTGTCACTATTTGCAGATGATATGATAGTATACATAAGTGACCCCCCAAATTCCACCAGAGAGCTACCACAGTAAACAGTGGCAGGATATAAAATTAACTCAAACACATCAGTAGCCTTCCTTTATATAAATGAGCCACACAAAGATAATTCCATCTCTAACAACAAAAATAACAGAAAGCACCAATCATTGGTGCATAATATCTCTCAACATAAATAAACTCAGTTCCCCAATATGGAGACATAGACTAACAGACTGGATACATAAACAGGACCCAGCATTTCGCTACATACAGGAAACACTCCTCAGTGACAAAAACAGAAACTAAATCAGAGTAAAAAGATGCAAAGAATTTTTTCACTCAAATGGTCTCAAGGAACAAGATGGAGTACCCATTCAAATATCCAATAAAATAGACTTTCAACTAAAAGTTATCAAAAAAGATGAAGGACATTGCATACTAGTAAAAAAAAAATCCACCAAGATGAACTCTCAATTCTGGACATCTATGCCCCAAATGCAAGGCCATCCACATTTGTAAAATAAGCATTACTAAAATTCAAAGTACACATTGCACCTCACACAATAATAGTGGGAGACTTCAACACCCCACTCTCAGCAATGATCAGATCATGGAAACAGAAACTAAACAGAGACATAGTGAAATTAAAAGAAGTTATGAATCAAATGCATTTAACAGATATCTACAGAACATTTCACCCTAAAACAAAAGCACCTCATGGTACCGTCTGCAAAATTGACCATATAATTGGACTCAAGAAAAGCCTCAACCAATACAAGAAGACTGAAATATTCCAACAGATTCTATCAGATCACCACAGACTAAGGCTGGTCTTCAATGGCAACAACAACAACAAAAACCAAACAAACAACAAAAACCACATACACATGGAAGGTGAACAACTATCTGCTTAATGATAACTTGCTCAGGGAAGAAATAAAGAAATTAAAGACTTTTTGGAATTTAATGAAAATAAAGGCACAAGATTCCCAAACTTATGGGACACAATGAAAGCAGTGCTAAGAGGAAAACTCATAGCTATGGGTGTCTACATAAAGAAATCAAAGAGAGTATACACTAGCATCTTAACAGCACATCTGAAAGCTCTATAACAAAAAGAAGCAAGTACACCCAAGAGGAGTAGATGGCAGGAAATAATCAAACTCAAGGCTGTAATCAACCAAGTAGGAACAAAGAATCAACAAAACCAGGAACTGGTTCTTTGAGATAATCAACAAGATAGACAAAGTCTTAGCCAGACTAACCAGAGAACACAGAGACAGTATCTAAATTAACAAAATCAAGAATGAAAAAAAAAGAGGCATAACAACAAAAACTGAAGAAATTCAAAAACTTATCAGATCCTACTACAAAAGCCTATACTCAACAAAACTGGAAAGTCCAGAAGAAATGGATAATTTTCTAGACAGATACCAAGTACCAAAGTTAAATCAGGATCAGGTAAACTATCTAAACTGTCCCATAACCCTAAAGGAAATAGAAGCAGTCATTAAAAGTCTCCCAACCAAAAAGAGCCCAGGACCAGATGGTTTTAGTGCAGAATTCTATCAGACCTTTAACAAAGACCTAATGCCAATACTTCTCAAACTATTCCACAAAATAAAAACAGAAAGAACACTACATAGAAGAATGATTCTTTCTATGAAGCCTCAGTTACCTAAACCACACAAAGACCCAACAAAGAAAGAACTTCAGACCAATTTCGCTTATGAATATTGATGAAAAATACTCAATAAAATTCTCTCAAATCAAAGAACACATCAAAATGATCATTCATCATGATAAAATAGGTTTCATCCCAGGATGCAGAATGGTTCAATATGCAGAAATCCATCAATATAAACATACTCAAAGAAGGAAACCACATGATCATCTCATTAGATACTGAAAAAGCCTTCGACATATTACAACACTCCTTTATGCTAAAAGTCTTGGAAAGATGAGGAATTCAAGGCCCATACCTAAACATAATAAAATCAATACACAGCAAACCAATAGCCAACATCAAACTAAATGGAAAGAAACTTGAAACAACCCCATTAAAATCAAGGCCTACACAAGGCTACTCACTCTCCCCTATTTATTCAATATAGTACTCAAAATTCAAGCCAGAGCAATTAGACAACAAAAGGAGGTCAAAAGGGTACATATTGGAAAAGAAGAAGTCTAGACATCACTATTTGCAGGTGATATAATAATATAATTAAGTGACTCCAAAAATATCACCAGAGCTACAAGCTGATGACAACTTTAGCAAAGTGGACTGGATATAAAATTAACTCTGACAAGTCAAACTCAACCAAAGGATAAATGGGCTAAGAAAAAAATTAGGGAAATAACACGCTTCACAATAGCCACAAATAATATAAAATATCTTCCTGTGATTCTAACCAAGCAATTGAAAGAACTTCAAGTCTCTGAAGAAAAAAATGGAAGAGGACCTCAGAAGATGGATAGATCTCCCATGCTCATGGATCAGCAGGGATTAACATAGTAAAAATGGCCATCTTACCAAAAGCAATCTACAGATTCAATGCAATCCTCATCAAAATTCCATCTCAATTCTTCACAGAGATAAAAAGAGCAATTCTCAAATTCATCTATAATATAATAACAACAAAACAGGATAGCAAAAAGTATTCTCAACAATAAAAGAACTTCTGGAGGAATCACCATCCCTGATCTCAAGCTATGTTACAGAGCAATAGTGATGAAAACTGCATGGTGTTGGTACAGAGACAGACAGGGAGACAAATGGAATAGAATTGAAGACTCAGAAGTAAACCCATACGCCTATGGTCATCTGTATTTGATAAAGAAGCCAAAACCATCCGGTGGAAAAATGACAGCATTTCAACAAATGGTTCTGGTTCAAGTAGCAGTCTGCATGTAGAAGAATGCAAATTGATCCATTCTTATCTCCTCATACAAAGTTCAAGCCCAAGTGGATCAAGGACCTCCAGATAAAACCAGATACACTAAATCTTGTAGAAGAGAAAGTGAGAAGCACCTCGAACACATTGGCATAGGGGGAAATTTCCTGAACAGAACACCAATAACTCAGGCTGGAAGATCAACTACAGACAAACAGACCTCAAAAAATTGAAAAGCTTGAGTCAGGCAAAGGACACTGTTAACAGGACAAAACTGCAACCTACAGATTGGGAAAAGATCTTTACTAACCCTACTCCATTTGATCGAGGGCTAATGTCCAATATATACAAAGAACTCAAGAAGTTAGACTCCAAAGGACCAAATAACCCTATTAAAAATGGGGCAGAGATCTAAACAAAGCATTCTGCATTCTCAACTGAGGAATCTCGAATGGCCAAGAAGCACCTAAAGAAATGTTCAACATCCTTAGTCATCAGGGAAACGCAAATCAAAAGGATCCTGAGATTCCACCTCACACCAGTCAGAATGCCTAAAATCAAAAACTTAGGTGACAGCAGATCCTAGTGAGGATGTGGAGAAAGAGGAACACTCCTCCATTACTTGTGGGATTGCAAGCTGGTACAACCACTCTGGAAATAAATCTGGCAATACCTCAGAAGATTGAAAATAATTCTACCTGAGGACCCAGTTATACCATTCCTGTCATATACCCAAAAGATGCTCCAACATATAATAAGGACACATGTTCCACTATGTTCATAGCAGCCTTATATATGGAAAACAGAATTTGGAAATAACCCAGATGTTCCTCAACAGATACATGGATACATAAAATGTATAATGGAGAAATCTGTCTTTATGGAAGTTAGAGAGCCAGAGTCAACTCAGCAAGCAGTTACAACATGAGGCACAGGAAATAAAGAGAAAGGGTAAAGATAAACAGAACCTAGGAGATAGCAGGAGGTGCCCCACATGGGCTGCCTGCAGTGGGCTCCTCTGAAAGAAAATTATAAGACTGCTTATAGAAGTGCCAACAGAAACAAGAGGCTGGGACCACTCCACAGCTACTGTCACAAACTGCTGCTTGGTGTTTGAATACAGTAAAATAGTAGAAACTGAAGACTGTCTTGCCTCCTCTCCCACTCTCATACCACAGTATCAAGTCTTACTCGATGCCTCCAGAAAACTGTGTCTGAGGTGTGTAACTTCTAAGGTCGTTGTCCAGGAATCCCCGAGAAGAGTAACACTCAGGAGGCTGAGCCAAGAGTTCAAGACCAACCTGGAATGCACAGCGAAACTCAGTCTCGAACAAGGGTACAGGGTGCAAGTCAGTGACAGAATGTTTGCCTAGCATACATACAAGGGTACTGAACTTGATCCCCAGAACATAGGAGGAAAAAGTAAAAAAATAACAATATTTAAAATTCTGTGTAATGAAACAAGATTAAGACATGACTCTTAAATCAGTCCCAAGAGCCACTATTAAATGCTCTGTAAAACCAAGCTCCCTGAAATACAGGCTTGCCTAGCTCAGACTCATGAGCATCCGGAGTGAGGAAGTGCTCCAGGTTAGACAGACCAACAGTGACATCTGCTGCCAGGGACTAATTTTGAAAGTGGCCAGTTGCAGCATTGCAAGTAGAGTCCTGCCAAACCACTGACTTGAGCTGATGAGTCAGCAGGCGGGAACTCCTGTTTGTCATTTATGCTATTAGAAGGTTTTCCAAGGCGAACACAGAACATGGGAAAATGAGAATGTTTGAAAATGTAACTAAAACAAATAAAAACAGTGGAGGTTGAGACATAAGTGATGAGAAAAAGACCCGACTTTATCTTTCCTCAGCATATTCCTCTTTGGCTAACTAAATCCAGATTAATTCTGTAGTCGTTAGCAAACATGAACTTGTTTGAAAAGGATTAATTTAACCATTGCCAGCTACAGTGGATTCCAGCATCATATCCAGGCCAGAGAGAAAAAAGTCCAAAGATCAAAAGAGTATGCATAAAAGTTTAGGGTAACCCTTATTCAGGAAACCACTTCCTAATTATCTGTCTACCTTGGTTATACATTCTTCAACATCTGTTGACCCTCGGGCAATTTCTTTTACTTTTCTGAAAGCTGATGAACATAAGGTTTGAATCAGACATCACATTTAAAATAATGACTGCCAGTATAAAATGTTCAATGTGACTCAATTCTGTAAAGCAAAAGATATGAAAGGAAAAGGAGTTAAATGTTTGTTTATAAAAATGACAAATGATAATAAATTCAGTTACTGTGAAAGCAGGTGAGCACAACCAACATCTTGATTGACGAACTTCTGAGTTTGGACTTCCATTCAAAGATTTCCACCACACTTATTGTGGCATCTTGAGCAAATTACACTTCTCTGGGCCTCATTTTCCTGTGCTGTAAAAATGAAAAGATTGGGCTCTATTAGGATGGCCGATGAACTGCCTGCTTATGAGTTCATCTCATAGCTACAGGCAGACTGCACCAGCTGGCTCTATTGTGGATGACAGACGTGTGGAGTCTTTATGTGCACCTCACAGATATTATCGTCTACTGTGGAGGACAGAAACATGGAGTCTCCATGTGCACCTCACAGATTCTTGCCTCTAGCAGGAAGATCTTGCTCTTTTTTTTTTTTCTTCTTTTTTTCTTTTTTCTTTCTTTTCTTTTCTTTTTCCTTTCTTTCTTTTTTTTCCCCAGTGGTTGATTCTGTTATTTAGCTGTTCATTTAGTGCAAACTATGATTTCTCTCTACAATGTACTCAACAAATATGATTTCTGGTATTCACAGTATTCCAATGACAAGGAAAACAAACCTCAGAAAATGTAAGGAATTTCCCAGAGTCAGAAAGCATGGAGTCAGTAAGATAATCTCCTACCACTACCTGTCATAAATTATCTTAATTTCTCATATTTTGGACCATAGCCTAGCCCTCCTCAACATAAAAGCCATATATTTTTGCGTCACTGTGCCTTGTCTGCCAGTACTTGAATACACACGTGTGCCTGCACAAAGAAAACACAGCTGTTTGGGCGTGAAATTCAGCCAGTCCATAGAAACCTGAAGAGACAGCACAGAAGCTCAGGTCAAAAGCATTCAAGAAAGAAAGCTTTTTCTTTCAGAAAACAGACTAACGGGGTAGTTCTTTAAAGATTAAAAGTAGTAAATGATAGAACAAATGATATATAAAAGTCACATTCAACTTAAAAGACAATATTTTTATTAACTAAGTGCAGAACAGTACTAAAACCAAAGCTGGAAAAGTCCATGTCCATAGGTCACTATGTGTTGCACCAATTTGGATGTCTAGCTGATGTCTGCTCCAATATTCAGTTTTACTTGGTATAAGTGAGTATTAAATAAGTACTAGCTGATGGTACTGGTTTATATATAATGTGGACAATTAAGTCATACTAAGAATATTTCTGAGGTTCCCTTAATTTGAGGCAGTGCCTCAGCTTTAGCCATGCTTTAGGTCATAGTATCTGAATAGAGCAGAAAATAAATACTCTTAACTTTCCATTAGAACACACTTCCTTCTCCCATCAGATAGCAAAACCATCAGCACCCTTCAAAAGTGGTCAATAATTGCAGGTTTGCTCACTGATGTTTCAGTGATAGAAAATTGCCTTTGGAGAATTACAGGGAAAGATAGTCTCATTAAAAACCAGATACAAGAATGGACCCATAGAATAAAAATGAGTACTAGCAGCCAAATTAGATTTCATATCAAAGTCCTGTGGGTCTTGTTATTACCTAGTTGATTCATCTCTGTAATAAGCATTTGTTCTTCATTTCTGAATAAATTCTCCGATTACTCATCACAAGAAACATACTAACAAATCAGCCTAATTTTAAGAGGCTGGTAAGTGGAGTTAGAGAGATGGCTCAGTTAAGAGCACTTATTGTTCTTGTGACAAACCTGGGTTCAGTTCCTAGCACATACATGGCTGCTTACAGCCGATGGCTGTAACTTTAGTTTCACGGGCTCCTATGCCCTCTTCTGGCCTCTGTGGGCATCAGGCACATGTGTAGTGCACAAACATACATGCAGGCAACCACACATACACACATAACAAAAATAAACAATAATTTTTAAATGAAACAAATCAGACATGATTGATTGGATGTAGGCATGGATTAAAATACAAAAATCACAAAGTATATGTATACTGTGCACAAAGGAAGTCATGTCTTTCATGGGAAGGATACTGAAAGATCAAAGATCAGAAAGACACAGAAGCACAAGAAGGAATTAGAGATTATTGTGTTTCTATAGACACCAATAATGTATATGTTTTTTACATAATATTAAAATAGTAAAAAAATGATAGACCTGAAATATAGACCCACGTGTACATAAAAATATCTCTACAAAGACAACAGTCAGCAATTACTGAGAAAGAGTACTTCTACAACCATGCAAAGCAAAGTCCTACATTGTATTTCATGCCTAGTGTTTGGCATCAGTATCATTCCAGAATGTGAAGGCACACCATGATATCATGCACTGCATCTGAACAAGAAAGTTCCGCAGAGTGCTGTCCGACATTCTCTCCATGACTAATTCTGTTTGTAGACTGAGCTGTGGCTATGATCATATTCAGGCAGCCAAGACAATGTTTCCAGAGTGAAATTGTTCTGGGCATCAAGGCACTTTACAACATGTTCCCATTGCCTTTTGATACTCTGTGGCCAGGAGACTGCTGAGAAAATATTATTCACCAGAATTAGACTGAACTAGTCAGCTGCCTGGTTATTACATCGCATGTCAGCTCAAGCCATGTCTGCAACTGAACTCACCAGATGTTTCCAATTTCTCTACGTTCTGAACTACAAGTTGAACTTTTTTCCTGGCTTTGAAATATTTTAAACAAATAGCTTTCTGGGATGTCTCATGAAACTTACATAATAAAGTCCCAGGTAGTATCATAATAAGAGTCCAGGCTCACACACACACACACACACACACACACACACACATAAAAAGTCCAGGCTCTCTTGAGCTGCCATAGGCCTGACCCACCTACTGCCTCCCACATTTTCTTGATGAGATTTTCACTCAGGAGTCTCATTCCTATCTAGAAATTTCCATCAAACTGACACATTTTTAAAACGACTCAATTCTGAAGCTACCATATACCCTCTGCTGAAGTAATAAGTAAAATACATTTTGCAAGCAACTAAGCTCTTAATATGCACAAAAGTCACCAATTTACATATCTTTCAAATAAGCACTATGTTTTAGAAAGATATCCAAAGGTTTTGCACATACTTAAAAAGAAACATACAAGAATATTTATTGCAGCCATTTTTAATCAAGATCTGGAACTTAGAAGCAACAAGCACACCCTTATTAATAGAAATTGGCAGTAAATTTTATATTGTGTCCAACAAAAATACTACATAGACTTAACATAATCATGCATACAGATTAACATGAAAAAATCTCCATAATAATAATTAGATGAAAAAATAAGAACTAGGTCAACATGAATATGTGTGTGTAAATACACACAAATACCTATATATACTATATAATTCTTGTAGCTATGAATTTTAGTTTGTTGTCACTTTACAAGAAGTCTTTATTTAAATATAAATAACTTTAGAGAAATGTAGCAAAATGAAAATATGAGTTTAATAAATCTACACACATAAATTAACAGAAAGGACGAGGGTGTGAAAAGAAAAAAGAGAAAGCAACTAGCCATGGGAATCTGTCTCCCAAAGGCCTCGCAAATGTGACTCTTCCTCTCATGACAACTTTCAGCAGTGCTGCTGGTGCCCATCTCAGTAAAATTTTTTTGTAGCTTCTCAGAAGCAGCGTTTGACCCTTCACCATAGTTTCCCCTCTTCCATGAATTATCTTGCCCTGATTCCTAATATGGCCTCTGGCAGCCCTCTCAGCTCTCTGGCAGCCCAGCACCTCCTTTCCTAACCCCTAAAGTTATATCTTCAAAGATTTGGCCACAGGCACTGACTGTAGAGAGGAAGTAGGGTCTCAATTCCTTGCCATACTCCTTAAGAAGATAATAGCACTTATGTTTCCTAGATCTCCAGTCTATACCTCTGATACTGATATATATACCATTATTTCTTCCTTCTTTCCCTTCTCCAAATTTAATCTACTTGCTTATTGATTACAGAGAGTTTTCTTCAAATGCTGTATAAAATGCCAACTTAATCTCCCTCAGTATCTCCTTTTGTGTTACGTGCATGTATGTGTGCATGTACATGTGTACATGTGTGTTAAATGTATTGGCTATATATGTGCATATGTGTGTATGTATGTATTTTTCAAGTTTGTCATAGTTAAAAACTAAATTCTTTAACTACAGTCCTCTTTGCAAGATTACTGGTCTATAAAGTCTTGGTAAACACATTTTTGTGAGTAAACTTTTTCCCTTATGACCACTATGCCTAAGACCCAATTTACTATGCATAATAACATCTAGGAAATTTATTTGTGAGTTATTGATTGATTGATTTTGGAGGGGGCTCTAGGGAGGTTGGTTGTTTGTTTGGGTTTTTTGGTGGTGGTGGTGGTTGGTTTTGGTTCTTGTGGGTTGCTTGTTTGTTTGTTCGTTATTTCTATTTAACTTTTATTTGCCAGCTACGAGGTTAGACAACGGGCTATGGATTGTTTGGGGATGGGAAGGGACAGGCAGTTGGTGGCTGTGGTCTGACCTCTACCTACAGTACCTGCTCCAAAATGAGTAAAGAAACATCTCTTTCACTGGTAGCAGCAGGAACTGAGCTTTGGACTGTCACCTGACCCATGCATTCTGACCTGAGGCATTCTGGTGTGAATAGGGTCCTATTCCAACCTGGGAGCAGGGACTCAGGGTACTGCCTTTCTGTCTTTAAGGTCAGGTAACTCTAGTTTTCCAGACTTCAGGGTGCAGTACATGCATGGCCTCAGGCATTGGGGTATCTAGCCTGAAGTAGGTAGGTGGACCTTCCTCAAGCCAAGAGGGGTCTCCTGAAGGCCCAGGCCATCAGGGCCAGCACCATGACTGCTTGGTTTTTTGATCCAAGCTACACCATAATGGATTTGAAACAGTCTGCATACTGATTATTTGTTTATGTCTTCTTCCTTCCTCATTAGGCTGAACTGTTTGAAGCTAAGATGCTGTTTACATGTTCTAAGGGAATGATTCTAACTAGCACCTTACATTCATCTTTGTTAAAAAGAAAAAAAGGAAAAGAAAAGAAAATGCAATGTGCAATGGTCTTTAAAAAAAAGGAACTTATTATTTAGTGAAATGATTTATTTCTATTAAAAAGAAATGTATACTTGCACAAGATATGATTTATCTTTCTGAATTGCATCAGAGTAATGAAAGCTTACAAAATTACATATGTAATAAATAAAATGAAAGTTTTATTACACAACTGAATTATTACTAAGGGTCTGAAAAGTAGACTAAAATCCACAGCTGAAACTTTTCTGAAGATCTCGGAGTCTCTGGAGCCATAATAAGGTTCACTGGAGATAGGACGAAATGTGGCCTTCAAGCCAGCTCTCGTGTGACTTCTGAGGAGGCTCTCTTGCTATTGAGGTGTTTAGATAAAAGCTTTGGTATCAGTCTTGGGACATAGAAATCTACCCCATGAAGTTATCATTCACCATCTGTTAGAGCCCCATGGGTTACCACCTTACTAGCCTCTTAACAAGCCCTGCCCTCTCCAGAGTATTGCCAGGAAACAAGAATGAAACACTTAGACGGCTACATACCAGGAACCTTTCCGACTCTCTCCTCCCTACACAGTCCGTTACTTTTTATCCTGATGGCAACCATCCTTCCAAATATGCAGCCAAGACACTTTTCTGTGCCTTCACATGCACTCTATTTTACAGATTACACAAATCTCTCCTTATTTATGAGGTTTAAATTTCTAGAACATAAGCCAAGTTTTGTTCTTTCACTGAGCTACATCTATCCCTTGAGAGATGATGAACTCCAAACCAAATATTTAAATAGGAAGATAAAAGAAAAACACAGCACGTTCCTCATAAACTAGGTTACTCTCACACAAATGGCTCAGGTCTCCTTTCCAGCTCATCCATAACTGGTCTTTTGTCTGTCCTGTTTCTACTTTACTCTCATTGTAATTCTACTCCATCTCTACCTGTCCTTGGGCCTTACTAGCTTACAGCTGAATTGCTAACACAGCCGCTCTGCACTTCTAAATCATGCTGTTGCTCCTTTCTTCTAGGAAAGCCTTTACCATACCTCTGTATAATCTTCCACTAGCTATCACAGAAAATAAAACTTCATCTGCTCACTTGAAAACCATACATGCACGTTGTCTCAGTCTAACTTGATTTAACCTAGTTCCCACCATTCAACCTTTTTCCCAAAGAGATCAGTCATTAATTTGTTCCTCATGCATTCCTTACATATTTATGCAGCATTATTTCACCTCACATGATTACTATCATTTTCTCATCTTATACAAAATCTATCCAACTTATAGAACCAATCTATATACACCACTGTAGCTAATCTCTCTCTGCTCCTGTGCAATGTTGTTAAACCGTAGATAATGAATTGTCCACATTAGTATATAATTCTTTTATTATGTACCTAATTCTTTTATTTACTTTTTTGTATATTAATTTGTTGCAGACACCTTAAGACCGGCTGCATGTCTTCTTCAGTGTACTCACCACAGACATAAATGTGCTAGACAATTCATGCGAATTACCTATCAACATGCATCTTCTCAAGCCTACTTATTTCTCCGACCATCAACATATACATGACTACATGACATCTTCCCCAAACCAAAAATAAACAAACAAAAAAAACGAGAAAAACTTTTATAGTTTATAGTTAACTCAGAAATTCAAACTATAAAAGTAAAGAATAAAACTGATAATTTTCAAAATTAGGATGTAAAACCACAACAGACAACAAAACAGAAATATAGAAATATAAATAAATGTGTCAAAAAGTAAGAAAAATGAAATAATAAAAGATAATAAAATATTACTTTTTTATTTAAAAAGAAACATAGTAAAATTATTTTTTTATTTTTTTATATTTTACTATAATTACATCACTGTTTCTTCTTTTCTTCAAACCTTCCCATATACCATTATTCTCTTTCAGATTCATGACCTCTTTAATCATTAATTTTTCTTACATAAATATGTACATATATTCTAATGCCTCTCAGTTGTAAAAATAAGAGTGTTCAAGGAAACAATAAAATGTGATTACATAGCATTACTCCCTTAGGAGACCCTCCACTCTATCATATGCCCTGTTTGCCCCAAACAGGAGTAACAAGAATCTTGGCTGTGCTGTTTCCAATCTACTGCCTTGTTAAGAAACAAGTAACTGCTCCAAATCAATAGTAGCATAAAGAACAGAGGAACTTTCAGGACCTACAGGGAATAGGAAACTGGAACCTTAATTACACGACTTAATAAAACCTAAATGTGCCGGGCAGTGGTGGCACATGCCTTTAATCCCAGCACTTGGGAGGTAGAGTCAGGATTTCTGAGATCGAGGCCAGCCTGGTCTACAGAGTGAGTTCCAGGACAGCCAGAGCTACACAGAGAAACCCTGTCTCAAAAAACCAAAACAAAAAACAAACAAAAACAAAAAACAAAAAAACCAACAACAGCACAAAAAACCTAAATGTCTTCACTTAAAAATAATAATAAAAGAAGAAACAGAAAGAAAAATCAGTTCACAAACCATCCTGGAAAAATGAGCAGGCTAAACTTGGCCTCTAGGCGAAGTAGCTTTCAGAGTAGAGTTTGAGCTATGAATAATTAATGATGATGATGACAATGACAATTATAATAACAACAAGAAATACTTAAGCTATACAGCCAAATTTATTACCTAGGAAACATCATTTACTAAATCAATTGACCAAGTGATTAATTCCTAGTTGATCAACTCATAATAAAAGTTTAAGAAAGATTCAAGACTTGAAAACACAATTTCTGGGCTGAAAAGATGGCTCAGACATTAAGAGCACTGATTGTTCTTCCAGAGGTCCTGAGTTCAATTCCCAGCAACCACAATGGTGGCTCACAACCATCTGTAATGGAATCTAATGCTCTCTTCTGGTTTTCTGAAGAAGCTACATGTACTCATCATAAATAAAATAAATGCATCTTTTAAAAAAAGAAGAAGAAAAGAAAACACAATTTCTAAATAGTCTTGAGACCATTTTAAGAAACAAGATAAAATTAGTTAGAATAATCTCATAGATCAAAAAATATCCCCTAGAAAAGTGTAATAGCAATCATAATATGTTTTACTAGGTATAAATATAACCTTTGTATACTGAAGCAAAAGCATGTAATCATCAAGAATAACAATACAGTGGACAATTTAAAAATATTTATTCTTATACAATCTAAGATGTATAAACTATAGAAAAATGAGGAGACAGTGACTTTAAGAGACTTTGCAAAACTTACTTTATAAAATGTCATGAATCTATAAATTGCTATTATCATTAACAAATCCTCAGAGGAAAAATATTACATACTTCATCATGTTTGGATAATGTATATTATGGCTTAAATTGGCCACTAGAGCATAAAAAAACATAGTATTATAAATCTATCAATCTAGAAAAAAGCTTTCAACTTATAAACAAAAGCACCATATTCTCTTCTCCCCTTATTCCTCTCCTAATTTTCCCAGCAGCATTCCTTCAACTAATGATACTGAAGCAACAATGATGGAAACCTTTGTTTCCATCTCACATCCTGGGGTATCAGCTGAGAGACAGCTGCACGATGAACCGTTTGTCTGAGGACAAAATGTTCCAGCTGCACCCTCACTGCCAGAAATTTTTTTTTAATTTTTGATTTATAACTTTTCCAACAAAATACTATTAATTTTTTATACCTGCAATTAACTGCCAAATGTAAACAATAATTTACTTAATATAAACATTTCCTTATTCCTCTATGTAAACTTAATGTTTGCTTACTGAGGAAATTCTCAGTATGAAGCTGAAAAACATCTTGTATTTTAAAAGTAGAATCTAAACACACATCCAGGTTAACAATTAAAGATTATAATGTTGGTTGAGACTGTATATGGAAGTACTACTTTTAAGTCATCAGAAAATGTGTCCATAACAGGAAGGAGAGCTTGAGTCTCACTTGGAAGCGAGGATGGAGTGGTCAGGGAAGACAAATGGAGAGGGAACGCGATGAGAGAGGGGATTGAGAGGGGAGTGCCGGGAGTGGGGCATGAGGAAAGTGGGGTAAGGAGAGAGGCAGGGGGAATGGTCAGAAGTCCATGAGAATGGATGAAAATCTGCAACTGACAGTGGAGGACAAGGGAGGGGGGGGAGATAGAGAGCATCTAGAGGAAGAGACACAGAGACCTGGGATATGGAAGACACCCAAGAATCAGTGGAGATATCCTTAGCTATGACCCACAGCATTGGGGATATGAATCCTGGGAAGGCTATCTCCTGTGACCAAGGAGCAACCCCAGGAGAGCGATAGGAACACAACCCACCCTCAAAACTTTTGACCCAAAACTTATCCAGTCTACAAGAAATGCAGAGAATGGAGACGGAGCAGAGACTGAAGGAGTGGCCAACCAGTAACCAGCTCAACTTAAGACCAAAGTGCCAGAGTCAGGGGATACCCAGGGGGCCCTCATCTGATCAGAGGATAAGGGGAGGGGGAAAGAGGAAGTGGGAGGGAGTTACCTGAAGCAGGCAGTGAGTGGGATGTAAAATGAATAAGTAAAAAAAAAAAAAAAAAAAAAAAATTAAAGTACTCATGAAATTCCAACAATATGGCTGTTTAAATAATCCCTGAAAAATAATAACACTGATTGACATGCCAATGTGGGTAGGAAAATCTCACAGGGACCCATCCAGCAGACCCATAGAAGAACAGGCTAGTGATTGCTGAATAACATGAAATCAGTTTTCTCCAAGGACCAGCCGCTGATATGTGATCCAATAACAAGTGGTCAGCCATTATATATTTATATGCAGTAGTAAATTTGAGGAGTAGAAAAGATTTTGAGAAAACAGAGGAGAAAGGGAGAAATAATATAAGTACAGCACTCATTTATGAAATTTTCAAAAGTAAGCAAGATATATTTTAAATGAAAGTTCCTTAAATTAGTAATTAACTAAATAATGCAGCAAGGCCTTGGTAGTACACACTTGAATTCAAAGTGCTTGAGAGGCTGAGGCAAGGAATTCGTGGTCAGTCTGGGCTATATAATGAGTACCAAACGAGCCATAAATATTTAGTAAAAACCCTGACTCAAGAAGTTAATTACAAAGCCAAAAGTCACTGACTTGAACACAGAATACTGATGTACACAGAATGAGTTGGGAGGTTGTAATGAAGGAAAACTGTTTTTGAGCAGTGTGTAATATACAGTATGTGGAAATAGCACAATAAGCTTCATGAAAACATGCAATTAATATATATTAATAAAAAGCAAAAGATAAAAAATACAACGTATTTTACTATAGACATTCTTTCCAGATGAAGGTTCTCCTCAACTATTTACTCTTTAAAAATGAAAGAAGGAAATTATTTAGCTTCTTTTTTCCCCATTAATATTTGTTTATTCACTTTACTTCTTGGTCACTGTCCCCTATTACCCCCTCACACAGTCCCTACCCCCATCTTTCCCTCCTGCTCCTCTGAGATGGTGGAAGTCCCTCCTGCAGCGTATCCCCTGACCCTGTCACATCAAGTCTCTGCAGGGTTAGGCACATCCTCTCTCACTGGGCCAGTCAAGGCAGCAAGCAAGGGAACAGATTCCACAGATAAGCAATAGATTTAGAGACAGCCCCTGCTCCAGCTGTTGAAGGTCCACATGAAGACCAAGTGGGGGGTGAGCGGGGGGAGGCTGGGTCCAGCTAGTATATGCTCTTCGGTTGATGGTTCAGTTTCTGAGAGAACCCAAGAATCCAAGATAGTTGACTCTGTTGGTCTTCCTGTGGCGTTCCTATCCCCTTCAGGACCCTCAAGCCTTCTGCCAACTCTCCATAAGAGTCCCCATGCTCAGTCCAATGTTTGGCATCTGTTTCAGTTAGCTGTTGGGTCTCTTAAAGGACAGTCATGTCATGGTAGGCTCCTATCTGCAAACATAGCAGATATCATAAAAATATGAAATGCTTCACAACTTCGCACGGCATTCTTGTGCAGGGGACATGCAATCTTCTCTGTATCATGTCCAGTTTTAGTATATGTGCTCCAGAAGCAAGCACTTGTTTGGGCTTTGTTAATGCTGATTTATAAATGGATTCTGAACACTGTACAGAATCGCCAATGGAGACAGACATGTTGGAAACACTACCATAAACATGAAGCCTTTTGCTTCTTCTCTTTCACTAGAACATTATCTAGGGCCAAATATCTCCATAGCCTGTCTGAAGAAGTATATCTCTCCAAGTAGTATACAGTGAAATAAGCTGCTAGGCACTGGGACAGGATGCTTGGAAGTGGCTCATGAAGTTCCTGTCCCAAGAGGGACCCAAAAGTAAAGCTCAGTTAAGGAGAGGCTGTACACACAGAGGTGGGGAGCTCAGTATGACTCAGGATTTAATGCCCTGGCACACACCTCAAGACCAAGTTCTGACCTCCTTCCAAGACACCTAGTGGAAGCTTGTAAAAATGATGAGTGATGTCTACTAGTAAATTAGAGAAGAGCAAACAAAACTGAGTGTTGAAGGAAGTAAGTAAATGTTCCAGAGCAGTGAGTATTCCCAAATTAATGTATTACATGGGACTTGAGAGACCACCAGTTGACTTTCCTTAGGAGAGGCTGGAGAACATTTCATTGACTATGGTGCTAAAGAGAATACTAAGCAAAGATAGAATTACTGAGAAGCTTCTTAATGGCTGTCCTGAAGACCAAGGCTGATGGCAGATACTAGATTCTGGAGCTTGTCACTGTGGAGAAAAGACTCAAGAGGAAATGAAAATTGATAGCAGCATTTGGTTGTCACATAGACCATATGTGTAAGAACTGCAAAGGTAGTCAGGTTGAAAGGGCATCTGAGACATAATGGCCAAGAGATATATAAAAATGGCTCATAGGACATGCTTTCTAAAAGCAAGGAAGACAAGAAGGACCTCTAGGTAGGCAATAAGAAAATGGAAGCAGACAGAAAGGTAAACTACACATGAAGAGAGGTGATACTATGTAACTGGAGAAAAAGAAGTATGTCATGAGGACTAATTGTGGAATTAATTAGTACTCCACTAGCCAATAGTAAGTGTGCATGTGGAATTAGAGCAATTGTGTTATTTTAAGAACAACATACTTGGAGACTTAGACAGTGAAAAAATCTAGAATGAATAGTAGAAGAATATAAATAATAAATACTGATTATAAACTCAAGACCGGCAACTACATAGTAGAGCTTATTGCACATATCTTTTAAATCTTTCTTCAGAAAAATCATGAGTCTTCTTAATGGAACCAAGAATCATACTGGTGAGTCTTCTTTACTCAATGTCTGATTCAAATGCTAATATTTCCTGGGGACCTCCTTAGTTCCAGACACACCCAGATACAATGTTTTGCTAGCCATCGGTCAAGACCATTGCCTGGTCAAGGTGATACATAGAATTTGCCATGACAAGTGCGTCCAGCTCTGAATTCTCTATAATTTTTCTTTTGTAGGAAGAACTAATTCAGAAAGCTGCCATCTGAATACTGAAAATGTTCTATTCATACAGCTAAAGAAAAAGTGCGTAAGAATTTCCACACCATGATAGTAGCTCATGGCCTGTGATTACAGTGTGAGAACATAGCAGCACAGCTCCCTTCTCAAATGAGATTGATTTCACCAGCAGGGTTATATCTGTCTCTTCCCATAAAAATATGGTGAGGCAGAAAGTTTATAACACCACTTGTGGATAGATAGTCTCAGACTCATCCTGCTGAGTTTTCCAAACATCAGATGTTTTTTTATGGCTATCTTATTAAATTTCTCACATAAATTCTCTTCTTTTAGATCTTCTTCAGGAAAATCACACTTTTAAGACAGAGTCTTGGAGAGTTTGTCATACAAACAACATACTGAAAATAGTTTCAGGCTCTCCTTGTCAGCATATCCCAGCCCACACCTCTGGCAGAAGCCTCCTACCCAGCCAGAGACCAGGCCAGCATCCTTAACCCTAGAGGCTAGGCTTGCACCCTGAACCCAAATAAGACTGCACCCCACCCTGCACACACCTGCCCAGCATAACCACAAGAGCCCCTCCTCTCCTTGTCACCATATTCCAGCCCACACCTCCATCAGAAGCTTCCTACTCCACCAGAGGCCATGCCAGCAAGCATCCTGAATCCCAGAGGCCCCTGGACAGATCAGAGGACACACACATAGTCAGAACTCCAGCCCCCAACTTGAGCAACAACACCCCTGCTGGACGAGAGGCCATCCCAGCCATCAAAAGTCCAACCCCCAACTAGAGTGGATACCCTCTACTCAATCTCAGGCTGTGCTAAAAGTAAAAAGGGAAGTTCATACATAAGGCCTTCATAAGAAATTGGAATAAGCGGCGTGTGGCACGCCTTTAATCCCAGCACTTGGAGCAGAGACAGGCGGATTTCGGGTTCGAGCCAGCCTGGTCACGAGTGATTCAGGACAGCCAGACTAAACAAGAAACCTGTCTTGAAAACCAAAAAAGAAATTGGAAAGCTTCATACTAGTACCTACAGAACATATGAATCTCTAGAGCAAAAGGAAACAAACACACACAAGAGGAGTAAACAGCAGGAAATAATCAAAGGCAGGGCTGAAATCTATCAATTAGAAACAAAGTGAATAATACAAAGAATCAATGAAACCAATAGCTGGTTCTTTGAGAAAGTCAACAACACAAACAAATTTTTATCCAAACTAAAAGCCTGAGAGAGAATATCCAAATTAAAATCAGAAACAAAAAGGGGGACGTAACAACAGACACCAAGGAAATCCAAAGAATCATTAGGTCATACTTCAAAAACTGTAACTCCACAAAATTGGAAAATCTAAAGAAATGGACACTTTCTTAATAAATACCACTTACCAGAGTTAAATCAAAATCAGATAAACAATCTTAATAGATCTATAACCCCACAGAAATAAAGGCAGTCATTAAAAGTTTCCCAACCAAAAACAGCCCAGGGCCAGATGGTTTTAGTGCAGTTCTACAGATCTTAAGAGAAAAGTTCATTTCTATACTCTTCAAATTATTCCACAAAATAAAAGTAGAAGGAACATTGCCAAATTAATTATATGAGGCCACAGTATACCCTGATACCTAAGATCACACAAAAATTCAATTAAAAAACAGAATTTCAGACCAATTTCCCTCATGAATATTGAAGTAAAACTGTTCAACAAAGTATTTGCAAAGTGAATCTAAGAACCATTAAAAACACATTCAACATGATCAAGTTTCTATGCAGAAATGCAGAGATAGTTCAATATATGAAAATCTGTCAGTGTAATCCACTATATAAACAAATTAAAGAGAAAAACACATGATCATCTCATTGGATATGAAAAGCCTTTGACAAAAATCTAACCTCCTTCATGATAAAAGTCTAGGAGAGATCAGAGATAAAAGGACATACCTAAACATAACAAAGGTGATTTACAAAAGCTGACAGCCAATATTCAAATTAAATGGAGAAAACCTTAAAGCACTTCTACTAGTTCAGAGACATTTAGCATCTGTGTATATTGCTTCAGTCTCTGAAAACTCTGTGGGCCATGTTCTTCAATTGTCCTCAACACTCTGGCTCCAACAATCTTCTATGGGGTTCCCCAAGTTGTGCCTAATGTTTGATGTTTGTTGTGTGTCTCTGCATCTGTTCCATCAATTGCTGGTAAACCCTCTCTGATTGCTGAGTTCCAGTCTTAGCTTGACAGAGTCCTGAGGAAGAGGTGAATGGGAGGAGTGGAAGATTTAAAGTCAGTGATGAATGTAAGTTGACAACTCTGTGATCTGCTCAAGATAGCTCTCTCTTGCAAACCAAAGCCCAGTCTTCTGTTTCCATAAGCTACCTCCTCAGAAATTGCATATAACTTTAATCATTTACCCCAGGTTCCCTTTTGATCATTCTATGAGTTAGCATTTTATGACCCCCTTGATTCTTAGGAATAGAAACTGAGATACAGAGCATATTCAAGGCAAATGAGCCAGACAAGTACACTTGTTTTAACATAGTAAGCCCTATGTGGTTCACTTGTGACTGCTAAGTCTAAACACAGAGGTATTTTTATGTGAGAAAGTTATCTTTAAATATAAATATAAATATACATATATATATATATATTTGCAATTTATCAAGCTCTTGTTCATGCCAATGCAAACAGCATTAAAGCTCATTTTTGTAATTCTTAGCTACCTCAATGTGTAGGAGACACGATTTGATCAATAAAGGAAAAACCTGGATCATAAAAGAGAAAAGAATAGTTAAAAAAAAATAAAGCTCAGATAGATATTATATAATATTAGTTGTAAAATGGTGATCTCCTTCACAGAAGCCATCAACAACTACATTTGATACAGATATTCTACTCCTTTTTTTCCCCTCTTTTTTATTGTTTTTCGAGACAGGGTTTCTCTGTGTAGTCCTGGCTGTCCTGGAACTCACTCTGTAGACCAGGCTGGCCTTGAACTCAGAAATCTGCCTGCCTCTGCTTCCCAAGTGCTGGGATTAAAGGCGTGCATCACCACTGCCTGGTAGATATTCTATTCCTTAAAGGAGGTAGCTATTTATATGTGTGATCCAAATAGAGATTGGAGATGGACAAAAAGTCTGGTACCAAGAAAAAAGAAAAAAGAAAAAAAAGAAAAAAGCCTTGGAATTGTTAAGATGAAAAAGAAAAAATCCAAAGATTAAAAAATACATTGAGGTAGCTAAGAATTACAAAAATGAGCTTTAATGCTGTTTGCATTGGCATGAACAAGAGCTTGATAAATTGCAAATATATATCTGGTCTACAGAGTGAGTTCCAGGACAGCCAGGGCTATACAGAGAAACCCTGTCTCGGAAAAACAATAAAAAAGAGGGGAAAAAAGGAGTAGAATATCTGTATCAAATGTAGTTGTTGATGGCTTCTGTGAAGGAGACCACCATTTTACAACTAATATTATATAATATCTATCTGAGCTTATTTTTTTTTAACTATTCTTTCTCTTTTATGATCCAGGTTTTCCTTTATTGATCAAATCGTGTCTCCTTTCTTAATATCTTTCTGCTAAGGTGACTCATTATTGAACTGCCTTTGTTCTTCAGTCCATGAAGCCCCTCATACAATTCATACTGCATCCTTATATTTTTTTCTAGTTTTCACAATTTTTATTAGCCACTAAACACCATCTTCCTATACGAGAGTTTATTCCTTTGGACTAAAGAGGTTTTTTTTTTCTTTTTTCTTTTTTTTTTTTTTTTATCACATCGTAATTTACTTATTCACACAGGGGTTATAAACACAAAAAGGTAGGATGTGGGGAAGAGAATGACACTGGAGCATAGGTGTTCAGGGAGAGTACAGATACCTTTCAGAACAGGGTATCAGCTGGATGAAGGTTGAGGGGACAGGTCACTATGACTCTGCCTATGATTCACTTGCCTTATCTAAGTTTGTACTGTCTGCCGAGGCTACCTATCTACAGGATCTATGACTACTCAGGCTGGTAAATTTCCACAAAAGCTGCCTGTTTACACTAGCTTATAGCCTTCTGTTTCAGTGTTTTTCCACAGAGACCCAAGACTTGGTGTTAGCATGCATGTATGTCAGGCCTATTGCTGATTTTAAGCCTATGGCTGATTTTAGGCCTTCAGTGTATAAGCAGGGCTGCCCCTGACATCTCCTCGCTTCTCTAAGTATAGAAGGGCCTTGGCGATTCTAATCTTGCGAAGGCGGGGATAGAGGCCTGACCTACAGTAATTGAAGGGAACCTTGTAATGGCTCCAGTCCTCCTGTCATTGTTCAGTGAGGCATGAGGGCCATACCCATCCCAATGTCTTTTTCCTGGAGAGGGGACACTTTTGACAATAACCCCTATGCAGTCAGGCTTGTCCCTCAGGGAACCCAGAGAGATATTTTTAACTTTTATTTATATTCCCTTGCAGTGCTTAGTCTCACAGCCTAAGCAAGAATTCAGATTGACTGTCAGAGGGGGTTCTGGGTGGTCCCTCTCTGCTTGGTCTAGGGGTGAAAGTCCCCTCTTTTAGGTTGGGTGGAGATGGGTTTTGGGAACACCCTGGATAGAGTAACAACCTCATCTTGAGTCTCGTGGTCCTCCATAGCTAACATATGATGAATAGGTTTTGCTACCAAATTATCTATCTGTTGTAACACAAAGTTAGTCAGCCTATTTAAGGCCCCAGACCAAAAGAAATCATCAAAAAATAACCCAATTAATGGTCTCAAGATGGGAGGAAGTGGGGTTGACAACCATGGAGAGGTTGAAAGCCAATCCTTGTACCAGCTCTCATCTTTCTATTTCTCTGTCTTTTCTCTGGGCCTTCTCTGACTTTTTTCATGTTCTCTTTAACCATCCCTGTCTTGTCTATGTAAGGGCAACATTCTTCTTTAAGGGCAGTACACAGTCAAGAGCTGTACACAGTCTTGTCTATTGTAAAAGAGTAAATCAAGTCCAATAAAGTCCTTTGCAATTTTTTGGAGATCATATCAGACAGCGAAACGAGGGATTTCTTCAGATTAGTGATGCCAATCTCTAGCTGTTTGGTGTCCTTGTCAATGGCCCATCAAAGGTCTGAGTAGTTTAAGTCCAGAGGCCAGCATCAGGATTAGAACTTCTACCAGCAGACATCATGGGTGTTTCATTATATTTTTTTATAGTTGAGAAATCCTGTAAAGAATCATTATTTCACTGATGTATGTATTTTTGAACTCATGTTTACAGAGTTCTTTCCCACAGCCTTAAGGGCTGTCCTGAAGGTCACAATATCACCATTTTCCTGAAGATCACCAGACATATTCTTGCTTTCTGGAATTGTGCTGTTTCTAATTATCATGGAGTCATTAACCTTGGCAGGGAAAAGATTCCCTGATAACCTTGACAGGAAGAACATTCTCCAAAAGAGGAACGTGACATAAAATAGTCCAATCTGTAGACTGTTGTTTTGTCTTATTGATAGTGTCTTTTGAAGAAGCTCTTCATGAGGTTTCATTTATTAATTGTTGATCTTAGTGCCTGAGCTATTGGTGTTCTGTCCAGAAAGTTATTTTCTATGCCAATTCATTTAAGACTATTGCCTATGTTCTCTTCTCTCAGGTTCCGTGTCTGGTTTTATGTTGGCATCTTTGATCCAGTGAAGAGTCTCTGCCTACGTGTTCTTCTGGCTGTTATGTCCTGCACAAGAACAGAGAATATCCTCCAGAGTTGGGAATATGGGATAGAGCAACAGATCCACCAGGGTTTTGGCGGAAAGGATGAAGTAGGACTGTATCTGTGGGAACTGAGGGAGTAGGGCATTCCTCGAGTGGGAGATCTATCTGTTGTTCTGGTTGGCGTGGTCTTCTCTTCAAGAATCTATTTTCAATTTTAAAAATTAAATTAAAAAGAAGAAAAAAGACTTATGAATAATATTGAAATATCCCCTTTCAATTTGAAGTCACTTGGGCATTTGTTGGGACTGATAGAAAAATGCTTATGAAACATAATAAGGATGCTAATCATGAAGAAGAGAGAGCTAATTCCTTGAATGAATATAATCTGGATAATCAAATATTAAAATTGGTAAGAGGTAAAACAGAGTCCACCCCCTTCTGCTGTCTCCCCTTCCCCCTGTTCAGGCAAAATTAAAAGTAAAAACAATGCCAAGGATAACTATGGTGACTCCCTTAGGTATCTTACTGGAGCCTTATTTAGATAAGTATTCTTCACTTGTTAGGAGCTAGTTACCTGCTTCTCTAGCAGAGTAAAAGTTTGCCTACTAGGAAGGGTTTAAACAGGTCAGGGGTTGCTGGCCTGGCAAGATGTTCGGTGGGTAGGCAGATTTCCTGGCCTGATGAGGAATGGAACAACAAGACGAGATACATTTGAGGTTCAAGGTGAGGGGCTGGATATTCTACTAACCTTGGTGGAAGAAATAGGGAGTCCTCCTGATGGGAACAGATATCCAATGTGTTTGTCAGCCATTGATTCTGCTAGCTTGTGGTTTTGTTTCCCATGGTCCTATGGGTTATAAAAAAGCTGTTATCAAATAAACTCAGGGCTTCAGTATTCACTAACAATCCTCCCAAATCTATCTCTTGTCTCTGTGTCTTCTTTCTGCCCTTCCTCTCTTTAATTCTTGCTCCCCCTTCAGGAACTGTTCAACACTCCAGCACATCCATTGTCTGAAGATGATTTTAAAGAATGGAGTGAGAAATTTGATAGTCAATGTAATCTTAAATTCCCTCTGCTTCCTAATGAGGATTTAGGAAAGCCCATGAAAATGCTAAGTATAAGACTTGGGCAAGCTAGGCTATGATGGGGATTGTTAACCAATTCCTCCTGGCCTCATGATCCCCACATAGTATTTCCAATGCACTAATCAATCTATTAAAAATTCCAGGAGAGAAAGCATTGGACAGTTCTTGAAAACTATCTCGGGAGGCAAGAAAAGAACTACAGCTATTTAAATCCAGGCTAGAAAGGACATTTTTGTTTTATGCGTATCTTTTGCTGCCTTTAAATGGATTTCCCCCCCCACTAAATTGTCTCCCATGGGTATTATAACACAAAATGATAAACTTTTGGGATTAATTTATTTACACTATAAGAGCCATAAATTACTGTTTGCGTGACCCTTCCTACTCACTAGTAAATCAGGGAAGGAGAACCTGATTACAACAATTATATGAATTTGATCTTTACTGTATTATGTTACACTCAACTCACAATCAGTTTTTAAGAGCATTACAGAACTCTGCCACTTTTCAAATTTCATTTGCAGATTATAATGCTAGAATAGGAAATTATCCAACTTGAAAGCAGTATTTTTTTCACACAAACTGAATTTTTGATTTTAAAAAAAAATTGTTCAACCTTTCCCATTCTACAGGCAAATTACTTATTTTATTGATGGCTCATTAACAGTAGAAGAGATTCATGCTCCAGGTATTCATCAATTAATACTTTTTTTTTTCAGTACAACAGTTAAACTAGGTGTTTGATAAATCTATTATAGTTAATTCATAAACAAATATTGTTTTCCAATCCTAATTATTATTCCATCAATAGACTCATATTTGTGCATACTCTAACCTCCCCTTGTTTTGTTGCAGAAAGAAATTAGCAAGCTGAAGTCATGTCTGCTTACCAAGTTAAAGTCCTGTGCACGACAAATTCTATCAAACACAGAGTCTATGTCACCTGAGAATATTTCTGGCAATGCTTTGACCTATGCATCTGCAGTGAGTACCTCTAAACATATATATTGGTCCTCAGCCTCCTTTGCTTCAAGTTGTAGATTGGATGAGTCTAGTTCCTATCATCTTTATTAATGACTCTGTGGTTATGCCTGGACTGTAGTAGACTCATTCACTCATCTGTGGAGGGAACACTTCATAATTTTTTTATTTCTTTTAAAAGGACTTACATTCTATAAAATTCCAGAACTACTAACCATATAGGTCCCTTTTCAATCTATTCTCTAGATTTTTCTGATCCATATAATAATGTAACAAATAGTACTGAACATAGTTTGAATTGGATCCCTGTTCTTGGTGCAGAATATTACACACAATGTTTCTCTGTTCAATATTATTTCTTACATTTATAATTTAATTACTTATAAGATACTGATGTAACAAGTGAAAATTAGATTTATCTACAACATATCAAATCAAAACTACTCTGGATATCTTGCATTTAAAAGTAAAAAGGGAAGAGATGTTGGAATATGGTCAAAGAATGAAATCATGTAAGATTCTGAGTGCTTGTGAAAAGACTCAAGAAACCAAGGCAAGAGTCCCGTGACCTTTAGTTTCTTCATAAACATGAAATTGTTCTTGGATTATGTTTTTGTGCTCCTCCAGGTACAGTGGAGAGGTAGGAGTGAGTTTACTGAAGATTTTTCATTACAACTGGTTACTGTTATTTGTTATGTTCCTCTGTGTTGTTTGTTTATGTTCCATGCACTTGTCTAGCACATGTAGTTTGTCTGCCATGTGTGGCTTGCGTGTGATTGTACACATTACTCACATGGTTATTATTACCCCTCAGTATAAATTATTAAATGGCATTGCATGAGACTTTAGTTTGCCTTTTTCATCAGCTCTATTCTCAGGGTTCCCATCCACCACTTCTAGAGCATCAGGTGGGGCGGGGGGGGGGAATAAATGCAATGCAAAATTGTAGGGTTAGAGAACTTGATATACTGTACAATATAACTTAAGACTACAAAGGCTAATAAAGATGAATGACTTTAAAAAACCCTTTATCGAGCATGGTGACAAACCTTTTAATCCCTACACGAGGAGACAAGGGAGGTGGGTCTCTGAGTTAGTGAGTTCCAGAACACTCAGGCTACACTGAGAAACTCTGTCTCAAAACAAACCGAAATAAACAAACAAAAAAATGAAGCAAAAACAAAAACAAACCGCAGGAGCAGCAGCAGGAGGGAAGAGGAACAGGAGGAGGAGGAAGCAGAGGAAGAGGAGGGGGGAGGAAGGGAGAAAGGAGGGAGAACGTCAACCTTGGTACAGAGCCTTTTGTTCCTTCCTGTTGACTCTTCCTCATCATTTCCTCTAGCTCATGCCCATTCCTTTGTGTCGTTGCCTATCCTAGAAACACTTTCTACCTGAACCTCCAGGAGAAACACCAGGCTGAGACTCCAGTAGTATTTGCACTCTCCTTTCTGGCCTCCATTACAGTCTGCCTTTTCAGTGGCCCTCCTTCACCTCAGTTCCATATATTGAATACTCCAGCTCTTGATACGAGAACAAAGGTGCTCCTTTCTCCTTCATCCCTATGTCTCCAAAACATAACATTCTCTTTGTCTTACCACTATTAGTGTTTGTATTTTTTACGGTGGTGTCTAGGCATCTGGATTTAGATTATTTGAGATGATCCTAGGTGTTGATATCTGGTTAGTGGTGTTTCATTCCTTGGATTTTGTTATGTTTTTGGGACTTATGAAGGTGTGGTGCTGTCAGTGGATGGCAGAGAGGAATAGAGATGGGCCATAAAAAGTGCTGAGAGAGTCCACAGGAATGCGCTAAGGGAACCTGTTCACATTGAAAAGGAGGAGGTCCCCAGAAAGTTGGGGATGTGGTAGGAGGAAAGGGGCTCAGCAAGTAGATTGCAATAAAGCAAAGAGTATGTCTGGAGAGAAATGGATGATAGGGCTAGGAGGACCCAGAGTGGGGTCCTATGGATGGAAGTAAGTAGGGAGGGGACTGTAAGCAGCAGCTACAGGACTAAGGTGAAATGAAATGTAACAGAAGATAAGATGGATAGTGAAAATTGCCTGAGTCCAAGCCAGTGTGGGCTCTATGGGTCCCAGGTAAAACATTCCAGGTATCAACACTGACACAAAGGATATGGATAGAAGGAAAGGCTAAGAGGGTCCACAGATAGCAGACTCCACACTAATTTCTAGTAGCATTCAGATAATGGAGACAGAATAGATACACCTGCAAGTAGGCCACTACAAGGCTAGGAGTGAGATGAGAGCTGGATTTTGAGGTTTGATCCATTCAGTCAACCTGTGTCTTTTGTTTCCAATTGAAGCTTAGAGTTGGTTTAAATGAGTGGGAATGGCCAGACTGCAAGTGGAACCCAGTAGATGAGAGGTCACGGAGACTCACTGGACAAACCTTTTAAAAATGGGGACCCAAATTTTTGAAAAACTATCTGGTTATATCTTTTTTTGTTCATAAATTTTTTAAATTGATTAAAAAATTTTTTAATAAAATTTTTTATTGAAATAATATCAAACTTGATCATCAGCTAAAAAAGTGTGTAATTGTTTTCCTTAAATTTATTTTTATTCACTTTACACCTGATTGAGCTCTCATTCCCCCCCCTTTCCCCCCCCCGCCCCTTTCCCCCCCTTTCCCCAAGCCCCCCTTTAAAACCTGAGAAAGGATTTTAGGGAAACCCCCCGGGGAAAAAGGTCACGAGAAAAAGGGAATCCCCCTCTTAAGGGTAGACAAGGGGGCCCATGAAATATCCACGGGGAAAAAAATCGGGGTACCCCCCCCTGTTTTAAGGCCTGAAGGGGAACCCAAACTTCCTCACAAGGGGGGGGGGGGGGACTAGATCCACCCCCGTATGCTTTTGGGGTTGGGGGTTCAGTCTCAGGATACTAAAAGGGGTTTCTTTATTTAAAACCAAAACTTATGTATTGACCGTTGGTCTTCCTTTAGTCCCTATATCCCAGGTCCCTCAACCTTTCCCCAATCTTCAAAGACTCCTTGCTTCACTAATTTTGACTGGGGTCTCTGACTGCTTCCAGGGGTACTAGTAGCCTTCAGGGACAGTTTTGCAGGCTCCTATCTAACTAAAAAAATGCCGGGATTTTTTTTCCCATGGGTAGTCTGAAAGGGGGAATCATTTTGGCCCCTTCCTCGTCTCTCCCATCTTGTTCTTCAATTTTGAGACGGGGCAAATTTTTAGTCAAAGTTTTGTGAAGGGGGTTGGGCTTTCCCCACAAGTGTCCTGCCTGCTCGGGGAAAGACACTTCGGGGCCCCAAATCCCCACTAAAAAAAAATAATTAATTCCTGTTGGGGAATGAGATTTCAGAAAAGATTTTCCCCCCAAAAATTTCTTTGTCTCTATGTGATTTGTCTGTTTATGGGGCATCGACACCGGGGGCCCTTTTGAAAAGTGAAATTTAAAACCCACTTATTTTAGTTTAGTGACTCCTTTTGGATTCATAGTGCTCCCACATAAATGAACCTTTTTTAAACCATTTATTTCCAAGGTCCCTTTTTAAAACCCACTTGCTGATCCTCAATACAGGGGGTCTTTCACCTCTGGGGGGATCATCCATAAAGACAATAAAAAAAAAAATTTCAAGTGAAAAAGCCAGAAAAAATGTAAAAAAAATTTTTTTTAAAATCTAAAAAGAGGTAAATAGGCGTGCAAACCCCAAAGAAACCCCAAAAAATTATCAGGAATATAAATTAAAACAACCAACACCACAATTCACCATCATTTTCCTCTTTTAAATTAAACAAATAAATTTTAAATTTTCAATTTGAAGAAAAAAAGACCGTAGCTGCTTTCAACTACGGCACATCGTACATAAATTGGGATATCGGTAAAGTGTCTTATGTTTTCCCATTCCGCATCAAAAAAAAAACATTTTGACTAAATAAATTTTAAAAACAACCTCGTTTATCCCCTACAAGTAAAATAAATTTTCAAAAATTTCGACTTGAAGACTTCCCCTTTAAAAATGTAAAATTTGGCTTTAAAAGGAAAGGCACCCAAAACCTTTAATAAAGAAAAAAAACATCAAGGGGAAACCCCAATGATTCTTTGGACCCCCCCAAACATTCACAACCAATTCCTACCCAGAGTTTAAGACAGGAAATAGACTAATGAAAACCTTGAATCAATTTTTTTGGAGCAGAAATATTACAACCGGGGTATGTATCCCCGGGAATTTTAAAAATTTTTGTGGAAAGGTGGTAAAACTCCTAGGGGGACGTTTTTTTGTCTCCAAATTTCAGGCTTTGCCTCAGAAGCCACCATCTCATGGTGAGACCAAAAAAAGATTCATTTTTGGCAAGAAAAGGGAAATAGCCATTCTGAATGTGATTTTGCTGCAAACAAGACCTACCTCTAAAAAGATTTTACCAGACTTAATGGAGAGGAATTTCTAAAAACCCCCCTTTTTACCAAGCTTTTTCACATTTTTCAAAAAGGGGAAAAATAAGGTTTTTTAAAAAATTTTTAAAGCTAACACAGGGAAGCCCCACTAAAAGATAACTTTAATAAAAGCATTAAATTTGTCTTTTGCCCCGCTTAGTACAGTGTCAACAAGATTATAAGGGACCAACTCATACAAAGCACTGCAGAGTGATGGCGTATTTTTAAGATTTTTTTTTTGACTCCAAATTAAGGAAAAAAAAGCGGGACTGCAGGGAAAAAGGCCTTTTAAAAAAAATAAAACTAGGAGGGGCAGAATAAACACGTTTTTAAATACAGAAAATATAAAATAACATACTATATGCTAATACTCCAGGGGAAAAAAAAAATCACACAAGCAAATATTAAGTTTTTTTTAACAATTTTTAAAACCTGTCAAATGCCAATTCTACTTCGGCAGCCTCAACAATTTTAAAAAAAACCTTGCAATCTGTTTTCAAAGTTACAAAATTTTTAAAATTATGGAAAATAAAAATTTAGAAGCCAGGAAACCAAAAGTTACTATTGGAAAAAACGTTTTCATATGCATATTGGCCCAATTCAAATGTCACAAAATGTCTATCATTTCATGGGAAATAAAATTTTAATTACCTCCTTCTCCCAAAAAAATGCCCTTTTTTTCAATTAAGGACATTCAAACCAGCGGGAATTTACTCTTGTAATTCTAAACTTCTTTCAATCCAAAGCATTTTAGCTCAGTTTTTCAAAGGATTTTCCTAAAAAAAAATTTTTTTAAAACCCTTTTGCACACAAGCTAAATCTATAAGGGGGAAAAGGGGCCCTGGGTTTTTACTGACCAAAATCAACAAAGGAAGAGAACTGAAGTATAAATCCAAAGACAAGAACCCCAAGGTGGGGGGAAATCTTTCCAGTTTTCCCCTTTCAAAATGAATGCTCTCCCATTCCTTTATATTTTCCTTTTTTCCAGTTTTGTGGAAAAGCTCTCTACTACCTTTCTGCCTAAAATTATGCACACCCTAAGTAATCAACCCGGATAACATTTCCCAAAAAAAGGCAATGGTGACAATTTTTTTAATTTTTAAATTTTTGGATATTTACTACTTTGGACTGATTTTTTTTTTGTTTTGGGGTTTTTTTTTTTTTTTGTTGTTGTTTTTGTTAGGATGAAAAAAAAAGGATATTTTTTAATTTTCTAATGAAACCCAGTTTTTTGCACTATTTTTGAAAATTTTAAATCTTTTCCCCAAAATAGTTGTAGTATAACCAATTTTTTTTTTGAGTTTGTTTTTTGCTATTTTTAATGCCTAACTATGTTGTTTTTTAAAGCACTGAATTATACTTGAAATTAGTAAAACTTTTTTTTGCTAAAAATTAAATTGACTATTTTTGGGGTTTTTCAATTCCATGTGAATTTTCAATTTTTTTTTATTTTTTTTTTCTTATTAAGGTAGGGGGTTTACAAAATCTGCGCTTTTTTGATAAAATTTTAAAATTTTAATTTTCAATATCCAACACTAAAAAACTGTCATCGCCTGGTTTTAGTTATTCTTAATTTTTAAAAAGGATAATTTTTTTCTGGGAATTTTCCCCGGGGCCCTCCACCTGCAAATCACATAGGGGACCAAATCACCTTTCCCCACTCCCCCCAAAACCAAACCCTGTTATCCACAAAATTTCTGGAAAAAATTTCTGCCATCTTCCATGCCCCTCTTTCCCCCTCTCAATGGGGCACAATATTTCCTGTTCTATCCACCCCCCTCTACTTTTTTCTTTTATCCCACCCCCTAAACCACAAGCACCCCTTTCCCAGGGGAAACCAATGGGGACAAAACCAAGGAAGAAATAAGTAAACTGCAGATTTCTCACCCCTCATTATTCCAAATTTTAAACCCCAACCCCCCCTCTATCCCACTGTTAAAAATCTCCAGGGGCCCTTTTTAACGCCCCATTCTCAGTGACTAAACAGATCCTTGTGGGAAATTTTTTGGGCCCCCTCATACCCCCTTTTTAAAACTTAAACCCGATTTCCCGGCTCCCTTCGCTTCAATATCGAAAAAAATTTACCCGGAACCTCCGAGTCACACCCCTTTCAGGATTTCCCCAAAAAAATTTTCTATTGGGCAATACACGCCAAACAACTCTAATAAAAATCAGAGAGGGAAAAAAAAAAAAAGGAACAAAACACCCCCTTAACAAAGACAAAAAAAACGGGACGCAGCATTACAAAAATTTTTAATTTTCCCTTTAGTTCTAGCATAAAAAACAAAACAATAACAAGGGGATGTGGAGTCTAAATTTTGGGAATCTGTTTTTAGGGGGCCCCCCTCAGGAAAAAAAACGAACAGAGAGCAAAAAAACCGTAGGAGTTAGAGGGATGGGGGGTACAAAAAAAACAAAAAAAACAAACAACTAAAAGGGGGGGCACAAGAAACTTTAAGACTGAAGTGGGAAGAAAGAGGCCTCCAGGTTTTCATAAAATCATCTACATATATCTTAGTGTTAGCTGGTTTTTGGGGACTCCCCCAAAAATGGGAGGGGGGGTTGAGTTAGGGGGGGGGAAAGGGGAGCAGGTTTTGCCTTGTTTTCCTGTTTTTGGGGGGCCCTTTCCCCCCCTTTTTTGGGTTTCCTTGTCCAAACTCAGGGGGGGCTTTTTTTTTTTTATTTTTTTGGGCGGTGTTGGGTTTTTTTGGGGGTGCTCCCCTTTTTTTAAGGGGGAAAAGAGGGGGTCCTTGGGGGGAAAGAGGAGGGGGTGGGGGGTAGAGGGGGGAGAAATTGGGCAAATTTTGTAAAAAAAAGAATCTGTTCAATAAAAAAATTCTAAATAAGGATTTTAAAAAAATTTAAAAAAAACGGCAGGACAATATGGGGCCCCCTGAAACCCCCAAACCCCCCACCTGTAGGCCCGAAAAATTTTTAAAAACAATTTAACCACAAGAAAAGGGGGTTTTTTGGAAATGAAAAACTTCAAGACCCGAAAGAAAACGAAAATTTTAAAAAATAAACACCAAGCAAGGTTGGGAAAACTGGAAAAGAAAAGTTTGGGAATTTTCAAAACCCCCGAGGGAAATTTTTTCCAAAAATACAAAGGGAAAAAATTATCCAGGGATTAAAGGGACTTAGAGTGTGGGGTTCAAAAACCCCCAAAAAAAAATCCCCCGCCAAAAAATCAAAACGTAAACATACAAAAAAATATTAAAAAAAAAATTTTGGGGGAAAAAAAAAAAAGTAACATCTAAAGGGGATATTATTACACAACACTTGACTGTTGATGGAAATCTAAAAACAAAGCCGCAGATGGTTAAAACCTCTAAAAGACTACAATGCCCGCCCCCACATTTAGCCCAAAAAATTTTAAAAACAAAAGATGGAAAAAAAAAAGCATTTTCCCCCTAAAAACCCAAAAATTTTTTAAAAAATCAACCTCAGAAAAGGGGGCTAGAAAGGGAAAAATTTAAACCTAACAATTTTTAAATCCCCCCAAGAAAACAAGATAAATAACCCCCAAACCCCCCCAAAACAAAAGAAAAAGGGAAAAACACACCCCCCAAACACCCCACAACCCCCAACCAAAGAGAAGAAAAAGAGAGAGAAGAGAGGAGAGAGAGAGAGAGAGGGGGAGAGAACACTAACCCAAAAGGGGGGGAGCAAAAATGTCAAAAAATAAAAAAAATTTTGGGGGGAAATCAATAAAAAAAAAGTAAAAATTTCAAAAAAACAAGAAATTGTTTTTAAAAAATTTATGGGTTATTTAAAACCCCCCCAAAAAAAAAAAAGTAACTAAAAAAAAAGGGGGGGAAAACCAATGAAAAAAAAATAGAACTGAAAAGAGAAAAATAACACCGAAAAAACCCAGGAATGGGAATACATATTTTTTAAAAACCCCTTTTTTTCCCCCCAAACCCGAAAAACTGAAAAAAAAAAAAAACCCGTAAACATTTTACCCTAAAAAAAAAAGAAAACCCCCTTTTTTCATACTTCATGGACCCCTTTTTCCAAAAAAATTTTTCCAAAAATTTTCACAAAAAAACCCCCAAAAAATCAAAATTGAAAAAAGCCCCGACTATCCCCGGTTAAGGGCTGGTCTTTAATAACACAAAAACAAAAAAAAACCCAAAACAAATAAAAGAAAAACCCCCTAAACAATGAAAAAATTGGTCGGGGGGAAAAAAAAAGAAGGAAAAAAAAATTTTTCCCCCAAATTTTAAAAAAAAACACATTATACCCAAAATTTTTTAAAACAATGAAAGCAGTGCTAAAGGAAAAAAATTTTTTTGATAAGGCCCCGTAAAGAAATAGGAAATTTCAAACAACATACCCGGGGAAAATTTGGGGAAAAAAAAGAAGCAAACTCACAAAGGGGGCAACCCCAGAAAAATAAACCCCCGGGCCGAAATCAACCAAATAGAAACAAAAAGAACAAAACAAAGAATCAACAAAACCAAAAACTGTTCTTTTAGAAATCAAAAGACGAAAAACCCCCACCAAATAACTAAAAGACTAACTATCTAAAAATTTAAAAAAAGCAGAAAAAAAGGGGGAAAAAAAACCCAAAGGAGGAAAACAAAAACATCAAAAAAACAAAAAACCTATACTAAAAAAACGGCAAATAAAAAAATGGGTGGTTTTTTTTAAAAATAACAATTAAAAAAGTTAAAACAAGAGAAATGTTGGGCAGGGGCAACACCTTTAAAAACCCCTTTTGGGGGAAGGTGGGAGATTTTTTTGAGTTTTTGGGAGCCTGGTTTTCAATGAGTTCCCGGAACCCGGGGGGCACAGAAAACCCGTCTCAAAAAACCAAAAAAAAAAAAAAAAAACAAAAACCCAAAAGGGAAATAAACATCTAAAAAAGGGATATCACACAAGAAATATTTAAGGGTTTCATTAAAAACCCCCCAACCAAAAAAAAACCCAAGGGCCCAAAGGATTTATTGCAGAATTTTAAACCCCCCCCACAAAAAACCTATACAATATTTCCCCCAAAAAATTCCAAAAACAAAAAAAGAAAGAACCTGACTTTAAATTATTCTATGAAGCCACAATTTTTCGGGTACCTAAACCACACAAAAACCCAAAAAACCTCCAGGGGTCTGCACTAGATCATCTACATATATGCTGTAGGTGTTAGCTTGGGTTTGTGGTACTCCCAACTGTGGCAGCAGGTGTGCCTTTGACTCTTTTCCCTGCTCTTGGGACCCTTTCCCTCCTTTTGGGTTGCCTTGTCCAATCTCAGTGGGGGCTTTTGCCTTATTTTATTTTGTTATGTCTGGCTGCTGTTTTTTGGAGGCCTGCTCTTTACTGAAGGGAAATAGAGGGGGAGTCTCTCTGGGAGAGAGAGGAGGTGGTGGGGAGTAGAGGGAGGAGAAATTGGTCAGAATGTATTGTATGAAAAAAGAATCTGTTTTGATAAAAAAAATTAAATAAAGTGATGCTAAAAATTAAAAATAACAGGCAGGACAATATGTCTCCACTAGAACTCAGCAACTTACCACAGCAGGGCCTGAATATTCTAACACAGGTGAACCACAAGAAAAGGACTTTAGAGGAAATGAACAAAACAGTTCAAGACCTGAAAGTAGAAACAGAATTAATACATAAACACCAAGCTAAGGGTTGAAAATCTGGAAAAGAAAAGTTTAGGGAATTGAACAAGAACCTCAGAGGCAAATTTTTCCAACAGAATACAAAAGGTGAAAAAGATTATCTCAGGCATTAAAGGCACATTAGAGTGTGTGTTCAAACCAGAAAATAAAGTCCTCTCAGCACAAAATAATCAAAACAGTAATCATACGTACAAAGAATATTAAAAACTGTGGAGAAGAGAAAAAAAAGTAACATCTAAAGGTGATATTATTACACTAACACTTGACTGTTGGTGGAGACTCTAAAAGGAAGAAGGGCCTGGACAGATGTGTCACAGCCTCTAAAAGACTACAGACACCAGCCCACACTATTATAGCCAGCAAAACTTTAAGAACAATAGATGGAAAAAATAAGGCATTCCATGATAAAAACCAAATTTAACTAATCAATCCTACAGAAGGTTCTAGAAGGAAAATTAAAACCTGAACAAGTTAACTCCACCCAAGAAAACACAGGACATAAATAACCCCAGACCAGAAAATCAAAAGAAGGGAAACAAGAGAGAGAGAGAGAGAGAGAGAGAGAGAGAGAAAGAGAGAGAGAGAGAGACTACACCTAAAAGGAGAAGATGTCAAGAATGTCAAGAAATAAACAAATTTAGGGCTGAAATCAATAAAATATAAGTAAAAATTTCAAAGAATCAATGAAAGTGTTGGTTCTTTAAGAAAAATCATGGGATTGATAAATCCTATCCAAATAAAATAAAGTAACTAAAAGGCAGGGAGGGAATATCCAATGAAACAAAATCAGAACTGAACAGAGAACAATAGACACCGAGAAAATCCAGGGAATGGTAATGACATATTTTAAAAACCTATACTCCACCAAACTGGAAAATCTGAAAGAAATGAATATCTGTATAACATTTCACCCTAAAACAAAAGAATATACCTTCTTCTCAGTACTTCATGGTACCTTCTCCAAAATTGACCATATAATTGGTCACAAACAAGCCTCAACTGATACAAGATTGAAATAATGCCATGGCTGATCACCCTGGTCTAAGGCTGGTCTTCAATAACAGCAAAAACAACAGAAAACTCACATACACATGAAAACTGAACAACTCTCTACTCAATGAAAACTTGGTCATGGAAGAAATAAAGAAGGAAATAAAAGATTTCCTGGAATTTAATGAAAACATAGACACATCATACCCAAACTTATGGGACACAATGAAAGCAGTGCTAAGAGGAAAATTCATAGCACTAAGTGCCCAGGTAAAGAAACTGGAGAGATCTTACACTAACAAGCACACCTGAGAACTCTGGAACAAAAAGAAGCAAACTCACCAAAGAGGAGCAGACCATAGGAAACAGTCAAACTCAGGGCCGAAATCAACCAAATAGAAACAAAGAGAACAATACAAAGAATCAACAAAACCAAAATCTGATTCTTTGAGAGAATCAACAAGACAGATAAACCCCTAGCCAAACTAACTAAAGGGACTAGAGGCAGTATCTAAATTAACAAAAGCAGAAATGAAAAGGGAGACAAAACAACAGAAATGGAGGAAATTCAAAAAATCATCAAATCCTACAATAAAGCCTATACTCAACAAAACTGGCAAATATAGATGAAATGGATGGTTTTTCTAGACAGATAACACATACCAAAGTTAAAACAAGAGGAAATGTTGGGCAGTGGTGGCACACACCTTTAATCCCAGCACTTGGGAGGCAGAGGTAGGCAGATTTCTGAGTTCAAGGCCAGCCTGGTTTACAGAGTGAGTTCCAGGACAGCCAGGGCTACACAGAGAAACCCTGTCTCAAAAAACAAAAACAAACAAACAAACAAAAGACCAAGAGGAAGTAAACTATCGAAACAGGCTCATATCACACAAGGAAATATAAGTCATTAAAAACCTTCCAACCAAAAAAAGCCCAAGGCCAAATGGATTTATTGCAGAATTCTACCAGACTATCAAAGAAGACCTGATATCAATATTCCTCAAACTGTTCCATAAAACAGAAACAGAAAGAACACTGCCTAATTCATTCTATGAAGCCACAATTACTCTGATACCTAAACCACACAAGAACCCAACCAAAAAGAGAATTTCAGACCAATCTCACTTATGAATATCAATACAAAAATACTCAATAAAATTTTTGCAAACCAAATCCAAGAACATATCAAAATTGTCATTCACCCCGGTCAAGTAGACTTCATTCCAGATATGTAAGGTTGGTTCAATACACAAAAATCCATTAATATAATCCACTATATAAACAAACTCAAAGAAAAAAATCACATGATCATCTCCTTAGGTGCAGAAAAAGCATTTGACAAAATACAACACCACCTCATGTTAAAAGTATTGGAAAGATCAGGAAATCTAGGCCCATACCTAAACATAATAAAACCAATTAATGGCAAACCAACCAATATCAAAGTAAATGGAGACATACTTAAAGCAATCACACTAAAATTGGGGACTAGGCAAGAACACCCACTCTCACCATATATATTCAATATAATACTCAAAGTGCTAGCTGGAACAATAATACAACAAAAAGAGGATACAAATTTGTAAAAAAGAAATAAAGGTATCACTATTTGGAGATGATATGATAGTATATATAAGCAACCACAAAAATTTTACCAGAGAACTTCTCCAGCTGAAAAATAACTTCAGCAAAGTGGCTGGATATAAAATTAACTCAAATAAATCAGTAGCCTTCCTTTATACACACGATAAACAGGCTGAGAAAGAAATTAAGGAAACAACTCCTTTCACAAAAGGCACAAATATTATAAAATATTTTGGGGTAACTGCAACCAAAGAAGTGAAAGACCTATGTGACAATAACTTCAAGTCTCTTAAGAAAGGAATCAAAGAAGATCTCAGAAAATGGAGAGATCCCCCCATGCTCATGGGTTGGCATTATTAATGTAGTAAAAATGTCCATCCTACCAAAGACAATCTACAGATTCAATGCAATCCCCATCGAAGTCCCAACACAATTCTTCAAAGACATGGAAAGAGCAATTCTCAAATTCATCTGGAAAGGCAAAAAACCCAGAATAGCAGAAACAATTCTTCACAATAAAAGAATGGCTGGGGAAATCACCATCTCTGACCTCAAGCTTTACTACAGAGCAATAGTGATAAAACTTGCGTGGTATTGATACAGAAACAGACACATTGATCAATGGAATAGAATTGAAGACCCAGTGTAACAGGAGGTATTGGAGAAAGCTAGCTCCTGGCCTCCGCTATGTTCCTGCTCTAAGTTTCCACACTAACGGCAGCAGAGGTGCCAGTTTGGGAGCGCTGGCCCTGGCTCCACAGGTGGTTTTTATGGCTGCTGTCTCTGCCAGTCAAATCTGTGGAGTCTATGGCTCTAAGCATGACTCTTGGGCCAACTCTGCCACCCTCATAATGCTCAGTTCAACCCCAGACAACATCCTTCATGCTCGCAGTACCCGGTAGAATGAAGACTCTTAATGCTTAAAGATTATCCAATGGATTTATATATTAGCAAATGCTCAATATACAAGATGTCCACACAAATAGAATTGTAAACCAAGTTGCCTAACCTTGATATAAATAACTGCTAGAGACATGAGAGTAACATCTCCTGCCATCTTTTCTCTCCTCCTCCTTCTCTTCTTTCTTCCTTTCTCCTTCCTTCTCCCAACTCCTAGCTCCACCTACCTCTTCTACTGCCCAATCACAAAGCTCCAGTACAAATACAATAGACAGGAAAGGTACTTGCAAAAACCCAGAAATAAAAACCACACACTTAAAGACACTTGATCTTTGACAAAGAAGTCAAAAATACACAATGGGAAAAAAAAAAAAGCATTTTCAATAAATGGTGCTGGTCTAACTGGCAGTCTGTACTAGGTGACCCATATTTGTCACCTTGCACAAAGCTCAAGTCCAAGTCCATCAAGGACCTCAACATAAAACCAGATTTGTTAAATCTAATAGGAGAAAAAGTGGGAAAGAGCCTTGAACTCATTGGGCACAGAGGGAAATTTCCTAAACATAACTCCAATGGTTCATGATCTAAGATCAAGAATTGATAAATGGGACCTGATGAAACTGGAAACCTTCTGTAAGACAAAGGACATAGTCAATAAGACAAATCAGCAGCCTACAGATTGCAAAAAAAAATCTTCACTAACCCCACATCTGATAGAGGGCTAAAATCCAAAATATACAAAGAACTCAAGAAGCTAACCACCAAGAAACCAAACAATCCAACAAAAAATGGGGTATAGAACTAAACTGAGAATTCACAATATTTTGGTTTAACTCCAACCAAACAAGTGAAAGACCTGTGTGACAAAAACTTCAAGTCTCTCAAGAAAGGAATCGAAGATCTCAGAAAATAGAGAGATCTCCCATGCTTGTAGGCAGCCGTGTTTAAGATAGCACCTGGGACAGTTGCAAAGTCGTACGACTAGCACCTGACAATGTAAGCAGCTGGCTTCCAGCATGGCCAGCTCAGCTAAACTGGTAAACAAGTCCTTTGTGCATGAGTCTGCCTCGTGCCCCTCCGGAGCGGGCTTATGCTAATGAGGTATTGGCAGCTTAACCTATCCTGAGAGAACACATCACCCAGCCCGCCTTGGGAAGATATATAAGCAGCGCATTTCGCTGCTGGGGGTCCCCGTCCCGTCCCGGTCCCCATCCATAAGTCAAGAGTCATTTCTGCAATAAAGCTGACTGAGAAGGATCCGACCGTGTCGTGTCTTAATTGCTGGTCAAGGCAACACATGCTCATGGGTTGGCATTATTAATGTAGTAAAAATGTCCATCCTACCAAAGACAATCTACAGATTCAATGCAATCGAATCTCAAATGGCTGAGAAACACCTAAAAAATATGTTCAAAATCCTTCGTGATCAGAGAAATGCAAATCAAAACAACCATGAGATTCTACCTTACACCAATCAGAATGCCTAAGATCAAAATCTCAGGTGACAGCACATGTTGGAGAGGATGTGGAGAAAGAGGAACACTCCTTCATTGCTGGTGGGACTGGAAACTGGTACAACCACTCTGGAAATCAATCTGGAGATTCCTCAGAAAATTGGAAATGGATCTACCTGAAGACCCAGCAATACCACTTTTGGAAATATAACCAAAAGAGGCATCACCGTTCCACAGGAGCATGTGTTCCACTATATATGTAGTGGCCTTTTTGTGATAGCCAGAAGCTGGAAACAACCCAGATGTCCCATGACAGAAGAATGGCTACAGAAAATGTGGTTAATTTACACAATGGAATACTATTCATCTATTAAAAATTAGGACATCCTGAGTTTTGCAAGTAAATGGGTGGAAATAGAAAGTATCCTGAGTGAGGTAACTCAGACCCAAAAGGACATGTATGGTATGTATTCACTAATAAGTGGATATTAGCCCATAAAAAATGTACAGAATACCCAAGATACAGTCCACAGAACTCAAAAAGGTCAACCAGCTGAAGGACCCGAGTGGTGATGCCTCAGTCCCACTTGGGAGGAAGAAGAAAACAATCACAAGTGATAAGGGAGAGACAGAACTGGGAAGGAAAATGGATGGGGTAGGGGGAAGAAGAGAGGAACATGATCTGGTATTGGGTGAGGGAAAAGGACTGAAGCCCTGAGGGCCAGGAGAAAGAATGGAAACAGGCAACCTCGGGAGGTGGGAGGTTGGGGAGGACCCTCCAGAATGCACCAGAGACCTGGGAGGTGAGAGACTCTCAGGACTCAAGGGGAGGTACCCTAGATGAAATGCCCGACAGTGGGGATAGAGAACTTGTAGAACCACCTCCAGCAGGAAGACAGGGCATCAAGTGAGGGAGGGGGTGGCCATCCCACAGTCAAAACTCTGACCCATAATTGTTCCTGTCTGAAAGAACTACAGGGATGGAAATGGAGAGGAGCCTAAGAAAGAAGGTCCAGCAACAGGTCCAAAGTGGACTATACCTCAAGGAGAGGTCCCAAGGCCTGACACTATTACTGAGACTATGGGGAGCTCACAAAAAGAGACCTATCATGACTGCCCTCTGGAAAACCCAACAAGCAGCTGAAAGAGTCAGATGCAGACATTTTTGCCCAAACAATGAACATAAGCTGCTGACCCCTGTGGTTGAATTAGGGAAAGGGTGGAAGTAGCTGAGGAGCAGGGTGACCCTGTAGGAGGATCAGCAGTCTCAATTAACCTGGATCCCCAAGATCTCTCCAACACTGGACCACCAACCAGGCAGCATACATGCAGCAGATATGACGCCCCCAACACAAATACAGCAGAGGACTGCTGGGTCTGGGTTCAGTTAGAGAAGATACACCTAATCCTCAAGAGACTGGAGGCTCCAGGGAGCTTAGAGGTCTGGTTAAGTGGATGGTGGGTGGTGGGGACATCCTCGTGAGGACAGGAGGGGGGGAGGAGGTATCGGATGTGGAACAGTCAGAGGGTAGACAGGGCGGGGAGGGAAATAAAGTCTGGAATAAATAAATAAATAAATAAATAAATAAATAAATAAATAGAATAATAAAGCAATTTGCTAAGACCAATATTGCCTATTTTTATAGTACACTTAAATCTGGAAAGGACTATATGGCTAAGATTGTAAGGTCCAAGGCCTTGTCTCAAGGTAGGTTTAAAGGGTTAATAATTCCCATAACTTAATAAAAAAAATCTAATATATGAAAATAATTACATAGTCATTAAGAATTCAGTGGAGAAACATTATTTTAAAAGAAAAAAATTAGCTTTGTGACTCTGTCTGCTAACATGCTAACAAAGTTCCAAGGTTAGCTAGCAGAGGGCAGAGCCATTGAAAGAAATCTCCAACCTTATGGGAAATTTTTTGACTCAACCCCTGGTTCCTCCTTTCCTTGTTCTCCACAGGAACGCTTCCCTGCTTCTGGGCATACACGAAGACTTCTCAAAAATGCTTTTCCACCATGTGGAAGAAAATACTGCCTCCCAGCTACAGGAAAGTGCTATGCAATACCAATAATCTTCATCCTTGATCTTTAGAGCCCATGACCAAACCTGTAGTGGTCTCAGTCTGTAAGGACAGACTGCTGATCATATATGTACATATATGCAAGATTCTCATAAACAGAAAACAAAGGACAGACTGCTGTGAATATGCAAGATTCTCATAAACAGAAAACAAAGTATTTTGTATTTATGCCTTCTTGAACATTACTTATGCAGAGAAGAAATTAAATACTTTAAATAAATATATAAATTAACAAATTTATAAATCAACTTAAAGTAAGTCCATATAGTAAACAAGAAACTTTCCTAAAGCCATACTAATGTCAATACACCTCTATCCAATTTTTTAAAAAATTTTATTGCATTTTATTGAGGGGTGTAAGACGCACTGAATTCATGAAGGTTAGAGACAAGTTACAGGAGTCCATTCACTCCTTTCTACCGTATAGATCTTGTCAAAGAAGTCAGACTTGGAGGCAGGTACCTTTACCTGCTGAGTCATCTCTATGTCCCGCTATCAAGTTGTTAATGACAGCATTGTTTTGTGTCAACACATCAGTGACAAACATGAAGCTTATGCTTTTTCCAGTTCTCATCTCTCCACACTCCTCCCTCATTCCTAGAGGAAGGAGTGAAAGCAAAAGTAAAAGACCTTGACAAGAAAAATCATTACAACATATGTAAATTAGTAACTGTTCTCTTTTTTCTTTTGTAAGCCAATTATTTAATAATTTGTATTAAGTAAATGAGCTGAATTGTTCTGCAAAACTCATGAACCACACTTGGCCTACTTTTTAAGGCCATAAGACACACCCAACAGGCAAACAACAACAACATCAACAAAACATGTTCAGGAATTACTTAACAGTGCTGAGTATAGCAGCACATGCCTTTAATCCCAGCACTCTGGAGGTGGAAGCAGGTAGATCTCTGGGAGTTAGAGGCCAGCCTCACTTATATGGTGAATTCCAAGAGAACCAGAGATACCGGTCTCAACAAACAAACAAAAATTAACAAAGATACACACATACACACACACACACACACACACACACACACACACACACACACACACACACGGCCAAATTATTATACTCCAAAGAAATATTCTCTTGCTTTCATTGCTGCTTAAGAATTTGCCAGTGTGGCTAACAAAGACCTTTTAAATTTTACTAGAAATGTGAATGTTTTTGAGAGGAACGAGTCGGTCAGCAGAGCCAGGCTGACTGCATGACAGGCTACAAACTGGCAATTTGGAAGAATAGGCCTAAGTTTCTGTTTCCTAGAACTGGAAAAGTAAGTCAATTTCAGGAAAAACCACCCTTCACGGGCAGCCAACCAGAAAGCTCCCCCACAACCTAACCTGATACAACCTCACAGGCAGCCAATCAGGAGTTGTAGTCACTTCCCCACCACCTATCTTGTGCCAAATATAGTTAATCAGTAAAAGTCTCAGAAATCTCCCAGAGCCTTGACCAATCACAAAGGCACATACACCACTGGAGATAGAACCAACCAATCAAAGGAGAGAAAGGTAAAATCATCCACTCCTACCCTAACAAGTTTTACCTTGACCCTGCAAAAGTTCACACCTCTATCTTCCATCCTGAAGTATGGAAGACCCCTGCATGCAGGTTCTCTGCAGGAAAAAAAAAAAATGTTCTTTGCTGTTGCATTGTAAGGGCCCATGATTCACCAAAGAATGACACCCTGGCCTCAAATAGTATGTAAATGCAAAGAGTGTTTTATTCTGCAGAAATACAGCATGCTGGGATCTTCCATTACCAAAAAATAGACACCCAAGTGAGCTCACAAGCCTGATTTAAAACACATTGAAATTCCAGAGTAGATGAGCTTTATCTTACTTTATCTCTAGGCATTACAGAACCGTTATCAGGTGTGAAGGCTGGAACCTTGGGGGTTTTTTTTTCTATTAGTAACTGACTTGCCTGGGCTTGCCTGGACTTGCCTAGTTCTTTGGCCTAGTCTTCTTTTTTTTTTTTTTTTTTGGTTTTTCGAGACAGGGTTGTATAGCCCTGGCTGTCCTGGAACTCACTTGGTAGACCAGGCTGGCCTCGAACTCAGAAATCCGCCTGCCTCTGCCTCCCAAGTGTTGGGATTAAAGGCGTGCGCCACCACCGCCCGGCTGGCCTAGTCTTCTTAACTGACAATTTGAAGTCTGTTATAGAATCATCCTAGCCTTCTCATTCCCTACGTTCAGTAATGGGCCACCTTGAATCCTTGATATGTTTCTGAGGCCCCTACACTAACAGCTCCAGCCATCACTTTGTCAAGGAGAAAGCCTAGTAACACTGCAGAAATAGACATGCTTTAAACTTGATTGTTGGAGCTGGAGAGATGGCTCAGTGGTTAAGAGCATTGACTGCTCTTCCATAGGTCCTGAGTTCAATTTCCAGCAACCACAAGGTGGCTCACAACCATCTGTAATAGGATCCAATGCCCTCTTCAGGTATGTCTGAAGACAGCTACAGTATACTCATATACATAAAATAAATAAATAAACTCGATTGTTTGGAGGTGCTAGCTGGTTGAAGACATCTTCCCCAGAATAATAAGTAACTCTGGGTACAAACTGTATTAGAACATAAATATCCTCAGTTGTATTTACAACCAGGCCAAAAATGCATGGAGTAATCCTTGAGGTACAAGCCCATCAAGGATTCTCTGGGGACAACATATATCTTGCAACAGTAGGGATTACAGTGTGGTTGCATAGGCTGGGGTTACCTTACTTCCAATGCAGAGTCCCTGTCTGGTAACCAACAATTCTGTGTTAAGTCTGGGGAAAGAGGAGTTAAGAACTGGCAGTCCAATTGGCCTTCTTGCCAGCCATTATAAACTTGATGACAAAGTTCATAGACCACTGCTGGTACCCAGATAGTAAGGGGGCTAGTGGCTGGTACAGCAAAGTGTAAGCAGCAAGCAAACAGGATCAGGAGCACTGGAGTTGCAGTTTCAGCAGATCAGCAAGATGTGGAGTGAATTTTCATTGTTCTTGTGGCAGTTCTCCTGAAAATCTCCTCCACTGGGACCTCAACTGCTAGATCATCTCTCTCCTGGAAACTTAAGGTGGAAGTGGCATATCCATATCCTGATCCCATCCACCTTAAGAGCCATAGGCATGGTCAGGATCATGGTGTGAGGATCTTTCCATCGAGGTTCCAGAGTCTTGTATTATGTCTCTTAATCTAGACTTCATCACCAGTTGAAAGCAATGGGGGTTAAGTGAGAGGAACAGAATAATTAATCTGGCAGATGGCAGGCCAGAGTTTATTCTGGACCCTATGTGTTGTAGTAAATATAATTTAAACCCCAAATTTGCTGCGGTAAATCTCCTACCCGATGGAGACCAGTAAAGGAAGACACAACTCAATAATTATGATATAAATTCCACACCTAGATTGGGCAGATTTACCACTACACTACTCTAATCCCCGGCTAGGAGATCCCTTATAACTTGCGGTTTTATGCAGGCCGCGTGCTTGTCCTCCCAGCTCTGGCTCCTTCGTCGGCTTCTGCTTCTCCCTCTGTCAACTTCCTTCTCCTGCCCGGCTTCTTTCTGCTTTGACTTCCTCCTGCTTCTCCCTCTTCTTCTCTTGCATCTCCTGACGACTTCTTCTCTTTTCTTCTCTCTCTGCTTCTGCTCCCTGGTCTTTTATATCGAATTCCTCTCACTCTCTCCTCCCCTAAGCCTTTTTCTCTGCCTCCCCTTCTACTGCCCAATCTCTGGCTCTAGTCTTTATTTTACAGGTTTTAATTGGATAGAAGGTTTACAAGATGTCCTCTGTGTACAGATTCAATCATCCTCTGCAGCCCCTCCCAGAAGGGTGGAACTAGGATCAAAATACAAGGCTGGGGCTATCCACAACACCTGTGGAGAGCATCCAAGGATTTTAAAAACTTATGTCGGTCACATTCAGCTACGATATCAAACTGGAGGTTAGGCAGCCTGGGAGGCGGCCTCCCATATAAGATCTCAAAAAGAGTAGGGGACCTAAAGTATAGGGGGTTTTCCTAGACCTATATAAGGCATAAGGTAGGAGAGCCCAGTCACCACCAGTTTCAAGGGTTAATTGGGTCAAGGCCTGTGGGGTGTTGGGCTGTGAGAGGCAGCTGGGTACCTGGTCAAGCACAGGCCTGGAACCCCAATAATACCCTAATGGGACGGTAGGTGTTTGGCCTTGCTCCTGGGCTCTGGTTCCTTTCACTTATCCACAGCCCCTCCCAAAGAAAGGTTTGTGGCCTTAGGTCACATAGCATAGGTAACACAGGTAGAGGGCTTGACTACAGGCAGAGCAGAGCCTCAAGAGATCTCCATATTAATGAAGTACCTAAAGGCCAGAGGGTGTAGCCAATTAAGCATTCCTTCCCAGATCCTCCTTCCTGAAAAAAGATATTTAACCTCAGGTCCACCCTGAGAACAAAGGGTATGGGGTATAGCTACATCCACTTTCCGCCATGACAATAAACCTTTTAAAACCATGGACTTCCTTGTGTCTTTGGGGTCCGCAGTGGAGAACTGTGGAGGGGGTCCTTGACTACTGAGCCATTGTCTAATCTCCTGTGGAGGACTTCTCTATGTTCCAGCCTAGGAGCCCACCAACTGAAGCAAGCTAGCTGAGCCAGCCATGACCCAGCCAAGCGAGTGCTGGTAGCCAAGAGTTTCCACCCCATGGGGTCTGCTGGAGCTCTCCCTCTTGTCCCTCTCAGCTGTGGGCCAGTCCCGCCCATACACTCCTAGTCTCAACTCTCCCACAGTTCCCAGCAGCGCCTGGGAGCCCAGGAGTTTGAGACCAGTTGATCCCCACACACCTTCTTGTCCAGGGTCCCCCTCCAAGAGCTCTGCCCCCGCAGGTCACAGGCTGAGATCTCCCCAGGCCCGGGTGGAATCCAGCAGCTTCTCATAGCCCGACATCTTCCCAGCGCCTTGTGGAATGAACTCAGTCAAATTCTCGATCTTCTGCTCCTCAGAGCCCGGTTCCATCTGTCTGGGGCAGCAGACGCAAGAACCACAACGCAGCCCAACAGGATACACACACACACATGAGCTACAGCCCCTCAAAAGCCTTCTTTAGGGTCTAATTTATCTTCTCTACTTGCCCTGAACACTGGGATCTGTATATACAATGTAATTTCCAATTGATCCCCAGAACCTGTGCTAGGGATTGACTTACCTGAGACATGAGTGCCATTATCAGACCCAAGCAGGGTAGGGAAACCATACCTGGATGTGATGTCTTCCAGAAGCTTCTTTGCCATTATGTTGACAGTCTCTTTCTTTGTTGGGTAGGCTTCTATCCATCCTGAAAAGTATCTATAAAAATCAGCAAATATTTATGTCTATAATTCCTGGTTTTATTTCTGTATAATCTATTTCTCAATTAGTCCGTGGCTGCTGATCCCTGATTCTGGTTTCTGGAGCAGCTCCTTGATTGGAGGCCTGAAGTATTCACAGCCTGGCAGGTGTCATAGTCTGAGATTAGTTGCTCAACCAAGTGTCCTAAGTCAAATATTTTGTGCCTTGCCCCTCACAGCAATTCCTTCAGTTTTTGGTGACCAGGTGTGAAGCTTGATGAATCTGATGGATGAGTTGCTTAGCAAACTCCTTAGGTAGGATGGTGCAGCCTTCAGAGGTCAGCAACCATCAGTCTCTTTGGTAAACTCCTTGGCATTTTGACTGATGTCATTTGTCTTCAACAGTATATTCAGGAATGGCTGGGAGAATAGGGGCAACAAAGCTACCAGGATGTTGGTAGTGAAAACTTGGAAGGCCTCCTTTTCGATTTTAGCAGTTAGCTTGTTCCCTCAGGCTCTTTCTGATGTCTCTTTCTAATGCCCAGAGCAACAAATTATCGCCATTTGACAGAAAACCATAATGCCTCCAATAAAGCAAGTATTCCTTCCTTATTTTTGATGGATTCTCCTTCAGCAGTCAGTAATCCCATTTGCTGTTAGTGTATTTGTTATCTATGGCTCCTTTTTGCCAGTTTTTAAAGCTGGGTTAGAGCTTTTAGTTCAGTTTTCTGATCTGAGGTTCCCAGCGCAAGCAGTTGCCCAGATAACAGAGTCCAAATCCATTATAATAGCCCCTGCATACCTGATTCCATTCTGGATAAAGCTGCTCCCATCTGTGAAGTAGATACGTTCCATGTCTGGCCAGGATATGTCAGTCAAGTCTGGCATGATGTTCTAGACATTCCCCAGAACTATACAAGACAGGTCAGATAGCAGGTTTAGCACAGATGATGGGTTAATTTTATGTGAGGTGGATTCAAATGTAGAGTCTGAAAGTGCACCAATCTAACATGATTACCAGATAGCCACTGGCTGGGTGGATTCTTGAGGGTTCGATAACAGAGGGTGTCAGTTCCCGCCATGGTTATTTCATCAGCATCCTTGACTAGTAGGACAATGACAACTATGATCCGGACACAGGCTGGCCATTCCTTGGGCCACCAGGTCCAGCTTCTTAGATAAATAAGCCACAGGTCTTATTTATGGTCCCAAAGTTTGGGTGAGCACCCTCTTTCTCTGATCCACATATAGGTGGCAAGGCTTGTGAATGTCCTGGAGGGCCAAGTCCAGCACCTTCAATAAGGCTTTTCTTAGAGTCTTAAAACCATGTCCATTTCAGGGGTCCATTCTCTTCTTGGCCCCTGGTGGCCTCGTTTGGTTTGGCTATCTCAGTGAACCCTGCCGTCTAAAGTCCTCAAAACCTGGCAGATCGCAGAAATTCCCATACTTGCCTTTTGATTGATGGAACTGGGATGCTAAGAATGGTTTGCTTCGGGGCATCTGACACAAGGTGTTGGCTATGCACACCCCCCCTTTGAATATGTACCCCAGGTAGGTGACCTCAAGTTGACAAAGTGACCCTTCTTAGCAAGTTTACTCTCATGTGGTCTCCTGGTATGTCTCCAACTCAGCAGTTCGAAATACATACTGGAGCACAGTTACTTGGGGGTGGGTCCACCAGTACTCACCCAAGACCTCATGCTGTGCCTCCTCAAAGGTGGTGGGTGAGTTCTTGAATACTTGAGGCAGGAGTGTCCAAGTCAGTTGTCCCTTGAAGCCTTTATCCATGTCTTGCCATTCAAAGGCAGATAGAGGCTGGCTTTTGGCACAGAGGCCAAAACACTCAGTTGCTGAAGCTTCCAACGATGTCAGAGGCAATTGGTTAAAAAACCATGTTCACTGCTGACTGGTGTCTCTGGCTTCGGATCAAAAGGAGTGTAGATCCTATAGGCTTCTAAAAGTCTTTCCGGGTATTTCCTAGAGCTCTCATTCTTTCCCTGCATCACCTGGCTCACCTTAGATAAATTTGTGTACAGTCTGGCAGCCTCTAGGAGGCCTCCTATCAGAATCTGGTGGTAGACCCAGAGCTTTTACTTACCTTTAGGAGTGTTAAAATCCCAGTCAGGTCGAATCAAAGGAAAGGCTGCATCTATATCAGCCAATTTGCTCCTGGAACCAATTTCCATGCGGCTCCCATGATCCTCTCTCCTCTGTTGTGAAGAGGATCTGGAGCCACTGTTGGCGGTCATCACAGATGGGCAGGTAAGTCAGAATGATTGAACCTAGAAGACCTATGTGAGCTGATGGTCTTTCTGAAAATGGGGAGTTCTGCAACTTCTAATTGTAAAGATCATTACTGGCAAATGACACATATGTCATAAACTATCTCCCCTGAGCATCTGGGGAGTGCCGTAGCCCAAAGTGGTAAGGCCATAGTAGAGTTGGCCGGCTGAGCTACCGCCAGAGTATGAGGTGGACTCCAAGTGGAGTCAGAAAAGTCAGGGTGTCAGGGGCTGCTCTTCCCTCTGCCTGTGCTGACTGGGCAGGGACAGCAGTGGCAGGAGCAGGAAATAAGAGAGATGATAGAGATCTTCCTCCAGAGCAGAAAGAGGGAGCAAGGCAGGGGGCTGAAGCTGACCCTCTTTTAGATGAAGGGTGGGAGCAATGAGGTCCATAATAAAAAAAAAGGTCTCATCCAAACAGGGGGCTTCTCAACCAGATATTGCCATGTGGTGATATATGGCACTTGGTCTGGGTGGCCCCAAGCCTCATAACTAAACCTTCACTTGTAAATGATAGGGAGATGAAAAGTCCCCTCCTCAGGCCATAGGTGGACCATTCATTCCTGCAAAAGATGGTTAGTTGCTGGGACAAACAACCAGACATGAGTCTTCTGTGATTCTGAGAAAATCCTTTAAATGGTTCAGGACCATGCCCAGTTGACCCGACCCACGGGTCTAGTTATTCGTGGGGTTGTGGGGTGGACCATCACCTGAAAGGGAACATGGGCCAAGAGAGAGAACGGAGGCCAAGCAACAGGAAGTTTTGTCAAGGCCTCTGTTTAATGTGGCAAACGGTTTACAGAATACTCTCAGGCAAGGGAGGAGGGGAAACAAGGAAGGGGCGTGGGTCCCTGCCCAGGGCCATCCCACCATCGCAACCAGCCTCCAGGAAATGCCAGATGTTCTTTAAGTTCCTGAGACCTGAGAGCATCTTTTCTCAACCTGGTACTGACTAGGCCTCCCAAAACAGCAGGCAATTCCCTGAGGTTCTCTTGGAACAGCAGGTAGTTTCCTGGATTTGGCTCCCGACACCCAGTGGGGTGCTTTATACCTGTCCCATCCTAGGAATTAAAGAAAATTTTGTACAAAATGTACAAAGAGAACACACACAGACGGACACAGAAAGACATTCCTGGGAAAACAAAAAACAAACTGGAAGGCTGTCTCAGATGGTCTTCCTCCCTGCAAATGGAAAGCCGATAGACCCACAGTCAGTTCAGAACCCAGATAAGAACTAGCAGGTTTTCCAGCTTCTGGTAGGAGATCAGGAGTGTTCTCTGTTGCCCCTGGCCAGGTGACAAAATACTCGTCCGTTTTTGTCCCTCTTGGCCTCCAGGTTAAAGGTGAAACAGAAACACACATATGGACAAGACAAAAGACAACCGGGTGCTTGGACTTGCCGATTGGAAAAACACTCCACCATTTGGGTCAGGGGGTCTCCAGCAAATCCCGGGATGAGTCCTCAAATGTAAGAGTTCATGATTCGCTAAAGAATGACAACCCGGACTCAAATATTACCAAGAGAGAAAAAGAGAAAGAAACAACCAAGTGAGCTCACAGGCCTGTTTTAAAGCACATTGAAATTCCAGGATAGAAGAGCTTTATCTTACTCTATCTCTAGACATTACAGAACCATTATCAGGTGTGAAGGCTGGAGCCTGGGGTTTTTTTCTATTAGTAACTGATTTGCCTGGGCTTGCCTGGACTTGCCTAATTCTTAGGCCTAGTCTCCTTAACTGTCAATTTGAAGTCCTGGAATCTGCCTAGCCTTCTCAGCATACTATTTGAGTCTGGGGTATCATTCTTTGCAAATCATGGACCCTTACACTTTTAAGAATCTTTTACTAATAAAGATTTCAGCACAAAATATACAGAATGTTGGATTGTATTAGAAGTTTGTTGACCCTTGAGATTCATCCATAGACACCAAGAAAATAGATGGATAATCTACCATACCTGATAATTCTGAGATTTCTAATTTCTGATAAAAGATGAGAAGAAAATAACTCAAGATTGCCTTTCTGATGAAGTCCCTGAAATATTTCTCCTGAATAACTGAAAACTTAAGGGAAAATCTCTTCTCCTAATGATGATTCTTATGTAAACAATACAGGGAGAGAAGTAGCACTTGCCTCAGGCTCAGTCACAGCTGGATAAAAGGTTTCTGGTGGCTACAGGATCAATCTTATTATTAAAGGCCACAGGGAAGCAGGTTAGATGCTCAATTAAAATCAGACTTTCTTCGAAGGGTATTTGTTATTCACATGGCTCAAGAAACTGTAAACCACACCTAATATTGCCTTTGTCTTTGATTTGTTTGCCTACATTATGTTGTTCCCTGGGAAATCAGAGTTTCCTCTTTCTGTCCTTGGGCTCTGCTGGGATAAATTCAAAAACAGACTCAGGAGGTAAACTTTATGAGAATTTTAAAGAAAAACAACAGAGTAGGCAAGATGTAAATCTTGGCAACTGTGGAGGGTGAAGGCAGAGAAAATCCAGCCATTTCTAAGTAGCTACATAGTAGAATTGGGGCAGGCAGGCAGGTAATTTCAGAAAAAGAATAAAATAGTCTGGAGTGTCCAGGAAAGCTTGTCTAGGCTTTGTAAAATGAGATAGAAGAAAGCAGAAACTAACTCAAAAAAAGTGGCCACGCTGAGCAAAGCTCTAGGGACTTTATGAAGGTAAGGTTTCTAGGTAGGGTCAGCACATTTTCTTTTTGCTTGTTTTTTGTGTTTGTTTGGTTGGTTGTTTGTTTGTTTGTTTCGAGACAGGGTTTCTCTGTGTATCCCTGGCTGTCCTGGAACTCACTCTGTAGACCAGGCTGGCCTCGAACTCAGAAATCCGCCTGCCTCTGCCTCCCAGTGCTGGGATTCAAGGCGTGCGCCACCACTGCTTGCAGCACATTTTCTTTAAAGAAATAATTGTGGAAATCAGCCTCCCCCACCTCCTCAACCCTCACACCCCACTACTACATACATACACACACCACACAACACACACACCACATCTCATAGCATGCCTTTATATGACTCAGCCTTTCTGGGTACAGTCTCTTGGCCAGGTGACTGACATTATAGGCTCAGTTCTATTAACTCTAGACAATGAGATGAGATAATGGTATGTAATGTTCCAGTCATTTGGAGCAGATAAGAATTTCATGTCTCTACCCACAGCCAGGAGGGGACTCCAGTCTTTTGACCAGGAAGTAATAGCTTTCTGTCAATGAGTCTCAACAGAGGCCCCTTTCTACCCTTAATGGCCTCTAGAACAATGTAACATTCTTCACACAAGACCTTAAAATCATTTAGAAAGTGGGGTGGAATCAGATGATACACACAATCATATGTATCACCCATTTTCACCATAAAAATCCAGAGACTAATTCCAAAATTGTTCCCCAAAGGGATAGTGTCTAGGCTGGAATTTCAGTCTACTCTCAAGTATACACTCTAGGCAGGGGCCCTTTTAGAAAAAATAACATGAAATAAGAGCTCTTTTCTGACATTTCTGCCATTTAGCCAGCACAAAACCAAGGACATTTCCTGCTTCTGGACAAAGAATTGAAACTATTCACTTTCAGGATCCCTAACCCTTCAGTCTGCCTAATTTGTTACTTTGTCCCTATCCCTCATTTATTTCACTTAACTCTCACACTAGTCATTGTCATATTATTAATATGAGGAAACTAGGGCTCAGCGATGTTAAACAACTTAACAGTTTTTCAGTTACAGGAAAGATAACACTCAACCTAAGTTGTCTAGCTCTGTTCAGGTCCTTCTAACACACCATATTGAAAAGCCTCCTTGGACGTAACATTGCCTACTAATTCCAGAAGATTGGAGACCCCTTCTGAACTATGCTTATAAATAAAGTAAATAAAGGCATGGGGATGGCTCGGTGTGTATATTCTAGCTGTGCAAGCATGAGCATCTGAATTCAGATCACTAGTTTCGTTATTATATCTTCATAGTGTAATTTTCTTCTTCCCTTCCTTGGAAGATCATCTTCACTCCCTTATTAGGAACTTCACCTCTGTAGTTATTCAGATATTGAATAGCATACATATTGAAAGCATAATACCTAATGTCACATGTAAGAAAAACACACCTTTTGAGGTCTGGGTTATCTCACACACAATGATTTGTTTTCTAGCTTTGTCCATCTGCAAATTCCCTAAGTTCCTTTTTCTTAAAAGCTGATTATATTTCCTTGTGTAAATGTACCACATTTTCATTGTCCATTCACTAGTTGATGAACATCTGGACTGTTTCCAATTTTTGACTCTTATGAATAAAGCATCAGGAACACAGATGAGCAAAAATTTCTGTAGTAGGATATAGCATCCTTTGTGTGTATGCCTGAGGTGATATGGTTGGATCTTGAAGTAGATCTGTTTGCAGATTGCTCAGGACTGCCACACTGATCACCATAGTGACTAGACTATTTGGCCCTCATACCAGCAGTGAATAGTATTCCCCCTTTCTCACATCCTCACCATCATATGCTACCATTTGTCTTACTAATTTTGCTCATTCTCACTGGGGTAGGATTAAATCTCAAAATCTTTTAATTTGTATTTCCCTGAGGGCTAAGAAAGTAGACCCTGTTCAAACGCTTCTTAACCATTTGTGTTTCATCTTTTGATAAATATTTTGTTCTATATCTATTTTTATTGATTTTTTTCTTGATGTTCCATTTTTTTAAGTTCTTTGTATAGTCTAGATATTAAGCCTGTCAAGTGTATAATTAGTAAAGCTATTTTCCTGCTCTGTATGCTGCCTCTTGCTCAAATGAAGGGCTGTATAGAAACTTTTTAGCTTCATAAGGTCCATTTGTTGGTTTTCGGTCTTAATGCCAACACTATTGAGATCTTGTTCAGAAAATCCTGTCCAGAGTCAGGATGTCTGGTTTTATGTTGATGTCCTTGATCTATTTGGAGTTGCATTTTATGCAGGGTGATAGAAATGAATCTATTCTTATTCTTCTATGTGCAGCTATGCAATTTGATCAGCATCATTTGTTGAAGATCATATCTCTTTTTCCAAATGTATTGTTTAGTTTCTTTGTCAAAAAAATTGGGTGTCCTCTGGTGTATGGACTTATATCTGCATCTTCTATTCAATTCTATTGATCGACATAGCTGTTTTTAGTCTATACCATGCTGCTCTTATTACCATGGTTCTTGAATACAACTTGAGATCAGGACACTGATACTATTAATCCATTCTTTTATTATTTAGGATTGTTTTAGCTATTCTGAAATTTTTGCATTTCCATAAAAGCTGAAAATTTTCCATTCAAGTTCTGTGTAGAATAATGTTGGAATTTTGATGGGGATTGCATTGAATCTTTACATTACTTTGATAGGATGGTCATTTTACTATGTTTGTCCTACCAATCCCACTAGCCTGGGAGGTTTTTCAATCTTTTTTTTTTTTTTTTTGGTTTTTCGAGACAGGGTTTCTCTGTGTAGCCTTGCTGTCCTGGAACTCACTCTGTAGACCAGACTGGCCTCTAACTCAGAAATCCACCTTCCTCTGCCTCCCAAGTGCTGGGATCAAAGGTGTGTGCCACCACTGCTGGCGAGGTTTTTCAATCTTTTGATGTCTTCTTCAATTACTTTCTACAATGTCTTAAAGTTTTTATTATACAAATCGTTCACTTGTTTATTTAGAGTTATTCCAAGATATTTTGAGGCTATGGTTAAAAGCATTGTTTCCCTGAATTCTTCCTAAGTATATATGTCATTTGTATATATGTCATCTGATCTTTGTGTGATAATTTTAGTTTTGCTACTTTACTAAGATGTATTACTTTGTATCCTCCTCTTTTGCAAAATAAAACCATTGACTCCAATTTGTGCTGTTCATATACTCCTGGCTGTGGGGCTACCTAGTGGAGTGCAGTTGACCTTCCAGGGGACACACCCTTGAAGATTATACTTTCTCAACCAGTCATTAACTGTCCAGAGCTCCCTAGCTAGGGTATGAGACTTGTAAAACCCTGCCTTTTTGTTGCTAGAATGTTTACTGCAGAAGCTAATTTCTTTTTTCTTTTCTTCTTTTTTTTTTCAGAAGTCGAAGCATTTTAATAGAAAATAGTTTAACATTAGATTTTCATAAATTTCTTTTTTTTTTTTATTTTAAAGTTAAATCTTTTTTTTAGTTTTTTTTTTGGAGAAGGTTTCTCTGTGTACGGCTGTCCTGAAACTCACTTGTAACAGGTGCCGAACTAAAATCCCTGCCTGCCTCAAGTGCTGATTAAAGCGCGCCCACCGCCGCTAGATTTTCAAAATTTCATACTGACAAATCTTCAAAAGTATATCTTACTTCATTTAAACTTATATAACTAATTTTAAATGTGTTTCAATATTTTTTTTTTTATTTTATTGAAAATAGATTTGCTTTTCTCTCAAAATGTATCCTGGTTACCATTTCCTGTCCCTGTACTCCTTCAAGTTCCTCTCTACCGCCCTTCCCATCCAGATCCACTCCCTTTCTGTCTCCCATTAAAAAACAAACAAGTTTCTAAGGAATAATAATAAACTACAACAAAATAATTAGTTAAATAAAATAAACAAAAGCTAACACATCAGAATTGGGACAAGACAAAAAATCAGAAAAAAAGAATCCAAGAGAAGGCACAAGAAACAGAGACCCACTCTTTGTGTTTAGTCCCCTCGTATTGGGTAGTCAGTGAGGAAAAGCTGCCATAGGTGGATTCTACAGATCTGGGAATGAGACTGGGAGTTTGGACTTGGAGGAATGGAGGGAAAAGTGAAGATCTGCAGGTAGCCTCTCTGCTTTGCTGGTCTGGAGTGGCCTATAAATTCCCAGGGAATGACTGCTGAGGTTAGTGGTTGGGATAAAGCAATGAGTAGGAGTAAGGAATTGAGATGGCAGCAGGGGAGGAAAGGAGGCTGCAACAGGTGATCTGCTACAAAGCTGTACATAAGACTTGGGGAATTTGTTTTGGAGGGTAGGGGTTGCATTTGGAGGAACAGAGGGAGGGGTGAAGATCTGCAGTCAGCCTACCTAATTCCCTCGGAAGTTAATTTCTTAAAATAATAAGATTTTTTTTTTTTTAAATCATGAAGTTGTTTAGCTTAAAAATGAGTTTATTAAGGGTGACTGAAGGTAAGTCATTAGTTTGGAAAATATCAATTCTCAAGCTTCAAAGGTTTTTTTTTTTTTTTTAACTACTTTTGAAATATACTCTAAAACATTGATATTACTTTGATATTTAATTTTGGCTAGCCCCCTAAAGGTGATATTTAATATTAGAATATGGAATTGAATTTGATATTTAAGTTGCACATGATCTGAGGTGTGTAGAGTAAGATAGTGGTTATGTATTTATATGGGTATGAAAAGAAAGCACATTTGACTTACGCCGATCCCTTTCTGTAGGTTGTGAAGTGGAATAAAGGAATCAGAGTAGCTCTGATTTACCCTGTTTGGCAGAGGTTGACAAACTTAAAATAAGAAGCTACTGTTCCCATAAAGTAAAGTGAGTTAATCTACAAAGCTGGGGAGACGTTCAGTGAGTAAAGCACTTGCTGTGCTAGTTTGGGGACCAGAGTGTGGATCCCCACACCCATATAAATACACAAACACTGCATGGGTGTGGTGGCCAGTCAATTCTTAGCCTCTGGGGAAAGAGACAGAAGAATCCCACAGCAAGCTGGCCAGCCAAAGTAATTGAGTCAAGTGATCCAGGTCAATTCACAGAGTCTCTGCCTTGATTTGTAAGGCAAAAAGCAATTGAAAATACACCTGGCAATAGCCTCAGGCTCCCACACACATGTGCTCCAACACATGATGCATACCCACATACATCACAAAACATTTAAAGAAAAAAGGATGGGGAGTCTACCTGTTCTCTAAAAACTATTGATTGCTGGGGGTCAAATGTGTAAAACAAAGCAAATGGAGTACACAACATAATTTACCCTATAGCTGATATATTTAACATGCACATTGTGCCTCAATGAATATACTGGTCTCAAATAACAAATAGTCACTCATTCTGAAAATGTGTATCTCAATGACTTTTTCGACATATTCATAGACTGTCTTTTTCTTATACTGCAACAAGAAGAAAAAAGAACATTAATGTTTGCTTTTTTAAAGCCTTACATTTCATAACTACCATACAAATCAAAATTTCATTTGTGTGGTTGATTTTTACACTAATTGAACACGAATTCTTTCCATGTAAAGAATATGCTTTTTATATTAATTGTGTATTAAATGTTACTAAATTTGGCATCATTTTAGAATGTTTTCAGTCAGAAATAATTTTTTATGATCTGTTCATGTTCAGCTGCAGAATAAGTTTATTTTTATTAAAATGCATGCAGGGCTAGAGAGATAATTCAGTGGCTAAGAGCACTTAACACTGTTGTAGAATACCAGAACTCAGTTCCCATCGCCTACACTGAGCAGCTCACAACCACCTAGACTCTAGCTCCAGGGAATATGACAGCCTTTTCTGGCTACCACACATACATCCACATAACCATACTCACATAGACATAAATAAATACAAAATAAATCTTTAGGGGCTGAATATATGTATGAGGAGCTGCTATTGGCAGATGGTGGCTTCTAGAAGGGAAAGTCTTTGTTTTTTTTTTTTTTTTTTTTTGGTTTTTCAGCAGGTTCTCTTACCTCAGCGTCTGACTCCATCTGTAACAGGTGGCCTCGAACTCAGAAATCGCTGCTCTGCCTCAAGTGTGGATTAAAGGCTGCACATGCCGGCGAAAGTCGTTTTCTTTAGTAGTGGTTGTAGCAGGCCCACACTAGCATTGACTCCATGTCATGTATACAAGAGCCATAATGAACCCGAGGTAAAAATTTTTAATAATCAAAAATTAAAAATATGAATTTGGAAAATTGGAGAGTTGTAGGGAAGGATGGAATATAAGATTCAAAGATATGTTATATGTTGAATTTTCAAACACAAAAAATTAATTCTAAAAATATAAGACTAAAAAATTAATTTAGACATGAGGCCTAATTTAAACACCCAAATTCCACATAGCCTGAAAAAATAAACTTTGACATTTTTAGGAAGCTGTTGTGCTGTTTAAGAATGGCACCTTGATTCGTGACACCATGAGGAAGCAACAATCCACCAACCAGAGCCCCCAGGGTCTAAGCACACCCTGGGAGTGCTAGGAGGACTCAAGGCTCCAGCTTATAGGCAAGGATTATATATAATGGAGAAAGATCTTGACTATGAAGGTGGCGTCGTGGGGGGGATACTCGAGGGTGGGAGGTGAGGTACAGGAGGGTGGTGGGGTACACCAACATGGAGGCGGAAGAGGGGAAGGATAGTGAGTTCCGGAGGGAGGGGGGAAATGGTAGGAGAGACATCGAAATGTAAAATAAAATTTTTCAATAAAAAAAAAAAAAAAAAAAAAAGATAGCACCCTTGCTAGAAAAATGTCACTGTTAAGAGCACCAACTGCTCTTCTAAGTCTGAGTTCAATTCCCAGCAACCACATGGTGGCTCACAAACACCCTGTAATAGAATTTGATGCCCTCTTCTGGAAATCTAAAGACAGCTACAGTGTACTCATATACATAAATAAATCTTAAAAAAAAAAAGAATGAGCATCCTTACAACAGTACTCATAAATCTTGATTTAGTCAGAACTAGAGATACAACGTACAACACAGAGAAAACACCTACTCAAAAGCATTACTCATTGACCAAGCCAGCTCAGTCAGTCAACAGGGTCTCAAGGGAGGGAGTGAAAATTGAAAAGAAAAGACAATTAAACAACATTATGACATGACCCAGCCAATGCTGAGGCTGACGTGACTTTATTTTTTTCCAGTCTGCTTTTATATCATTCTAGGTACATACAGAAAATGTGGTCAGTCCTAAGGCATAAACAAAGTAGTCAAGGAACAAACAAGGCATAAACAAAGATCCTATAATTATTATATTCAAGGTCTTAACAAGATCCATCAAGATACAAAGAACAGATCCCTCAGCTGTATTCATCTTAAGCCTGCTTCCTTGTCCTAGCCCAACTTCAAATTCCTGCCAAATTCCTAGAAGTCAGCCCCAAAAGCTCTCCACAACTCATCCTCTCTACATCTCAGGAAAGTCCTTCTGTGGCCCTTTATTCCACTACCTGTCATGTGATCAAGTCATTACCCATCCTTTTAAACTCTTAAAATAAAATCAGAGTTTGTGTGTCCTCACTTCTGTTGGCAAAGAACATTCTTCTTCCTCCAGCCTTACAGGGCGAATATGTTTTCACATTTCTTGATTTAAGAAGCATACCATTTCCCTACATCACCAGCATCTCACTCCCATCTATTGCTCCTAAGCTATAACAGCTTCGGACCCAGCCTTGCAGACTAAAGATGGAAAAGAAAGAAAAATCGTAATAAATCAGGGTAAGGATTTACTACCATGATAATAGTGATAAACACAGTAAATCATACCCAGCACATGGTTTACCACATCGCAAGTGTTTGAAAGACCATCTATTCTCTAACCCTGCCTGGAGAGCTGGCTAAGACCCAGTGATGAATAACCAATCACCTGGGCAGTTTAGGGAAAGACTCTGAGAGAATACTCAAGAGATGCCACTTGCACACACAAGAGACGATGGCTGTAGTGTCTCACAGATTGTCTCATAGCCATGTCTTTTATGCTGCTTATGCTTATTCTTCCACAAAAGTGGAGCTGTTGTCCTGTCTGAACAAGGAGATTAAAGCAATTCTGGTGAATTTGCTCTGTACATTAGATTAACAGCTTCACATTTGTCAGCTTCTTAAATGTCAATGCTTCTTCAGAAACCACAAAAGAATTAATTCTACCTGTGACTCCATTTCCATAGGTTTAAAAGCACAATGATTCTTCGGCCTTGAATCTAGTGATGTCTAGTTTTTTTTCTTTAACATTTAAAAATAAGTATAAGATGAAAAGGAACTAATGTCTAAATGGGAGTCAATTTCACTCTGGAAGTAGTTAGTGATGGACTTCTGCGTGCAGCTTAGAACAGACAACACCAGACCAAATGGTTCCACGAAGGGGGGGGGGAGGGTATTAGGGCAGAGGCAAAGATGGGGAGAGAAGCAGGAGGAGATGGTGGAGAAAGGGTAGAGAGAGAGAGGAGAGAAATGGAGGCCAGCCATGACCACGTAAGAAGGAGGAAGGAAGGGGAGGGGAGGGACAGAGGAAGTAGAGGCAGAGAGCAAGCGCAGACAGCAGACAGCAAGACAGCAGAGAGCAAGAGAGCAAGAGAGCAAGAGAGAGAGGAGGAGGCAAGCAGCCCCTTGGGGCAGGCCTACCTGGCTGTTGCCAGGTAACTGTAGGGCGGAGCATACCTGGCTGTTGCCAGATAACTGTGGGGATGGAGTTTAGACAGAACACTAACAGTTAGGAAAATTCAACTTTATACATTCTTATTAACTCACATTTTAATATTTCAACCAGCTCAAACACTGGCTAGATGAATAGGGGTCTGTCTGCCTATCTGTCTGTATTCTATTTCACATCTCTACTTAGTGTTTATGTGACTTCCATGTACAACCAGAGATACACATGAGTCATTAGGGCACTATCTGTCTCCTGTCTGCTTGGTGAAGGGAGCTTGGCAAGAAATACTGTCTATAACAGGAGGATTCAAAGTGGAGTCCCCTAGACTATGCCAACACAAATAAGCTCCTAATCTACAAACAAGAATTAGCCACAGGGTGTGAACTGGACCCTTCAGTAACTAGTTCTTATCCTTCTAGCCCTGGAACTTCACTTTGGTCTGCTATCTCTAGACCAAAGATAGTAGTAAACACACTTGCTCTATGTCAGGATCCTTTGAAGTTTCTGTTACACTGAGGAGACATCCTAATGTAACTGGCTCTTCATAGAGTGCAAGACTCTCAACACAGCACAAGCTTCCTGGTGCCCACATGCCTTACAGCCTTAAAAGACATTCTATTCTATATGAATTTCTACTCCTTTTCCAGTCGTATTTCCTAAATTCCCTAACTTTAAAGCCATTTCTCTGCATTCTGTAAACGCAATGTCTGATGTGGAATAGCTGCAGGATTGGTTTGAGAAACACTGAGATTTTCACAATGAAGAGGCATCTCCTTGGGTTCTCCATAGAAGGCTCTTTCTGTAAAGAAGAGTCCTTCTAAAATGTGTGTGACAAGATGAACTTTCTTTATTTTCACCAAATTCAGATTTACTTAGAATTCATATATTATAGCTGTATTTTTTAAACATTAAGTATTTTTCTTTTTGAGGTGCAGTTAGGAAGCCAGGAAAGAACTCACCAATTGGTTGCTCAGTGCCAAATAGTCAGCTGCCAAGTCCAGCTTGGCCGTATAAGGAATGGAATGACAGAGCCAGCAGGGAGTGGGCCTCCATAAGTGTTGATGGTTGCTGTGGGTGTAAGCCTTGTTTGTATAAGAGTGTACATATTTTCACATAACTCCTTGAAGGAATGTCCTCCCTGCCAAAATTAATGACTCCATGATAATCATAGACGCACAAGTCTGGGAGGCAAGGGTGTGTCTAATGTCTCAGTGAAATGGTAGAATGCTATGACCTTCAGGACAGCACTTAAGGCTTTTAGAAAGAACACTGAAAACATGAATTCAAAAATATATAATTTCTCAATTATGGAAGATATAAGGATGCAATATGAATTATATGAGGGGCTTTGTGACCTAGAAAAACAGAGGCAACTGTACTATGAGGCAGCCCGTCAGAAAGATACTGAGGAAGGAGATAAAGAGATTTAGGGCCGGGCAGTGGTGGCGCAGCCTTTAACCCCAGCACTTGGGAGGCAGAGCAGGCAGATTTCTGAGTTCGAGGCCAGCCTGGTCTACAGAGTGAGTTCCAGGACAGCCAGGGCTATACAGAGAAACCTGTCTCAAAAACCAAAGAGAGAGAGAAGAGAGAGAGAGAGAGAGAGAGAGAGAGAGAGAGAGAGAGATTGATTTAGGGAGTGTGATGACAAGGCAAGATTCCATCAGCTAAATTTTTTGTTTATGTTTGCAAAACAGGCAGATTCCTGAGTTCAAGGTCAGCCTGGAGCAAAGGGAATTTAGTTCCAGGCCCAGACCTATAGGAATGGTAATCTCAGGGTGGAGTCCCACCCAGTTTAATAAAGGCAGGCAGATCTCTGAATTCTTTTTTTTTTTTTTAAGATTTATTTATTTATTTTATGTATATAAGTATACTCTCCTCTTTGACATGCCTGAAAGGTCATTGGATCCCATTACAAACGGTTGTGAGCCACCATGTATTGCTGGGAATTGAACTCAGGACCTCTGGAAAACAGTCAGTGCTCTTAACTGCTGAGCAATCTGTCCAGTCCCTCTGAATTCTTTTGCAATTTAAAATATATATAAGTGCTTGCTATCTCTTTCTAGGAATCAAGAGTCATGGATCCTAGTATGTGATTCATGGGATAATTAAAAGGGAACCAGGGGTAATGACTGAATTGATATATAGATAAAATACCTTGATCTGCAAGCTATCAAGAGAGTTTTCAGAATAGCAAGAAAAATGCTGTCTCAAACAGAACCCCCAAAGGGGGAGGGGGGAAGTAGAGGAGGAGAGAGGAGAGAGAAGGGGAAAGAACAAGGAGAGGAGGGGAGAGAGGAAAGAGGGAGAGAGAAGAGGGAGAGGCTCAAGAGCTCAAACATCTGAAAAGCAGGAGAACAGAATTTAGGCAGAACTTAGGCCTTCAGCTTGGCCCCATGATTTGACTTCAAGACTTCAAGTCATTTGTGTCACTGCTCCCAGACACCCTTTCCTCAGCACTTCTCTCCAAGCTGAGGCTGGTCCTTGGCAGAAGGGCAGGGGGGGCGGGGGGAGGGGGGGGGCGGGGGCGGGGGGGCGGGGCGGGGGCCTTACTGCACAGCCGACCCTGATGCAACAAGATCCTATGCCTTGTGCCCTCAGCAGGACAAGGTTTTATAGGAAATGGCGAGCAAATGAGGAAGTTTCCGGCTGGCAAGCATCTAACTGAATGACTATTGTAAGCAGACAAAGTGGGTGCTCTGAAGAAAAAACCATGAACAAATGGTCTGAAAGTACATTTGAAACAATCAGATTAATCTTGATTAGCTCTTGCTAGAAAGTAGCTAGGGAGTAACTCTGGGGTATGAGCCCAGGACAAGCCATGAGGTCCTTCCTGGTACTTGGGTGCAGCCTGGGTTCAGCTGCAGGTCAAGTTTTCAGGTTCTTTTTCTTTTAAGATGGAGTAGGTTTGGTCTCTTAATCTGAGTCACTGAGTTCTTCTGTCCTTTGGCAACCAAGCCCCTGCTTTTCAAACCTGAAAATCTAGGATCATGTTAGTGCTACCACTACGGATTGTTCTGCTTGAAACCCTTCAATGACTACAGCAGCATCCTGCAGCAAGAAGTTTTCCTTTAAATAATGACTTAATGTCATAATTCTCCTAACCCTCGGGTCTTCAGACCCTGATTGAGTTATGTCATCAACTCTCGTACTTCACAACTTATATACATACGGTATATTGTACAACTTCTCTGTCCTCTGTAATCACATAACCCAGGTCTCAAAATAAATCTCCTTTTATGACAATATGAGTTCTATTTTTCTAGAGAATTCTGACCAATATAATTAATGCATGATATATATTCACAGTTTCCACTCACTCACACTCAGCGAAATTTTCAAACTTCACAAACACTGAGGTATAAACCTCTGGAAAGCCATCCAGTATCTTTCCAATTATGACCTATGTTGTTTACATTTATGATTAATTTATCCTTTACCTGACAAGTAGTATACCATTTTAATATGCTCATTCAGTTTCCTGTTAGTGTACATTTGTAGATAAACTGCCATTTATTAGTTTCAGGTCAATTGTTTAATACCTATGATATCTCAATTTCCATGTCTATAAAAAATTAATTTTAGTACTTTATAGAATAGCTACAAGATATAAATCAGACAGATCAGCAAAAGTATTAGCCATTACTGTCAGTATCACTAGAACTATTTGGAAATAGAATGACTAAGAAAGTAAATAAATAAAACCCAACTTTAAAATTGTAGAGAGAATATCTTATGTATTGTATGGATGCATCCATAGCCTGTCAATTGAAAAGTCTATAGCCTGTGGTTTAAACAGGAAGTAGTGAGACATCTTCGAGGAGAAAGAATTCTGGGATAGAGCCAGGAGGGAGATTCACTGGGAAGATGTGACAAACAGACACATGGTACCTGAGCACAGGTAACCAGCCACCTGGCAGAATGTAGGCTGGAATAAATGGGATACTTTAAGTTATATCTAGTCCGAGAAGAGCGTATCCATATGGCCAAGGTATTTCTAAGTATATTTTGACTCTGAGTCTTTTATCTGCGAGCATGGTGCTGGGAGGAAGAACTAAGGCCTAACTTCAACAAATAATCCAAATGATATCCATGTGTATGATTAATTACCTTTTAATAAAGTTACTGTGTCAGAATTTGCTTAAAATTCTTCTTCAGAATGTCTTACACATGAGCCACTGACACCTATCAAAGGAGCATGTTTTTAAATTTCTAAACATTAGTTTTAGCATATTTTATCACAAATTATATTCTTTTCCTCATACTCCTTAATATATTCTTTAACTTAATATAAAATCAAATTATCCCCTCTGCTGAGTTCTCCCAGAAGATGCAATTATTTAATTCTTATAAGAAAATTTCCATAGGAAAAATTGTAAGCTAATATAATTGGCTCAACTTGGCCTCAAGGTACACAGCTGCTAAAGTAGTTGAAAAAAAAAAGCCTTACACTGTTTTTCGTGTGTGTGCAGTGTGTGTGTGTTTTGTGTGTGTGTGTGTGTGTTTTGCATATATTGTGAAAGGTACTGTTCAGAAGTAGCTATTTATCTGTTAATGTAGTTTCTAAGACACAGGGATTCATCATTGTGATGCAGAATGCCCTCCTTTTCACTGAGTTGAGACAAGCAGCTCATAGGCAAATCATCACTTAAGCATTGAGAGAAATTGAACTCTAAATTATAGGCCTGGAACCTGGAAGAATCACTTTCTGTAAGTAAGTGAGAAATGGAATTGGCCTCCTGTCTCAGCTCAAATAACTACTGAGGTGGCTGGAGTTAGAGCAGTTACAGCATGTCTGTAGTTCTGTCAGTTCCACCATCAATATGGTGGCTTACAATCAGCCCAGTTCCAATTCCAGGAGATCTGGTGCCCTCTTAGGAACTCTAAGGGCATCGGGCACACACATGTGGCATATGCATACATGCAGGGAAAACAATCACGCACATAAAATAAGTAGTAGCAGTAGGAGTAGTAAATTCTAGGGATAAACAAGACTGAACATGTATAGCCCTGTGTGTTGGTTAAGGTCGTATTCAGCAGTAAACATATTTGGAGATTCGGTAATGTCTCTACTATGAAATATTTTCAACCTCTGCAACATTCTTAAGAGGTTAATGTTTTCTACTGTCTTTAGGCTATTGGTCCTAAGTATAAATTGAAATCCATTTTCTTTTAAAAGTGCTATTTAGCTGTAAAGGCAATGGCTGTGAATATGCCTGACAAGAAGAAAACTGTTAACTTTCTTAATCCTTTGCCTTGAGCCTGGAAAGTGTAAGAAGACAAGAGAAGCAGAGGCAATGTCTCTGCTGCTCACAACAGGGCTGCAGCTGTTTTGCATTAAAGGAGACATTTTAAAGCTCTACCAAGCCTCCCTGTGCACTGAAAAGGAACGTTCACATTCTTAAGAAAGGTTTTAAGTTATTTGCTGGCCAATGTTTTAATGTGACCTCGATCTAAAGTTTTAAGCACAAAAGATCAAACTCTTAATGCCTTTGCAAAATCTAAAATCCTCCAGCAACTAAGCAGCTGGATATGATTAAAAATGTAAATAGGTTCAAGAAACGGAGTCCATTTCCAGGTCCTCTGTTTATGAATCACCCACCCAGAGACATAATTCTAGTTAAGAGAATTTCCTTCTAAAGCAAAAAATAAATTGTCTCAGGCGTATTGCAGAGGCCTCATCCTTCGCCCACACTGTGGCTCTGCATAAACCAGGCTCATCTTTCTTTGCCATAAGACGTTTGTAATGTTGATGTGTAATCAGGAAACAGTTTTCTCTGGTTTTCATTTTCATGGGAAAGGAAAACATTAAGGCTGCCTTCCCAGCAATTGCAATTTAAGCTCCAGATCTTGTTATGAGAAACGAAAGACCTTTTACCCAGGAAGCAGTATGCATGGCGGTAAAAATGGGGCAAGTTACTTAAGGATGCTCAAACCAAGATTAAGACCAGCCCGCTGTTTACTTGAGCTCCCTTGATCCTGATGCAACTGTTTAGTTTGCAGATCAAGATAGAATCCACTCTAATGTGAGGTGGTGCAGAGACTGCACTGGGTTGTTCAGGCAGTTATCTAACAAATCACCCACTGCCTGTCAGAAAGCCCCTAATCTTCCTGCCCAATCGAGAACAAAGGCAAGTGAATATTAACCCAGGTAAATATGAGTTACCTAAAATCAAGGGCTCGGCTGAAGCTGAAGTTTTCTTAGGCAAGTTACTTCAAACATAGCCTTTACTTCGAACACACTGCCAAATATATACCTGTCAAGTACACACACACACACACACACACACACACACACACACACACACACGCACGCACCATATTGTGCCTGCCATGGCCATTTTTCCTTTTCCTCTCAGATAGTGTGATATTGAGAAAAGTAAATGCACAGGTAGTATTAATATGTAAAAAAGAATTGACATACTGCATTCAAATCAACTTGAAAAATCTGCAACTATTCTTTATACAATATGAAACATAAAAAGAATAGCCCTAGTGACTACGGTGGCCTTTAATAGTCATGCCTAATTTGAAGTGATGACTTCTAGGATTCCTATATATCTTTATCATCACCTTTGCTTTGCCTTATTCTTCTTGAAGGACAGATTCACCATCCCCATGTCACTGACTTCCTTTAGAACAGGATCACAGCTGCACATGTGGCCAGGGGATTTTGTGTAAACCATAAACACAACTATCTACTCACACTGTCCTGAGATAGCCATGCATATTTGTTAGTCAGCAGTGTTCTGAAATAACTGGTTGGATTATTTATTTAACTGATCCTTTTAAATTTTGTTGCAGAAACCTAACCTGGAAATAATAAAGCCAAGTAGAGTAACTGAGAGGGCTCCAACCAAATGCTCTGCAAGGTCGTTTTCCCAATACAGTTATTGATCTGAGAACCAGCAATGGTCTTCACTTTCTTTGAAGTCTATGCAAAAATGTTTATTTCCTGGTGTCTATTCTTACCCAGAGATATACTTCCTGTATTTTTGGTTTTGTTGTGGTGGTTATTATGTTTGCTTCAAGACAAAATTTTGTTAACAAAATGGCACCGGATAGATTCTGATGCCATGGACTTATAGAAATTACCTTACACTTGATTTTTATTGGCCTACCTTTACTAGAAGGCCATGCACCCTAGCCCACAAGAAATACATATCGTAACTGCCCAATTAATACTCAAGAATCAAAGAAAAAGAAGGTCATTGCTAATTAATTAATACTAGCTCTGAGAAATCATTAACATGATAGTTTCATACTTCTTATTGGGAGAGAGAATAGCAAACTAATAATTACAAAAAAAATAAGATTTCACTACCCCTTCAAACTTTTCCCTTACTGCTAAGATGTAAAATCATTTTTGAGAAAAGTAAAACATAAGCTTTAAAATACCCTTTTCTAGGACTGAATTTGTGACAAGATAATTTAATTAACCTATCATTTTTTAGAGACTTCCATAAATTAAATAATGGGAGGTCCACTGGTTATGAAATCATTAGATCAAACTAGAAAACCTAAAGAATTTTGAAATTGTTTTCTATCCCAAACCATGGTTTTATGGAAACTTTGAAAAGACAATCATGCATAGAGCATTTTTGTATTACAATTACAATTCAGGCCGAAAAAGCAAAACTAAATTAACTTTGGTGTCAGGCACTAAATAAAACTCAGCAAAATGAAGCCTTCTTTTCCTAACTTAGAAGCAGATACATAAAATAATATAAGGATGGGTTTCTAACATTTTTAAAGATGCCCAGAAAGAATCCCAACAATAACTTGCTTCTCTTTCAGGTAGTCAAGACTCAAAGATACATGGTTTGAGACTGAAATAAATACAAAACAAGCAATACAAAACCCAAGTTTGAATTCAGAAAGCAAATGACATATTTCCATCGATGAATCTAAACTCTAGCCAGATTAACACAATTTATTTTTGAACATTGTAAACTTGGTTTTACTTTGCAAGGAACACTCTGTCTGGGTACTCAAGCTGTGCCTTGTTATGGTTAATATACCTACCATGTATTCATCAAACAAGACACTGAGAAATTCCAAGTGGTCAATTCCTCTCTAATACAGCATTATTACTGTGTATTGCAGCATTCTTTACTAAAATTTAGCTTCCGGTTTAAGAAGCTAAAGGTGAAATTTGCATGATTATTATAAATGAATGTTTTCTTCAATGTTTATGTAACAAAGCAGTCACTTCTCAGGTTGGGATAAGATCAAGTCTATAAGAACATAAAGCTCTGTTAATACACATGGTAGTGTCTAAATGTTTAATCTCCTCATATGTTTTATTATATGCAATTAGAAAGTAACTCACTATTGATACAAATATTTAAATTTTCATTATGGAAAGTTCTACATTATCATCTAGAAATAATATAAATCAGTATACTTTAAAGTTCTAATTCTTTGTTTTTAATTTAAGAACATTTTATTTTCCTATTTCCAGGTTTTTTTTTTTTCAACATGACTCTTGGCCTCATCTTCTTTTCAGCTCTCATCCCTGTAATCTCCATGGAGCCTTCAGAAAGCTTTAGGAACCTGTTCAGAGCTCCATCTATGCTCCATAAGCTAGTGCATATTCCATTTATCTACCTGGAAACATAGTCTCCCTCAGTTTCCAGGGCAGCTCCCCTCTCTCTTTCAATGCCCAACCATAGCATACACGCTTCTTAGTGCCACAGAATTATGGCTGCTTCTTTCCTGTCAGTGATTTTAATTATGGTTTATTGTTTATGTGTTTCATAACTGTTCCATTCAATGCTCTTTATGAATGAGAACCTTTTATTCAACTAAGGTGTCAGGTGCCCTAAACACATATAATATGACACATAGAGGCAGGCACATATACATACATATAAACATACATACACACATATATGCATGTATGCAATGTTAGAAGGAGTGGGGGACATATTGGAGTTTGAGGGGTGCAGGAGAGCATGGAAATAACACAAATACAATACTCACGTGGACAGTCTCAAAAAATACGAAAATTTTTAAAAGAGTGAGAACCTTTAATTACTTCCCTTCCCCATACTGAAAATTGACCCTGGGATTTCCATTTATAGACAAACATTCTACTACTGAGTATCTCTATTTTGACACAGTTTTATTATGCTGTCCAAATAGGTTTTGAACTCACATTGTAGGCAGCCTCAGCATCCCAAAAGCTTCTACCAGCATCATCCATGAGGGCCACAACAACAAGTATCTCTGAAAAGTGAAATGAAAGGAGGGAAATAGGAATAAGAGACGAAAACTGAGAGAAAAGAAGACAGTTGGCTCAGATTGGCCATCCCAGCTCCTCAGAGGCAGTCAAATCGTAAAGCTGAAAGATCACAAGTTGTAGGCCTGCCTGGGCCCAGAGTTGGTTATGATGAGCCTAGATAACTTAGTGAGACCTTATTTCAGAATAAAAGTAAAAAGAGGGCTGAGGCAACAGTCAGTGGTCAGTTCTTCCAAGCACACATGTGTCTTTCCAGTACTGTAAGATAGTAGTTCTAATAATTTTACTTTGGGGGGACAAATTACTACAAACATAAACCATCACAAGATTAGAAATGTTTTATATTGATCATCAGCCAAGTGTAGACAACAGAAGACACTTACAAAACACATAACATTATAGGACTTTAGTATTTGCAAATGGAAGCAATTAAAAAGTCTTGTACATATTAACCTTGCAAAACAAGAATCAGAACTATTACCTAAGTGGTAAGATCTAGTTTGGATTTTAGTAAAACTTGCATTACTGAGCTTCCTAAATAAAAAAAAAAAAAAAAAAAAATAGATAAAGCTGTAAGTTTATAGAGATAGAAAGAAAAACATGTTGGTGCTAAGGAAGTTTCTAACAGATTCCAACATTTATTTGGGGCAACTGTTTCCCAGGAATGAATTGTTTCACAATAACGAGGTCAAACACACTGGATGGTTCTCTTGAGGCCTTTTCTATTCAAGAGGGCTTTCAAAATAAAGTGGGAGAGGAGGAAGAGGCCAGGCGATGATGCTTTCGTGAGCCAAATGCATTCTCAGAGCACGAACATCTGTTTCAGTTTACATAGCTGAAGTATGACATTGCACATGGAAATTAAACCCAGGCACCATGCCGAAAACGCAGCCTGTCTGCAAAAAGCGCTACATGCTCTATCTACAGCTGGAGTTGGTAGAGATTCACCTCTTACAGAGTATAATATCCTGTGAGCTACCAGGGACCTCACTCTCAAACCTAATGTCACAAAACACCATCCTACCTTTCATGAAACTTTTATAGTAGAGAGAGAGAAAAAGGCCAGGAAGGAGAAGGATTTGGTTACAATATGAAAGCATTATAGAATTTAAGATACTTTTCTCTAGAAACGGAATTCAAAAGCCAAATATCTAATTTCATTACTTCAGACTAAGAAATGCCAACTCTATTTCATTCTACCAAGTTTGTTCACTAATTAGGAAGATAAACATAAACTTTTTGCTTTAAAATAGGATCATTTCTAGTAAATACATAGACGCAAATATTCCAACATAATGATGTGCCTCTGCTGCCCCCGTGTGATCGTCTTGTATCTCTACAGCTGTAGTTCAAGAATTTAAGCAGTGGCCTGATTTTGTTTCTGAAGCCATTTTCTTCGCCTCAAATTTCAAATGTGAATGGACGATTAAGGACTTGAAAATTAGAATCTGTTCACAGATAGTTTGTATACTAAAGATAATAGTAAGTGTAGTGAACAGCACATGAAGAACTTATTATATGGAGTCAAAACATGAGGAAATTGAGTATTAATGTGTACCAGTTTAAGAGTTACTGAAAAACTGGATGTCAATGAGCTACTATTCATTAAAAGTATTTAAATGTTGTGAGCAGAAACTAAGAAGGTTTGAGAAAACACTCACAGAAAAGGAATGACAAGCTGAATACCTACTGGGGAAAGGCTATGATGACTGGCAAACGGAAGGGAGTCGGGCAGGTTGCAAAATCAAGAAAAAAAAAGAGATTGCAAAGGTAAATTCAAAGAATTTATGGCTGAGCTGACTCTTACTAAGCCGACTACTCCCTGGGTCACATGAGTATCTACGAATTTATATAAAAATAATTTATCTCTAAAACTGAAAATAATCTAGTAGGTCATGTTCTCTAATCCTTCACCCTTACTAGGCAATTTAAATCTACAGAGCCTTGAAATCAAAGAAAACCAGCCAATGACCACCACATTTCCAGAAGAAAATTTAAATAGATATTTAAAATGCTAAAAGGGGGGGGGGGCAGATAAGAAAACTTCTCTTGGTATTTTACTGAGGTACTCTGTTCTGACAACCTGTGCTCAGAGAGTGAGAACGTCACAGGAAAAAAAAAAAACAAAAACAAACAAACAAAAAACAGCCTCACACTGTTTCAACAGGCTCTACTATAATCGTCATGGAAATACAGGGTTATGCAAAGGCTAAAGACCTGGGACTTCTGCGACACAAATGAGACTCAGAAGCAAACATGAAACTCCAAAATTTGATCTATTTGCTCAAAAAATGCTTGATAATTTTAATAGAAAGCTTAATGTGAACTTGATTTTACTAGATGCTATTCTTTTTTTTTTTTTTTTTTTTTTAAATTGAGTCCCAGAGTGCCCCAGCCTGCCGGGATTCAGTGAAACCCTAGGGAAGGGTGGGGGGCGAAAGAATGAAGGGACAAGAGATGCAAAGAATGTGAGCAAATCTGGAGTTCTGATCAAGCTCTGAAACTTTCATTTCAGGAGCAGATTATAAAGACACAGCAAAACAGGAAGTTTAGGAGAGGGTTATTGCTTAAGGCTATCCCACTATTGAATCATCATTGTCTAAGATCATCCCACTGTCATATCATTATTGCCCTAGACCATCCCAGGAAATGCCAGATGTTCTTGAAGTTCCTGGGACCTAAGACCCTTGAACATCCTTGCTTAACCTTGTACTGACTAACTTTCTTAACTAACCTTGTACCACCCTGGAGTGTGGGACCCATGCCCAGGAGTAATTGGCCAACACTCCATGGTTTTGGTTTAAGGTTTTGTTGTTAGTTTATTTTTCTTTTTCTTTTTTTCTTTTCTTTCTCTCTTTTTCTTTCTTTCTTTCTTTTTTTTTTTTTGGTTTTTTTTTTTGGGGGGGTGGGAGTAGGGGTGCTTCTTGATTCACTTTTTTGGTTTGGATTTGGTTGGTTTCGTTTGGTTTTGGTTTTTGGATTTTTAGTTTGGTTGGTTGGTTTGATTTCTTATCTTACTCTTTTGTTTTGATTTTCTTTTTATTTGTTTTTGGAAATTTTGTGGAAGAAGAAAAGCATGAAGCTGGGTGAGTGAGGAGAAACTGAAGACAGTTTGGAGAAGGGGAAAATACTATCAAAATAATTTTTTATTGGATATTTTATTTACATTTCAGATGTTATCCCATTACCCCATTTACTCCCCACCCAGGTACTGTTGGACTCTAAGATCCAAACCAGGGGACACACTCCCACAGAAACACTCATGGACAGGGAATTTGGTGCAAAGACATGAGGTTTATTGATAATCAGTGCACTGGGATTCCCCCGCACGCAGGCAAGAGGAACCCCGAGCCAAAGCTAAGAGCAGTTTTTATGCCATTTCCACAGAGTTCACAAGGGCAGTTTTGTGATCATCTCTTAAACAATAACCACAAAGGCTGATCTCAAACAGCCGTTCCCAGGCCCCGTTTCTAGGTAACTCAGATTTGCACATTATCTTTATAACAATGAGTGTTAGCTAAGTGGCTTCTGTTGGCCCAGGTTTATTCTAGTGAAGAGGTCATCTCAGGTCCTTTGCAAAATTCCACCAGGCATCCTGCCTTCCCAGAAGGGAGAGATTGTTGAAGCACATAGGCACCCAAAATAGGTTGTAGGAGCACGTAGGTACCCGGGAAAGGTCATGGAGTCACTTCTCCCCTCCTGGAAGAAAGAGGTCATGGAGCACGTAGGCACTCCTCCCCTCCAGAAGAGAAAGCCTGATTACATTCCTCAGGAAGACCACAGGGAGGACCAATCATTGGCCACCTGCAGATAAGGGAAGCCCTTGCTATCTCATTCACTGAGGACCAATCAGTTTAAAAGTCACACTGTTCTTTCACATTGTTCGTAATGACTGTTGCTCTATTCTACCCCTGAAAATTGTATAAAAACTGCCTGAAGAGGCTGCCCAGGGTCGTTGCCTCTCCTTTAGATGTAGGATGACCCCAGCATGCTGGAACAATAAACGATCTCTGGCTCTGTGTGATTCACTCGGGAAGTCCCCAATAGCTAAGGCTCGTCAGAGTCTTACACTAGTTCTGTATTGGAGTCCTGAGTAGCATGGGAAGAGGGGTTTGTTTTTGCAAGGGAGTCACAAAAATTACAAAGTTGTTGCATGGTTAGGGGGAGTGGATTATGGGCATTTGGTGGTTTTTTGTCCAAGTGTTTTGTAGTTTTTTGGCTTTTGTGGCTCGGGGAGAGGAGAGGAGCAATATCTCTCTCTGGTTGGGTGGAGGAAGGTGGAGTAGAGGGAGAGGCCAGTGGAAGCTCCTTAGTTTTTCTAATGGAGCCCTATTCTTGGGTGAGGTAAGGAGAAGAAGGAAAAGGTTTATTTAGTGTTTCCTCTGTGGGATAAGGAGGCAGGAGTGAGTAGATGGATTTTATTTTCCTTATTTATTTTTCTTATTAGTTGGGTAAGGGCTGTAAGATCTGAAATAGGATGGTCTTTAGGACCTTGATCTTTGGGCTCATCTGACTGAGGGGGATCAGGGGATGTGTTGCTACCAGCCTGTCCATTTTAGATGGCCCTATGCATTGCCAAATTATAGTTAAGATTGGCAAAAATTCATTGGATGGGGTTTTTCCTTCTTGGGTATCTCTGCTTCTGATGAGAGAAGCTACTTTGGTCTATGAGTCAAGGCTATAGATACTGTCATTGGCCATGCATGGTGCTATCTGAAGGACTTCCTCCAAAACAAGGAGACTTGGTTTTTTGGCTATTGTTATTCCAAGGGATTTTAGTAGGGCACATATCTCCCTGGCCTGGATTTTTTTAATGTGATAACAAATTGCCCATGACAGAAATAAAGGAAATGTTTGTCCAATGGAAACATACCCTTGGCCTATTAGCTTTGGGGGATTCCACAGTGGATTCTTAGGTAAATCTTTGATCCAATTCCCTATCTCTTTACAATATTCACATTGTTTGTTTGTTGTTTGTTTGTTTGTTTGTTTGTTTGTTGGAGCTGGAGCTTATCCCTTGGTAGTATCTTACCTTTGTTGCCCACAAGATGTCACAGTTGCTATTGTTTCTCCACCTTTGTCTCAGCCATGGTAGCCACCAAGATTTTCCCAAAATCCCACACTTGTTTGGCATTAGAATGGGCCTGTTTGTCCTCAGGAGACTCTTGGTTATTGTATACTTTCTCTTCGACCTACAGCATTTATTGTAGGGACTTTTCCTGCATCCTATCTACTCTTTGTAACTTACTCTTTATATCTGGTGCTGCTTGATTGATGAAGGCCATCATCACTGCTGACTTGGTCTCTGGTGACCCCATGTCTAGCAGATGTAAGTCCACAATGCTGACATAATTCTTTCTAGAAAGGCTGCAGGGAACTTCCTATCTTATTGCCTAACATCTCCCATCTTAACCAAATTAGTAGGGTGGTGAGCAGCTACCCAGAGGTCTCCCATTAGAGTTTGGCTGTAGACTTGAAGCCTTTCCTTAATTTCAACCATGTTGTAGTCCCAGTAGGAGTTAGCTAAAGGAAAGGAGCTGTCAATAATCAACTGCTTAGTAGTAAGGGCCCCAGTCTCACCGGTAACTAATTTCCAAGCCTCATTAATAATTCTCTCTTCTGTGATGACAAGAATCTGTAGCAGTTGTTGACAATCATTCCAAGTAGATTGGTGCATAAAGATTACTAACTCTAAAAGATCTATAAGGGCCCCTAGCTGCTTCAAAAGTTTAGGGTTCTGCATCTTCCAATTGGATAAAGCACTGGTAGAAAAGGGCAAGAATTACATGGGCTGTTTTCTCTGATCATCTGGGGGTCTCAAGAAGAGCCACTGTGGCATCAGGTGTGTCCTGACCCTGGTATATAGAGAGCTAATTAAGGGCATGGTTGATCTTCCTGTTCCCCCTGGTGCTGCCACCACTTCAGCCTCCTCCACTGCTGGCTATGGGGTGTCTGCAGCCAACAGATGGTTCTGGTAGGGGAGAGGAGAGGAGAAAAGAAAATCTGTATCCCCACTATCCTGCAAACCTGGGTAGATAGGGGCAGCTGGTTTAGGTTTCTCTGTCTTGTCTTCTTGCAAGGATGTGTCTTGAATGAAGCTTCAGCTAGTCTAGTGGATTGTCCATGATGTCTTGCCAGGTGATGATATAGGGATTTGGTACAGATGGCCAGGCCAATATTTGTGATTTTTCCATATCATGAGGGGGTTCCAGGCCCCCTCAGGAGGCCACTCAACATAAAAAGCCAGCCATTCCAATCTGCAAAGAATGGTTAGTCTGTTCTTCCTAACTTCTAGCCCCAAGTCTCTAGACTTAATACTAAAGTCCTTAAATCTATTTTAAAAAATGTCAAGGGGCTCATATGGGTTTGTCCCATTATCCTAAAAGAATAAAAATAAAAATAAAAATGAAATACTAGAAAAAAAATGGAAAAAAAAAAAAACCCACAGATACACTAATGCCAATCAGCATACAATATCAAAAGCAAAAGTGAGATGATGGCTAATTGCTATATGGTGGGCACAACCCACTCCATCTCTTCAAAGAAACAATGGGGATCTACTCCCATACTCATGAGTCATGGAGGTCTCCTGGCCTCTATTGCCATGGGGATCCATCCAGCTTGGGTCCCATATGGCAGTACTAAATTACTGGTTTACTGGCATACAGATTTATTAAAACAAAAACAGCTGGACATTCTGACAAACATCATCCAAAGCACATTTACCAATCAGTCTTCGACTCCATGGGTTGGGGTCTTGGTGGGGGACGGGACATCAAGGGGATCCCAGATGAGCCCCCAGATGTTATGCCCAGATCTCACAGTCCCCAAAGACCACCACAGACCACCAGGAGTCCAACTCTTATGCAAAAGCAAAGATTCTTTATTCAAGCTTGAGCTCAGATCCGCCTATCTCTCCAGCACAGTGGAAGGTATAGAAGGTGCTGAGCTGGTACAAGCATTGCCTATTTGTCAAGTTAAAGGGTCTTTACAACTCGGCAGTTACGTGATTGGTTGACATTTGCTTGGCACACTTCTACTGACTAGTGATGATTTCAGCTTGGTGTGAACAATGGTTGCTAGCTTAATCAATCTACTTTAGACATTAGGAACTTTCCCTGTAAGAACTGATTGGTTGTTGCTAGGAGTAGAAAGGCTATTTGCCCATGGGAGATGTGACTGTTACCAGGGTAACATGGCTCCTGGAACAACTTGGAGGGTTTTTTTTCAATAGCTGAGTTCATTCAGAGAGCAAGTTAATCATAAAATGGAATCTGAAAGCAAAATGGAGTTTGTAATGGTAAGCTGAGCCCTTAAGTTTTAACTGAGCATTCCACAACTCTGTTTTAGCCAACTAACACATATAGTTGAAACTTTTTTTTTATGAAAATAGTTTTTTAATATAATATATTCTTGTTGTGGGAAATATTAAAATGAAGCACCAATTTCCCAAGATACACTCAGCTACTCGCTGCCCTGGCTGGCTGGCCAGCCAGTTATGCACTGGTACCAATGGTCTGCCTGTTCTTATCTCATGGAAACTCTCTAACTCAGAGCTCCAAAATCTCTCCACCCAGATCACTAAGTTCTCACTCCAGAACCCAGACAAGTTGCTGCGTGAAGGAAAACACAACATAAACTTAGTTCAGAAACAATGGTAACTGGGCACAACAACTAGAACCTTAATCTTGTAAACTATATTAAATCTAAATCCTCTGGTGGTGAACCCTAGTGGATCCGCCATTGAAACTGGGAGACACTAGTAGCTACATCTTCCTCAAGCTATCCCTGTCCAAAAAGGCCTATGTCTCTCCTGCTTCCTGTCTTCCCCTCTCCAACTGGGAAGTCCCTCCTACTCGCCCAGTGATTGCCTCCTTTATTCATTAGGGGATGGTTTACAAGAAGTCACCTGAGTACATGACTCACTCCTCAATCTCTCCCAGGAGAGCTGAGTTAACATCAAAATATAAACAGCACCAGACCCATCCACAATACTTTCCCCCTTTCTCCTGGCTTTAGATTATATGCCATCTGAAAACCATCCTCTCAAATCTATTCTCTCAATGTAAATTGCCTGGGTTGGCTATGAGACTGTAAGTAGTTTTTCAATCCCGTCAGAAATCAGAGAATGACCAACATTATCTGAAGATATAGGAAGCCTAACACAGCTTCCAGAACTGAGACAAATTGCAGACACAGCTGCCTACCTATACAGCCTCCAGTAAGTCAGGAGGTTGGAGCATCAGTCTTCAGCCTTCTGGCCCAGGATATTCTGACAGACCTTGAAATACAGGAACTATTAAGGACTAGCCTATTTGCCTCTGCAGAACTAAGCTGTCCTAACCTGTAACTTGTGTCCTCTCAAGGACAGTACAAGTCTGCAGGAGAGATAGGCAATTTCTGCCCAGTGGCCACCTAGCCACAATGTATAACCTCACCTGGAGGTGCTCAGCTGCTTCTTTTGAATCCACCAATGGGAAGCTGTAAGGAGCAGATTTGTCTCAACAACAAATGAATAAATAACAATGAATGTCACGTCTGTGGATTTCTGACTTTTTATAAAAAACAACTATCTATGTAAAGTAATCTGGACTCTCAGCTATTTCTAATTAAATATCTTGAAAACAACCTAACAATAAACTCAGAGCTATGAATTTGTTATCTGGCCCTTAACTCACAGGCTTAATCATCTCAGATCAGTTTGTAATAATAGTTATAGAAGGACTGGGTCCCAGCCTTGCACTTTTAATTTTTTTTGTATCAATAGAAGAAATTTATACCAATGAAAACCTCGATTTTGCATCAAAATAAATTCTGTACCAAAATTAAAAAATCATGGTTTCAACTTAGTAACAATTGTAAAGATTTCTACCAAATGAGACAATGACTATACAATCAATTCTAACTATTTCCTCCCTGTTCCAATTATGACCATTTCTAAATTCCCCAGAAAGGCAACCTTAGAATATCCACCTCCAGCCTCCCAAGTCAAAGGAACTGGGACGACAACTCTTCACAACTTCTTCAAGCTGAATATGGGTGTTGAGATATTTTTGAAGGGGATGGGGAGGGAAGAACTTTACCATCAGTCTGTGGACTAGTGATGATGTGTTTATTGTTTAGCCCAATCTACTTTGCCACATTAACAGTCTGCCTTCTTGGCCTTCCTCTCTTCACTTCTCCTTTATGACTAATGTAAGCCTGAAGCTATGTAGTTTTTCTAGGCGTATTTCTATCTGTTTTCAATTGAGCTTAATTTGGTTTGAATTCATCTTTTTCTTATAGGATATATTGCAGATGGCTATAAAATCTAGGCAATACTCTTCTACTTGTTGAATTAATACTATCATATATAGTTGCAGGTATACATGATAAGTATATGTCTGATTCTCAAATAATCAGCATTTAACCAAATTTTAAGAATACTCTTAAGTGTTATAGTCTACTACACAATAGCTATTGATCACATTGGCACTGAACCCATGGAAAGTTTGTCTCCTAAGTAAACCCTAACTCTACCATTTTGCCCTTAGTTAATTCATAATCTTTTTACAGTTATTTACATCAGGGAAAACTAAGGGCCAGCTGTTATAAATAGGCAATATGGCCTCTAATACTCTTGAAATAGACTTATGAGTTCTCTTTCTTTTGTTAAACTTTATTGAAATTTACTTGTTAAAGAAATCAAGTTTATCTCCTGTGAACTGGTACTCTGTCTGACTTTGTCAACCACATTCTTATAATGTTATTATGTATCTTTATTGTTTTGTGTTTTAGAAAATTAGTAAGTGGTATATAAATTTCTTCACTTTCTGGATTTTTACATTTATTTTACAAATTTATTTGAGGTCTTTGTAATATCTACATGTACCCTATGATGTTAGCAGCCACAGCCAAGGCATTGATTCTTTAGAGATAGCAGAATAGTGATTTTATAATCTCTCAGCTCTTTTGTACTTATTATCTGCAGGACTTATGTGAACAGAGCTTTGCTTCACTATTTATTCCAAGAAAACTTGTATGGAAAAAGCAGAATAAATACTTGGTTCTAATTTCTTTAAGTTAAGTTATAGAAACAATTCCTTCATTTTTTGGAACCCTCCAAAGATAATCAATGATCTTGCTTTGTTTATCTTATTAGGAATTGATGGATGTGAGCATAATCTCTGTGTTTCGATCTATTTCAATTTCTCTTCATTGGAATTCCCATGAGCCACAACAAAGACAAGGATGGCAAAATATTCCTAAAAGTGCAATAGTGGCACTTATATCATAGTGGTAACTTAGACTTGAACTTTTCAGAATCATGAGCCAAATAACTTCTCTTTCCTTCCTACATACCATGTGTTGGGTAGTTTGTTCTAGTGGTATTAAGAGTTAATAATAACTGGGTTCTAAATATTTTATTTTCTAATTAAGCCTTTATAACCTGAGATATCATTTAATATTTTTCCAGCATAATAAGGATAGCAGTTTTAGGTATAGACAAAAGTCACACTATATTTTTAAAACCTCAAAATAAAAAAAAAAATCACCTTGTTAAAGAGTTGCAAAGTTCATACTTAATAGCATGTAAGGAAGGCTGCATGTGACCCACAAAATCTGACAGTATTGCCCACCATTGCCGTTACTTAAGTTATTAGGGTTTAAATATTCCATTTACAGATAGCTTCCTTTCACATGGATCACACCCAATTGTTCATATTGTTTTTGGTTTTGTTGTTTGTTTTACTAACAACAATTGGATGGAAATGAGTTCATGTAGATATTGGGGAAAGTAGAGCCAGGAACATCTAGAAAGATCCAGACTGAACTGGGATGTGGGGAATGGAGGGAGAGAGGAAGAGAAGAGATAGAAAATGAGAGAGGGCAAGATAGTGAACCAGGAGACAAGAGCAGAGGACCAAAAGAAATTGCATTGCCAAGAGTTGCAGAGATGATACAGGAACTTGGCAATGCTCATAGAACCACCACAAGAAGCTAAAGGGGTTCCTTCCAGTCTGAGCTGGTGCCCAGAGCAGAACCTTGAGCACTGGCTCCACAGACCATGGCACCCGAAGAAGCTCGACTCCCAGCTGCTCTAACACGCTGAGGATCACAGGATCTCAGAAGCTTGGTCAAACCAGGATTTCAGGATTCCAAAGGCAGCTTGACTCCCAGGAGCTCTTGACACACCCAGGATCTCAGGATCACAGGGCCCCAGAATTACAGGATCAGAGAGACAACTAGACTCTGAGGAGGTCTGACACAACTAGGGTCACAGGAGGGACAGGCTCCAGTCAGAGACATCGAGGGCAGGTAGCACCAGAGATAACCAGATGGTGCGAGGCAAGCACAAGAATGTAAGCAACAGAAACCAAGGTTACTTAGCATCATCAGAACCCAGTCCTCCCACCATAGCTAGTCCTAGACACCCCATCACACCAGAAATGCAAGATTCAGATTTTAAAACACTTCTTATGATGATAGAAGACTTTAAGAAGGACATAAATAACTCCCTCAAAGAAATACAAGAGAACATGGGTAAGCAGGTAGAAGCCTTTAAAGAGGAAATGCAAAAATTCCTTAAAGAATTACAGGATCTTTTTTCCTCCTGGACATCTGGAGACAAGATGGGTCACCAGCAGCTCTACTGGAGTCACCTACAGAAGTTCGGCCAGGGTTCTCGCTCTTGCTGCGTCTGCTTTAACCACCATGGTCTGATCTGTAAATATGGGCTGAACATGTGCCATCAGTGCTTCTGACAGTACTCAAAGGACATAGGATTCATTAAGTTGGACTAAGCAACAATCACTTTTCCTTAATATCTCTTAACATCAATGGACTCAATTCATTGGACCCCAATATGAAGACATAGACTAACAGACTGGATACCTAAAAAGGACCCAGCATTTTGCTGCATACAGGAAACACACCTCAGTGACAAAGACAGACACTACATCAGAGTAAAAGACTGGAAAAGAAATTTTCCAAGCAAAGTGTCCCAAGAAACAACCTGGAGTAGTCATTCTAATATTGAATTAAATCGACTTTCAACCAAAAGTTATCAAAAACGATAAGGAAGGACACTTCATACTCATCAAAGGAAAACTCTACCAAGATGAACTCTCAGTTCTGAACATCTATGCTCCAAATGCAAGGGCACCCACATTCATAAAAAAACGTTACTAAAGCTCAAAGCTCACAGTGCACCTCACACAATAATAGTGGGAGAGACTTCACACCCCACTCCCATCAATGGACAGATCATGGCAACAGAAACTAAACAGAAACACAGTGAAACTGAAAGACCCCCGAGTTGGGAGACCCTCACTCAAGTCGCAGGAGATCATGGCCACACAATGATCCACAAGACACCGATCTTGATGCAACAGCAAAAGGTTTATTTCGGGATCAGTGCACTGAGGCGAAGACTTGTAACCCACGCAGGGGCAGAGGAATTCGACCCCCAGCTCGGGAGTGTAGGGTACTTAAAGGAAAAAAAACACACACACCAGGGGGAGTGAGGGGAAGTTACTGGAAAATTCCAGCGGGAAGTACCAGTGGAAAGTACCAGCCCATTATTCAGTATATGACAGGGTTCAAGGATGGGTCATGGGGGAAACATCCTGTACAGGTTTTTCACACGACCTCAATCTTATTCAACCATCTATTGTGTGGTCAGCCAAGTTCCTGGAACACAGAGCTCATGAACCAGCTGACCTGCACTCTTGGCTCCACTCTGTCTATTAGTCTGCTAGGGTAAAATTTTTATTCTTTCTATTTTCTTTCAAAACTAATAGAAGTTTTGAACCAAATGGATTTAACAGATATCTATAGAACATTTCATCCAAAAACAAAAGAAAATATCTTCTTCTCACACCTCATGTTACCTTCTCCAAAATTAACCATATTATCAGACAAAATAAGCCTAAACAGTATAATCTCATGTATCCTATCAGATCACCATGGAGTAAGGCTAGTCTTCAATAGCAAACAAAAATTAAAAAACACAATGGAACATGGAAGCTGAACAATACCCTACTCAATGATAACTTGGTCAGGGAAGAAATAAAGAAATAAATTAAAGGCTTTTAGAATTTAATGAAAATGAAGGCACAACATACACAAACTTACAGGACACAATGAAAGCAGCGCTAGGAGGAACACCCATAGCTCTACGTGCCTCCAAAAAGAAACAGGAGAGAGCATACACTAGCAGTTTGACAGCTCTAGAGGAAAAGAAAGCAAATACACCCAAGAGAAGTAGAAGGCAAGGAAATAATCAAACTCAGGGCTGAAATCAAGCAAGTAAAAACAAAAGGAACTATACAAAGAATCAACAAAACCAGGAGCTGGTTCTTTGAGAAAATCAACAAGATAGACAAACCCTTAGCCAGACTAACCAGAGGACATAAGCCAGTATCCAAATTAACAAAACTGGGAATGAAAAAAGAGGCATAACAATAAAAACTGAAGAAATTAAAAAAAAAATCATCAGATTCTACTACAAAAGCCAATACTCAACAAAACTGGAAAATCTGGATGAAATAGACAATTTTCTAGAGAGATACCAGGTGCCAAAGTTAAATGAGGATCAGATAAACCATCTAAGCAGTCCCATAAACCCTAAGGAAATAACAGCAGTCATTAAAAGTCTCCCACCAAAAAGATCCCAGGACCACATGGTTTTAGTGCACAATTCTATCAGACCCTCAAAGAAGACCTAATACCAAGACTTTCAAACTATTCCACAAAATAGAAACAGAAGGAACACTACCCAATTCTTTCTATGAAGCCAAAATTATGCTTATACCTTAACCAGACAAAGACCCAACAAAGAAAGAGAACTTCAGACCAATTTCGCTTATGAATATTGATGAAAAATACTCACTAAAATTCTAGCAAACCTGAATCCAGGAACACATCAAAACAATCATCCATCATGATCAAGTAGGCTTTATCTCAGGAATGCAGGATGGTTCAATATTTGGAAATCCATCAATGTAATCCACTATATAAATGAACTCAAAGAAAAAAACCACATGATCATCTCACTAGATGCTGAGAAAACATTTGACAAAATTCAACACCCTTCATGGTAAAAGTCTTGGAAAGATCAGGAATTCAAAGCCCATACCTAAACATAGTAAAAGCAATATACAGCAAACCAGTAGCCAACATCAAACTAAATGGAGAGAAACTTGAAGCAATCCCACTAAGATCAGTGACTAGGTAAGGCTGCCCACTCTCTCCCTACCTATTCAATATAGTACTGGAAGTCCTAGCCAGAGCAATTAGACAACAAAAGGAAGCCAAAGGATACAATTAGAAAGTAAGAAGTCAAAATATCACTATTTGAAGATGATATGATAGTACACTTAAGTGACCCCAAAGACTTTCCCCCAGAGAACACCTAAACCTGATAAACAACTTCAGCAAGTGGTCGAATATAAAATTAACTCAAACAATTCAGTAGCCTTTATCTATCAAAGATAAACAGGTGAGAAAGAAATTAGGGAAAGACACCCTTCACAATAGTCACAAATAATATAAAATACCTTGCTGTGAATCTAACCAAGCAAGTGAAAGATCTGTATGACAAGAACTTCAAGTCTCTGAAGAAATAAATCGAAGAAGAACTCAGAAGATGGGAAGATCTTGCATGCTCATGAATTGGCAGGATTGATATAGTAAAAATGGCCATTTTGCCAAAAGCAAAATGCAATCTTCAGTCAAAATTCCAACTCAATTCTTCATAGAGTTAGAGAGAGCAATTTGCAAATTCATTTGGAATAACAAAAAACCTAGGATAGCGAAAACTATTCTCAACAATCAAAGAACTTCTGGGGGAATCACCATCCCTAACTTCAAGCTGTACTACGGAGCAATAGTGATAAAAGCTACCTGGTATTGGTACAGAGACAGGCAGGAAGATCAATGGAATAGAACTGAAAATCCAGAAATGAAACCACATACTATGGGCACTTGATCTTTGACAAAGGAGCTAAAACAACCAGTCGAAAAAAGATAGCATTTTCAACAAATGGTGCTGGTTCCACTGGAACTATGGTCAGCATGTAGAAGAATGCAAATTAATCCATTTTATCTCCTTGTACAAAGCTCAAGTCCAAGTGGATAAAGGACCTTCACATAAAACTAGATACACTGAAACTAATAGAAGACAAAGTGGAGAAGAGCCTCAAATACATGGCACAAGGGAAAATTTCCTGAACATCAAAGACTCATGCTCTAAGATCAACAATAGACAAATGGGACCTCATAAAACTGCAAAGCTTCTGTAAGGCAAAGGACACTGTCAATAGGACAAAATACAACCAACAGATTGGGGAAAGATCTTTACCAATCCTACATCTGATAGAGGGCTATTATCTAATATACAAAGAACACAAGAAGTGAGACTCTAGAGAATCAAATAACCCTATAAAAATGGGGTACAGAGCTAAACAAAGAATTCTTAACTGAGGAATCTTGAATGGCCAAGAAGCACCTAAAGAAAAGTTCTACATACTTAGTCATCAGGGAAATGCAAATCAATACAACCCTGAGATTCTGCCTCATACCAGTCAGAATGGCTAAGATCAAAAGCTCAGGTGACAGCAGATGCTGTCGAGGATGTGAAGAAAGAAGAATTCTCCTTCATTGTTGGTGGGATTGCAAGCTGGTACAACCACTCTGGAAATCAGTCTGGCAGTTCCTAAGAAAATTGGACATAGTATTACCTGAGGACCCAGCTATACCACTCCTAGGCATATACCCAGAAGATGCTCTAACATATAACAAGGACACATGCTCTACTATGTTCATAGCAGCCTTATTTATAATAGCCAGAAGCTGGAAAGAACCCAGATGTCCTTCAGTAGAGGAATGGATACAGAAAATTGTGACACATTTACACAATGGAGTACTACCCAGCTATTAAAAACAATGACTTCATGAAATTCTTTTTTGGGGGGGCAGGGTTTCGAGACAGGGCTTCTCTGTATAGCCCTGGTCGTCCTGGAACTCACTCTGTAGACCAGGCTGGCCTCAAACTCAGAAATCCGACTGCCTCTGTCTCCCAAGTGCTGGAATTAAAGGCGTGTGCCACCGCTACCTGTCGACTTCATGAAATTCTTAGGCAAATGGATGGAACTAGAAAATATTCTGACTGAGGTAACCTAGTCACAAAAGAACACACATGGTGTGCACTCACTTATAAGTGGGTATTAGCTCAAAATCTTGGAATACCCAAGATACAAGTCACAGATAATATGAAGCTCAAGAAGATGAAAGATCAATGTGTGAGTGCTTTGATCCTTTTTAGAAGGGGGAACAAAATACTCACAGGAGAAAATATGGAGACAAAGTGTGGAGCAGAGACAGAAGGAAAGGCGATCCAGAGACTGCACCACCTGGGGATGCATCTCATATACAGTTATCAAACCTCAGACACTATTGTGGAGGTCATGAAGTGCTTGCTGACAGGAGCCTGATATAGCTTTCTCCTGAGAGGCTCTGCTAGAGCCTGACAAATACAGAAGGGGATACTCACAGCCAACCATTGGACTGAGCACAGGGTCCCCAATGGAGGAGTTAGAGAAAGGACTGAAGGAGCTGAAGGGGTTTGCAATCCCATAGGAAGAACAACAAAATCAACCAACCAGATCCCCTCCACCCCCAGAGCTCCCAGAGACTAAACCACCAACCAAAGAGTACACATAGAGGAACCCATGGCTCCAGCCACATATATGGCAGAGGATGGCCTTGTCAGGCATCAATGGGAGGAGAGGCCCTTGATCCTGTGAAGTCTGATGCCCCAATGTAGGGGAATGCAAGAGCAGCAAGGCAGGGAGTGGGCGGGTGGGTGGAGAAACACCCTCATAGGAGCAGGGGGAGGAGGGATGGGATAGGGTGTTTCTGGGGTGGGGGTGTCAGGGAAAGGGGATAACATTTGAAATGAAAATAACATATCCAATTAAAAAATGTAAAAAAAAAAGAAAAGACCCAGTTGGGAGTGGGTAAAGGATGAGGAGGTAATCTAGGAGGAATAAGGGTTTAATATAATCCAAATATATTCAGTACATGTATAAAATTCTCTTTTTCTTTCTTTCTTTTTTTTTTTTTTTTTTGGTTTTTTTTTTTGTTGTTGTTGTTTTGTTTTTTGTTTTTCGAGACAGGGTTTCTCTGTGTAGCCGAGCTGTCCTGGAACTCACTCTGTAGACCAGGCTGGCCTGGAACTCAGAAATCCGCCTGCCTCTGCCTCCCAAGTGCTGGGATTAAAGGCGAGCGCCACCACCGCCTGCCTTATAAAATTTTCAAATTAATAAAAATCATTTATTAAAAACGACTGCGAAGAAAGAAAGAGAGAGAGAGAGAGAGGGAGGGAGGGAGGGAGGGAGGGAGGGAGGGAGGGAGGGAGGGAGAGAGAGAGGAGAGAGAGAGAGAGAGAGAGAGAGAGAGAGAGAGAGAGAGAGAGAGAGAGAGAGAGAAGCTCTAAGGCGCTCTAAGGCACTCTAAGGAGCCGACTCTAGTTATTATTGCCAGGAGAGGCTCTTTGAACCCCGCCCCCTCCCAGAAAGGCAAAAGGGTAAATTGGAATAGGGTGATTGCGTCATCTTGCTGTCGCCCAATCACAGTGACAGAAAAGGCAAGGTCTTCCACAGGAGAAATGATGTTCACTTCCGCTTTTGGCTGAATCTTTACAGTCGGTTTAGTAGCGGCATCCGGTTCTGACAGTGCCCAAACTAAAGATGGCGGCGTAGGCGTGGCTTCTAACCATAGAGTCTCCGAGCTAGAGAAGCCCAGGCGGGCCGCGGGCGGAGAAAAACTCACGCCGGTCGGCCTATGAAGGAAGTTCGTGATCCGGCCGGTGCTCGGTGGTTCCTGCGTCTGGGTGAAGATGGTAGAGGAGAGAGTCCGCGTGGTTCGCTGCGGCGGGAGCCGGCTGAATTTCAGGAGAGCGGTGTTCTCTGTGGATTCCAAGTATGCAGTAGGCTGCGGGCCAACAGGCTGCGGGCCCCGCGGACCGGGGAGGGGTTGTCGGGCGCGGGGCGGCCCCGCATCCGGCGGCGAGGCTGGACTCCGCGGCGCGGCGCGGCGCGGCGCGGCGCGTGTTCGGACCCGGAGCGCCCGGGGCCGCCCGGCTTCGTTGCTGCATCTGTGTGCTTTAGCTCCCCAGACTCTACTTGCGGGAAGATTGAGCGGGTACGGGGCAGGTCAGGTGTCTAGAAGAGTGTAGGAGCCTCTCGCTTGGAAAATGGCCCTGTATGTACACCGTTCTGCCCTTGCAGAAGAATTGTTCGTGCTCTTCGTATGGAACGTTTTGGATTTCTAAATCACTAATGATTCAGCCTTTTCCCAGAGAAAACCATCATTATTAGCAGCCTTTTTTTTCTTCCTTCCTAACTTTTTTTATTTTTTGAGCTTTACATAAAGACCGATGTTACATCTGTAGTGGAAAATGTCTATGCACACACTTTACAACCGTGGCTTTCAGTTCTCTGGTATTGCTGCTACGTTGTATCATCTAGAAGAGGTGTGTAGCAGGGGTGGTTTTTCAAAGCACTCTGAATGTAGAGATACTTACTAAAACCCCTTTCTATTTTAGAAAGGCAAAGATAGTATTTATGGAGACTGACTCCCTCAGTACCCTACCTGTGGGTGTGTGGTAGTTTGTTCAGTGCATGCATGATGAAAGGAACTCGCAACACATACAAGTCAAGGGTTTTGAAAGGTAAGTCTTACAGTATAGGGCGTTTTGTTGACATTGTTTTACGAATTAAAGGGATAAAATGGCCATAAAGGAGTTGTCACAGTTCCGCCCCTTCAAATTCATCCTTATATTCATTCTCACCCTCCATTGAACTGTGCCTCACCATATCTCTCAAATGAGGTGTCCATTTCATTTGCCAAGTCTGATAGGATTTTTTTTTTTTTTAAACAGCTTTGGGCAACTGTTTGATCTATAACTAGCTGAGCTGACAAAAATCAAGACAAGAAACTCACTGTGTGGTGAAGAATAGGAAAGTCAGTAGTAGATGTTGGAAACCCTAGGTGCTTTTAAAGACTTTGTTACTTTATAGTGAGAAAGATGAAGATGGCAGAGGGCTACTGTCTGGTATTATATACTTTTCTATTGCCATTAGAAAATAGTAGGACCAAAGAAACTTAAAAAACAAAATGTGTGTGGCAGGCAGGCATGGTGCCCGAGCAGTACCGTCGACATCCCTGGGCAGAGAGAGCTGAGAGCGGATTAGGCTTTTGAAACCTTCAAGCCTGCGCCCAGTAGCACACCCCCTCCAACTAGGGCCTGCCTCCTAATGCTTCAGGAATAATCCCTCCACTCGGGGACCAAGCTTTCAAACATCTGAGCCTGTGGGGACCATGCCATTCTCATTTAAACACCCACATTTGGCCAAGCCGAAGTTTATCTATTGGTTGTTCTACGAATGGAGAGCCTCCCTTGTAGGTACACAGTTGTATCCAAAAGGGTAATGGCTTGGTTTGCTTTGTTTTCTGTTTTCACTTAGTGTTGTGGAGATGGGACCTAGGACCATGCACATACTAGACAAGCACTCTTCCACTGAGATCTGCTTCCTAGCACCGGCTCCACCCAAATGTGGGCACCCACTCTTTTGTTTATTTTCATTTGGGAGGGGTCGCACAGAGTTGCTCAGGTTGGTTTTGAACTTGCTATGTACTCCAGGAAGCTGGGCTGCTCCTGGCTCGGCTTCCTAAGTGGGTGGAGTTACAGGTCTGTGTCTTCAGGCCCAACTTAGAGAAATGTGTTTGTACTGAAAGCAACCCAGTATCATAGATTTAATAAGGCAGGCTGTAGCAACCCTAGTCAGCATCATATTTCTTCTTAGGATAAAGTCATGTGTGGGTTGTTTGGCAGCACAGAGAATAGTCTGACTGGGCTCTCAATGACCTGAGGCTTCCACAGTGAGAAAAGTGAAATATAATTGGCACAGAGCAAATTTCTTTTCTGAACTTTTCTTATGGTGTGTGGGAAAAAGCCACAACTATAAGACAATATAAACAAAGTTAGTATTTCAGCAGTTAGAAAGAAGATGGATATGTATACAAGAGTAACCTGGACCTCACCATTGAGAGCAGAACCTTTTACTCGAGTTTGTGAGCTGATGCCTCCAATTCACAAGGGAGAATTGGGTTGTTTGCAGACTGATGCTGTATCATCTCATAGTCTTTTCTGCGTTAGTAGAACATCTCATATCCTCATCTCATGTCCTCATAGGGTTGATAACACATACACTTGAATATACAATTCTTAAACTGTTTTGAAAGGTATTGCCTGTTAATATGTGAAACTTAGATTTCTCTCTTTTTTCCAGGTATGTCTTCTGTGTCTCGGGAGACTTTGTTAAGGTCTACAGCACAGCCACAGAAGAGTGTGTACACATTCTGCATGGGCACAAGCATCTGGTGTCTGGAATCCTCATCAACCCCAACAACCATCTGCAGGTGCCAGTTTGTAATTGAATATGCTTGCATTGCTTTTACTGTTGACAGAGACACGTAGGTTAAGTTTGCAGTGGGTACTTTACAGATTATGACCAGAGAGTAATCTGTAAGTTCTCCTATTCAGGGTGTTTTTTCAGTTTTCTGAGAGTGGAAAGAGGACTACTGCCCATAGGATATTCTGTGAACCATTTCAACTGGGTGATGCTAACAGCCGGTACTTGATAAGGATGTTTTTATCTACACGAGGTTCTGAAATACAGGTGCAGTTAAATGGATTCTTGACTATGGTGACTCTCTAAACATGTGCCCTTAAGTTCCAATTTAAAAAAACTGAAATTTATTTCAGTATTTTGCTCTTGCTATAAGTTTCAACAAGTTTCTATTTCTGCGTTAGTCATAGCAACATGGAGGCTATTGCCTGGTTTTGAGATTTACATTGCCACCCATGACCGTGCCATAAAAGACAGGACATAAAATAACACTCATGTTTCCTCTCTAAAGTTCTCCAAGATCTGCTCTTAAAAATCAGAGTCAAATAACTCTTCTGTATGATCCAGTTATATTTTTTATTCCTTATTACATATGTATCCTTTGCAGGCTTTTAATGAGAAAAAAAAAAAAGTGTTCTTCAGTTAAAATCAGATTTATTAAGTATGTGTTACTAACCTTTGTTGGTAGACAAAAAAACTATATATACACATTGAATAAGTTTTTTCTTAAAGTCAGAAGTATTTTTAAGATACTAATTTTTTGAGAATTTTATACATTATATTTGATCATATGCACCCCTCTCTCCAAGATCCAGCCTCCTTTCCAGATTATCTGTCCCTGCACCCTCCCCGCCTAAATCCAATTAGTGCCCTCTGTACAGTCTGTTGATGCATGTTCCACCATCGGGGCCATACAGACAAGAGCAGTCTTATCAGCAGGTTGAGATGAGGTTACAGGATAAAAATTGTGTGAACCTGAGAGGTCTCCATTTTAACAATGCTTATATTTTTAACTGTTTTGTTAATCCATGTGTATGATTCTTAGATAAAATATCTGGCTTTATTTTCTACCTAAGATAATTATTTTGCTTGAGAATATAATATCGTTTTACTCAAATAATTTTTATTTTTCATCCGTGAACTCATGACTCAGTTCATAAAAAATGTCAAAATGGTCCTTTTATCAAATTGAGATTATTTATAAACCTTACAAACAAGATATTTTCTCTTAACAAATCTGTGAAACCCTAGGAAAGCTAAGCATACTTAACAGACATGATCCCATGTGTTATTAAGATATGTACTCCCCAAGAATGGCCCACAGACTAAAGCTCTCACACTGTCAAGCCGTCTGGGGTGATGTGCAGCGAAGACTGAGAGTCCTGGACCCTGACAGCACCGTGGAGTTGCCATAGTCTCGGTGTGCAAGAATTCCTACTCTGTCTTTTAAAGTATTGGTCCTCAATGGATGGGGTAAACAAAGGAGTGTTCTCATCATTTCAGGAACTTTTTTAATGCTTAGGGAAGACAAATGCAGTGACACCAATGAGAAAGAATTGGGCTTTCGATAAATGAGAGCAAATTCTTGAGTGCTTGTCACTGAACGCCGTACCACGTCACTGCAGAGCAGAACGTTGATTCCCACCTCCTTCATTTCCGTTTAAAAGCTGCAATTGTTAGATTGTTTTAATTAGATGATTTTGTAGAAACCACTGGTTGGTTTCTTTACTTTAAATACTTGGGGCAGAAAGTGTTTCATATTGTGGGGAATATTGTTTTACTGTGCATTCTGACTCTGGCACGTTCTGAGTATCGTGTTGGGGCTCACGAAGCTTTGCACTGAAATTTAAATAGAGGTATCACATCTATGAATTACCTCTTCAGCACCAGTGACGGGTAATGCACAACAAACGACCCAGCCCTCTCTGCCTTTAATTATTCGTTTGGTATCACTGGAATGGTGTTAATCTGTCTTGTACTATTTACCCTTTAGCTCTATTCTTGTTCCTTTGATGGCACAATTAAGCTGTGGGACTATCTTGATGGCATTTTGATAAAGGTATGCACATTGCTCTTTAGTTCTCTTCTGTAAAGCCTAATTTTTAAGAGACTTCCTGAACAAGTTAAGAAATGTAACATTATTTTTTTTAATGCATAATTTGAACTATATAAAGATTTCGTTCTTGCTCTCTTGCTCCTGTGATTCCTGTGCACCTGCAGGCTCCCCTCTTCCCTTCCCCTCTCTCCACGTGGCCATGGCTGGCCTCTACCTCTCTGCTCCCTCTCTCTCTCCTCTCACTCTCTTCTCTCTGCCCTAAATAAACTCCCCTTGTGGAAACAACAAAAAAAAAATTTCAAGATTCTATCATAAAAAGAAGACCGATAAAAGCACTGAGAGAAAGGATTTTACAGGCCAATAAGAAACAACGAGTTAGGCCGAGCGGATGGGAGATGAGTGAGCTTGGACCCTGGAGGTGTGGCTCAGTGGTGGGGTGTCCCTGTGCAACCCTGACTTTTGTCCCAGCATTTTCAGGGAGGACTGGGGGAGTCGAAAGGAAGCTAGGAATTGACATGACAGAAAAAGAAATACCAGTTACCATGTTAACACGATGAGGTGCTTCATCCTATTAATTTTAGTAGCATAAATTTAAACAAATAGAGTGATTTCCCCTTGCTAAAATATAAATTGAGTGCAGTAATGAGTACAATTTAGACAGATTTTTATATGTGCAGTCGATAAGAGGGAAACAAAAATTATAGTACTTTTTTCTGTAAGACATTTACATCTTTGAAATATCTTATTATATTTAAGTTATATCAAGGAAATTATGTAGTCCTTAAATGATAGTGGGAAAAAATCTTTATAACCTGCTGTTCCATAAACTATGCAATCACTGAAAAGCCAGGAAAGTATATAAAAGATAAATCATCAAATAGTGTATATGGCCTCTATAGACAGGTACTTTCTTGAGGTAGGAAAACAGTAAGAAAACCTTAAATTGCCCCATGAGTTCTGTGTTCTGCTGGAGGAACTGGATACTGCATGGAGTGATTCCTTATCTCTTTCAGACTTTCACTGTTGGACCTAAACTCCATGCCCTGTTTATTCCTCCCCATGCCGAAGATTCCGTCTTCCTTACAATAAGTAAAGAAGAGCCAGGTACAGTATAATGCACTCAACTTGTTTTTGTGGGACATCAAATAGATCTTTACAATTTCCCAAAATTACAAGGGTCTCAACACTAGTTTTAGTCTCAAACTAGCAGTTTTTGAGTTGGCATGTAAATTGCTATCATTATCTTTTGGTGAGGCTTTTAGTTCTGAGATCTTAAGTGTTTAATGATTACCATGTGAGGGGGAGAGAGGGGAGGGGAAGGAGGGAGGTTTATAGTGGACACTCAGAGTTCAGTGTTAAAGTCAGGCAAGAAGTTGTCTTTCTGCTGAATTTTAGTATGTTATCTTATATTTTTCATTGGGAGCCTAACCTTTAATGGCTGAGCCACCTCTCCAGCCCTTAATAATAAGCATCACTGTCCTTTTATTTGTTGATCTTGATTTATACCAAATAATATAGATATAAGTTGATATAAAGAACCGGTAGTGAGGCCGAATTGTTATTCTGTTTACTAGCATCAAAATATCACATATCAGCATTCCAGAAATGTCTACAACATTGGCAGTAATTACAGATAGATTTTCTCCAGCATAGAATTTGATATAACAGGATACCAACATGAAGTTATCCAAAGAAAATTTTTAATGCAGGGATTCAAGAGCACTACTCCCCATGAGATGCAGTTGTATTAGGATTAAAAGTTCAAAGAAGCTTTAAATAGTGACTGTAGTCAGCTGGACTGCCAAGATTTAATCCTTCATGTAAAAATATGCAAGCACATGCAAATCTTTAGTATGAAAATCAACTTTCATTTTTTGCTAAATGGAATAACTTATGTACACCAAAGAGTTGCTTTAGAATCACTTATGGTTGAATATCAGTAACCTTTGATTTGTGTGTCTATTTTATGCTCATCTGTCGATGTTATATATAACAAGCCATAGCTAACTTACATACATGTAAGATACATACAATTAATATACGTAGAAACCAAGAAGTCGACTCCAGAGGTCTTCCTTTATCTCTCCACTTAATTTTTGAGACATGGTCTCTCTCTTCACCTGTATCTTGGTGATTGAGCTAAACTAGCTGCCCCCAAGTCCCAGGGATCTCCTTTGGATACCTGTTGTGCTGGCTTTTGAAATTGAAGCAAACTCCAATTACAAAAGGAACAAAATTGGTTTTCGTGAGTTCGACATGGATGTCACACTTTCAGAAAGCGCTCATGTGGCTTCGCTTCTTTGGTTGCTTAATTCACCAGTACTAGATTCACTTTTCAGTCCCATTTTATTTTTATTTATTGGGCTTTTTGAGACAAATCTTTATAGTTTTATAGTTTTGTCTGTCCTGGAACTCACTGTGTAGACCAGGCTGACTTCAAACTCACAGAGTACTTCCTGCCTTGCCTCCAACCCTGACCCTGACCCTGCTGGGATTAAAGGTGCCTGCCTACGTAGACCCACTTTAAACTGCAGCTGAGTACTTTGAAACATAAAGCACTCCTGTGTGAGTTTTCTGTTTCTACAGAGAGCCAGAGGTGTCCAGGAGTTATGGATTTAGACTCCAGTCAAATGAAGAGTTCAGGGACTGGAGCAGGGACTCAGCACTTAAGAGCACTTGCTGCCCTTCCAGAGGGCCTGGGTTTGGTTCCCTTCACCCATGTGGTACATTTTGTTCAAAATGTCCTACTGTTGCAGTCTTGGCATTTGAATGTGCCAAACTCCAATTAAATTACAAAACTGTTTTGAATGACTAAGTGTACGTGCTTTAGAGAAACTTTGTAATAAACAATTTCCTCTGATCAGACATATTTCAGCTGGTATCAGTGAAACTGCCCAAGTCAACAAGCCGGGTCGTGGAAGCTAAGGAGCTCACCTTTGTTTTGGATTACATAAACAGGTCCCCCAAGTGCATCGCCTTCGGAAATGAGGTACGATTTGTTCTGTTGGTTTCTGGTTATATGTGAAATCTATCCCAAAAGTTTTCCCTCAACACTGATGATCCAGTGCATTCTACACTTTGTTAGTGACTAAAACACTGTGACATTGTCTTAGCATGCATTCTGGATTATGGTATGCATGATTGTCTTAGCAGCATTTCTGGGTTATGTATGCATGCATTTCTCAGCAAGCATCTTCTGGATTAGGATGCATGCATTGTCTTGCAAGCATTCGGTTAGTATGCATGTTGTTTAGCATGCATTTCTGGATATGATGCAGCATTGTCTTAGCAGCATTTCTGGATTATGGGATGCATGTTTTTAGACCCTTATGTCTGTATTCTGTCCTTGGCTCTTTTACAGTTTCCCCGAATAACATGTCTGGTATTTGTACTTTTTCTTCCCTGTTTCATATAAAACCCTGACCTTCCACTTTAGGCTTTGTTGTATATCTTTAGAAAATATGAGCTCTGTGTCTGTGGTAAACATTTCCCATCATAGGAAATTCAGATATCCAGAAAATAGGAGGAAAGAAAATCTTCAGTCTCACCAGTGACAATATTTAAAGGCTTTTTTAGACTTTTTCTTGGTCACATTGAAGACAGCAGTCCCCAAAAGAAGTAGAATCAGAAATATTTTCATTTTTTTCTCTTTTCTACTCAATACTGCAGAATGCATGAGTACTAACATGTTTTTGACAGATACTTTGTGACATTTGTACCATTATTTTGCTACCTGTTATTGCTTTATTATTTTAAAGTCACTTGCATTAGCCTTGGGGTTTTTCCAGTCATTGTATCGTTCTTCAGGGCAGGGTTATTTCCTCAGAGAAGATGGATTGCTTTGTCAGTGTCACTGTCAGACTCAGTCTTACTGATCAGTCTTACTGATTACCACAGTGGGTAAAATACAGTTAGAATCCACTTCACCTCCACCAGAATCACTAATGGTGTCAAGATGAGGAGCAAAGTTAAATTCCCTGGGCTGGAGAGACAGAACATGATAGCAAAATGGTATCTGTAGGAGTAATGACTGTTTCCCATAGTTCTGAAATAAGCTGACAACCCAGAGCCAACCAGCCAAACAACACAAGTTTGGTGGATTTATCAGCCGAATGTTGCTCAACAATGAGAAGAAATTAACAGTACACCTAAGGGTATAGGTAAATTTCCAAAGGGTGTGTTGAGATACGGTTGCAGTGTGTAGACTGAATTAAGCTGTGATGATAAAAATGACAGTTGCTGGTGTGACTGGATCATTGAGGAATGACTAAATGGGGAGGGTGCGTTCTTGGGATGAAGGAAATGTTTCAAGGCCTGAATAACTGCTTGGCAACAGTTATGTAGATAGAGCCAAACATGGCATGTTATTGTTATATGCCTAATGGGAAAATATGTAAACCGCTACACTTAAAGATATAGTTGTAGAATTTAGGGCTTAATTCTAAAGGTAAAAATTACCTTTTCCATGGCCAAAGTATAGCATATCATTTTATAGTAATACAATCTTGAGTTTTGTTTTTTTTTTTTAATGTTACCTTCTGCTTAAACCACCAGGGAGAATATGTTGCTGCAGTTCGGGACTTTTACTTATCTGTTTATTTTTTGAAAAAGAAAAAAACATGCAAGTAAGAATTCCCTTTTATTGGCTTTGCTGTATTTACTGGAGCACTTGTTTATAGTGTTGTCCAAACCTGTTTCTAGGGTCTTGTTTCAAAAGTGGGAGCATCCTGTAGAGGTTCACATGTTTTAATACATGATGGTAGGATAGGAGCATCTTAGCTAGGGAGTCTCCTCTATCCCCGAACTCCATACACACAATGCAGTCAACTGTGTGCTCGGTGTAAAATTGGATTTCGATTGAAGAAGCTTGGCCTGGTGATTCTCACTGGCTATAACAACCAGTATAGGCATCAGGATACTGGGGCTTTGTTCCAGTTTATTTTCTAGTATGTAAAGATACCATGACTAAAAGCAGCTTGGGGAGAAGAGGGTTTGTTTGGCTAATACCTCAATCTCATATCTGTCAGAAAGGGAGGTTAGAACAGGAACTCAGGGAAGGACATAAAGCAGAGGCCATGAGTGCTGTTTTTGGCTTCCCTCTATTCCTCTCTCAACTGCTTTTGTATAACTCCCAGACCCAGCCCAGAAGTAACATCACTCTAGTGGGCTGGGTCCTTCCACATCAGTCTCAGGGAAAATGCCCCGCACTCGACAGCAGTCCAGTCGGGAGCCATTGTCTCCCTAAGATTTCTCCCCAGGTGACCCTAGCTTGGGTGAAGTTGACAAAACCACCATCATAGACTTAAAACGTTTAGTCTATTTCATCCATCGTGTGCTTCAAGTTAATAGGTTTAAATGGAGATGATATCTAACGGAGTTGTAAGGATGAATAACATGCCGTATTAAGAAGACGAGCTGAGAATTATATAATCAGTCTCTTAGACACTGTCATCTTACAAGCCACCCTCTGAGATTAACATCCTTTCTTTATGGTATACAAGGATCCTCACTTCTTTAGAAGTGGATCATGAACCAACCTAGACATAGCAAATGGATTTATCCTCCTGAATTTGTCCCATTAGGACACATAAAGTCAGTTGTTTGTCTTTGAATTTACTAAGCATAGCCGTAAATTTAATAAAATTTTGGTTCAGAGAGGAATTTTCTGTCCACAGGCCAGCAACAGGTACTAAATGACTGTCTTCATTACTTAAGTCTTAGCAGAGTGCATTGGCAAGGTCTTGTGATAAGACATGGGTCACATGAAGTTTATACTGTAGATTCGTAAATGTTTACCAAACCGAATACTTGATTCATAACCAAGGGAAAGTTGTTGTTTTTCTTGTTCCTAGTTTTACTTTACCATCAACAAAAAACAAGAAGAATGCAAACAACAAGTTCACGTGTGTAGCCTGCCACCCAAAGGAAGATTGCATTGCATCTGGTCACATGGACGGCAAAATCCGCCTTTGGTCAGTGAACTTCAGAAAACATGGGATCGCATGTGTAGTGCTTCACACTCATGCTGCAGGCCAGCAGTGTCTCTGGGTCCAAAGAGAGTGTGGAACATGCGGTGCAGAAGGGCCTGCCACCTTCATCTCCTGGCATTGGCCATCATACTTCATGAGGATTCCTAACCTGAACTTCTGAAAGAAAGAGCAGCACTACGTGTCACCTGAAGCCATTTTATTGTAAAGAACTTGTTCTCAGCCTTTAACAAACAGAAATGATGGTTCTGATATCTATGTGTGCAGTGATGCCATGCTAAACTTGCTTAGAAGTTCATTGGTTACCGGAACAAAGTATTTTTAAATATGATGCCAGAACACTTGGGCTGTGGTTTATTGGATTACATGCATGTTCATGCACCTGAGGTTGAGAGCTTATTTTCTAAGCCTAAATGGGATGTCTCCGTCAAGTAACTTCTCTCAGGGAGACTCTTCTGTTTGCTTGGTCTAATTCTGATGTCTTAGCTTCTGTTTTATCTTACTATATTTTATTACTGTCTCAGAAGCCTGTTTACTTTCTAGTCAGACAGAAAGGGAGTGGATCTGGATGGTAGGGGAGGAGCTGGGAGTGGGGAGGGGAACTGTAATCAGGATATATTACATTAGGGGAAAAACATTTTAAAAAGCATTTTGTTTTCTCCCACAGGAGGAATTTTCATGATGATAAGAAGTACACATACACATGTTTGCATTGGCACCACGACATGGTTATGGATTTGGCTTTTACAGTGTCTGGTAAGTGCCTCTTTCGTAATTAAAAGAAAGTTTAGAAATATCTGAATCACATGTTGGAATTTACAACTATAATCCCATTGTCTGGAAGGCTGAGGCAGGAGATTCACCATGAGTTCAGGACCTACCATCTACCAACTGGCTCTCTGCCTCTCATCTTAAGCTCTTTGTATCAGTTCCAAGCCTCAGGAAGAAAACCCCACGTGGCTTGGGCTAAATCTGTATTCCCTTCTACCCTTAAAAATGATTAAATCAAATTTTAAAAATCTATCCTTTCATTACCTTTGTTGAGGCTTTGCTCAACATAATAGTGTGTAATTTACCTTGCAAGATTTCAGTATACACCTGTGCTTATTTTTCCTGACATGACGAGCCTATGTGAAGTGTAACCCAGTTTTGAAGTAGTCTTACGATAAAGTTATAGTGGGTAATGCTGCTGCCATTTGTTGGATGCAAATAGCTACCAGGGCTTTCTGTCATCTGTCTTTGGGTCAGTGAAGTGTGTGTCATTAACTCTCCTTTGCCAGATGAAGGAGGTGAGAGGTGTTTTAAGATGGTGACTAATATAAAGTCCACTGACTATTAAGTAGAAGTTCAACCTGGGTGTAATTTAGAAGCTCTTATTCTAACTGACAAACTGCCTGCTTAGGTATTCCCTGCTTTAAATTCAAATTCAGACCTTGTTGGATATAGAACAGACACAGGAAGAACTTTAAAGAAAAAAAAAAACCTCTTTGAAATTCTCTCTTTAAAAGACACAGATAGTACGTTGTGCCTTTAATGTTTGGCACCCTTGGACCCGTGTACTGAAAGCTCTGTCAGTTATGTCTGTATCCTGACGTAGCCTTCAAAGGGGGCGGGAAAGTGATTTTTCCTTGTCTCCTTCTTCCTGGAGACTCAGTAGGACCAGCCCTGTGTGCTCTCGTGCTTGCAGATTCGCTTAGGGTTAGCTCTGCAGAGCTAGGCAGTAGAAGGTAAGTCAGCCTAACGAAGCTTTGGATGTGGGAGCGGTGCCTAGTGTCTCCAGGAGTACCGCTGTGACCTCAGGACTGACACAAAACAGAAGAGGATTTAACTCTACGGATGAAAACCTGTGGCTGTTTATTTACCTTCTTTACTCTCTTTTCACTCACCCCCAAAAAGAATACTGTGTGGTTTTGGGATCTGGTGCATGTATATTTATTTGTATGTTTCATATAGTATCTTTGTTCTCTCCTAATCTAATCTACCTTTTCTCTTCATTCTACTTTATCTTGCAGCCTCTGCCCATCTCATGGCATCTCATGGCAAGGATTGATCATGAGCATACAATAATACACACTATAAACTTTACATTACTAACTCCTGTCATCTCCTTGCAGAGCTGCTGACACTGGGGTGTTGTAAATAGCCCTTTGCTTTATCTGGGCTGATCGTAGCTAGCTGGTGATACTGAGCCCAGTTTTGGTGTGGATGGTAATAAGTTACTCTCTGTAGTACTCTGGTTTCATTTCACTTGGATGTACACCACAGTGAGCTTGCTAAGTGCAGACTCTGTCTCTGTAATGACTGAATCTGAGAGTGCCTGGTCACAGTCTGATGCAGGGGAACACTTAGATGTACACCACAGTGAGCTTGCTAAGTGCAGGGCAGACTGTTCTGTAGTGACTGAGTCTAAGAATGCCTGGTCACAGTCTGACTGCAGGGGAACACTGCCTCATTTTGGATATTTGTGTGGATTTCTCTAATACTTAACTAATGTGGAGGATTTTTTCATACACATGTTGATTATTTATATCTTCTGGGAAATGTCTATTAAGGTGTTTTTGTTCATTCTTCAATTGTATTATTTATGGTTTTGAATTAATTGAGTTCTTTATATTTTATAAATATTAATTCCTTATCAGATTTGTGATTGACAAATGTTTTATGTGTAGGTCATCTTTGCTTGGTTTCCTCTGTGGCACAATAGGGTAGCTATAGCTATTACTTGAAACTATAAAAGAAAATTTTGATTGTTTCATCACAAGGAATAGATAAATGCTCAAGGTGGTAGTTGTTCAAGTTACATGATTTGAGTGTTACACTATATATGTATGTAACCATCATACTGTACCCTGTACAGCTGTGTCAATTACAAGTAAACTAAAACTTAAAGATAATAAATAAAACCAGTTAAAAATGATACGAAGGCACTTTTGTAAGTTCCAGAGAGATCGCTTAAGTGTGGAATATATTTGCCTTTTTTTATATGTGTGGTTTTGTTTTGTTTTTCTTCAAACTCTGCCATTTTTTTATTTCTTTGGCTGTAAAGGCACCAGCCTGCTGAGTGGTGGGCGGGAGTGTGTGCTTGTGGAGTGGCGGGACGGATCCGAGAAGAACAAAGAGTTTCTTCCTCGATTGGGATCGTCTATTGAACACATCTCTGTCTCACCTGCCGGAGATTTGTTCTGTACTTCTCACTCTGATAACAGTAAGTCTAAATTTCTCATTGTGTGGAGGTGTTACAGTTAGTACCAGCTTCTGAGTGGGAAATAAAGGGACCTAAGACTAGTTGAAAATAGTAGAGATTTAATGTATGGTTTTTTTTTATTTACTCATTTCTAACCTCAGATGCCACCAGAATTATTTTTATGAAAACATAAAGCTAAATGTGTTTGTTTCTTGCTGTGCCAGTTATATTTTCAGAGTCTTTTAAAGTGGAAGGTGGGATTTAAGTGGGCCTTCCCACTTTCATAATCAGTGACATCTTCACACGAATGCTAGGAGCTTGTTTTTGCTGGAATGAATTCTACAGCGTGTGATAGAGCTGAGGTGCTTGCTGTTCTTCCCACCTTGTCTTCCCATTTCTCCTCACCGAGATCACCGTATACATTAACAGTTTGTTCATGAGTACAGTCTATAAAGCGTAGACTGGGCTACAGAGAGCTCAGAGATTAATAGATGCACTGCTCTTACGAAGAACTCTACTCAGTTCCTAGCACCTACATCAGGCAGCTCACAACCCTCCACAACTCCAGTTTGGGAACCTAGTGTCCTTGTGTAGCTTCCACAGGCACTTGCACTCACATGCACATACATATACATACACACAGACAGACATGAACACACATAATTGGAAAGAAAAGGTTAGTGACCTTAATAGAAACTTATATCCCCGTTCATAATTGCTCAACTAACTTGTCAATAGTTTTGATTTTCTAGTAACACCGATTTAATTGAACTCACTGGTTGTCTTGTATTCTGGCATATTAAGTAACATAAAGATCTGATCCTTGTTACCTTAATATTCTGATCTACTCATGTTTAATTATTTTCTTCCCTGTTTTACAGAGATAACAGTTATTCACCGAAATCTTGATGCATCTGCTGTAATTCAAGGCCTAGTAAAAGGTACTAGACTCAAGTGGATGGGGGACCCTGCAGCTGGTGAATGGCGGCTACTCTTCAACCACTGTCTGTTGCTTCTTTTGCAGATAGGAGTGTATCTACTGGTTTGATGGTTGACCCAAGAACCAAAGCCTTAGTTTTGAATGGAAAGCCTGGTCACCTGCAGTTTTATTCTCTCCAGGGTGATAAGCAGTTATATAATGTAAGATTTTAATTCATAAACTAAGCTTTAAAACAAGTGAAAGTTTTTACAGTCCTACTGAGGTTGTGTGGTTTATTTGGAAGCTCCTAACACGTGGGCCTGTGCATTTGTACTTGAACACAGCTGAGAATGTCCGAGATTACCTCAGTGCAGTTGATGCTGCCCACACATGTGCTCTGAGTCACAGTGATAGAGGAATGAGCACTTGTGGGTTGACAGTACAACTCTGGGCCTGCTGTGTGGTAAAACTGTCTCCATACAGACACTAAAGTTTACTGTAGATTAAGCAAGAGTACTTCAGTATTCTTGCAATAAAAATGCAATCGCTTTTTTGTGCCTCTTATAGATGACTGTCATGGTAGCTAACTTTCTTTCCATATCCTAGAATCTTGAAAAGAAAAAAAGTCAGCCCCTCTCCCCCACCACATTACTACAAGGGCACTTACTACACCAATATGCTTGGGCCTCTCTGATCTCAAAATCCAGTCTTTTATATTTGTTTGGTTTTTTGGAGACAGAATTTCTCTGTATAGCTCTGACTGTCCTGGAACTCACTCTGTAGACTAGGCTGGCCTTTGTGCTGGGATTAAAGGCGTGCACCACCGACCACCTGGCCAGAATCCGAAGTCTTAAGTGTTCCCAGATCTAAAAGTTCTGAACACCTCCCTGACACCACAAGAGGAAAATGGCATGTCTAACTTCATGTGAAGACATATTATAGCACAATGCTAAAACTATTAGATAGAATATCCATAGGCTGGCCTTGGTTCCTAGCCCAAAATATCTCATACATCTTTGTGAACATTGTCAAAAATCTGGGACATCTTGGATCTGCAGCTTTTCATATGAGGTCTTCCATCAATGGGGGCCACGTCATTCTGTGACCAGACACAAGGAAGCCCATTCTAAGGGACTAAAGGGTCAGTTATAAATAGAAAGCTAGTCTTCTTGGACCATTGCTTATCTTTTTATTTTTATTTTTTACTCTTTGAAGTAACAGATAATTTAGCCCTGAGTTTTCTATAAAGTTTTTCTTAATAATAGGAACTGTAAATAAAAGATGCTTATATTGATAACGCTTTGGACTTTTTAACCTCGTCAGCTAGATATCATACAGCAAGAGTACATCAACGACGAGGGTCTAATCCAGACTGAACTAGCGAAGGCCGCCTTCGGCTGCTCTGGTGCTTGGTTGGCAACAGTTGAACAACGGCAAGAAAGTGAGAACGAGCTGGAACTGCAGATGAAGCTGTGGAGCTACAGCAAAGAAGACCCAAGGGTGCGGCCGCCTTGGCTGAGTTTCTGTTTTATAGTTAAAACCGTCAGTATTTCTGTTGTTGCATTTGAACATACAGATATGGGGCTTGTGGTATCATTCTAGAATAAAACTCTATTTTAGCTTTCTGTTTTGAGAAAGCATTGATACAATGTAGGTCACGTCATGTCATCACATAAAAGATGAAACGTGAGAAAGAACTGTAGTGGCCCAACAACAACATATTTCAAGGCAAATCCAGAATTAGAATTCAAATGTCCCTGGTTCTTCCACCACTGCCAAGAGAGAGTATAGACATGTGTCTCACGTTCAGGTAAACAACCCACTGCTTTTTTGAAGAACTGCTCATTGAGTCTTTGCGCTAGGTTTTTGTTTTGTTTTGGTTTTGAGGCAAGAACTCTGCATAGCTCTGGCTATTCTGGAACTTGCTCTCTAGACCAGGCTGGTTCAAACTCAGATTTGCCTGTCTCTGCCTCCCAAATGCTGGGATTCGTGTATGCACCACCAAGCCTGGCTTGATACATTTCTAAGGAATATTGTAACCTAAGGATATTTGATATTGCAGGATATTTGATCACACTGTGAATCCCAAGAGTGTGATATTTACTGAAAAAACCTGTTTCTAGTTGTAGTGTGCCTTAGCACACACCTTTAAATCCCTCTGCAGGGATACAGTCAGGCCCTTAGTACACTCCTTTAATCCCAAGCAGTGAGGGTAAAGTTAGCTTGTAGAAGAAAGCACCCATGTTTGACCATGATAGGATATGCTAATCTCGTAAGAGAAGAGAGAGGAAAGGGAAGCTACTTAAGAAAGCAGTGCAGAGAGGGAGAGAAAAGAGGTAGGAGGCAGTTTTACTGGGACAGTTGTACAGAGACAGGGTTGCAGAGAGAGACCAAGTCAGACCAGCCAGGGAATGAAGCAAAAGATTAGACAGATTGTTCTTGAGTTAGTTTGAGGCCAAGCAGAACAAAAAGTCGGAGGCCAGAAAGAGGCCAGATTGAATCAGCTTGGAGAGGAGTTTTGAACCAGAACAGCTGAGTTGAACCAGTCAGCCAGAGTTCAGAAGGAAATAGGAAGGGTGAACTTGTTTAGCAGTAAGTTTCAGAGGCTGAAAACAATTCTAGGCCTAGGTAAGACACTTCCATGACTAGGCGTAGGTTAGCAGACTAAGGCAGTACGACATTACATCAGATGACTAAAACATACATTTACACTAAGATTTTGCCCCACATTTCACAGATGAGAAAAGAGGCCCAGAATTCAGTGATTCCTATTGGTCCTCTCTTGAATAGGTCACTTTTACTTCATGTTTTCACAATATAAATGGAGCCTTTCACAGCCATTTGTTTTCTGGTTTTCTTTGGTCTGTTTTTAGAAGAAACCAGACCTCTAAGTTCTGTTGCCCATTTTGAAGATGTCGCATGATGTACAGAGTGGTAGCTTACCGTATCTTTTCTGAGAATGAACTTGTGATTTCCTTTCAACTAGGTTTGTTCTTAACACAAAGATCACCATGCCACACGAAGACCACATCACAGCTCTCTGTTTCAGTAATGCAGAAAGCTATGAAAAACCCATCCTGGTGACAGCTAGCAAAGACGGCCACTTCAAAGTGTGGATATTAACAGGTGACTCTGATATATATATAGTAAGTTCACTCGGTAGATTGTGTAGAAAAATTACAGTTTTAACAAGTGGTATATTTATATCGCTATCTATGTTCTTTTTGAGAAGGTGTTTTCCACTTTGTTAAATTCTATAAACTGTTGCTTAATTTCACGACTATTTTTCATATTAAATTTTTACATACATACCTTTCCACCAGAATCCCTGCTTTGGGGAAGTGGGTGGGCATTCTGTGTTTGCTTGGTGCAGCTTAAAGGGCTCCTGCCACTAGATCTCCTATTCTCCACTAGAGGGCGCTCATGGTCTCCAGGAAGGGGAAAATACCAGTCAGTAGGTTACACTTTTAATTTACAACAGTTGTGGGGAATCTGGATATTTGTTATGTTTCTTTTCTTTGTTTAACTTTTTCTGCTTATAACCTGTTTCTTAACATTATTTCATATTTATGCCATTTTTATGGTTATGGTTTCTCTTTCTACAGAAAAAGCCATTGGCTGGACTTGTGACTTTGTGGGTAGTTACCACAAGTATCAAGCAACCAATTGTTGTTTCTCTGAAGATGGCTCCTTACTAGCAGTTAGTTTTGAGGAAATAGTTACAATATGGGACTCAGAAACATGGGAACTAAAATGTACATTTTGCCAACGAGCTGGGAAAATAAGGTAAGTAAATAGTTTGTATTGCTACCAATGTATATGTGTATTTTTAATTTAAAAAGCCTTTAAGCTTCAAATAATGTATGTTTTCCTCAAAGAGATAATCTATAGTTTGCTGGAGAATAAGGGTAAGAAATTAATCAAAATGTTGAGAAACCGTGACTTGTGAGTTAATGAGCAGCTTATAAGCATTTCTTAAACTAGGATTAACATTGAACTTTTTGTACCCAGCTTTGTTCAGTGTAGTAAACACTTTCATGGGGGTATCGTGTGAAGACTGAGGCTATGCTAGCCTTGGTTGATCCTGACGTGCATTCCCTTAAAAACACAATGTAATACTCAAACCAATACTTCTGGTTCCCAGACCTGAGGACAAATAATAGGTGACTAATTTCACCTCATTTTAAATATATCTGATTTTGAACTTGCTTTGTAAAAATTTATGAGTGCAAATTTTCCTTTTGTAGGTAAAAAGGATAAAATAAGGTTCTGTTAAGTGGCATGATATATTGTATGTATGTATGTATGTATGTATGTATGTTGTTCTGTGTTGCATGGATTGTTACATGATAGAACATTTAAGAGAATTGATCATAGCATTACACCTGTTTTCCTAAAGAAATACAAGAACCTAAATCACCCCTTTCTATTGGTTTAGCACCTTTTCCATTGCTGTAAGAACTAGAAACACAAAAAGAATAAAGCTGTGCCTGCTTACGAGTCTGTATTGAGTAGAACTAAACGCAGTGGCCTAAGCCTGCAGTTCATCTTTGATGTGATTTTGACCTAGGCACCTTTGCTTTGGAAGACTGACATGCTCAAAGTATCTTCTCGGCACCACTGAGAATGATATTCTCTGCTGCTGGAATCTGCTCAGTTGTTCAAGTAAGCCCGTGTGGGATGCTGCAGTTAGACTGTGACCGTTTAGGAATCAAGGGCCCTGTTTTCATATCTTTACCCCTACAATACATAATTTTTTGCTTGACCAAAAGTTTTAAATCAGTGGCCGGTAGTGAGTTGCAGACTGTAAGTGTTGAGGCAGATGTGCCCGTTGTGCTCAGGGTGCATGGGTCCACACTCATCTTCACAACTTGAAGAAGAGCTCTGTTGGTTGTCTGCAGGATCCCAGACTGTGTAATATTTGAAAGTAGTCTGTCAAAGTCCTCCTGAAAAATGAGGCTTTGGTGGCATTTTACTGAGGTGGGCACGGAGAAGGTATGATACTATTTCCTAATGAATGCGGGTGGTAGTCTCTGTCACCCACGTTTAGTAAGAGTAGAATAGCCACGAACCTGAATGAGCTAACACCCCTGTGGAAGGAATCCTGAAGTTCATTTTGCAGTCCTGCTTCCTGCTGCACACTTCACTGAACCCCTCACAGACAATGCACAGTGTATCTGTTGCTACTGAAATTACAAATCCTTCCGTATAAGCATAATACTGAGCTGTCCCAGGGAAGATAAAGAGCACTTGTCCTAAAGATTTGCGCTTTTGCTGGACCTCTTCTCAGAAGTGTATCACTTTTCCCACAGTACAGTGGAGTGCAAAATTAAATGTTAGAGTTATGGAACCCGACCCTTACTCAGACCACATTGCTGCAGTGGCTCAGTCTTCAGCCGGCTCAGATTGTAAGTACTAACCATTCTCTGATAGCATGCGGCCTTTTCCCTGGGGTTTTCTTTTTACTTTTTTAGTATGAGCTGAAGCATAGTTGCTTTGCGTCAGAGACTCATATGCAGCTGTTTGTCTGGGGCCTGCCCACTCCTCTCTTACCCAACACCTATAAGCATACACTCACATTTACTGCTAGAAGTACTCTAGTGTATCCCTGACTTTCCCACAACCCAGTTTCCTCTCGGGTTCAGAATCTCCCTGGCTGTTAACTGGACTTCTCTGCTCCTGAGACAATGTCTGAATCTCTTTCTTGGTTCTTCAGACAAAATATTTGTATAGTATTCTGTTGTCTCTTGTACAGATTCCCTGGTCTCTGAACAGAAACCCTTTTCATTTTCAGATTGTAGTCCTCATTGCTAACCTGTTCGGTGCATACAAGGCATTCAGTAGATACCTGTCAAACAGCAGCCGCAACAGCATCGAAACAGTCTAAGCAGGACCATTTCCTCTGTGGGCTGGCAACAGTATTAGTGTGGTCTGCTAGACTGAGGCTAGAATATCCTCTGCAGATAAAATGACATCTATCTATTTTTCCCCTTTAGTGTTTGTATTTAAACCTAGCGAGCCAAGGCCATTGTATATTCAAAAGAATGTCTCCAGAGAGGAAGTCCAATGGGGAGTGTTTGTTCCACGAGATGTCCCAGAATCGTTCACCTCAGAAGCTCACCAGTGGCTAAATAGATCTCAGTTTTACTTCCTAACTAAATCACAGGTAACTGTCTCCCTCCAAAGGGGTAGCCTGTTATAGAAATAATTTTACAAAGTTTGTTTTGTAAAGGTTTATTTCCCAAAACAAATGGTCAAATAGGTGTCAGTGCAGCAGTGTTAAGAATGTGATGCATTAGCACTGTACCCCACACCTTGAAGCTTTGTGTTGACAGAAGGGAAGCACTGAGCCCCCAAAATTACTTTAATTCATTTATTAGCATTTTCCTCTAATTTTACCATTTGGTTTGCTGTTGAGGAAACTGGTGGCTTTTATTTTGTTACAGGGTTTTACATTTTTCTCAAACCATGGTCTTATAACTCCCACAGGACCTTTCATTTTGTTCCATTAATTGATCTGTTTTTTTAGTGCTTATTAACGTTCAGTACAACGTCTCCTGAAGAGAAACTCACACCGACAAGCAGACAGGTAGGCATATTTCATCCATTTGTGGTGTATGCTGTGTTGTCTTTCTAAAGAAAATTAGCTTTTAGAATTCAGCTGTGACTGAGCTCTAAGAAGGAATTGTTAAGTGCATACCTGTCAACTCTGCTCCTCTAACATTTAGAGTACTAAAAGTCTTGTGTTTTAGAGTTAGTCAATTGGCCTGCCATGTCTATCTTGTGGAATGGAATTAGCTAACTGATCAGTGGTAGATGGGGTGGGGTGGTCCATGCAGAGTAGATGGGTAATGTGCTTAGCTTATAGTTAAGTAAGATCCCACCCTACTCCACTAAGGATCTTGGAATTTGTTGTCTGCACTATTTTCTGGAACCAACCCTCCGTGAACACTGAGGGACAACTCTAGATCATCATTACAGAAACATCTTGTTATTGTGGGTAGAGGTTTATTTACTAGCTTGGACTTCATATCTCTAAGAATGTGTTTAGATTCTGGATTCTAGATTTAGTTATATGTTGAATTTATTGAAGTTCTTGAAGCTGAAAGTTTGTATTGCCTTAACATAGAAAAGCATTCATAGCTAGGCAGTCCGCATTCTTTCTTTCTTTTTTGTGACCAACATTTTCCCTCATGAAGTTAATTACTGCTGCCTTCCCCCCGCCCCCCCATTTGCTGGGTATTCATTGTGTTTTGTTTTGTTATTTAATTCTACTCCAGGATTTATCCAAATTAATTTTTTTCAGGATTTTTCAGATGCACAGATATTCTTTCAAGTCATGAGAACTTTTCATAGACTCATGGCTTACTTCAGGCTGGCTTACTAGTTGCTCTGTGGAGCTGCTATGCAGTGCTCCTCCTGGAACCTGTGCTCAGCACTCGGGGACTCACTTCACCGCTAGGACACAGGATCCCATAGAGTTGCTTTCTTTGCTTGCACACTTGCCTCGGTGAAGCTTGTTCTATTCAAACATGGGTTATCACCTTGCTGAACTTAAAGGGCCTTGCAGTTTGGGAAGTATTCTTTATTCTTTCCTGCTTGTTGGTTAGTTGAGTATAAATATAAGCTGAAAACCATTTTCTCAGCACTTTGAAAGTGGTGGCCTAATTATGTAGCTTCTGCTGTTCTTCATCTCTGACCATCTACCATAGCTTGCTTAATCTCTTCTGAAAACTCACTGAATTTATTCACAACATTTTGTTTGTTAGTAATCAGCTAGTAATCATGCCAGGGACTGTTATAGACAACTGGGATGTGTTAGCAAAACAGCCTGTCTGTAAACTATGTGTTTATAGGAAGATACAGGTGTTAAACAACAAGCAATAAGTCATGTAGTACATTAGAAAATGCAAAGATATATACAGGGTTGGAGGCAGAGGAGAAGGTGAGTGAGGTGAGTTGGGATTTTCAATTGGGAAGTCACGGTAGGCCTTCCTATGTAGCTCCCTCTTTCCTCTCCATGCAGCATGGAGACCCCAGGAGCTTTGAATGGGTCACTGACTCAGGAGGTGTTTACTCATCTCCCGCACCCCACCCACCCTGGCTTTTGTTTGTCTTTTCTTGTTTGTTTGTTTTTTGTTTTTAAAAAGAATTCTGCTTAGTCCCCATCCTTGTAGCCTATTTCAGTTTTTGCCTGTTCTGTGGACAGTTGTATCTTGTTTATCAACATACACATCTTGCTTTTATCTTAGAATATTGTTTTCTTGATTCTACTAAGATTTCATCCTTTAACCTGCTGCATCCTTCCAGGTTGTCGCTGTGTGACCTTGCCCCAGTTCTTTGCCCGTATGAGCATATGGCCTCTGAGAACATTCCTGTGATCTCACTTTATAATCCCCAGCAGGGAAGCCACGGTTCTCTGTCGTTAGTGCCTGTGGCTGCTTCCCTGTCGAAAGGGGACACTGGGCATCAGTTGCTTTGTCTATGACATGAGAGGAACATTATGTGATTTCGGCTTTTTTCACCAGAATAGTTTTATAAGTTCACTGGTACCTGTTCAAAAACTTTCCATCTTTTTATTGAAATAATTTCCTCTTCTCTTACATCCATACAGCTGCTGGCAGAAGAAAGTTTGCCTACGACCCCATTTTCTTTTATATTGGGAAGACACAGACAACAGCAGGATGCAAAGTTAACTGAAACTTCAGAGAATGAACTGGTACAACTCCCCTTAACGGAGAACATACCTGCAATTACCGAGGTAAGTGGTCAGTACTGCAGAGCATGGGAGACGGAACAGATACAGCGATTTGTCTTGTGTCCAGACAAGTAGGGAACCTTGGTGGGGTGATTCTCTCCTGTGCAGGAAGCTGGAAGTACTATTTGCTTTGGTTTGGTTTTTCTTCAGGGAAGCCTTTTGTGTTTGGCTGGGCATTTAGAATAAAGGTATTAGGAGGTGAAGCACCAGTGTGTCAAACGGTGACCTTTCTAACAAAGTGCCTTTTCTATGTGCCGATAGCTTCTCCACACTCCTGCCCACGTACTGCCATCAGCTTCTTTCCTGTGCTCTCTGTTTGTAAACTCGCTGCTGCTGTCTAAAGAGACTAAAAGGTAAGAATTCTAGATGGTTTGTCTTCTCAGTTGTTGGGGAATGTCACCCACCGTATTTGTATTTTGGCTTTGAAATGTAGCTAATGACATAAGATTATGACATACAATACTTGTGAAGAGCTGTGGAAGAGATATGTGTACTGCCTAAAGATACAGTTCCATGTTTTGTAAATTTATTTGGTTTTTTTTGTTTGTTTTTTAATGGCCTGGGCTCCATAAGGGCACTTATCACAATGTTTTAAGTTGAGTTGCTTTTTCTATATGGTATTTCAAGGTGGGTGTCTTTAATTAAGAAGAACAAAAACAAAACAAATTAATTTAGAAATATCTAACGGTGTTTATGTTCTGTTGTCGTCAAAGTGCTGAAGAAATTCCTGATGTAGATATGGAGGGAGCCAAAGAAAGTGACGATTCAGATGAAGAATATGACCTTACTGAAAAAGCCAAGGAAACAAATAACACAGACTTGGGAGAAGATGCTCTACATCAGCTGTCAAAATCTGAAGAGAAAGAGCTGAGAAAATTCAGAAAAGTAGACTATAGCTGGCTAGCCGCTCTGTAGGCCATGGCTGTGGCATGGCAGAGACATGTTGTACTTAATTTTTACTGTCTGTTAATACTCCAAAGTTTTTTTTAAAGTTATTTTATTCTTAAGACAAAATATTAAAAATCTTTTGTTTATTTGCTTGTTTGTTTATTTGCTTGAAAAGTTGCTTAGGCTAACCCTAAACCTGGGATTCTTTCTTGCCCCCGCCCCCAAATCAGTAGGATGATAGGCCTGTTACTCTCAGGTCTGGTCAAGCATGTTTGTTTGTTTAGATTTTTTTTTTTTTTTTTTTTTTTGTGTATGAATGTTTTCCTTGAATGTATGTATATGTACCACTGGCTACTCTGGTGCCTGTTAAAATCAGAAAAGGGCATCAAGCCCCTGGAACTAGTTACCTGTGATTATGAGCCATCGTAAGGGTGCTGGGAATCAAACCCTGGTCCTCTGCAGGAGCAACAAGTTGTCTAAACCACCGACCCAACTCTCCAGCTTCCTGGTCAGTCTTTTTAAGAAAGCTCTGTAAAGCTCTATTTGTGTCAGACGTTATAAGCAGTTACAGAGTATATGCATTTGTCACATCTGGATTTCTATTTTGAATCACAAAGAAATCTTGTTTCTGGTAGGTTTTGTTGTGACAAAGTTGACTGTAATTGACACATATACCCTTATCGTTAATTTGAAGGTATAAAAAGATTTCAAAAATCAAGAGGCTTTACCGATAATGACACTAAAAATTATTCCCACACACAGACATGATTTCCTTCTGGTTATATTTCCCAGCCTTTGCCACTACAAGACAGAGCATAAGCAGCATTATGTTAATAGTAGCACAAGTGGACTGTATTTTATCAACACTAAATATCAACTATACTGAGATATAACTCCTAACTCATGATATAAAGTGAACAATTCCATGAGGTCTAGTATACTTACAGAATTCTTTTTTTTTTTTTTTTTTGGTGGGGGGGGGGGGAAGGGTTGAGACAAGATTTCTCTGTGTAGCCCTGGCTGTCCTGTAACTCACTCTGTAGACCAGGCTGGCCTTGAACTCAGAAATCGCCTGCCTCTGCCTCCCAAGTGCTGGGATTAAAGGCGTGCGCCACCACTGCCCGCTACTTACAGAATTCTATACCATCCTAGAAACCAACTCTTAAGTAGTTTGATCCCTGAAACCCCCAACAGCAAAACAAACCTACCCACTTCTTTGCACCTCCATACCCTGCCTGCAACACTGATGTAACTTGATGAATTTGCTGCGTGTGAACAGTTTGTATCAATGGAGTCATGCAGTGTGAGCTCTTGGATAGGCTTCTTTCATCCTTTCGATTTTCTTCATTGTAGCATGTTTCAAAGGGTGAGAGACTTTATTTTGGCTCACTGTGTTCACGGTCAGCTGACTCAGTTTTCACAGACTGTGGTTCATTTGTCTTTTGAAATGACACTAATGAACTCATAAATCACCTGTGCCACTGAACGTTGTTTCATAGCCTGATGCATTAATCGTATGTCCCTTGGAAGAATGAGTGCTCATTGTTTTAAAGCTATTTAAAATTACTGTGTATATAGTGGGGTGTAGGAAGTTATGAGGGCAGTACCCACAGAGACCACTAGAGGGGATCTGACTCTCCCAGAGCTAGAGTTACATGAGGTAAGCAGCCTGACATGATGCTGAGAATTGAACTGGAGTCTTCTGCAATAACAGTACACACTCAAACCACTAAGCCACCTCTCCAGCCCTAATTTTTTAACCAAATTTAAATTCACAACAAAACTGAGGAAAGATTAATGAGATTCCTCAGAAATCCCCTCCTCTACACATGAATAACTTCCTCATTTTCAACACAACCAGCGAAATGATAACATTTGTTAGAACTGATAAACCTGCATTAGCAATGCCATAAAAGACCCACAAAAATAACTTATGTCCTTTGCTCTTTACCAAGGCATGGACTGCACTTTTGTGTCTGTGATTAAAAGTACAGCTTTCACTCCTAGAAGTATATGAACTGAATGGAACTAATGGATGGACCACAGGCTAACCACTTGCCTGCTTTCCTTGCCATACGATCGCATGCATTTCACATATTCCTCTTACAATTCAGTGTGTCAGCTACTACCTTAACAGGGGGTGGAGGGTTGCACTGGATCCACCCCTAAAATTTACTTAGATTAATTTACTTAGGTAAATTAATTTTAGGTTAATTAATTTACTTAGGTAAATTTCAGAGATTAATTTACTTAGGTCTATGAGTGTCCTGTCCTGCAGGACATAAAACAGGGGTCCGGGAGATCACCCAAGAGAGAATGAGGAGAAACAGGCGCACACAAGGAACACGGCTTGTCTATAGGCTGATCAAACCGTAATTTTTACTTTTTTACACACAGGTTATATACACAAAGAGGCAGGATGTGGGGAAGGGGATGACGCAGGAGCGTAGGTATTCAGGGGGAGTACAGGTATCTTCCAGAACAGAGTATCAGCTGGTGTGAATGTTCAGGGGACAGACCACTATGATTCTGCCCATGATTCACTTGTCTTTATCTAAGTTGGTAATATCCACCAAGGTTACATCTACAAGATCTATGACTAGCCTGGCAATTTTCCACCAAAGCTGCTTGTTTACAATAGCTTCTAGTCATCTGTTTCAGTGTTTTTCCACAGAGACCCAAGGCTTTGTGTTAGCAGGCATGTATGTCAGGCCTATTGCTGATTTTAGGCCTTCGTGTATAAGCAGGGCTGCCCCTGACATATGAGAAGTGAAATTAAAACACAAGAACTATGCCTGACAAAACACAAATGGTGACCACTTCTAGAATAAAACTGTCTCAAGGCACAACAGCTATCTGTCACTGGGAAAGACCTGAACTAAACACAAAATGGGCCAGGTATAGGGCTAATCTCAACTGAAAACTAGGGCACCCTGGCACTGAACCAGTAAAATCCTTTAAACTATCTGAGCTTGACCCCTTCATCTGTAAAAGTCTCCCCAACAGACAGCTTTGTTTTCCTCATTACTTTATGTTGCAACAGGTAGGGGGGAAAGTGTAATGTATAAAATTATGCACTGGAGAATAAATAAATTGTGTTAAAAATTAAGTTTATTGGATAGTTGCCTCTTAAAACAGGCTTTTTGTTAATATGCTGCAACACCATTCTTTGTGGGGTTTTGGTTTGGTGGTTTTGGGTTTGTTTTCTTATCATAGACTAGCACCCAGAATAAAAATTATAAACTGTTATGGTTGTGGATGTTTTAAAGAATTTCAAGTCTTTGTTTTATGACTGCAAAGGAGCTCTTCATGGAATCCTTTCAAGTTAGACATAACCATCTGGTTGAGATGACCCGAGTCTCTGTAATGTACTGGTTATTCTTAAAGCTACCTTATTTGTACATGACTTCTAGAAACTGTGTTTTTCTTGGTTCTTGAACTTTGTTTCTTGCAGCCAAGAAAATGATCAAATTACTTTGTAATACCGAATTAAATTTCTCAAAGTGGAAGTTTACAAAAGGATGGTTAGTGGTCACAGATACGAGCTGCAGGAATAGCTTCTAATTTATATGGCACAGGCAACCACTGATGATTCACAATGATGAGTTGACTTTGAAAACAGAAAATAGGTTTAAGTGTTCCCAACACCACACAAACGATGAAGGCTTAAAAAAAATTTATGTGTACAAGGTGATAAATTTATCAGTTATCCCAGTCTGATCATTACCCATGTAATCTGTATTGAAAGGCTACACAATACCCCACATATATGAAGAACTGAAATACTCAGTAGAATGAAAATCTAGTATTTGGTAATGAGGGAGCGGGAAGGGTATACAGGAAACAGTTAGAAGGGCGGGGTGGGTCAGCATGAGGGAGAGAGGGCTGCTGGAAGGGGCTCTCAGAGCCTGCAACACTGCCTCACTGTGGGTCCTGAGATACCGGCAGGGCCAGTGAAGCTCAGTTTATCAAGCTCTCTAGGGTGGCATTTCAAATTATTCTACTTCCTCTTCAGATTTCTCATTCCTCAAAGTCCTTTTGTCAGTCGTGGTGCCTACTTTTCTTGCAGCTTTCAAACAACTGAAACAGTAATTAAGATCATTTAAATGATAGAAGTGAATACAGGTACAGTGTATTAGATATTACAAACATGCAGTCTAATTGACTCAGTAAGAGAAGTACTATCTTAGGTTAAGTCTTCTGTTTCTTGGAAGTCATACATACTTAAGAGCAATAACCCCCTGTTTAATCTAGGTCAATAAAAGAATGTTTAGAAACAAGACTTTTTTTTTTTTTTTTTTGTATCATTCTGCTAGGATCACTGAAATGGCAGGAGATAAGACCTGGACTGGACTTAAGACCTGTGAGATCATCACTGGAGAATAGCTCTAAGATAAGAAGAACAAAGCAGAAAGCCTCAATTAGAATTTGATAGTGTACACAATGGGGCTAGACTAGAATAAAATAAAAATAAGCAGCAAGGCACAGAGACCTAAGCTGTAATCAGGTTGCTTTCTTGATTTGTTTTTCAAAACCCATGAGCAAGCCACTGACTTTTTTCTGAATCAAAGTTCCTTCCTCTAAACTCAGAATCACACAAAAATTACATTGGCAGTTCTGCTACTGTGTAACCACAAAATTAAATTAGAAATGGAGCCCCATATATGGGTCCACTCCCGTCCCAGCCCCATAGTGATAAACTGGTCTTTGTCATACTAAAGTTGCAGTTCACATATGTAAATTGTCGAAAGTACAGCTCTTTTAGTTAGATAGCTTTAAAGATGACACACCTTTCGCTTAGAGACTCCTTGGGAGATCAGAGCACTGGGTTCACAAAATGCAATAATTAGACATGAAAGTGCAACAGTTCCTCCTATTGTCTTGTGGGGTTTTGATAAACCCTGGCACTCCACGGTCACCTGTCTTAACGGAACTTGAAATACAAATATTCATACTGTGCTCTGGTTCACATAGGAAAGTAAACATCTTGTTCCTTCAGAAATGGCTGTCCACCATTTTAAGACATCCGTGTCTACTTGCCCAGCCAGCTCAGTGATTTGTGAGTGACGTTTATACCAGAAGGAACTCCATGCAGGATCAGGAGACAACTTACTCATCTGGGCCTTTTATACAGTTTGTTGTTCTAGTTGACTTTTTATCACTTTTACCTTTCTTTACCCTCGAATTGTGGTTCTCCAAAGTCACCACAGAGTTGCTGGCCTTTAGTAAATCTTTATGGATGATCTTACTATTTAATTGGAGCCTCCTTTGGTGCAGAACAAGGCAGCTTTGAGACCCACAGTTCTGAGCCTGTGGTTTGTGACCTTCAAGATGCTCTTGGTACAAAGCTATGGCAAGTGTACCTTAGAGAACAAGATTGGAATCAGAAATCCTCATTGATACTATCCTCAGAAATCATGTGGAAAGTGTAAACAAAGACTGAGGACATCCTTCTCAGCTGACACAAGAGGCATGCAAGGAAAGGTAGGAGTGAGACTTTGCTAGCATTCAACAATTATGGGGGAAATGAATTGCCGTAGCTTGTCTCCATCTACCAGCATTCCAACAAACCATTAAAGAGTTGTGTATCCTGAAATGTGGATAGTGTCAGTCCATAAATTTTAGTTAGGCAGTGTGGCTTGAATATATGGCCCTCATAGGCTCATAGGAAGTAACACTATTAGGAGTTGTGGACTTGTTGGAGTAGGTGTGGTGTTGGAGGAAATGTGTCATTGGGGGTGGGCTTTGAGGTCTCCAGAAGCTCAAGCCAGGCCCAGTATGACTCTACCTGCTGCCCCGATCCAGATGTAGAATTATCAGCTACTTCTCCAACATAATGTTTGCCTATATACCACCATGCTTCCCATGATGATCATAATGAACTAACCATCTGAAACTGTAAGCTTGTATCAATACTATTTGCAACTAATGCCTTGGTAATGGTAATTCATTGCTGAATATGCTAATAGTCTAAAATCCTAGCACAAACTGCAATGATTCCCCTCTGGGTACCATCCTAGCCTAAGCAAACTGAGTTCCAGTCCACATATATGGGAGATATTGTGGTTGTCAGGGGAGTACTCAGGTGGGAGTCAAAAGGGAGACCAGCCATGAAACAACTCATTACAGGGCTCTCTAGTTGCTTAGGTCTGGTGTACAACAGTGATATAACAATAATTAGGAGAGTACACAGCGTCAATTTAGGATTTATCATGTACCACTTAAAATCTACCTTAGGATTTAGCTATATAGCTCTCTAAACATGCCATAGTTTGTTATATGGCATGAATGTTCCCACAGCCCTGCTCTACTGTTCCCAAATAATACCATTATCCTTGGAGAAGAATTTTCTAACTTTTTATCTACATTGACAGACTTCATCAAGCACCAGGTAGTGGTCACACCCTTGCACCTTGGCTGTGCTGTGCCTGCCTCCTTTCTCTTGCAGTGTAGGATTCTAGTAGAAAAAGAGAACTGTAATGCTGTAAATGTCCCCAAAGCATTACATGCTACTCTAAGTCTGTTCAGCTTGCAGAATTCCGTGGATGGAATGATATACACCCAATAGCTTATAACCCACAGAAATTTATTTTTCATAGTTCGAGAGACCAGGAAGACCAACATCAATGTGCCCCTTGAGTCTGGTAAGGGCCCATTTTGCTTCTAGAAAGCCATCTTGGTGTCCTCCAGTCAGAATACCTAATCCCAGCATATTATGGGTTAGGGGTGACACTGTCCACACTGGCTGGGCCTCTGCATTTGTCAGTCACCAATCACACCAATCAAATAGAGCTAATTCCCAGGTGAGGTTCTCTTTTCCCAGGTGACTCTACCTTGTGTTGAGTTGAAAAAAACTAACCAGAACAAGTAGAACTCAAATCCCTATAACTATTTATTCTGTTTTGTCATCCTCTCCAGGAACAGGGAATCTAGCTCCTAGATACCCAGAACTCTTGCACTTCTTAGGCACAGCTGTGTTGTGTCTTCCTATACTTGCATCATGCGTGTAGCTCTTTTTGTTTTCTTTTTGTTTTTTGCTTTAAACAAAATGTGCTATAGATTATTTCTGTTTCTTTAGAGAAGCATATAAAGATGTATCCACACCTGAAGCCACATCTTGACCATCAATTCTCCTGGCTAGAAATACAGGCAATAATTTTATAATTATGTCAAATGGTTTTTAATATTCATTTTGATTAATCTTGTCTAGAACATGCACACCAAGTGTTCTGGATTAGAAACAGATTTCTTATTAATTACTTTAAAGTAACTAACAATCAGGTGTACCCCCACCACACACACACACACCACACACACACACACACACACACACGTTAGAATGAGGACCAGACTAAATGTTTTAGCTGGGAACTGGAAATCCCAGTTTGATGAATAATAAGTAATTTCTCTCCTTTCCTAACAGGAAGCTCAGGGTCCTTAACCCTCCTGAAATAGTGTTTTTGGAAAGATAGAATCTTATTGGCTGCTTTTTATGTAGAAGAGCTAGCTCTGGAGGGCCAGGTAGTCTTAAGTGTCTTGGGTTTTATGACGAGGGTCATAGGGTCTTTGAAATCACTATCATCTCCAGGTGGTTTGAGGCCTGACCTAAAGACAGCTGGTGATGTAACTGTTATATCTCTCTGCCTATTCCTTAATCATCAGTCCATGTCATAGCCACTAACTCAGTAAATTGGTGTGATTCTCAGATAGGGGCCACTATCATCACAAGAAGGCTAAAATATCAAATGGCAAGAGAGCTGCCATCTTCCATGAAAGCAAGCCAATGAAATAACAGCAGAGTTCTGTGGGATGTAAAACCATGCCTGGAAGTTTGGTAAGGTAGAGCAGATTGAGACCCAGAGAGTTTCGTGGTCACATACCTGAGGCTTAGGCAACTCCTAGCTCCATGCCAGATTCCTGACTTAGAATACATGCCATGCTTCTTACTTAAAAGAAACATGTTCTATGGTCACCTAGGTTCAAAACAGAGTACTCCATGCTAATGGGGTACCTAGAGGCCTGAAAGGCTTAGCCAATAAGCTTCTTTCTCAGACATTCCGCCCTACAAAGGTATTTCATTTCAGGCTCACCCTGAGAATTGGGGTATGGTTTTACACATTCATATTCCACCATGACAATAAACTGTTCAGAACCATGGACTGTCTCTTTTCATCATGATTCACCATGGCCAGCCATGAAAAAGGCCCTCACCTACAGAGCCGCAGCCTAATCTTCCATAGAAAACCTCTCTTCGCTCTCAGCCACAACTGCCTCTAAGCCTGTCTCTGCCAAGATAAGGACAATCATCCCAGCTGCGACAAGCATAGCTTCCCCTTTTCTCCCAACCCTGGATTAGATGCTGTCCCCAGCCTGTGCCCAACCCCCGACTCCATTCTCTGCTCTTCCTTGACTCCCAGTAGTGCCTGGATGTCCAAAAGTCTGAGGACCCCACAGTCCTGGCCTCATCGAAGGTCTGGGGACCCGCAAACCAGCCCTGCTTTCCCACTCCCTGGAGTGGTACCTTGGTGCTTCCCTACAGCCCAGTACCAGCCTGGGCTGCGGTTTGGGGATAAGCACAGTCAAACTTCCCACATCCTGCTTTCAGCCTCCCGGTCGGCTGTGCCCGGTGGCTGAGTGGAGGTAGATCTACAGAGTTCTCAGCAGAAAATAAAAGTCAGGATGTATGTCAAGCTCCAAAAGCAACAAGTGTCAATTTGGATTCCTGCATTCAGCAGAACAATCCATCATAGCTAAAGAACAGAAGAAGAAAAATAAGATCTCCACAATAAATGCAAACTGGCGAAATTCATGACCACTGGACCAGTGATTCAGAAGATAGTATAAGGGATCTTATACAGGAAAGAAAGGAGAATACAATCACAAGGAAAGAATAAAGTAAATAAACTAAAACAGAAAATAAGGAAATGAAGAATAAGAAAATATCAAGTGTTACAAAATGACAGAATTGAAATGTACCTTTCAACAATAACAATGCAGACTATCTCAATTCTCCGATCAAAAGACAAACTAGGAGAGTGGATTAAAAATAAGACATATATATTTGCTACAAGAAACTCCACTAGCAAGAAAAAAAAAAAAAAAAAAAAAAACCCTAGAAAACACACAGAAAGGGAATTCTAAGAAAACGCACCAGAAAATCAGATTTGACTTGTACTAACATTAGCAAGATAGCTTCAAACTAGTTACTCAAAAAAGTTTTGATTTTGTGGTTTTTTTTTTTTTAAGGACATTTCATTTTAAGAAAACAAATCAACAAGAAGAAAATTCTAAATATAGATGCGCTGAACATCAGAACGTCTTATTTCATAAACAAATACTACTGGATGTAAAGGCATAGATCAACTCCAACATAATAGTAGTAGGTGACTTTAATAATATCCTGCTCTCACCAAAAGACATATCATTCAGACAAAATAAATAACAATGAAGATAAAAGATATTAAGAACTTGACAGATAACTACAGACTATTACAGTGAAGCACTACAGTCTCAGGAGCTCATGAAACTATCTGAAATTAACTACATTTTAGGATAATAAACATGTTTTAGAAATTAAAAGAAAATTCTGAAGAATTTTTTTTTTTTTTTGGAGAGGTTAGCTTTTCTTTCCTGTGGCTAAATTACTGACAAACATTTAAAAGAAGCAAAAACTTATTCTGAACCAGAGCAAACCTCAGCCTTCAGAGACAGATACTCAGAGATGTCCTGCTTCTCACCTCCTTCTAATCGTTCATTCAATTCATTCATTCACCAGTAGATCAACACATGGATGAGGTTAATGTCCTCATGATCCAATGACTTTTTGATTGTGCTACTAGCTAGGGACCAAGCCTTCCACACAGAAACTTTTAGGGATGTTTTATATCTAAACCATGTAGTCATATATCCTCCCTTTGAACAACCAAGATGGCTGCCTTCATCACTCTGTACACAGGTCCCCTGAGGCATGTGCTACCAATAGAAAGAGACCTACCTGGTCCCTCTGCAGTTTCAAGATGTAATGAACAGAACGCCTCATTCATCTCAGTAAGCTAAAAGTTAGCACAAGTGACTCACATAGTTTGGAAGCCACTTCCCAAACATTAAAGGCTGGAAAATTGACAGTGCTTAACCTACTTCCAGTCCTTTTACTCCACAACCCAAATCTTGTGCTTCATTTTATGTAAGTGTATGTGAGCGTTCAATAATGCCAACAATATAATGTGAATTATCTTTGTTGTTAATCTCATGACATGTACTTGTTTATTTGTTTGCTTGTTTATAATAGTCTTACCCTCTAGCTCAGGCTTGCCTGGAAATCACTGTGCAGCCTAGGCTGGCTCCTGTGTAATCCTCCTGCTTCTGCTTCCTAAGTGCTAGGGGAGAGCCATCAAGCCTGGCTATCTCATTCGTCTTTTGAAATTAAGATGTTAACTCTTCTTAAACTAGCCAAGCCCAAGTAATTGCATAAGAATGAACTGAGAGCTTTGTTGTCTGTGGTATAACTTAAACACTGGACAGTGACGAGAAAAGTGGGCAATTAGAGACAAGGTACTGAGTGGCATCCGTTTTCTCTTCTTCCAGAGCTGTGTGGAATCCAGAAGTGCATTACTTTTCTTCAATGAGAGGAAACTTATAAACTGTTAAATATATGAATGTTAAAATAGTTATAAATACCTTTGACACAGCTGTCACCACGTAGCTGAAGGGTAAGTGTAGGTATTTGTCTCGGAGCTTGAGAGAGACCTTGTTTTCAGAAGTAAAAGTTGCGGTTGGTGAAGAGTCACATGTAAAGATGTACATTCTGCACGCGGACTGTGCTTATTCCTTTAGATCTGTGTGCACTAGAAACCTACGTTAGACTGAGTACTTTCACAAGATAAGTATAGATTTTTAAGTGAGATAACATGATTCTGAAAATTCACAGGCATCTACCTGAAGAGAGCTGTCCTTTGAGAGGGGTAATGCATCTCGAAGCCCCTGAGGTTTGACAAAACTGGACTCATTGGCTTCCAGAACAGTGATAGCATCTTTTACTGCATAAAATATACCGTTCTTCGCCTGCAATGATTTTCACAAATGGTACAAAGCCTATGACAGACATATGACACAGAAGCATCACTTCACATACTCCGGAGAATACAGTCCAGCCATTTTGAAGGTGTGAGAGTTTATGAGAATTTACAGGTGGGATAACTTCCGTGCTGGAAGAAACTGTATAGCAGCCCAGTGTTACTTTTCATTCTCTTGATAATGAGACTACCTTAGTGACTGAACCTAATACAAGATCTGATCATAAGTGAGGCCTTGTCATGCTGGTTTTTTTTTTGTTTTGGTTGTTTACGGGGATTCTGTGTGTTGGTGTGTGTGTGTGTGTGTGTGTGTGTGTGAGTCTTCCCTGTTCTTAGGGACTCCTTGTGTCTTCTCCTTGGTCTTCAGGAACAAGTCACCTATACGCTGGGATGATCCTACTTCTCTGTTCAATAGATAGCTTTACTATGCTTTTCCAGGGTCTCATCTTAAAGAGTTTCAGGAGTTACACATCCTTCAGAAATTACCCCTTAAGGAACGGGTCCACAAGCCCCACTTCTAACTGAGGAGCCATTTGCTGGCTTCTAAGGAAGGGGAGTCAGTGCTCCTTAAGAGCGTGTGTGGTGCCTGTAGGTGAACTACCCCCCACACCCAGTTGTATATAGGCAGCAAAACTTGGATTCAATGGCAATAAGTATTTTTTTCTAATTTTAGAAGGTAACACAAAATTGGGAAAGGTAGGGAGGTAACTGTGGAGGAATTGAGGGAAGTGGGGAGTATGCTTGATCAAATACACTCTGTGAAATTCTTCATAATAAAAACAATACATTAGAAAATACTTCAGAGCTGGCTAGTGGCAGAATACACCTTTAATCTCACCAACTGGGAGCAGAGGCAGGCGAATCTCTATGAGTTCAAAGTTGGCCTCAGCTACAAAGCTAACAAGTTTTAGGACAGACAATGCTACACAGAGAAACCCTATCAACTGAGTAAGACACACTTGAATAAGGATTCTTTTTATATTTTCAAACTCTTGGAGTAATTAACTCATAAGAATTCCACATCTTGAGACCAAGCTCTGTCCCTACAAGGTGGTTTGGTGATTGATTGAGAAAGAAATCCAGCATGCTTTCTCGCCTATGTACTCTGCACACAGAAACTGGAATGTCTGACCTCAGCTCAGCATGCCTGGAAGGTATCCTATCTGTAAGATCTGCTCTCGGGCTTCAGGTTTCAACATCACTAATCCCTTTTTTGCATTCAAGTAACTTGTAACTTCAAATCTACTCCATAAGTCATCTACTGTGGTCTCTCTTGTCCTTCCATTAATCTTGCAATTAACTATGTTGGCTTTTGGATTATCAAACTTTTGCTAAAGGATTCAGGTTTCCAAGTTCAGGGTTACACTTAGTATACATCCAGAAGTCTTTCCTGGCTGCCCTTGTTTATCCTCTGAGCACATTCTAGTTGCACCTGTTCTTGAGCTCTCACGTGCAAGAGACAATCACAGAGAAGTTTCAGAAGACCAGGTGTGTCATCAGTCCCTGAAGATCCTGAGATATGAGATGACATCATATTTTTCTACCAAAACCTCCCAGGCAGCATAAAGACTTTTTCTGTGTACACTTGAATCCACTTTTGTCTATTTTGATGGCTAAGATTCCGACCAGTTATGTTGGGCCAGCCATTTAATTTTATTTTACTTTTGTTGGTGAGGTCTTCTATCTCTTCTATCAATTTAAAAATTTAAGTTAGCATTCTAAGTAATGGATTTCATTATGGCATATATATGGGGGAGTATTATTTTTTGACCTTACATGTTGACTTCCTCTGCTGCCTTCCCCCTATTGCCAGCCATTCCCACCCGTGGCTGCTCTCTTGACACTGAGAGATTCTGCTGGAGTACAATACCAGGAATAGATTTTTTTTTACAACTAAGGGTGTCTGTGTTATGTCTTCATTTGAGGCTGCCTTTGAAAAGCAGGTGAATTGTCTGTTCGATTAGAAATAATTTGTCCTGATTTCATATTTTTTTTGTTCCAAAACAAGTAGTTTCCAGTAGCACAATAGAAAGCTTTTCCAGGAACCTTTGTGTATCTAATTCTCGGTTTTATGTTCTTGCCTCTTTATCCATCTCCAGTCATAGAAAGAAGTGTATAGGCAGCACTCTGTTTATTTCCTGATCCCATATGTCATCCAATCACAAGTGGTCAGCTAAACACATGTATACATGAACAACATTAATAGGAACAGAAGTGTGTGTGTGTGTGTCGCGCGCGCGCGTTGTGTGTGTGTTTTGTGTGTGTGTGTGTGTGTGTGTATGTGTGAGAGAGAGAGAGAGAGAGATTATAGAAGACGTCATGAATCTGAGAGGGTAGAGAAGACGAAGAGTTGCAGGGTGTTTACATTATACTCATAAATAAACTCTAAAAGAAATTATTTTTAAAATGCCTCAATTCTAGCATTCAGGAGGCAGAGGCAGAGGCAGAGGCAGAGGCAGAGGCAGAGGCAGAGGCAGAGGCAGAGGCAGAGGCAGAGGCAGAGGCAGAGGCAGAGGCAGAGGCAGAGGCAGAGGCAGAGGACACAGGTAGAACTCTGTAAATTCAAAACCAGCCTGGTCTACATAGTGGGTTCCTAGCATCCAGAGATATGTAGAGCCTGACTTAATGAATGAATAAACAGATGATAGATGACAGACAGACAGATGGTAGATACTAAAAAAGAAAGTCTGGCTAAATACAAAGTTCAGAGGTAAAAAGTTGTCAATATCAAACAATTACTAAATCATGCCATCCAGAACCCAGATTGTATGTTTGTTCCATTGAGGTTAGATGTAAGATTTCATTTCTTTCCCTTTCAACTTAAAGTTTCAAGATGGATAGTAAATTTTCTAGCAAGAAAAATAAAAGCCCATTGTCAACATCTAATGTGCCTTTTTTTCAGGAAAGCAAAAACATTTCCAGAAGTCTGAAACAGGCTATTTTTGTTTGGTTCAGTGGCTAAGATTAGGCCATTTGACTTTGTTATGTCTGGAAAGGAAAAAGGATTTGCTTAGCCTGATTACAATTCATCTTCGGGAACTGGGCAGGTTGCCACTTAGAGTACTAACTCCAAACCAAGCAACCCAGGACCTTAGTGGGCCACAGGAGTAATTGCTCAATTGTGGACAAGAGGCTATTGGTGATTACTGGTTTGCTCACAATTGACTGGGCATAGATCCAGACTGTGTATGTGTTCCTTCAATCTGTTCACTCATTCTTCTGATGAGTGATAGATATTGTATATCTCTAGCTAGATAAAAACACACAAATACACATGGCACCTCTGTTAATGTTAATGCCTGATAATATTTAATTCATGAAACAAATTACTTAGCCAAGATTTACATAAGTGAGACATATATGTGTATATTATAATATATATTCCTACAAATTCATATACGAAATTCCTAAAGTTTATATTTTATATATTTTCCACTTTATTTTACATAAAACTGAGACCCCCAATAGCAAGAAAGACAGAAGTACTTGTTAGCTAATCATTTGACAGGAGCTACCACACCACAGAGTTGAAATAAGCCTTGGAAATCTACTGCTCTGACTTAGTAAGCAAGAGGAAGTAGAGACAGTGATGAGCTGGCAGGTATAAATTCCTTTTCTGGCAAAGGTTTCCAGCTATAACATTGGCTGTGTCCCCAGAAGGGCAGAGTTGACATGAACACCTCTAAAGCTGACATTCTGAATCCCCTGCCTTCAGTTTTTTGCTCTCCATGTTGAATCTAAAGTTGTTTTTGAGCATGAAGAACGTGAGTCTCAAATATATCATGAAATTCCTGTACTTACTTATTAATTTATTTGTTCACTTGTTTTGAGATAGGGTTTATCTATATAAATGAGGAAGTGTACGTTTAAGGCCAGTCTCCCAACGGCTCCAAATGTTCTGTTCTTCACCATGCACACATCCATATGTCATCCGCTTGTACACTGCTGGAGTTTATCTGTGTGACAGCCATTTCTGTGTGTAAGTTATAAGATATTCCTGATTCTTTCTTACATTCTCACTCTTGCTTTCCTTATTTCTTCCTCTATTCCAGTCACTCTTGGGGGAACTCAGTTGCTGTGTTTAATGGATGTGAGCACATCCATTAAAGGACCTGCACAGGGAGGAACTGGGGCCTTCAAGTAAGAGCCACATAAATAAGGCTCCTGAGAAGCAGGTCCTCCAGCCCAGACATGCTTTCAGATGTTTAAAGATTGAGCTAATGACTTGCTTTTAACCTTATGAGAAACCCTGAGAGAAATACTCTCTGTTCCCATACAGAGAAACTGCATGAGATGTTGAAAGCTGTAATGCATTGGTCAAACTTGCTAAGCATAAGTAGACAACTAAAATTGTCCAGAAATTAGTATTACCTCAAAAATGTGTTACCCTAGTTTGTGACTGATGGATCCAAAGTTGCCAGTCACATCTGCCTTCACCACTGATAAAACTAGTGTCTGAACTCTGAAGGCTCCTAAAATAAACATCCAATTCCCAGCCTGACACACAAGAGGGTTCGGATCCCCTGCTTCGCTTCATCTTCCAAATTACACACTTCAAGTAACTAAGGAACAAACATGGATTTGCACCTAGCACCGTACTCATGAACCTAACCTGAGAAGTGCAACAGTTTTTGTTTTTTTTTTTTTTTCTACCTTGCACCATGGAAAATACTTATGAAATATAAAATGTGAAAAGCCACATATTTTAAAAGGATGAAACCAGTAATCCAAATTCTTCCTCAAAAATTGGTAAAAGTCTAACATTTCTATAATTGACATTTACTGTATTTACAAATATGATCTTTATCCCAAGAGTTGGCTTATGGTGTGGGCTCGGTGTTATTATGATGGACAACCAGTTGGTGCGTCTGTCATACAAGCAGGAAAAGGTTCCTGCAGAGCACAGACAGAATGCTCTGTGGACCCAGGCCACTCATTGCGCTGTTCTCTTCTGTAGGAAATAGCATCATCTCCATCTCAGTGCGAATCTGGTGCACAGAACATAGCAGGGGATGTGATCAACATGACCTTGCTCTGAGTCAAATTATTTTTCTGTATCAATGACTGGCAGACCTTTGGCATGGAACAAAATGGCAACAGCTATGCTAGGTGGGAGGGTAAGACTTCAACAGTCTTCCCTTGTCTTCAAATTATCACTTTCTCTCAAAGACATTTCAGACAAACACTATGTTTTTTCTAATAGGTAGAATCTAAATTTAGATTTACACGCAACTATATCCTATCATTGATCTATATCTAGCTATATCTGTATATATGGATAAGTAGGATATGAAAGTAGAAGAGAACTATGAGATGGAAGGAAGAGGGGGGGAGTGACAAGAAAGAGAAGGAGATAAGAATATATGTGACATGAAACAAAATCTGGAGAAAGGGGACCAGCCTGAGGAAGGTAGAAAAAAACAGGTGAGGGGATAGTGGGAAGGACAAAGAACAGAGTATGAAAATGAAACCATTTACTTTGTATGATAACTTAGAAAACTTTAAACATAGCCAAATCATAAAAATTACAACCATATTATTCTCCTCTCAAAATTTATTCAGAATCACTATCACCTGGTCAACTTTGCAAACTTATGAGCATGTTTCTTGTAAGCTGCATAATGATTCTCAGGCCAACCTGAGATATAGTGGGAGGGCCTGTTTCAAAACAAAAGCATACTGTTGTATGCTGTTGGAAGTCCACACTGGTAGGGGCTCTACAGAAATCAGTGTGGAGGCTTCTCAAAATACAGAAAACTAGCTCCTCATGATCCAGCTGTACCATGCCTGGGCACAGAAAAGACTCTGATTCCTACAATAGAGATTCTTGCTTATCCATGTTCATTAATGTTCTATTCACAACATCCAAGAAATGGAAACACCCTAGATGCTCATCAACTGATAAGTAAATATTGAAAATGTGGGCACATGAGCCAAGGAAGCAAGTAGGCTGTGTCTTCACCTCTTTCTCCTTCACGCTCATGCTCCCTCTGCAGTAGACTCCCAGCTAAGACCTCCTTTCCCCCCCTCATTTTCAGTGGATCATACAGATCTTCTCCCCACCCCCACTCATTGACTTATCTGAGCCCCCGACTCCCTCAGGAACTTATTGGGAGGCCACAGGCCACTCTGAACAGGGAAACAGGTAGGGCTAACTGGAGATTCTCGTCCATCCCTCCTCTCCTCCAAATCCACCCCCTAGTCTTAGCTCTGAAGACCACATGCTAACCTGTCCTCATCTCCAGTGGATCACACAGATCTTCTCCTCCTAACTGCTCCCTATTTTATCCCAGCCCCCACTTCTACAATCATCATTCCCTGGGCAGATCACTCCTGCCAGGGAAGCAGGGAGGCTAATTGCAGATTTCCTTCAAGTCCAAATCCTCTAGTCTCATCCTCAACTACCTGCTGCAGCCTTGCCTCACTCTCTGACCCCATTCCCAAGGAAAATAACTAAACACATCCTTCTGGAACATACCGCTTTCGTATCTCCCGTGACCTGCCCCCAACAACCATCCCCACTCTTTTTTATTCCATTTCTTTTTTTCATTAGATATTTTATTTACATTTCAGATGTAATCCCCTTCCCCCACCCCACCCAGGAATTCCCAATCCCATCCCCCCTCCTCCTGCTTCTATGAGGATATGCCCCCCACCCACCCTCACACTCTCACCTCCCCACCCAAGATTTCCCCCACACTGGGGGTCCAGCCTTCACTGGAACAATGACTTCCTCACTCACCTACGCCTGACACTGCCATCCTCCCCTACATATACAGCTGGAGCCATGGGCCCCTCCCAGCTGTGGTTTTAGACCCTGGGAGCTCTGTTTGGTTGGTATTTTTTTTTTTTTTTTTTTTTTTTTTTTTTTTTTTTATTTTTCAAGACAAGGTTTCTCTGTATAGCCCTGGCTGTCCTGGAACTCACTCTGTAGACCAGGCTGGCCTCGAACTCAGAAATCCACCTGCCTCTGCCTCCCAAGTGCTGGGATTAAAGGCGTGTGCCACCACCGCCCGGCTATTGTTGCTCTCCTCATAGGGCTGCAAACCCTTTCAGCTCCTTCAGTCTTCTCTCTCACTCCTCCATTGGGAACCCCATGCTCAGCTCAGTGGTTAGCTGTGAGCTTCCACCTCTGTATATTTCAGGCTCTGGCAGACCTCTAAGGAAACAGCTATATCAGGCTCCTGTCAGCATGCACTTCCTGACATCCACATCAGTGTCCACCTTTAACCATCTCCATTCTTAATTGTGAGCTCCCAGTACCTAGAAATACATTTTACCTGAAAAGCCCAGTGGCCACACCTATCAGTGTCCCAGAAAAACTTCCTACCAGGCAACACATAGTCACTATATTCTCCTAGGAATCAAAATAGGCAACAGAAATCAAGAAATGAAACAACCAAGAAAAAAAGGCAAGATTAGATAACATCATCTAGAATTATAGTCTTCCCAAAATCTAGATACCTAGACAGCAGCATAAAAACACAATCAATAACAGCCAGGACAATATGTACCCACTAGAGCCCAACAACACACAGCAGACTCTGAGTATTGCAACATAGCTGAAGCACAATTAAAAGACCTTAAAATAACCTTTATAAATATAATAAAGGTCCTTAAAATGGAAATAAACCTTTTAAAGAAATCTATGAAAACACAATCAACCAGGGGAAGAAAATAAATGTTGAGGGTTGGTTTTGTGCACTGTGTATTCAGAGGCTAATTTCTATGCCCAGAAAATTATGGTTATAGTCTGGACGATCGCATGGTCAAACATCTCTGGTCTCCATGTTATGTAAAAATTGTTTTCTATCACCTCTGATTGGTAAATAAAAGAACTGATCAGCCAATTAGTTGGAGAGAAGAGATAGTGTGGAACTTTCAATCACAGTCAGGAGATCCTAAAGGAGACAAAAGAGCAGAGAAAGATCCTCAGGGAAGGTGTGAAGAGAAACCAGGAGAATTCACCATGAGATGGTGATGAAACAGCAGCCATGAGGACACATATGGACCAGAGTGAATCAGAGCAAGACCAGATGTCAAGTAATGGAACATTTGGCTGGGTAGTAGCAGCCTAGTCAGGATAGAATAGATCAAAATTTGCTATTAATACTTGTAGCTTCTTAATAAAAATGCCAAGTCTCTGTGTCTTTATTTGGAAGCTAAAATGGGCTGGAGTATGCATCCAAAACCCTGTAGTTACTTTGAAGCAAAGGGGCATAGAAACCTTTCAGCCCCATAAAATACTATTACAAATAAATAAAACAAGACCTGAATCAATAAACAAAACCCAAAATGAAAGAAATGAAAAATTTAGGAACTAGAACCTCAGAGATGAACTTTACCAAGAGAATACAAGAGATGGAAGAGAAAGATCTCAGGCATTGAAGGCACAATAGAAGAAATGAGCACTTCAATCAAAGAAATGTTAAGTCTGAAAAAATCCTGGCAAAAACATCCAGAAAACCTGGGACACTATGAAAAGACCAAATCTAAAGATAATAGGAATACAAGAAGGAGAAGAAATCCAGGTAACAGGCACAGAAAATATTTTAAACAAAATCATAGAAAAGAATTTTCCTTACCCAAAGAAAAAGATGCCTATCTCAAAGTACCAAAAACATATAGAACACCAAACAGAATGAACCAGGAAAGGAAGTCGCTTCAGCATGTAATAATTAAAATGGTAAATATACAGAACAAAGAAAGAATATTAAAAGTTACAAGTGGAAAAGACCAAGTAATGTGATAAGAAAAAACAGTGCAGAGAAGTTCTTCCATCTTTATTCTTGCTGAGGCCATTCAGTTTAAACTGGAATCTGATCTCCTTGATGGGAAAAATCTCATGGAAAATTACACAACCTTATTCTAGAACCCATGGCTAATATGTTCCAGTTAGCTTATCTTAGCTTCTGCTAAATTACTTGCTTTTGCAACCCCTACTCCAGCTAACTACTTATTTTAGCTTCTGGCAAATTGCTTCCTTACAAGAAACCCTTCCCTCCCCCAAGCTGCCAAAAGAGATGCCTAGACATGGTTTCTGCCTTCAAAAACCCCATGTTTGCAACACTTGAGACTACACCTAGGTGTCTGAATATCTGACTTAAACAAAGTTTTTAACTGGCTATAAACTGTATGTGAGTGGTCATTTCTGGTGGACTATTTGTAATGATAACATATAATAGAAGACCTATTAGAATAATAACTGACTGTTATTGTTAGTGGAGACTCTAAAGCCAGAAGGACATGAGCAGATTTTCTACAGACTGTAATAGATCACATAAGAAATGACAAATGACAGCATAAACTATTACAACCCAGAAAAACTTTAAATCTCAACAGATGTAGTAAAGACATTCCACGATAAAGCCAAATTTAAGCCATAAAGAAAGCACTAGGAAAAAACAAACCCTACAATCTAAACAAGTTAACCACATCCAAGAAAACACAAGGAATAAATAATCCCAGGCCAGCAAATCAAAATAGTGGAAACACACACACACACACACACACACACACACACACTCAACAAAAAGACAGGAATCAACAAACACTACTCATACTTGTTACCATCAACAGTTTCAATTTCCCAATAAAAAGACACAGACTAATAGAATGGATGAGAAAACAGAATCCATTCTTCTGGTGAATCCAAGAAATACATCTTAGCATCAAGGATAGACTTCAAGGTAAAAAAAAGTATAGAAAAAATTATTGCAAGCAAATAGACCTAAAAGCAAGCTGATGTAGCCATTATAGTATCTGACAAAATAGACTTCAAGCCAAAACTAATCATAAGAGATAGGGAAAGACAGTACATACTCATGAAGAAAAAAATCTACCAAGAAGAAAAACTTGCAATTCTTAACATACATGTACCAAGCAAAGAGGCACTCAAATTCATCATAAAACAAAACAAAATAAACAAAACACAAACAAACAACAAGAACCAAAACCCAAAAACACTACTACAGCTTAAATCACATATGATTCTCACACTGACAGTGGGAGATTTCAATATCTTACTCTAGCCAATAGACAGGCTATACGGAAAAAAACTAAACAGAGAAATTCTAGAGCTATCATATTATAAACCAAATGTACTTAAGATGTGTTTATAGAACATTTTACCCAAACACAAAAATAAGATACCTTCTTCTTAGCACTTCATGGAAATTTTTCCAAAACTGGTCACAAACTTGGACAAATCAAGTCTCAACAAATAAACGAAAATTGAAATAACTCCCTGCATCCTATCAAACCACCATGGATGAAATCTGGACTTCAACAACAATAGAAGCAACAGAAAGTTACAGACTCATGAAAACTAAACAACTCTCTACTGGCTAAAACAAAATGAGTCAAGACAAAAATTAAGAAATAAATTAATGAGTTGGAGAGTTAGCTCAGAGGTTGAGAGCACTGACTGCTCTTACAGAGGTCCCGAGTTCAATTCCCAACAAGCCATCTATAATGAAATCTGTTTCCTTTTTCTGGCAAGAATACATATATGAAATATAGAACACTGTACATAATAAATAAATAAATCTTTAAAACAAAAAGATAGAAATTAATGACTTCCTAGAAGTGAGTAAAAATTAATACATAACATACTCAAACTTATGGGACACAATGAAGCTGGTGCTAATAGAAAAGTCAATAGCATAAGTGCCTACATTCAGCATAACTGAAAGCTCCAGAAAAAAAGAAGAAATCACAACCCTAATGAGTAGAAGGCAGGAAATAATCAAACTCAGAGCTGAAATCAGTAAGATTGAAACAAAGAGGTGTTTCTTTGAGAAAATCATTAAGATTGACAAACCTTTATCCAAACTAGCTAAAAGGAGAGAGAGAGAGAGAGAGAAAGAGAGAAAGTTTTGAAATAGATAGGGGAACATAACAACAGACATGGAGGAAACCCAGAAAAAATCATAAGGACATATTTTAAAAATCTGTAGTACACTTTATTAGAAAATCTAAAGGAAATGAATAATTTTCTCCATATACTTAATTTACTAACATTTGATCAATATTGGATAAGTAATTTAAACAGAACTATAGCCTCTGGTGAAATAGAAGTACCCATTAAAATTTCCCAACAACAACAACAAACAACCCTCAGGGCTGGATGGTTTTAGCACTGAATTCTACCAGACTTTCAAAGAAGGGTCAATACCAATACTCTTTAAATTATTCTCCAAAATAGAAACAAAAGAAACATTTCCCAATTCATTTTATGAGGCTACAGTTACCTTGATACTCAAACCACATAATACCTAAGATACAAAGAGAACTACTGACCAACCTAGATGTAAAAATTCTCAAAAATATACTGGCAAAGAAATCCAAGAACACATCAAAGAGATCACCCACCCTGATAAAGAAGTCTTCATCCCAGAGATGTAGAGATGGTTCAACATATGTAAATCTATAAATGTAATCCACTATATGTAGTGAGAACTCGGAAATTTTGATTTCTTTAAAAAACACAGAAATGTTAATAAGAATGTATCTTTGTGTTAATGCCAGGTGTAGAGATATGGGACTGCTTTGCAACAGCTGACTATGATTTTCCTCCTGCTCTAGCAGAGGAATGTTTTTGCCAGCTGCAGATAGTTTCTGTGATTATGTAGCATTTGGAATTCTGGAAACTTTTCAGATGGTATATAAATGCTAGGGCCCCAAGAGGTGGGTGGGGTTGGGGTGTTGTGGTGGTGGTGTGATTGGCTCTTCAGGAATATTGGTTGCAGTTTAATAGTAGCCATGGGAAAACAAGAAACAAAAGGGAAAAACTTAGATTCAGTGATTTTCCTAATCTCTTTTCCCCCTCTATCCTTGTTTCTCTCCTGTGTAGTGTTACTGGTTGAAACTGAAGGAAAAATGGTGGGAAAAAGAAAAACCTACAAAGTATCAAAGACCAGCTACAAGTGGTTCTCAGATGTGTGGCACAAAAGATAAGGGTAAAAATGGAAACTTTGATTTCAAATGCCATAGAGAAAACAGCAGGTGAAGAAGAAATGGATTTTTTTTTTTTCAAGATGCCAGCAAAATATTTATTGCGGTTGCTATTTCTGGGACAGCCCCCTTTGCTCCAAGAAGGAATTTTCTATTCTATTTTCCTCCTCCTCCTCCTCCTCCTCCTCTCCTCCTCCTCCTCCTCCTCTCTCCTCCTCCTCTTCCTCCTCCTCTTCCTCCTCCTCCTCTCTTCTCCTTCTTCTCCTTCTTCCTTCTCCTTCTTCTATTCTTTTTCAAAAAATATTGGAAGAATGAATGAGCAGTTGGAAAAATACTGGGTGGAAATGGAGAGGTCTGAAAAACAAACAAACAAAATGGCTGAAATGGGGTCACTCTGCTCTCTCATTTCTGAAAGGGTTGCAGAGTTAGTTGTGCAACTGGAGAGAACGCAGGTGGAGATGGAAGCTCTTGGGAAGCAAGGAACACTGAAAAAGAGAGAACAAAAAGCCTTATTCCCAGTGACTGAGCAAGAGAGTGGGAGGGAGTTTCCTGCAGTAGTAATGAAGGAAATAAACTGCATTTGAGGCCAGTCAGGTCAGAAAAAAGCTCAAAAAGTGGGAGGACAGTCTGATGAAACAGCCTGTTTTATCAAGAAAGGGTTTTGAAAGAAAGGGTTAATATCAAACCAACCAAGCTGCCAGGGTGAGAGGAGGGTCAGCCTGGGGTTACTAGATCACCATCAGCTTTCTCACTAGTCATATAGCATATGCTTACTAGTGGTATGAACAAGGTTATGACAAGATAGGAAGGCATCCTATAGAAATGATAGATCTAAGATGTTTTAAAGAGGCCATGATTTCGTATGAGATACACTTGCCTTATGTGAAACAAATTCTAAATATCTGGGCTACTCAGAATAGAATTATTGCACAAGACCTGTAAGGGATTGGTAATAGCTGTACTAGAGGCTGAAATTGAAATGATTAACATTGTAAAGGAAGAATTCATGAATATTGAACAGTGAAATAGAGCAAGGGGAATGAACTGTAAAAGAACAATTGCTAGGCAAAGAGTGGTGCACAGATATACAAGAACAGATTCAATATAATGACTTCACTATAGAACAATGTTATTTAGCAGCTTTACAAGCTTGAGACAAAATTGAGGAGCCCAGGAGAAAAATCTACCTCATTTACAAAGATTATACAAAGCTCTGGAGAAGCTGTCACTGACTTTTGTTGGTTTTGTTGTTGTTTTTATAAAAATTAGTGCAACAGTGAACAAAGCTCTATCAGACCCTGACACAAGACAGGTATTGATAGAGACCTTGTGATATGAAAATGCTGATACTAAATATAAAAAGTTACTAGACTATCAAACACACAAGTAGTGCCTATTGGATGAGTGGATCAGTCATAGAACAGTATCAGTTCTAACCAATATATTAATATACTACTCATCCACGAGCATGTAAGATTCTTCCATCTTCTGATATCTTGTCCAATATCTTTCTTAAAAGACTTGAAGTTCTTGTCCTACAGGTTTTTTTACTTCTTGGTTAGAATTACACCAAGATATTTTATATTGTTTGTGGCTATTGGGAAGGGTGTTGTTTACCTGATTTCTCTCTCAGCCCATTTATCATTTGTATATAAGAAAGCTGCTGAATTTTGGAGTTAATCCTGTTACCAGCCACTTTGTTGACAGTGTTTATCAGTTGTAACTGTTTTCTGTTAGACTCCTTTGGTCACTTATACTACTATATTATCTGCAAACAGTGATACTTTGACTTTCTCCTTTCCAATTTGTATTCCTTTCATCTCTTCTGTAGTTATTTTATTGTTCTAGCTATAACTTCAATTACTATATTGAATAGATATGGAAAGAGTAGACAGCCTTAGTCTTGAACCTGATTTTAGTAGAATTGCTTTGAGTTTCTCTGCATTTAATTTGATGTTGGCTATCAGCTTAGGGTAAATGTTGGGGTAAATGTTTGGGTATGTCCCTCCTATCCCTGAACTCTCCAAGACTTTAATCATGAAGGAGTATTGAATTTTGTCAAAGGCTTTTTCAGTATCTAATGAGACAACCATATGTTTTTACATTTTCTTTCAGTTTTTTATATGGTGGATTACTTTGACAGATTTTCATATATTGAACCATCTGCATCTCTTGAATGAAGCCTATTTTATCATGGCAGATGAACTTTTTGATGTATTCTTGGATTCATGTTTGTAAGTATTTTATTGAGAATTTTTGCATGTATGTTCCTGAGGAAAACTGATTTGTAATTCTCTTTCTTTTTTGAGTCTGTGTGGTTGGCATATCAGAGTGACTGTGGTCTCATAAAATGAATTTGACAAGGTTCTTTCTGTTTCTATTTTGTTGAATAATTTGAGGCACATTAGTATTAGCTCTTTTTTGAAAGTCTGGTAGAATTCTACCCTAAAACCATCTAGCCCTGGGATCTTTCTGTTTGGGAGATTCTAATGACTGCTTCTACTTCCTTTGGGGTTACAAGTCTATTTAAATAGTTCACTTTATTTTGATTTAACTTTGGTAAGTGATATCTATCATGAATTTTGTCCAATTCTTTTAGATTTTCCAATCTTGTGGAATACAGGGTTTTAAAGCATAATGTAATGATTCTTTAGATTTCCTTCATGTCTGTTGTCCCCATTTACATTTCTGATTTTGTTAATTTGGATATTCTCTGTCTTTTAGTTAGTTTGGATAATCTTAGATAGATAGATAGATAGATAGATAGATAGATAGATAGATAGATAGTTTGTCTATCATTGATTTTCTCAAAGAATCAGTTCTTTGTTGCAGAGGAATTTTAATCCAGCAACACGGCTTCTCGGGCAAAGAATCACATCCTTCTATGTCTGCCTGATCCAGCTGGAATGATACATCTTTAATCCCTCTGGATGAAAGACAGACACATCCTTAGTACACACTTTTATCGCAAACAATAAAGATAAATTTAGTTTGTATAAGGAAGCAACCATGTTTAAAAGTGATGTCTAATTGAGGGGCAAAGTGACAAGTCAGAGTCCTGTTTTTATGATCCTGAATGTTCAGTTTTGGGGTGTTGTGTGTTCAACAAACTATGTTTTCTTAACTGAAATTGGTGTTTGTATGGTTTTTGTAGTGATTCCTGAACCACAACACTAGGTTTAGGTTAGCAGAGTAAAGCTGCAAGTTGAAACCTTCAAGGCTGGGGCTTTTACAAGATTAGATTATACAGAGGCTCGAAGCTTCCAGGTAGAGGTCTAGGGACAGAGTTGAGCATTTCCTATCTCTGGCTCATTCTGTCACATCTTTCTCTGATTCATCACTTTGTCTGTTCCTTAATTAGGTGATACTTTCAAACATGCCTGCTTCCTTCTACAACTAACTTTAACTTCGTTGTTTGGATTAAAGGTGTATACTAAGGATGTGCCTATATTCCAGCCAGAGGGATTAAAGGTGTATCATTCCAGCTGGACCATATAGACCTCTAGGAAGAGAGGCTAATTATGAGCAGGGAGAGAGAACAAAAGGGTATGTTATGGGTGGTGGGTATTGTGTATATGGTGGTTTTACTGGGACAGTTTTACAGAGATGGGTTACAAAAAGAACAAGCTAGACAGAGGTGGAGGTAGAATGAGCCAAAGAATGAGAAGAAGCCAGAAGATTAGAACATAGTCCCAAAATTTCTATGTGCCCAGGCAGAACAATTCAGTTAGAAGCTGAAACAAATGGTATAGAGGGCTAAGAGGAAATGAGGAAATGATGAAACAGGAAGGATTACAAATGGGATGGTAAAGGAAGGGCAAGGTAGAAAATGGAAACTGGGAAGAATAAATAACCAATGGGTATCATGAGAACTTATAGTGTAGAAGCTTCCTAAAATATATCTATACACATACATAAAGTGAGTCATATCCTATAATGAGACAATACATCTAGTAGATACTAGAGGCTAACAATAGCAGCAGCAGCAGCAACAGTGCCAACAATAGGTTCTTTCTTTTGAAATTGTTGAACACTCAGCTTTTAAAGACCCAAACATCACAGAATATTGTTAGTAATCTTGGCTACCCTCTATAATTTAATTCTAAGTCTCTTGTGCTAAAAACACGACATGTTTGAATCATAGAACATGAGGAAATCAAGCTGATACTGACCTGGGAGCTTCATCCCTATTGACTTTCATGGTGCTAGAAGGTGCTATGCACACAACAGGAGGCACTAAGTCATCACCAATCTTACCCACTGTGATTATGTCAGTTAGAGTAATGACTGGCCTGATGAAGCATGCCCACTGCTACAATAGTGGCACAAATGTCATGGGAATAACCAACTACTTTCTGATTGGATTTAAGGCCCACTCCACAAGGTGAAACCCATACTTCCTGACATCATTATTAGGCTAAAACCCTAGATCTAGACACATCATAGACTCTAGGAGAGAATCTATTATTCTGTTAAATGGACATAGTGTTAGACCAATCCTGATGACTCATCATTATACCATAGATTAAGGCATTTCTCAACCCTCATCAGAGAAGCTTCTATTTGCAATACATACATGGTAACCAACACAGACACCCATAACTACCAAGGTACAGAGAAGCAACCTTAAACATGGATAGGAGGGTTAGTCAAAAATCTCCAGCCCTAGCCAAAGGACTATTGGCCATTGTTACCTAAAGGTCAATTTTCTCTAAGAGAGCTGGAATATCTGAGTTTGTTCCTAGTTTCTATGTTAAAAAGTCAGTAACATTAGTAGCTGTAATCTCACAGATGGGAGACAGATACAGGGTGATCCCTAGCCATCCAATCTAGGCAGTTTCAGTAAATAGGCAAGTTATAGTTTCAAATTTTGAGTCTCAAGACCTTGTCTCAAAAACTAAGTTAAAGAATGATTGAGAAGACACCTGGCACTTACCTTTGGCCTCTGCATGCACACACACAGAAGTTCATCTGCAAACACACATACAAATGTGTACACACATTTAAAAAAAAAAAAACAAAGATGATAGATAGGATAAGATGGGATGTGATGAGGTAAGAGAAAGAAGGGAGGGTAAAAGGAGAGGGAGGGGGAAGGGGAGGGGAGGGGGAGGGAGACTAAGTCATCTGGTGCTCTTAGTGAGTAACATGATTTGTTTATTCAGCCTAGTTAGTTGTGGATAGGTCTAGTTTATTTGTAAGTGATCACATGAGATTTTCCCAAAGCCTTAGACACAAAACCTGCCATTTCACCAATTGGCATCACCCCACAAAACAACAACAAACTGGGACGAGACTAAGGACTCCAAGTGTAGCTTCCCTTCTTCACTCCTGTCACTGTCTGTGCCAGGGCTCAGGGAGTCAGCCAGCTACGGAGCAAACACACGTGCCTTTTACATGTGTGAAAATGCACTGCCATATATGGAAAACAGATTTCACTATCTGACCACTGCTGATGAGCTAAGTGCTTTCTATCTATCTGAAAGGACAACGAATGTTTATTGTAAGGCAATGGTTCATTAACACATTTAGATTTTTTTCAGTGTATTACTTGTCTACTAATAAATAGGAGTGTTTCTGTGAACAAAAGAAGCCTTGTTATGCAGAGAACTTAAATACAGATGTCAGTGTTTTCATCTTTAAAGGCGCTTTTCCATGTGGGTGGAGTATGAAAAAGGATGGGAACTAGAGCTGGATTGTGGAATAAGTATCAAATGTTTCCTGTGGCTGGTTTACTATTAAATGCAATTACCTGTTCTGATGCATGAAAGTTCCCCAAGAGGCAGGGCTTTCAGCTGGCATTTAAAGGATGCCAACAGGTCATTTGGATTATTGTCCTACCAGAATACCCACAATCCCTGCAAAATGTTAGCTCAGAGTATGTGAATACCTTAGTCTATCATGAACTGTGGTCACTTATCAGGGAAAATGTCCCAGGAGATAAAGGACCCTACAGAGAGGGAAGCAGTGTGTCAAATGCACATTTGTAGGAGTACCAAATCTGATCAACTTGCTAGAAAAACCTAAAAGATGGAAAACATAGGCTAAGATCTGTGGAGGGAGATTTTTCCTTCATTGTTACTCTCATGGGTGTTAAAATGTCCAAGATTAGATCCCACAGGCTTGCTCTGAAATAAAAGGGATGCGTTTGCATTTTACTACACTCTTCTGTGTATGTTCCTGCCAGGTAAGTCCTCAGGTTGTCAACAGATGCAATTCATTTTACTCTTCCTGGACAATATCCCAATGTAAAGGCTCACATGGCTCCTGAAAGCCTCAGAAACGCAGGCTATGTGATTTCAATCCTGGTAACAAGAGTATTTGGGGAAATCCAAAGTCACTTACAATATGAAGCAGTACCAAGTATAGAACAAAAGGAAATTTTGTTCAACTATACTTGACTCAGTTCAAAATAATTGTCCAGCTGATTTTGTGGCTCATAGCTGTAATACCAGTACTTAAAATGCCATTAAAGAGGACCATGAGTTTGGTACCAGCCTGGGCTTAACAGTAAGATTCAGTCTTTAAAAAACTAAACCAACCAAACAACAACAATAAAAAGACATTTACCTAATGCTTGACCAGTTTTTGATTAAGGGGAAATTGTAAAAATTAAGGGGAAATTGTTAAAAAAAAAATAACATTTGTTTGAACTAGTTTGACATTTTAATATTTCAGCAATAATTTAAAAAGATATAACTTGACTTTTTGATATGTACATATACAACAGGCTAAATAAATGACTTTTTAAAAATGACTTTTCCTGGTGTAAATTTTAATATGGTTTCTTGCATGCAAATAGTAGAACTCACTTTGGGAATCAAAGGAAACAATTTCTTCTAATAAATGACGCTAGGCTATGAAGATTTTTAAGCAAGAGGTAGTTGGTAGTCCAAAAGGAACTTACAGAAAACAGAAATAATTTTTTAAGAATCATTGTGAAATAAAATTATCAATAGTATTTTCTTATAAAAAAAAATCTTCCTATAACTTATTATTTTGTTTTATGGCACTAGGATGCAACCTAGGGTGTTGTTATGCAAGTCTACCACTGAGCCACGCCCCAAATAACTTTTCCTTTCTTTAGTAATACAAAATTCTTGAAACTGGAAAGCTTTTATCATGATCATGTCAAAGCATTTAAGCTGCCATGCATACTTGGCTTGTCATGTATACTTGCATAAGTGCCCTTCAGGCTATACAGGGTTCTCATTATCACAAGCAGTCTGTCTGTAGCCTAAGAATGGCTGGTTAGGATTGAGCAACATACTCCATTACTGTTAAATCAGAAAACAGCAGCAAGTTTTAAGTCAAGCCAAGTTCATAAAATTTGATACAATAGGCTTTTTTTGCTTGCTTATAAGTATAAAACCTATAGATGCCATTTTAGTAACTGATAAGTTGTTTTTACATTTTGCATGTGTTTTATTTTCAAGGCAGATACAGAAAATCACATCAGGCAATGTGGATATCTTAGTACACTGTTTTAAAAAAATTCATCACAAAAAACAGGCTTTTGTTTTCTTCTTCCTTCATGACACTTAAGAAAGAATCTAAATATCTGAAGTTGAAAAAAAAAAGGAAAGGAAAGGAAAGGTAAAGAATTCAGGAAAAGCCTTACTGTTTCTGTCGAGACTGAGCTCCTGGGTTCTTCTGGCATCAGTCTTCTGAGCTGAGTCTACAAGCACATGCTGTCCTCACCAAAAGATAAACCTTTAGAGACCTGCTTGGCTGCCCACTATCATCAGACATCTGGCAGGCAGTTCTTAGCTATCAGCCCAGAAGTTCCTTGAACTGAGATATTTGGTAAACAACAATCTCTTTGATGTGCTTCCCGCCAAAGATACAATTAATACAAAATGGAAAATAATTGGCCAGCCAATTTCTCTACAATGCTTCCTCTACTCTATAGCATTCTCCTTCTCATCTTAACTTTTCTGGAGGTCGATTATCTATATGAATGTGTTGTATTTGAAGTAGTGTCATATTGGGTACCCTGGTCTGCGGGGATATGACGAGACCCTAGGGAAGGGAGGGAAAGAATGATAGGACAAGAGACACAGAGAAGAAGCACCTGTCTGAATGTCTGATCAAGTGCTTAAACTTTATTGTTCCTGCTGCCGTTATAAAAGCAAGCAGGCAGGAGGGTCATCTAACAGTCAGAGTCCAGGGTCATCCCAAAATTGCAAACTTCTCTAAGCCCACAAGTATTCCTAGCCCAAATTACTTCTCTAAATATTTTCTCACTAGCAAGATGGCAATTAAAACATTTCTCAGCTCAAGTTGCTTATCTGATTAATATTTTCTCCCTGGAAGGAGTGCAGTAATGTATTCCTTAACTCAGACTATCTACTTAACTGACATTTGCTCTAAGGCAGGAGGGAGTCTTGGCTCCCAGCAATTGGGTTTGTTGATGTTGCTGTTATTGTCTTCCAATGAGCAGAAGAGTTGTTCCCTTCGCCTGAGGAAGGGTAGGATTATTTTTTATTTTATTTTATTTTATTTTTTATTTTTTTATTTTTTTGTTTTTTTTGAGACAGGGTTTCTCTGTATAGCCCTGGCTGTCCAGGAACTCACTCTGTAGACCAGGCTGGCCTTGAACTCAGAAATCCGCCTGCCTCTGCTCCCAAGTGCTGGGATTAAAGGCGTGCGCCACCACCACCCGGCTATTTTATTTTTAAAATATTTTCATTGGACATTTTATTTACATTTCAGATGTAATCCCCTCCCCCCCCCAGAACCCCCTATCCCATCCTCCCTCCTCCTGCTTCTATGAGGATATGCTCCCACCCACTCTCACACTCTCACCTCTCCACCCAAGATTTCCCCCACACTGGGGCGTCTAGCCTTCACTGGACCAACGACTTCCTCACCTACCTATGCCTGACACTGTCATCCTCCCCTACATATACAGCTGGAGCCATGGCCCCTCCCTATGTGCTCCCAGGCTGGTGGTTTAGACCCTGGGGGCTCTGTTTGGTTGGTATTGTTGCTCTCCTCATAGGGCTGCAAACCCTTTCAGCTCCTTCAGTCTTCTCTCTCACTCCTCCATTGGGAATCTCATGATCAGCTCAGTGGTTAGCTGTGAGCTTCCACCTCTGTATATGTCAGGCTCTGGCTGACCTCTAAGGAAACAGCTATATCAGGCTCCTGTCAGCATGCACTTCCTGGCATCCACATCAGTGTCTACCTTTGGTGAATGCACAAGGGATGGATACCCAGGTGGAGCAGTCTCTGGATGGCCCCTCCTTCAGTTTCTGTCCCACGCTTTGTCTCCATATTTGCTTCCATGAACATTTTGTTACTCCTTCTAAGAAGGGCCAAAGCACCCACACTTTGGTTTTCCTTTTTCATGAGCTTCATGTGGTCTGTGACTTGTATCTTGGATATGCGAGCTTTTGTGCTAATATCAAATTATCAGTGAGTGAATACCATGTGTGCTCTTTTGTGATTGGGTTACCTCACTCAGGATGATATTTTCTAGTTCCATCCATTTACCTAAGAATTTCTCAAATTCATTGTTTTTAGTAGCTGAGTTATACTCCATTGTGTAAAAGTACCACATTGTCTGTATCGTTCCTCCGTTGAAGGACATCTGGGTTCTTTCTAGCTTCTGGCTATTATAAATAAGGCTGCTATGAACATAGTGGAGCATGTGTCCTTGTTATATGTTGGAGCATCTTCTGGGTATATGCCCAGGGGTGGTATAGCTGGGTCCTCAGGTAATGCTATGTCCAATTTTCTGAGGAACCACCAGACTGATTTCCAGAGTGGTTGTACCAGCTTACAATCCCACCAACAATGGAGGAGTGTTCCTCTTTCTCCACATCCTTGCCAGCATCTGCTATCACCTGAGTTTTTGATCTTGGCCATTCTGAGTGGTGTGAGGTAAGGATATTTTCCCAATCTGTTGATTGCCGTTTTGTCCTATTGACAGTGTCCTTTGCCTTACAGAAGCTTTGCAATTTCATGACGTCCCATTTGTCTATTGTTGATCTTAGAGCATAAGCCATTGGTGTTCTGTTCAGGAAATTTTCCCCTGTGCCTAGTATTCAAGGATCTTCCCACCTTCTCTTCTATTAGTTTCTGTGTATCTGGTTTTATGTGAAGGTCCTTAATCCACTTTGACTTGAGCTTTGTACAAGGAAATAAGAATGGATCAATTTGCATTCTTCTACATGTTGACCTCCAGTTGATCCAGCACCATTTGTTGTAAATGCTGTCCTTTTTCCACTGGATGATTTTAGCTCCTTTGTCAAAGATCGAGTGACCATAGGTGTGTGTGTTCATTTCTGGGTCTTCAATTCTATTCCATTGATCTTCCTGCCTTTCTCTGTGCCAATACTATGCAGTTTTTATCACTATTGCTCTGTAGTACAGCTTGAGGTCAGGGATGGTGATTCCTGCAGAAGTTCTTTTATCGTTGAGAATAGTTCTTGCTATCCTGTTTTGTTTTGTTTTTTATTCCAAATGAATTTGCAAATTGCTCTTTCTATTTCTATGAAGAACTGAGTTGGAATTTTGATGGGGATTGCATTGAATCTGTAGGTTGCTTTTGGCAAGATGGCCATTTTTACTATATTAATCCTGCCAATACACGAGCATGGGAGATCTTTCCATATTCTGAAATCTTCGATTTCTTTCGTCAGAAACGTGAAGTTCTTGTCATATAGATCTTTCACTTGCTTGTTAGATTCACGCCAAGGTATTTTATATTATTTGTGACTTGTGAAGAGTGTCATTTCTCTAATTTCTTTCTCAGCCTGTTTGTCCTTCGAGTAGAGGAAGGCTACTGACTTGTTTGAGTTGATTTTATATCCAGCCACTTTGCTGAAGTTGTTTATCATGTTTAGGAGTTTTCTGGTGGATGCTTTGAGGTCACTTAAGTATACTATCATATCATCTGCAAATAGTGAACTTTTGACTTCTTCCTTTCCTATTTGTATCCCTTTGCCTTCCTTTTGTTGTCTAATTGCTCTGGCTAGGATTCCAGTACTATATTGATAGGTAGGGAGAGAGTGGGCAGCCTTGTCTAGTCTCTGATTTTAGTGGGAACGCTTCAAGTTTCTCTCCATTTAGTTTGATGTTGGCTACTGGTTTGCTGTATATTGCTTTTACTATGTTAAGGTATGGGCCTTGAATTCCTGATCTTTTCAAGACTTTTACCATGAAGGGATGTTGAATTTTGTCAAATGCTTTCTCAGCATCTAGTGAAATGATCATGTGGTTTTTTTCTTTGAGTTTGTTTATATAGTGGATTACATTGATGGATTTCCAAATATTGAACCATCCCTGCATCCCTGGGATAAAGCCCACTTGATCATGATGGATGATTGTTTTGATGTGTTCTTGCATTCAGTTTTCTAGAATTTTATTGAGTATTTTTGCGTCGATATTCATAAGAGAGATTGGTCTGAAGTTTTCTTTCTTTGTTGGGTCTTTGTGAGGTTTAGGTATGGGCTTGATTGTGGCTTCATAGAACAAATTGGGTAGTGTTCCTTCTGTTTCTATTTTGTGGAATAGTTTGAAGAGAATTGGTATTAGGTCTTCCTTGAAGGTCTGATAGAATACTGTACTAAAACCATCTGGTCCTGTTTTTTTTTTTTTTTTTTTTTTTTTTTTTTTTTGTGGGGAGACTTTTAATGACTGCTGCTATTTTTTAGGGGTTATGGGACTGTTTAGATGGTTTATCTGCTCCTGCTTTAACTTTGGTACCTGGTATCTGTCTAGAAAGTTGTCCATTTCATCTAGATTTTCCAGTTTTGTTGAGTATAGACTTTCGTAGTAGGGTCTGATGATTTTTTTTTTTTTAATTTCCTCAGTTTCTGTTGTTATATCTCCCTTCTCAGTTCTGATTTCATTAATTTGGATACTGTCTCTATGCCCTCTGGTTAGTCTGGCTAAGGGTTTGTCTATCTTGTTGATTTTTCTCAAAGAACCGGCTCCTGGCTTTATTGATTCTTTGTATAGTTCTTTTTGTTTCTAATTGGTTGATTTCAGTCCTGAGTTTGATTATTTCCTGCCTTCTACTCCTCTTGGGTGTATTTGCCTCTTTTTGCTCTAGAGCTTTCAGGTGTGTTGTCAAGTTATTAGTGTATGCTCTCTCCAGTTTCCTTTTGTAGGCACTTAGAGCTATGAGTTTTCCTCTTAGCACTGCTTTCACGGAATCCCATGAGTTTTGGTATGATGTATCCTCATTTTCATTAAATTCTAAAAAGTCTTTAATTTCTTTCTTTATTTCTTCCTTGACCAAGTTATCATTGAATAGAGTGTTATTCTGTATCCACGTGTATGTGGGCTTTCCATTGTTTTTGTCATTATTGAAGACCAGCCTTATTCCGTGGTGATTTAATAGGATGCAAGGGATTATTCCAATCTTTTTGTATCTGTTGAGGCCTGTTTTGTGACCAATTATATGGTCAATTTTGGAGAAGGTACAATGAGGTGCTGAGAAAAAGGTATATTCTTTTGTTTTTGGATAAAATGTTCTATAGATATCTGTTAAATCCATTTGTTTCATAACTTCTGTTAATTTCATTGTGTCTCTGCTTAGTTTCTGTTTCCATGATCTGTCCATTGCTGAGAGTGGGGTGTTGAAATCCCCCACTATTATTGTGTGAGGTGCAGTGTGTGCTTTGAGCTTTAGTAAAGTTTCTTTATGTATGTGAGTGCCTTTGCATTTGGAGCATAGTGTTCAGAATTGAGAGTTCATCTTGGTAGACTTTTCCTTTGATAAGTATAAAGTGTCCTTCCTTATCTTTTATGATAACTTTTGGTTGAAAGTTGATTTTATTTGACATTAGAATGATTACTTTAGCTTGTTTCATGGGACCATTTGCTTGGAAAATTGTTTTCCATCCTTTTACTCTGATGTAGTGTCTGTCTTTGTCATTGAGGTGCATTTCTTGTATGCAGCAAAATTCTGGGTCCTGTTTATGTATCCAGTCTGACAGTCTATATCCTTTTATTGGGGAGTTGAGTCCATTGATGTTAAGAGACATTACAGAAAAAAGATTGTTGTTTCCTGTTATTTTTGTTATTAGAGGTGGAATTATGTTTGTGTAGCTATTTTCTTTTAGGGTTGTTGGAAGATTACTTTCTTGCTTTTTCTAGGTTGTAGTTTCCATCCTTGTGTTGGAGTTTTCCATCAATTATCCTTTAAAGTGCTGGATTTGTTGGAAGATAGTGTGTAAATTTGGTTTTGTCATGGAATATCTTGGTTTCTCCATCTATACTAATTGAGAATTTTGCTGAGTATAATAGTCTGGGCTGGCATTTGTGTTCTCTTAGGGTCTACATGATATCTGTCTAGAATCTTCTGGCTTTTATAGTCTCTGGTGAGAAGTCTGGTGTAATTCTTATAGGTCTACCGTTATATGTTACTTGACATTTTTCCCTTACTGCTTTTAGTATTTTTTCTTTATTTTGTGCATTTGATGTTTTGATTATTATGTGATGGGAAGAATTTCTTTTCTGGTCTAGTCCATTTGGGGTTCTGTAGTCTTCTTGTATGTTCATGGACATCTCTTTCTTTTGGTTAGGGAAGTTTTCCTCTATAATCTTGTTGAAGATGTTTACTGGCCCTTTAAGTTGGGAATCTTCACTCTCATCTATACATATTATCCTTAGGTTTGGTTTTCTCACTGTGTCATGGATTTCCTGGATGTTTTGGGTTAGGAGCTTTTTCATTTTGCATTTTCTTTGACAGTTGTCTCAGTGTTTTCCAAGATATCTTCTGCACATGAGATTCTCTCTTCTATCTCTTGTATTCTGTTGGTGATGCTTGCATCTACGACTCCTGATTTCTTTCCTAGGTTTTCTATCTTCAGAGTAGTCTCCCTTTGAGATTTCTTTATTGTTTCTATTTCCATTTTTAGATCCTGAATGGTTTTGTTTAATTCCTTTACCTGTTTTGTTGTTTTTCTTGCAGTTCTTTAAGGGATTTTTGTGTTTCCTCTTTAAAGGCTTTTATCTGTTTACCTGAGTTCTCCTGTACTTCTTTAAGGGAATTATTTATGTCCCTCTTAAAGTCCTCTATGATCATCATGAGAAGTGATTTTAATTCTGAATCCTCCTTTTCTGTTGTGATGTGGTGTTCAGGGCTTGTTTTGGTGGGAGAACTGGATTCTGATGATGCCAAGTAACTTTGGTTTCTGTTGCTTATGTTCTTGAGTTTGCCTTTCGCCATCTGGTTAACTCTAGTGCTACCTGCACTCACTATCTCTGACTGGAGCCTCTCTTTCCAGTTATCTTGCTTGTGCCAGAACTTCTCAGAGTTGAGATGTCTCTGTGATCCTGTGATCCTGGGTGGAAGAATTCCTGGGACTCAGGCCACCTCTGGAATCCTGAAATTCTGCTGCTCTGAGTGCAGTGGTTCCTCTAGGATGGCTCAGGATATGGTGCTTCACAGGAGTAGACCCCAGCCAAAACAACCAAGCCAGAGTAGGATTATTTTTAAAAATTCATGCTGAACTGTACAATCAGTGGTGTCTGCAAAACTGTCTGCACTTCCAAAGAATATTCTATTTTTTTTATATCCTCTTCCTCCCTGTATAGAGACTTCTCAAAAAAAGTGATAATCATATTAAATTACTGGCATTAAAGCCACAACGTAAGTTTATAGGTGATCTTTAAATAAATGTTTATGTAGTTAAAAATTAGAAATTGATTGTTGCCATAAAGCCTATGTGAGACCAATATAGGAACAATATACCTAGCAAGTTAATAGGAGACCAAAACAGGAAAAATATACTTTCCAGGGTTAAGGTTTCTATTTGCAATTAAGACAGTTAAGAATAAGGTCTTATTTGCTCTACATTAAGTTGTTGCAAGTTAAGTTTTCAAGTTGTAATTAAGAAGTCCCTGTTTGTCCTGTACAGGTTAAGGTTTCTCTTTGTATTTAAAGAGTAAGTTCCCTGAAAGTTAAGTTTTCTATTTGTAATTATTAATGTTTCTATTTCTCAGATGTGATTAAACTGCTTGCAGCCTCATTCAGATGATGTACAGCTTTACCTTGTTCCTTCCCTTTAGATATCTTTCTCACAATGTATAACAGCCGACTTTCTCTGTGGGCACCTTACCTCTCCTGTAAAAGGGACTTCAAGAAGCCGCAGGCACTGCTCTCTCAAATCCCAACTGAGTCTGAGGAAACTGTTTGGCCAGTTCTGGGTGCACCCCAAAATACAACTTGCTTTAATGAGATAAACATGGACTTTGTCCTCAGGTTTAACACTTGCCTTGTGGGAAAAATATTTCTGATATAGATGTAAGATTTTCAAATCAAAAAGACTCATTTCCTACATTTAAGTTCTTTTTCTTAGCTTCTCATCAGCAACTAATTCACTTTTTTGAGCTGAAAAATCTTGAATTCTTAAATGGACAGCCAAGTGGAACGTTGACCACTGAGGAAGGACCAGACTGTTAAAAAACTAACAATTAAAAACTCCAACACCTCATCTAGCTGTTTCCTTACCATGAACAATGTAACACTGTATGCACTTTAGGAATGTCTGATCAGATGTTAGCAAAGCTTCTGCATCTAGTAATTGCTTTACGTTTTGGCAAATTACCTGCTCCCTGCAATTATAAAAATATGGAATACTGAAAAAAAATGTATTGAAATAATGGATATTAATCATCTTTTTCACAAATCCATCTCAAATTGATTTTGGTCCTAGTGTTTTGGGAGGGTTTTCCATATTTAAAAAAAGAAAAAAACTTGTCAACAATTCCCCTAAGTAAAATTATATATAATATATATATATATATATATATATATATACACATCAAAAGATTTACATCAATAGCCATATAAAGCAAAGTCTCCTTTTCTAAAGGGAATACTAAAGCTCAATGGTAGAAGAGTTTCTTAGCATTTGAATCTTAAAATGGATATAAAGAAGAAGCAGTGTTAATTAAACTAGTAATTAAAACTAGAAATGTCTAGATAAAACCAGAAGACTCTATTAATGTCAATGTGATGATATATTACAGTTCTGTAAGATTCTACCAATAAGGGAAACTGGGAACTTTGTGTAGGTTGAACACAGGAAGGTCTGGGGTAGGAGAGGCTGATAGCATGAAAGTAATCAGAATGCACTGTATACTTGTGTGAAACTACCAAGGAACAAATTTAATTTGTAATAAGTAAAACCACTTCAGATTGTATACTAAGTTGCATGAGAATCTACAGCTATTTCAAACAAAATACAAAAAACAACTACAAAGCAAATTTTATAAACTATTTATAAAATTTTTATAAATGATTTTATAAACTATTATAAAATTTTATAAACTATTATAAAATATTTATAAAAATATTTGCCACCTTTAGTATTGGTATTATTCTAAGCAAAATGAAGATGAGGTATGGTCATTGAAGAGTAAGTGTATTTTGTTACTCATAGCTTAACACAGCTGTGTCAACAGGCTATCCCTACATATGGTGTGGGAAAATGAGTATAAGCAACTTTTATCCAGATAGTCAATGAATCTATTATTTTCAAGTAATAAGCCAGTAGCCAATTTACTATATAAAACCATAATCATTAATTTTTTTACAAACATGACTATTTTGGCAACCTAATTTCTGTGAACATGCAGGTCAGGACTTCCATGTGGACAGGAGTTTGCAAAGGACTCTTAAACAAGCCCAACAGAACCCAGACTTTGTTTTCTACAGAAATGACAATCAGGTGAGGAACTACTGTGAATCTTCCAATTGTCCTGAGAGTTCAGGAACTCAATGGGCTAGAGCCTTGTGTTGTTCAAACTTATATGAGACTTTTGACTCAATGGGGTACCCATTTCTCCAGTTTCTCAACAGTTCTCTAAGCAGCAAGGTTACATTGTTTACAAATTCATTTACTAACTTACTCTAAGATAGGCACACTTTTAACAGTTTGATAACATTTTCCCCTCTATATTAGAAAGGGGTTAATTAGAAATAGCATATGACAATGCTTCTTCATTTTCTCAAACAGTTAATAAAGTGATGTCTACCATTTCATTAAACATTATGTTTTGTTTTTGAGACAAAGATTTCTCTGTGTAGCCCTGGCTGTCCTGGAACTTGCTTTGTATACCAGACTGTCCTTAAACTCAGAGATCCACCTGCCTCTGCTTTCCAGTGTGGGGATTAAAGATGTGCACCACCACACCCAGCTCATTAAATGTCTTATATAATGATTTTCATGTGAAATCTCTTTTTCTCTAGGTGAATATGGGAAAATGAGTATCATTTTAGCTGTCTGTGATGAGTGACATGCCTGTAATATCAAGATTCTGGAGACTGAGACAAGTTTGATCAATCATAAATTCTAGGAATTCTAAAGGGGCTGCTCCCACACAAAAGATTTCTTTCTTTTCTTTTCTTTTTTTTTTTTTTTTTTTTGGTTTTTCGAGACAGGTTTTCTCTGTATAGCCATGGCTGTCCTGGAACTCACTCTGTAGACCAGGCTAGCCTCAAACTCAGAAATCTGCCTGCCTCTGCCTCCCAAGTACTGGGATTAAAGGTGTGTGCCACCATTGCCCGGCCCAAAAGATTTCTTTAGATATGAAAGTAGAATTTCTTAGATTCATTTATGAGAAAGACATATTCTGACATGGTTTATCTTTGCTATGATTAGGATGTAAGCTTTGTTATTGTTTACTGCTTTTAGCCTGATATAACTATCCTTCCCAACCATTTCACACATTCATAATTTGTGTCAGAGGAAGAAATTTTTATCTAAGTTTTGGTCTATTTAATATAATTTCAAATATAATAATTAAATGATAAACACATTTGTATATGACAACATTAAACATTTTGATTCTTTTAAAAGAAATAATGAGTCACACATTAGTGGGAGAATTATGAGCTTCTAGTTTCATTTACTAAAAACTAAAAAAAAAAAATGGAATATTTCATTTCCCACTAAAAATCTTTCACATATTTTTTCAATTTAAAATAAATGGATTACTTGAATCTGAATTTAAATTTGCAAGCCATAGACCTAAAACAGAAAAATCTCTATCATAGAGCCTCCAAATAGTTAGCTTTTGATCCCTTAAGAAAGGATTCCCGGATATAGATATTTTCCATTTCAGTATTAACAAAATTTGTGGTAGTGAAAATATATTCATTAATTTAAAAAAAAAAAACATTTTGTTTAGATAGTTCCCCCGTAAAAATCCCTTCTAGTTCCTGAAATACTCTAAAGTCTTGGTGACAGGGGCTTGCGGGACATAACCCGACCTAGCTTCAGCCCCTTCTCCATCTTGCTCTTTTGTCTCACTCCTCCTCAGTGCGGCTTCCTTAACTCTGCTCCTCAGACGATCATCTAGGCTATCACGTTAGCTTGTGCCTGACACCGCTCTGTAGGTCTTCGCTGTCTGTAACCACTTCCTTTACCAGTGTGATCCATCTATCTATATACACTCTCGACGAGCCACAGGGCAATAGGATTGAAAAACAATTTGAAAAAACATCTGTCTCACATTTTCAAATTTTTTTTCTCCTTCTTTGACAGTCCTCTCTTCTGAACTACAAGCTCTGTGAGGTCTGAAGATGTCTCAATGTAGCAAATAGTCAGTGTAGATTTGTTAAATGGATGGCTAATCAAGCTATACTTCTCTAATAAATCTCTTCAGTAAAATGCCCTGCTCACACGTAAGCTGGATGCATCCTGTGTATATCTACACCCCTCTGTGATTACAAATGTGCTCCCTGTGTCCTGACTGTGAGTTTCCATTGGTCTTCCAGCAGAGCTTGGCCTATTCCCACAGTGAGAAGTAAAAATGAGGTCCCTGGTTTTAAGGTAAATTACTCTCTTCAAACAAGATCACACAGCAAGTACATTGTCTTATTCAGAACTCAGCCTGAGGGCTTCCACTGAGAGATTCCTGAAGAGGCATTCCATTGTTTAATCTTCATGTAACAAAGTGTAGATTTCTGAAAGTTTATAGTCCAAAACATAGATCCCTCACATTTGGCAGTAAGAAATCGCTAATGAGTTATTTATGTCACTCCCAGGGAATGTCTTCTGAGTCTGGCACTGTTCTTACGATTCTTCCTGCAACCTTGAAACTAAGAGGATTTTCACAACAAGCCTGATTTTCCCTCTCAAGGTAACTTTAAATACTTGCAAGAAAGGATGTTACTGTGAGGCTTGGGTTGTTCTTTTCTGAACAAAGTCCCTTCCAATTTTTGCTGAGCCATGCTATGATTGTATTTCCCCAGCTGAAATGTGTTTACATATCTAGTGAAAATAGAAACAGTCACTGTAATCAGTTCTGCAGGCCAGGAAGGAAGCATCGGCTCTTCCTCCACAAAAGGATGTCCGTTCATGGGAACAAGTACCAATAAGCACCAATAAGTCTCGCTACACTCCTGTCTCCCACAGGAGGATCAAAAGTTATGAAGAAATAAGCCACTGATTTGTTTTACAAATATTATCTTAACTTCTAATCAACAAATTCTGTCAAATTTTATAGATCTGTGTTTTACACTTGAAATTATTCTTTTGAATAACAAAACCTAGATAACTTCTAAAATACTTTATTTTTTAATTTTTATTTTGCGTGTATGGAGTTTTTGCATACGTGTATGGCTGTGCCCCCACATGCATGCCTGGTGCACTCACAGGCCAGAATACAGTGTGGAGGTGCCATGTGGGTGCCGGGGTCCCGTGCAGGACATGTGCATTTACTTGCCACAACATTTCTCCAGTCCTGTCATGTATTTTTCCTTAAATATTTTTACTAATACAGGAAATTGCTTAAGAAAATATAATACTTTTAATCCAATTTTTCAAAGATTGTCCTGAGATGACACAGAGCTCAAATCTCAGATTAATTCCAGGATCCTAGAACATGATTATTTTAAAAGCCAGCACGGTGAACTGAGGGTAGGCAGAGGAGATATTTGATGAAGTACCAATACTTGATCCATGAATATAAGATTTCGAAAGTTAATATTGAGGAGGAGGAAAACACACACAGTAGATGGTTCAGTTGAGTCTGGGGCTCATGGAAACCTAAGATAGGTACTACTTCCTTAACATTTCCGAGTGGTGGGAGTAGTTTGCAAAAGAGTTAGCACCAGGCATAAAATGTTCTAAAGAATTTCAGCTGCACAAGTTGCCATGGAGATTATCCAGATTTTTAGCTCTGTTTTAAGCCCTTTAAGACAAGCATCTATTACCTGGCACAGTGTAAGAGGCAAAAGTTCTATTTTGTAAAATGACTGAATAAGTGAATAATGTTTAGGCTCCTTCTGTGATGATATCAGAGTGTTAGCAGGACAACTGGAATGCATAAATCTTCAGTTACAGTCAGCTCTCATCACTCAGATTATGAGCAATATGCAGGATGCTATTAATGTTTCGGAACACACAAACCTACAGAAAACAGCAATTCCCCAACAGAAAGTGCATGGCAATGTTCCATTCGCAGCAGAGCTAAGGGAACAGCACTCGGTGTGTCCCATAGCTGAGGGAGCTGCTTCTGCTTTCATTGTGCTCTCTAATCTCCATGTTTCTCATGACACAGACTTCTGCCCTCATCCCTCAGCAGCCGGTTCACCTCCGAGCAAGGTCCAGTGCTTCTCGTTTTCAACAATTTTCTGTTCCAGCTTCTACACCCATGCTGACCCTTCCTCCACTCGGATCATATCCATTAAAGCTCTCTTTCACCTTGGCTGCTCAAACCAACAGTCATTGGCCTTCATAATTCCTGGATCGTAACAAGAAATGGTAGAATATTTAATTATACAACAGTAGTTCTCAACCTCTGGGTGGCAACTCCTCCGGCAAACCTCTGTCTTCAAAAATATTTACATTATGATTCCTAACAGTAGCAAAATTTCAGTTATAAAGTAGTAACAGAAATAATTTTAAGGTTTGGGGGTCACCACAACAAAAGGAACTGTATTAAAGGGATTTGACATTAGGAAAGTTACACAGTAACATTTTACAAATTAAGAACAATGACAACACAGTAAAAACAACCTAAGTTTAGAAGGCATGTAATTGTGCTTGGTCATATAGACCCCAGAGCTCCTGCTAGTGTTAAATAAATGGACTCATTATTTAGACCAAAAGGTGTGGTATTGGTAGGTGATGGCACAGTGGTAATTGCTGACCACACTAAGTCACAAAAAATAGTGAACTCAAGGGGGCACATTGAATGAGAACATGGGATACCAAATAAATCCAGGGTGAGGAGAAAGAGTGAGAGGAAGTGCAAAAGAATAATAAAAATGGTAAACTGAAAATTGTGGCAAAGCGGCATGAAAGAAACCAAGAAGAAAAAGAAAAAGCAACAACAGCAAAAAGACAGCCGTGGCTTTATAGAAGACAGTGATGGCTTTATAGACAGTGATGGTTTTATAGAAGACAGTGGTGGTTTTATAGAAAGGTCAAGAGAAAAGAGCAGAGAAGAGATCCCAGACCTGCCATTGCAAAGATACTAGAACCCAAGTACTTGCAGCAACCCCAGCAACCCTGATCCTCTTGAATATTTTCTTTGCCTTATTTTGTTTTGTTTTATAAGATAGAATTTCAGGGATGTGGAATGTTGGGCAACCATGTAACCAATTGATTTACATTCTCATTCCCTCATGAGGGCATTTTCTAAGAGATATAGATATGTAGCCAAATTGCAAAAATGGTTGGGAAGTTAAAAGAGCAAATGTGAACAAAATGAATGTTTCTACTGAAGAACGAAGAGAGATCTCAAGTGAAGGCAGAATCAGTTCTTTTTTTTTTGCTGTTACTGTTTGTTTGTGACAGGATCTTGCTATGTAACCTCATGCTGGCCATAAACACCCAATCTTCTTGCTGCAGGTGTGTGCTGCCTGCCAAGCTCTCTGTACAGGAACCAATTCTTTCATTCTTTTTTAAAATGTATTTTAAAACTTTTTTTGGATAGTTTTTTGAAAGGAAGGAGGCAAGATACAGAATAAAAAGACAAGTCACTGAACAAATGTTAGTGGAGGAAGGAAGACTCTCTCAGAAAAGCCAACGGGGTGGTATGAGGTAGAGAGAACGCTGGAAGCAAAATAAAATAAAATAAATGGACTTTATCTGAGGTAACGAACATTGCACAAAGAGATGAGTAGGATAAACAATCACAAGAAATATTAGAAACCATCCTACTAAAGAAAAAAGAGAAAATTATGATGAAGTAACAACATGCCAGAAACTGCTAAATAACAACTGTCATAATTCCTTAATGTTCTAGATAAAACACAAGATCGGCAGCCATGCCCATCCTGGCTCTTAAAATCAAACTCACAGAGCCAGGTGTGGTGTTCTCAGCTGTTTCCCTAGTGTCATCCTAGAATGCTTTCTTTTGTTTCTGATCATAGACCATGTTTCAAAAGAAACAATTTTCTTTTTTAAAACTTATTTTTAAAAAGTAACAAGTAAGGAGCGAGAACACACACACACACTCACTCACCAAAATTTACCAGATCCAAAGAATATACAACTCAGCAAACTTCTATACAGGAGTAATTTTCAAACATTATGAAAGTTTTTGCCACACAGCTGAGATAAAACAACAAAAAAATGTTTTAGGCAATATCAAGACCCAGTACCCTCTGTGGGATGTTCCCTGGTGGTCTGTGGCGAATGAATCTCTTTCAGGCCTTGTGTAAGAAAGCTGGTAAAGACTGCAGATGTTGCTAATTAGCGTGTGGCTTTTGTGCATGCATCCTGCTCTTCAGGGAGGAGTCAGGCCATGGCTCTCACATGCCTGTGGTTCCAACACTCTCTGCAGTTGTCCCCACACCACCCCAAATCATTTCCGACAAGCTGGAATAAGGCCAATAGTGAAATAAACAGCATAGGCCAAGAAGACTGAACCCAGGGGAAGGAAGGCATGTCGGCAGACTCCACTCTCCTTAAGTAAGGGCGATTAAGGCCGTGAGGAACAGAGGCACCAAAATGAAGGTCAGAAGCTACTAAACATGCTCTCCTGAAAGTGGATCCCCGGACAGTATGGCCACTGCCAGTGCTTACATTCCAGCACAAAATAGCCACTTTTAAAGGAGGGGTCCAGCTCAGCACATTCCAACCTCAAAAGCCGAAACAATCAGAATCCTCCAGCCCTGAAGCATCTGTTTCAAAGTATCTGGCAAGAAGAAAAAAAGCATAAAGTGCAGTTACAAACAAATCTTCTGATTTATTGTTTTAACTAATCTCCTGCTAGACAGACATTTAAGTTATTCCCTGTTCTTTGTATTTTAAATATTATTCATTATTTGTCATCTTCTAATATCAGTGTGTTTTATTGTAAGGCAAATGTCCTTAACTTTACAACTACCATGTATTTCAGAGTGACTTGCCTAAGGAAAAAGAAAAAAAAAATAAAATAAAAAAAACACTCTAAATTCACAGTTTCTGAAGTCTTCACTAATTCTGTTCCTTTTATAGGATGGTCTGATGTTTATTATTTTCTCAGTCAGGCAATCAAGTTATTCATACTACATTGTATTGGAGACAGAGCTCCAGGTGTGATATACCCTCTCTGCCTTTATGTGGGAAAGTCAATCCCTTTCTGTTTAGATCTCTTCTCTGAGGACAGGGTCTGTGTCTCGGTCTTCTGGGGGCTCCTCCTAGCACACTCCTGGGTGCCCCCATCAAGCTGTGACAAGTCACAGTCTCACAGTCTGACCATGCTTATAAAGGCTTCATTGCTTCCTGCAGTTTGTTGCCATGACTTGATCTTTCACCCACATGTCACTCCAGGACATCTCATTTCTGGAGGCTCATCAGAGGGTCAACAGAGCTGGACTTTTAGGGTGCAAAAGGGGTGGGGGTGACTAATCTTTCCAAACTTTATAATTGTACCAAAGAAGACTGGTTATTGTTAAAATCAAAGTGCATTCACAGTGAAAAACAAACTTATACTTAAAGTTTGACTAAAGTCACTGTTCTGTTTTTGAATATAGCAAAATAAACTGACTCTATATTATTCTTTAAGTTTGGGGGAAGGAAGTGTTTAAACAACAATATTTTACAGTAAGAGCATTTCTGAGAGGGAAGTTCTAAGCAGCAGAGGAAATAGAGAGGCAATATGCATGGCCCTGAACAGGAAGAAGGGCTTCGAGGCTGTGACCTCTGTGTGAAGGATCACACAGAATCTTAGGCTGCAGCGATTGAGAGTAGGGTATTCTGGGGATGTTTTCTAGAAATGTGAGAAGAGGGTATATGATTCAGGATTATCTTATTTTTAACCCAACATAACGAACAGAAGGCAGAGGTCTCAAACTCCACAGCAGTTAAGGTCCCTTAGGGAAAGCTACAGTCTCCAAACCAGCCTGGACTGGCTCTCAAATACTGTGCACAAATAACAAAGCTGCACTCCAGCAGGATTTGGCAGGTGAGAAAAACAAGAGTTAAAGCCAGAAACGTGGCCAGAAGATGCCTGGTAAAAAAAAAAAACAAAAAACTTTCTTCCCAAATAATGCCAAGAACCCAGAGTGGGACCCTGGAGCCTATTTAAGTCTGTGATATCTCAAGAAAAGAAGTAATGAAGAGGTAAGAGTATTTATACTTAGCATGTCAAAAGTTGTTTACAAAGGACTTCAAGGAGCTTGAAAGCAGTTCTTTCAAGCCTCAAATGTTGGGGTATGCTATTAACAGGTTGTAAAGAGGATGACTATTAAGCAAATATATACACTGGTTCAGCCAATTACGATTAACTTTAAAAATACTGTGGTCCAGACCAGCCAGCTTTATTGATGTATTTGCACATGCCACTAATTTAGGATGTAAAGTAAATTTAAAGGCAGAAATCTATTACTTTTCATGAGGTTATACAAGTTATTAATTAAAGACTTATGCATTCTTATATATGAAATCTGTGTGTGTGTTGCATTTTAAGATAACAAGAAAGCTTTAAATAGACTACAAAGAGTGGCAGACTTCCCTAGCCAATCAGCAGAGAAGTCTCTGTTCAAAAGCATTCCAGCCGGAAGAATCAGCCAGGAGCAGGTGCCTCTGCTCCCTGACTGCCGGCACTGCAACGCACCGCTCTGGCTAGGGAATCCCCACTGTAACCAGGGAACAAATCAGGATCATCTTGAAATCTATAGACACAAAAGAGATCTCTAAGGACAGGAAGGAAGAGTTTGATGTCAGTAAGATGCAGTCTGTGAGGGGAAAAAAAATTAATTCCCCTTTGTTACCCCCAAATTAATTAGTAGAGAGAAGACTAAAATAGATTTTCCCACGGAAAGAAATACAGGAAATTTCTGAAGTATCAATATGTACTGTCTACGCCACTACCTAGTGATATCTAAGCTATCTCTCAAACACTCAGAATTAGAATCATGAGGTGGAGACATTGCAAACTCAAGACATCGGTGCAACTCTGCCAAAACTGAATGGTGAAACATAGACTACACTGAGGACTTCTGACCCAACACTAAACCATTGCTCCCAACCCAAGAACAAGTGTGCTGCTAAAAGCATGCATTTATCAAACTGCTGTTGAACTCCTTTTCTTCAGGAAGACCCTTCAGGATACTCTCGAGCTTAGCTGTTAAGAACAATTGTAAATGAGCCATTATCTTTCTTCAGTGTACATCGACTACCTCATATATGGGATGAAATGGGAAAAGATCAGGCTAGCCCTAAACTCACAGGGATCCACTTAGAATCAAAGGTATGTGTCCCCCACAACTGGCGGTTTTTAGTTATTTCCGATTCTTATGTTCATTTGACTGTAGGTACCATTGACATTGGCATTTTATGAATGTGAAACAACAGAGGAGCTGTAGCTACAAGGTCACACATGACTAGTGAATAAAGAAACTAGAGTGAGATCCCATCAGTCTAATAGTTACACTATTTTTCAGCTTCTTTTGCATAGACAAGGCCTCTATGTGTAGCCCAGATTAGTCTCAAACAGCCTTGTAGTGCTGGGATCACAAATATGTGTCACCCAGAAGACCCAATTCAGTTCAAGTCCATTCCAGTTAAGACTGTAATTTTATCCACTATATTCCCACCTATAGTTCTCCACCAATTTTTCCAATGTTAATAGTTTGGTACTATTAAATACCACAACACAGAAAGTATACTTCTAGGCTGAGACTGAACAGTCTGTAAACAAGAGCTACCCAGAGAAGGTCTAGCCACCATTCTTGTTATGGCTTTGGGGCTCAGGGTTCTTAACCTCACCAGCAATCACATTGATGATATTAATATATATAAAACTTAAAAGTATTTCAGCTGCCCATATGCTGTTTAAGTTCCTTGTATTCTATTCTGTCCTAATGGCCTGGAAGTTTGAAACTTCTCATGGTAGCTTATTCCATCTCTGGACAGCTTTAAATGTGAGGAATGACTTCCTCACATTGAGATTAAAACTAACCCTGGTCACCTCTTTCTCTCCTTAGCTATAGATTTTAAATCACATGTGGTTCTTCTCACTCTGAGTACTTAATAAAACTGATGGATTGCCTCTCTCCAGAGAATAAAAATGAGGGATTGCCTTTCTCCAGGAAAAATGTAGAAAGACCACAGAAGTTTTATAAACAGTTTCTAGGAATTGTAGATACCAGATGCCTCTGAATTTTCTATTGCCCTTAGATATAGAAATAGTTCCAGCAATGGTCCTTTAAGAGCTGTAAGGAAGGTGTCTTTCTCTTTTGAACTTAAATATCTTGTCCAGCTATGTGGGCTTCTGTGTTCCCCCACTGAGGTACAGTTGCTCAGGATCTGTCCACTCATCTCAGCCCAGTGAGACTTTTCTGATTCCCAGGCCTATGGTCCTATCTGCTTACCCTCTCCCCTTTAAGTTGCTTATATCCTCCATCATCACTATAGCCACTGGCAAAGAAGTAGGGGCCAGGAAACAACACTGCAGCTAGCAACCTATCATCAGGGCAGGGGGACTCTGTGTGGCCAACGCTTTTCTTTTTCTTCTACAGATTGCATCCTGAAATGAAAGCACCGGAAAACACAAGGAAGTGTGAGCAAGAACCAGAACTTATTATGTGCTGTTAATTTTATCCAACAAAAGAGAACTGCTTTTGTTTTGAATTCCTCTATACTGAGTTAGTTCAGGTAGCACACTAACTCAGGGAATATGAAAACACATGATAGTCATATGACAGAGGAACTAAGTAGAGATTGCTAAATTTCCTTTTAGATTTATTTCAGTGTATGACCTTAGGAAGCCCATATGCTACTCCAAACCTAGAGACCTCCGCAGTTCTAACCCTCTTATACAAGCCATTCTTAGCTAATAGCTGCTTCTATGGTTGAAGGACTCTCATAACTGCTAGCTGAAATCCCATGTTTAGCATCAACACTTCATAGTTCAATTAAATTGCTCTCTGGTCAACTTGCCTATGCTTTATGAGTCTCTGACTTCCAGTGTTACAGTTATGTGACAATATTACACTGGTCTTGTCCACATGTTTGGAGGACTTTATGAATTAGGTTCAGCTGTTTCCATTTTGTCATAGTAAGAGTTTTAATTTAGGAGCCAATATTGTAAGTTAGAAAAAAAGCAAAATGATTTGTCAGACGATTCTGTTATTAACTATCTGAATGACTAGGAACAACTCGTCTCTGTGGACTTTTCTGATTCCCAGGCCTATGGTCTCGTCTGCTTACATTCTCTCCTGTAACTTGCTTTTAACCTCTATCAACATGTTTACTATAGCCACTGTCAAAGAAGGAGGGACCATAAAACAACACTGCAGCTAGCAACTTATCAAGGTAGAGCAAGGGGACTTTCTGAGCCTCTTTCCATATGTGATAGAAGGCCAGGGTGGCTTCCCTAAGGTCTCCTTTCAGTTTTCATGATCCTGTTATTCTAATTTGGTTGGTCTGTTTCCTTTCTGATATAATTCATGACTTTAATATATTTAAAACATTGCATAGATTTCCTCAATGAATGAGGCAAAGTAGATCACAGAAAATAATCCCCTCAGTCCAGCAGCTCCTAAAATGATCTCACATTAGAAACATGGAGGGGATTTTCAAAACTGCTTTCACTGACATCTTTTCCTCAAATGTTCTGGAATGCTATGAATGAAGAATGAATGAGAGAAGAATGTTGCCCAATAGGACTACAGTAGCTTCTTTAGATGCCAACTGTTCTAACACACAGTTCTCAAGTTTGTCTGCATATAAGAATCACCTGTTAAATTTTCAAATCCATTAGTGCCTCAACCCACCTATAGATTGGGGTTTAGTTGCCCCTGGAGACCCAGGTTTTCGGGAGAGTGTTAACACTCTCTAGGTAGTTATAGTGAAGAGAAGGGCTGAGACCCACTCCTCTGAGTATTTCTTTCTAGTTCTTTCTGGCTGATCATCTGACCCCCACAGCCCACATTGGGCACTTATCAAATGACAGACCCTTAGACTTTAATACAAGGTACAGTTCTGCCCCCATAGATAAATCCAGTGCCAACTTCTTGCTTTTTTTTAGCCTAGGACCATAATGCTCTAACCTTGTCAATTCCTAATGCTCTATGTGCCTTGCCTTTACATTCTTGTCACATGGCAGCCCTGTGTTCCCTGTCACTTCTTGTCTACTACATTCATCTCTTCTAGCATCCTGCATGTATTTGTCAACTATTCCAGCTTTCTTCTGAATCCTGAGTTATCCTAATCAAAATTCTCTATACTATTAACAAAATCAGATATCAAGCTGAAAGAATGTTATGATTGCTACACATAACCAAATGATAGGCATGTATAACAAGGAAATTGAAATACACAAAACACACATTAAAATGATCTGTAAAATTGTGATTCAATTTTTCCATATAAGATTAGCTATAACTTAGATCACATTAAAATGTTATTTATAATCATATTGTATCAAATATGAAAGATAAAGTACTAATAAAGTTGTTCAAAGAAAAATAAATGGTAATATATCATAGTATTAATAAAACAAAACTCTAATGAGCTCTAGCAGGTAAAAATAAATGGGTTCATTGAAGGTTTAGATAACTTTGAATATTAATTGAGATAAAATAAATTTTTAATACTCATATTGTAATATACATGAAGAACTTTACAACCATGTAAAGCATTTTTATATGAATGTTACTACTCAAGTTGTATTTTAAAGCACAGTGGTGTTCTGAGTGCATCTGGAACATTTAGGGCCAGCACTGTGAAGGCTGTTATCACCCTCTTCACCGATGCGTCCATGAGAAGCTCTCTGAAACGAGAGAGTGGCGAGTAAGACCTTTGCTCTAGTGCAATTTATATCAGTTAGACTGCAGGCAGATTTATCATAAGGCTAATAAGACTTTTGGCTTTAACTTCTTTTCTCGAAAGGATTCTTTCCAAAACCCTAAGAGGGGCCCCATCAACAAATTTTATATATATATATTTTATCAAATAGCAAAAAGAAATTATGGCAATTTATTGTAATTTCTTTTTTTATTCTAAATATTTAATTCTGTATACATTATGTATTGGTAATTCTGTACTTTGGTAACTAGGTCCACTCCTATTTTGCCTTTTAAAGTCACAATGTCCTGTTTTCACTCCACAGCCTTTAAAATCTGATAATGGTCTCCTCAGAGAAAATGTGTTTCTGGGAAAGAAGCAAGGCAACGCTTTTTTTTTTTTTTTTTTAACGAGTTTAATCAGCATCTTCCAGATACATCAGAACTGACCGACATAGGAACACACACACCCTGTGGCCTTACACACAGGTTTAAGCCGTGTGGGGCCCAGTGCTGAGAGTAGGAATGGTCATGAGCTTCCAGCCCTGATGAAGAAGATGTCTCTAACTCATATCCACTCGCAAAGGAAAATACTAGTTTTCTCCAGTGAAGTCTCACCAGGTATATAAACCATATTTAAGGAACAACAGATGTCCTGTGTCCAGCAGTAGATGACCACAACACAAAATGGTCTTTTTGTAGACTTTTTCTCTTATGTCTCATTGCTTTGTTTGGAATTTTAAAATTTTTCCTATTTGTCTTCTGCTTATATTTTATGTTTTTTCTGCTTTGTGTTTTTATGGCGTTTGATTATGTGTGTGTATTTCTTGCATGTTTTCTTTTCCTTTTTTTGAATTTGTTTTTGAAAGAAACAGAGAGAGCGTGTGCATGGAGGTGGGTGGGTGGGGAGCTGGGGGAAAAACTGGGAGGAGTTGAAGAAGGGGAAACTGTGATCAGAATATATTACAAGAAAAATTTTTCAATAAAAATATTACAAAGGAAATTAACAAAGTTAAGTTTGATAATAATTATATCAAACTTAATAATTGAAATTTATGGCACACAATGTACTATATGGAAAATGATCATACTTTGGGGTGACAATACTATTGCACAAATGTTCTTTGCTCAGCCATGTTCTCTTCCTCTCTTCCTCAACCTCAGAGAGGTTGAAGAACCTTTGTGTTGAAATGTTGAATGAACTCTGGTCTCCTCCACATTTACCCCTGCCATTTCAGTCTTCTCTGTCGACTCATCACTCTCCTGCCCTCTTTCTCCCTTCCCTTCCCTCTCCTCTTTTCCCCAGGACTTCTCTGGCTGACCTGAAGGATACTCAGCACTTTCTGCTTTTATGGTTCTGTTTAGTAGCTTCTCCCTCATAAATATCCATGTCTTTAACCAAGTGAGAAAGCAAAGCAAACACTGCATGTGTCTTTTATCTGGAGTTGCTTCAGCACACATGCCCTTGAGTGAAGGAAGAGATTTGTGGCAACTGAGCCTGAGCCAACCATAAGGATGCCCACTGCTTTCCCAAGCAGCAAAATTGTCCAAATAGACCACGAGGGACATAAAAAAGAAAAAGGGCAGCATCAACTTTTCCTTCCACATCGTTGTCTGGTGGTCCTGGAATCCTAACTCAGACCACACCAGGTGGTAGAAGCCCATGCCACAGAACCCAGGGGAGGGGATAGGGAGAGTACTAGTCAGATTTCAGAGTCCAGTGTGAAGATGTATTTTATGGTCCACTCAGCAAAGGGAAGGGGGAAACTGCATTACATGAAGATTTTAATAATGAAAGTTGAGGCTTATAGTACTAGCATTCTTAGATGTTTATCTAGCAAATATGATTTAGATTATCTTAGTCCTTGAATATTTTTGATTATCATAGTTTCTCTGAATTAATTCTAAGTGGTGATTCTGGGGAAATACTTCAAATATGGTCTAAATATATTTCCTTCAAGGAAAAATGAAAACAAAAATCTTCTAGCAGTTTAAGTCAACTAAGTTAATATTTTAACAAAGAGGATGGGCGTCCTTGAGCAAGATCAGTATTGTGACTTTGTGGAGACACAGAGTCTGCCAAGATATTTAGGGTTCAGACTTTGCCTTATATTTTAGTCTAGGAATTTGAAGTATAGAATAGAGTTTATTCAGGGCATAGGGAGGGGAGTTAAGAGGGTAGTAGAGGCAGAGAGAGAGAGAGAGAGAGAGAGAGAGATCAAAAGATCAAGAGAGAGCAAGAGAGCAAGAGCTTGAAGTACCTTAATACTGCATATTTTCTCAACTTACAAAAATCCATAATGTTTTTGACTCTTAGAAAGTCAAATTCTGCCCACTGTTATTAATATAAAAAATACTAACACTAAGCTAAAGTTACATATTTCTTCTTATTCAATAATAAACTGCTGATTTCCTATGTGAAAGATATTTAATTACTACAATAAACAATATTTTGAGCAAATTCAGAAACCTAGATTTTTTTTACATGTCATTACTATATTCCCAATATTAACTTTAAGGACTAAAAATTAGTATACACATAATAATCAATGACTGTGAATTCTGATAGGTACGTTTAAATTAAAGTTACATACCTTGATTTTCTTCTAGCCATTATTACCAGCCTGGCTTCTTACTTTCAATACTGTGAGATGCAGACTCTAAGAAAAATGCTGAGTCACAATGATAAGAGGTATTTATGTAAAGTCATGCTTAGGGTTATCTAACACAGAAAGTTCAAGGGTAGTAAACTAAACAATGACCTGTGTGAAATGGAGTCAGTCCAATACCAACATTCACTCTCTTCTACTTCTTTTGCTGAATTTTCCAGGCCTATGTCACCTATAGCAAAAGAAAACAATTGCTCTTACAAAAAAAACCAGGCTAGATTCCTTACCATATTAGAAGAGAGCTTACAGCAGAACAAAGGTCTGTAGGAGGAGACAGCCAAGATATGGAGACTGAGGACAAGAACCAAAACAATAACACTTTCTGATTCATCACAAGGATGAATTAGTCTTACTTAGGTCCTCATAATAGGAATGGATTTATGTTTTGCGGAGACATCAATGACAAAACACAGGTGAACTGAAAAGACCGGAACACCATGAAACACAGCAGAAGCTGGGCAGTCCTACCCACTTCGGAGGAGTTGCCACAGCCAACACCTTCAAGTCTCCCAGAGGAGCCCAGCACCTTAGTACTCAAATAAGTACCTACATATTTCCAGGATTAAAAATAGTCCTAGGCTAGGCAAGGTCCTGCAAGCCATTATACCAAATAATAAAAAGAAAGAAAGGAAGGAAGGAAGGAAGGAAGGAAGGAAGGAAGGAAGGAAGGAAGGAAGGAAGAAGGAAGAAGAGAAAGAGTCAGTATTAAACTTGGGGTATATGGGAGGCAATCCCTGCCACCAACGCTGATCACCTGAGTCCCATTCCCAGAACCCATATGGTGGAAAAGCTAACTTCTACAAGTTGTCTTCTGATCTCTGCACAGAGTGCTTTTATACAGAGAGAGAGAGAGAGAGAGACAGAGAGACAGAGAGAGAGAGAGACAGAGAGAGACAGGCAAACAATAAAACTGAGATGAAACCAAATTAAAAATATATTTGATTTTACAGCTAAGAAGGAAAGTGTTTGTTGAAGAATTTAGTATCCCAGTCATTCATGTACAAAACATTTTGTAAGCTACTAGCAGTGGATACAATTTCAGAAAGAATATGGGATGAGGGGTAAAAAAATGGTGGTTCACAAGAATGATCTTTGGGGACTCCAATGTGTACAGGGGAAAGGAACACAATGTGTTTTATTATTATAATATATAATATATAATATATATAATATTTATTATATATGTATAATATTTATTATATATATTATATATTTATCCTGTACTAGAGAAGCCCAAGGGAAAGCCTTTTACATTGAGAATACTCAAGAGAATCTACAAATGCATGAGTTACTAGCATGTGAGATAAGACAGTTAAATTCAGAGAGATAGACAGGTTAAGTTCTTGGAGAATTTAGGTATTGTGTTAGAAGGATTTGAGGGAAAAAAATTTAAGACTTATCTTTATGTGGGCTTGCCAAAATTAGCAAGTTACTTAAACTCCGTGAAGCTTGGTTTTCTCAATGAAGCTTTACATTTTTAATTTCCATAAATTAAAACCTAATATTTATATCCTTATATGGAAATGTCACCGACTCCCAAATAGAGTTAAAAATTACTATCAGGTGAAGAAGTAGCCTTAGGCAATGAAATTCAGCGTAATATTGTAAAGAAATCAAGTTCCTTGGGGCAGGAGAGATGGCTCAGTACCTAAGAGCATTAGCTACTTTTCCAAAGGACCTGGGTTCAATTCCAAGGACCCACATGGCAGCTCATGACAGTCTATAACTCCAGTCCCAGGATGTCCAGCATCATCTTCTAATCTCTTAGAGCACCATGCACAGGTGTAGTACACAGACATACATGCAGACAAAACACCCATACACGTAAAAGAAAGAGAAAATAAAAAGAGATGAGTGTCAAGGGAGTGCCACCTCGTGCAGGAAGCAGTAAAACCCTGAGTAAAGTTAACCTCTGCCATCTGGTCCTGTGTCACTGCTGAGTTTTCATTTCCTTCAGGAGTTAACAAAAAAGCTGAAGCACTTTACAAAAACGGAAAAAAGCAGGCAGAAGACAAATTGTTCAACGTCAGAATGACAGCATAAATGTCATTTTCAGGTAGTGTGCCAAAACTTAAGGTTGAAAGTTAAGACAGGAGCAAGGGAGTAGGATGTGGTCGGCAGTCACACCTCCACACTCATCTCCACGCCTTGTGCAACTCACCATGAGCTCGAAGCCTGCATGGAGTTTGTAATTGACCGAAGCTCTAGCAGCATCACAGCCCTGTCCTGCCACTGACTTCCCTGTGACTGAGTCAAGTATTATTTGTGTCTGTAAATCTGAAGATAATGTATTTTTTTAAATTCTAATGAAGCTCAAATCAGTTTATATATGTGTGCTTATCATAACTCTTAATACACAAAGGTCCCTAAACATTTTTTAATATCATCTTAACAATAAAACATAGCAAGCCTCCACAGAAATGAACTGATCATATTCATTGACATGTATCCAGATAATTTTTCTCAAAATATCCAAGTGAATCCGAAAGTGGACAACAGACTTTCATGGACTATTCTCTAGACTGATCTCCTCTAGATTCTAGGCTATTCTCTAGATATTCTCTAGACTCTAGACTATTCTCTAGATTCTAGATTGATATGCTAAGTGCAACAAGTTGACATAAAGTTAGTTAATGGCTGAGAGACCAAAGATCAGTCTGAACTGGACTTGGTGGAGTCTTTAGCTAACAAGGAAGGAGCATGTGATCGGAGAATGGACAGGTGTGGTGCCTACCAGAGAAATGCAACCAAAGGCAAAACAATGTCAACCGAAAAAAATGCGGAAAGAAGTTGTCAACTAATAAATTATCATTTAGACATGAAGAAATGTTCCAGCTGGGGCAATTTTACAATGCTTTTTCTATAATTGTTAATGGCTGTTGGCTGAAAATTCTTTGACCTTGTTTTACTGTGAAAACAAAGGCAGAAAGATTAAGTACTTTTCTGTAACTGTACAATGTTTAGGGAAGAAAGCATAAATTTGCTTGAGGTAGCCATGGAGCTAGTTGCATAATCCTCATATGACCCAGGACACCCTCATTCTCTGGGTACCAACCACAGCTATGGTTGTACTTTAGAATTCTGATCGATGCTACTCTTCTGTCCTAGGCATTTGGTAACAGGTATAATTTTTGATGAAATAACAAGGCCAAGATAAAGCCAGATGGATCCTATCACATTATTTAAATCTTGAGTCTCTGAAACATTTTACTTACCAAAGTCACAGTACAAATTACATCTCTTTACTTTCATATTTACCATTTTCCAAACCCTCATAGGAGATGTAGAAATTAGAATCAATCTCCATCTTCCTTTTCTGTTTAAGAAAAACTTATTTTTAAAAGTGGAAGAAGAAAGAAAGAAAAAGAAAAACCAGGGGCTGGAGAGATGGCTCAGTGGTTAAGAGCATAGGCTGCTCTTCCAGAGGACCCAGGTTCAACTGTTAGCCTCCTCATGGTGGGCACAACTATCTGTAACTGTAGTTCCAGGGAATTCAATGCCTCTTTTTGGTCTTCTTAGGTACCAAGAACACAAGTGGTCACAAACATGCATGCATGCAAACACCCATAAACAAACAAAAAAGAAAGAAAGAATTAGGAAATAGAGCTAAGTTTCATTCACTCTCCCACCTGCTGAAGCCCTACTTTTGGACAAGGTGCTCTGTTAAGCACATAGGACACTGAAATAGTGAAGCAGAGACCTGCCCTGAGGAGGTTCTCAGTCACTTAAGGAAACAGAAGGGCAGTCATTTCACAACCTTGAGACAAGTGAAATAAAAATGGTGACAGTGGGATTGACTGACTTCTTCCTTGAAGCTGATTGAGAAAATGCTCATGAATGAAGCCATTCAAACTAAATTGGGACAGAAGAACTGGACTTGCCAGGATATAAGAAAGGATGAGGCAGATTCAATAGTTGTAAGTTGTTAGTTATGGACTGAGATGGAATGAGATGAAGTGTGATCAGGATCAGAGGCTAAATTACAGAGTTTTTACATTTCACAAGAAGAGGATTTAGCTTTATCGTCAATGGTAAAATATATCATTTGAAAGATAAAATTCTATGAAGTGAATAATTTTGAATTACTACTTTTAATTTCCCTGTAGCGTGAAGATTGTAGAGGTAAACAATAGAAGCAGAATTTCTAGCAGGGTCATTTTATTGGTTCAGGTGGGTGATGAATTTTAAAAGGAAATAAAAAAGGAAGGACATAACTAATCCTAGGTTGGCGGAGAAGGTTTATTGTAGATAAAAGGGAGAGCATAAGAGGCAAGAATACCTGAGAGAGTTCAGAGCAGAGCCATGTGACTAGGGCTGTGGGCAAGAAGCAGACCAAGCTAGGAGGGTAGAGCATAGATGGAAGGGCTAGGTAACCAAAATAGCTGGTAATATACAGAAGGGCATCTGGGGGAAGAGCAGCCCAGTTTCTGGGTTAGATGAGTTTATAGTATTGGGTAGGGTATGCCAGCTATACCCTGTAATAGGTGGGGCCTGAGGGAAGATGTAAGAATCTAACAGCCAGGTCCGCTTTGATATAAGTAGGCACCCCAGCCATTTATTCTCTAATGAGGATGACAGGATCCTGAATTGGAAGACTAGCAGTGGAAGTGGGGGAGTGAAGGCACACTTAGGAAATATTGAGGTGAGACAATCAACTAAATGTATAGAATGAGATCAGTGGAATCGTGGGACAAACTACAGACAAATTTAGGTTTTATTTGGCTTAATTGGTGTCAAAATCACCTGCAGTAGAAATATAGAAGAACATAAAGGGGAAGATAAATATGAATATCCAATAGGCTACTACATTAGTGCTATCCAATAAATATTTAGATATAACTATGCATCTTGAGAAATAATATCAAAATCAACACATACCCACATGCCAATAAGGCAACCAAAAATGAGTTTTATATACATTTTTCTTCCTCTAAAAGTCAGATATACTTAGGAAATCAAGTGACTAAAAAGCTTTGTTTGTTACCCCAAACTCAACCTCCCCAAATCAATGAAAAAGTTGGCTATTGAAAACAATCAACAAGACAAACTTTTATCCAAACTAACTAAAATACTAAGAGAATATTCAAATTAACAAAATCAGAAACAAAAGGGGGAGCATAACAACAGAAACTGAGGAAACACAGAGAATCATAAAGACATATTTTAAAAATCTGTACTCCACCAACTTGGAACATTTCTTCACAGGTGCCACTTAACAAGGTTAAATCAAGATAAGATAAACAATTAAATAATCCTATAACCCATAAGGAAATAGAAGCAGTCATTAAAAGTTTTTGCACCGAAAGAAACAAACAATTATTAACAATAAAAGCAAGTAGATCTCCAAGTTCATATTCAGTATGATTGACAAAGTGAATTTTCGGCCTGCCAAGGCATATAGTGAGACTTTGTCTCAAAAAAAAAAAGGAGATTGCACTGGAGTTTCAGAAGGCCAGGATAGGGGATGGCCCTCCCATGTCTGCTTGCTTCCCCTTAGGGTGATGGGGGCTTTTAGAAAGGGGAAGATAACTGCTTTCTAAGTTAGATAGTGTGCCTGTCTCTAACAGAGCAGAAGAAAAACAATCTGGAAGGGCAAGAAACTACTGAGAAGCATCTTTTCAAAGTCACGAGTAGAGATGGACATCATGGGAAAGATGAGGAAGATTAGCTCACATGTGTAACTAAGCAAACCAGTGAGAAAGCTGAACAGGCAGATCTCACAGAGACTGGAAACAGCTGAGTCACTGTTAACCTTGAGTGTGCTGACCCCGAAGGAGCAAAAAAAAGAATTCAGCCTCTGATGTGTCTCCCCGTCCCCCATGAAGCTTCAAGCAGGTTGATTCTTGAGTTTCTAGGACTTGTCTTTGGCCTGTTCTGCCAATGCCTTACATTAACTCTTTCAGAACTTGAGGGAATCTGAAATAAATTGTTATCTCCGGTTAAAAGAAAGATGAGTGTAGTTACCAGAAGCTAGCGCAAGTGTGTTCTTTCCACCTCATCACTGTCTCCTTTTATACAGGAGCCATATCACATTGCTGCTTGTTAGGCCCTGGCTATCACCTAAAGTTCTTTATTCTTTCCTTTTTTGTTCATCCAACATATTCATTTGGATCATTGTATAAGCCAAACATTGTTTAAAGCCCTGGAGATTCAACGTAAGCGACAATAAGTCACATTGACCTTATGTGGTTAGTGACCAGCCTATCAAAAAAGGAGACATTCCAAAAAGACTCATATCTTTCAACCTGTCAGAATATTAAAACAATAGACCTCAAAGTAGGTTGAAATTCTGCAGGAATCTCATGCTGAGAGAATAAAAAGGCACCATGCAGAGGGAGTCTTGTCTCTAGAAAGAGATTTTGAAAAGTTTTATCAACTTGTCAAAACATCATACAGGATTAGACTGAAGTCTAAACAATGAGAGGCCAATGGTGGGCAGAACCAAGCCTTGGCTGGGACTGCTTAGGTGAATATATCCTTGGCCCTCTAATAAAGTTTAATTTCACTTTAGGACCTCCAAAGTCAGACTTTGGGGAGTGACTGGATATCTTTGTCTCTCTTCCCTCTGTGGCCACTTTAAATAATTTCTTTAAAGCTGTACATTACTAACTCATTCCTTTTATTGAAGATTACTGGCACCAAATATAGCCTGTGGTACAGTCTGTGATCCCCAAGTTCTGTAACAGTGCGAAAACAGACATTGAGTAAATAATCCTACCTGTGAAGTCATCACTCAACGGAGGAGTGAGGAGCTAGCCTCAGATCCACTATACTCAGTTGTAAGCCCACCTTCTTCATTCTCTGCCCCTCCATTGGTTGTAGAAAAAGACCTCTACTAAAAAATTCAGATTGTCTCCCACTATTTATATCAGCCAGCATTACACCTCCAGTAGATAGACAGGCCTCCAGTGGAGAGATGGGGCTACCCAAAAATTTTTGACCCAGAATGCAGAGACAAAATGGAGTAAAGAAAATGCAGGGACAAAAATGGAGCAGAGACTGATGGAAAGGCCATCCAGTGACCAGACCAACTTGAGATTTATCCCATGGGCAGGCACCAAACCCTGACACTATTACGGATGCCATGTTGTGCTTGCAGACAGGAGCATGGCTGTCCTCTGAGAAGCTCTACCAGTAGCAGACTGAGGCAGATGCAGATACTTACAGCCAAGCGTTGGACTGAGGTCGGGGACCCCTATGGAAGTTAGGGGAAGGACTGAAGAAGCTGAAGGGGATGGCAACCCCATAGGAATTACAACAATATCAACTAACTCGGACCCCTCAGAGCTCCCAGAGACTAAGTCACCAACCAAAGAGCATACACGGGCTGGTCCGTGGTCTCTGGCACATATGTAGCAGAGGACTGCCTTGTTTGGCTTCCATGGGAAAGGATGCACCTAATCCTGTAGAGACTTGATACCCCCACTGAAGGGAAATGCTGGCCGTGGTCAGGGTGCGGGTGGGTGGGTGAGGGTGTAGGTAGGTGGATGAAGAGGTGGGTAGGTGGGTAAAGGGGTAAGTGAGCACCCTCTCAGAGGTAACAGGGAGGGAGGATGGAGTGAAGTACTCTGGGAGGGGAGACCAGGAAAGGGCAACATTTGGAATATAAATAAATAAAATAATTTTTTAAAAAAGCCTGGGCCCCACTGAAAAGTTAGCAAGAATAAGTCTTCATCTCTATAAACCTCTGATTTGAGTTTCCACCCCCATTTTCCAGGTACCTCACATAGCTACCAGTTGCTATTCCTGAACCATACACCACTTTTATCATCATCAGAACAATATTTATGCTTATAACAAAAGCTACTTAAGTTTTGCTCAAAGCTCTGGCTTCTGCAACTGCTCAGTTTCTCTCCTGCAGTGTTAACCTACAGTTTCTTTCTCAATAGCTTGTGGACACATTACATAGTTTCCCATCGAAAACCTTCTTGACCCCACTTCCTCCTCCAGCTACTTCCCTATTTCTCCATTGTTTTGTAAACTATCAGTAGTTGTGCTTTACCTTGACTCCATCCTAATCCAGGCTTTACCCCATAATTTCATGGTAAAAACAATTCTTTCCATGCTGACCAGTGACTTCATATTGTTAAAGTCAATTCAATCTGTCTGTCATTTATCTACCACCCATATTTGGTATGCTAACACTTGATCATTACTCACCATTGGTAACATTTTGCTTACGGTCTTCCAGGAAAGGTTTTCCCCTAACTTCACTGGACTATCCTTTCGTGTCTTCTTCTACTGATTTTTCCTCAACATCTTATTTTTTAAATGCTGGAGTTATCTTCAGCCAACTCTTTTCCCTAATTCATACTCTCTTATGGGATCTCAACTCTTAATCTTGGGCTTTAAATCTCTTCTATATATGTACCAAAGATTCCTTATGTACCTTAGGTCTGTAGTTCAGATGAATGATGACCAACTTATCCATTTGTCTGGGTTTTTTTTTTTTTTGGGGTGGAGGAGACCTTCTTGGTCAAAGGTAAACCATCAAATTCTACCCTAAATTCTCTTTACTGTAACCTCACTTCCTTCTCAAATTTCAGATTCATAAACCAAATTTTTCTCTGATTCTGTCTGTATGTAATTGGCATATCCAGACTTAGCCCTAGGAGATTCTCCTCCTAAATACACGTTTTCATGGACTTACTTTCATTAGTAAGGGGATATTTCATCTTTTAATTACTCATGTTATAAACCTTGACTTAATCTTTGATAGTTTTCCTTCTCTTGAACCATATACCCAATCTGTCAAAAAGACATTCCATCAAATGTACAAAATCTTCTCTTGATATAACTTTGATCAAGCCATCATAATACTGTGCCTACATCAGTGTATGCTCACAACTAATATTCCTAACTCCACCCTCCTAGAGCCACATGGAGTTATTTCATCCCCAGTTGTAACCATTGTAGTTCCTTAACATTTAGAACATACCGATTGGTTACATTGCTGGAAACCAAGGTTTTGCATTGTTCTTCAGCTCGTGTATGACATGGCCTCTCAGTTCTTTTCTTCTGTACTTTCCCGCCCATCATGTCAACCGTGTCACCTTGAAATTACTCTTAAATATGGAAAAGCCAGTGTGGTAGCCCTTGCCTATAATCCCAGCACTTGGGAAGTAGAGGCAGGAGGATCAGGAGTTCAGGACATTAGGATCATTTTCAAATGTATCATGAGTTCAGGGTCAGCCCAGGTTACATAAGCAATAACGTTAACAGGCTCAGTGGTGGGGATGGATATTCGGTGCTCAGAAAGTAGAAGAAAAGTCAATGTATTGGCCTATGTGAACCGAAGGACAGACTTCTAAGAACAAGACTAGAGAGAGATGCCAAGCTTGATACACATGCAAGAGGAATGAAGCAGTGTTGGAGGTGTATGTGTGTAGCAAGCTTGAAGGGATGATGAAGCAGTTAGCCTTGAGCTTGCTAAACCTGAGAGGAAGCTTTGAGACAACTAAGATGAGTTGACGATATTTTAGATACACAGAAATGAAGCTCTGAATTGATGTCTGAGCTGGAAAAACATGTCCAAGGGTGAGTGTAAAGACAATAAGGAAGAAGACGCTTCCCCTGCTCTTGCCTCTGCCACCATCCACTATTGTCTTTTGGCACTCCATGGCCCTCCTCCATTCCAGCCACATCCTCTCTGGGGTGGCTACGGCCTTTCAAGCAGGCCTTACAGCCACAGCTTCTGCCAGAGCCAGCTCCTGGTGGGCCCATGTAGAAATGGAACCCCCAAATCCTGTCCTGGGTGTTACCAAAGCCTTCAAGAAAGATACCAACAGAAAGAAGATGAACTTGGGAGTTCCTACAGGGATGATAGAGGAAAGCCTTACGTGTTCCCCAGGATCTGAAAGGCAGAAGTCCAGATTGTTGCAAAAAAATTCGGACAAAGAATACTTGGCCATTCTATAAGCTATTGTAAACAGGCAGCTTCTGTGGAAACTTACCAGCCTGAGTAGTCATAGAGCTTATAAATTGGCAGCCTCGGTGGACAGTACCAACTTAGATAAGGACAAGTGAATCATAGGCAGAGTCATAGTGACCTGTCACCTGAACCTTCACCCAGCTGATACCCTATTCTGAATGGTATCCATATTCCCCCTGAACACCTATGCTCCCGTGTCATTCCCTTCCCTACATCCTGCCTTTTTGTGTTTTATAACCCCTGTGTGAATAAGTAAATTATGGTGTGATTTAAATAATTAAATAAATTAATTAATAAAAAAAAAGAATACTTGGCCATTGGGAGACTGGTTGAATTTTGTAAGGCTTCTGCAAAACTGGCCCTGGGTGAGAACAACGAAGTGTTGAAAAGTAGCCAGTTTGTCGCTGTGCAGACCATTTCCAGGACTGTAGCCTTAAGGGTCAGAGCCAGTTTTCTGCAAAGACTTTTTAAACGTTCAGCCAAGATATCTTTCTGCCCAAACCATCCTGGGGAAATCACACGCCCATCTTCAGAGCTGCAGGTATGCAACCTGCATGCCTTGTAATCATCAGTCAATACTATGATCCCAAGACTTGCGGATTTGAATTCTTGGGAGCCATAGACATCAAAAATTCGAGAGCAGAGTGCCCTCCTCCTGCATGCCTGCTCTCACAACCTCACAGGCATGGACCTGATGGGAGGAATTAGCATCCGTGGTGAGGAAAAAGAATCTCTGCGCTATTTGACATGACCTACCAAGGCTTTGGCAGCAGTGGTGGCGATAAGGAGGCCGTGGCTGTGTGGCACTTCCTCAAGGCAGAATCAATGAGCCTCTGTCAATCGTATGCCATGAACGTGGGCCTGTGTGGTGAGCATGTGAGAGCCTTCAGACTGGTCAGCAAAGACGCTGAAGAAGCTGAAAGTGTGGGGTCACAGCTAAAGATCCTGATCCGTCACTTGTATTCCAACCCAACTCTCAGTGGGGCCCAGATCACCGCAACCATTTTGACTTCCGAAAGCAGAGGGTGCAAGAGGTAAAAGGCATCGCAGACCGCATCATCAGCATTAGCGTGAGGACCCAGTAGGTCTGAAGAAAGAGGGGACTTCCCACAACTGGCAGTGCATCACCGACCAGGTTTACCCGTTGTTTCACCAGCCTAAAACCTGAGCAGGCAGAGCGGCTGACCTAGAAGTTCTCGATCTACATGACAAAGGATGGTCAAATCTCTGGCAGGGGCACCTCTAGCAATATTGGCTACCTTGCCCATGCCATTCACCAGGTCACCAAGTAGTTACCAGAGTGCAAAGGAACAGAGACCACCTTTTCTTCAGCCTTTGCCCTTGTGAGAGTCACATGCAGGGTGAGGGAGTGTGGGTGGTGGTGGATCGTGTTTTCAACCACAATGCACAACGCTCGCTCGGCAATTGAACTTGTTCCTCGGAAACGAGATAGGGCAGAGGCTTTCATATTTGGAACTTCATTGGTTCTAAACCAAACTCTCCCTCATCCTTTTGTCTCCAGCTTTTCTGAAAGTTTACACATTCAAGAAAATCACAGCACCCAAAACAAACAAACAAACAAACAAACAAAACAAAATAAAAACTATGCCATGGCAGTGGCATAGGTCAGAAGCTTTACCCAAAGCCTCGGACAGTATCAGAGGTTCCGCTGTGGACCCGGCTAGAGCCTCTCATATTAGAGGTTGCGAGAGAAAAAAAAAAAAAAAAAAAAAAAAAAAAACCTAGTTCTGTCTTTAACAGTTGTCCTCACGTTTTTCTTCCAGGTATGGAGTAACTGTGTCAGCAGATCACATTACAGAAATTATGCTTTACAAAAACCAACAGGTCTGTTACTTCTCCAACAAAGACAGTAAAGGATGTCTTGTCAAAAATAATAAATAAATAAAAATAAATAAATAAATAAATAAGAAGATAAGGAATCCCTGAAGAAAATGAGGTGGACAAAGTTCTGCATGAATTCTTGCTAAGTCGTATTCTAACTATTCTGAAATTTTATAGTTAACTTTCAAAATAAAAGTACATAATTACAATTTAATTCATGGAATCAAGTGGTTATGTTAAATATTTTTAGATTTTTGTTGTTATTTCCCTTCCTTTTTCTTTTCCTTCCTTGTCTCTTCTTGGACAAAATAATGTCTAATGGGACAAAATATTAATAACAACATAGAACCCACCAAGATAGAGAATGTGTATAATAAAATTCTTTTAAAAATAGCCACAATAATTTACAAAATTTGCAGGTAAATGGATGAGGCTAGAAAAATTTATCCTAAGTAAGGTGACTCAAACACCAAAAAACAAATATATGTTTTCTCTTATATGTGGATGTTAGCTTTTAACATTCAATAATTGTGCTATAATCTGTATAAACACAGGGCAGGGGAGAACCTCAAAAGAAGAGAAAATGGAGCAAATATAGGTATGCAGAGACGGGAGAAACTGGAGTGGAAGAGTTAAAGGGGAAGGTGTGTGGAAAAGGAGGATAAGAGAAAGAACATGGGGGGGAGGTATCTCACACTAAGAGCCATACAAGGGTCATTCAAAAATGACTACTGTATAAACTTTTAAAAATACATACATATGTGAAAAAAATTAAACAGGGTCTCCAAATAATGGGAGAGCAATGCCCTAATGAGACATCTTTTTACAATCAAGTAGAACCTCCAGTGTTAGGATTGGGTTACATCTAATTGAGTAAGTGGCCAAAGGGGGCCAATGGAAATCCCACAAACACAAACATCTCAGGTGATTGCCAAGGCTATCTGTAGTTCTTCACAAACCAATGATAGGGCCCTATTGTAAATATTACATATCACATTGACCACAGAGAAGTTGAGCTGAAGCCTACCTAGTTGAGTGAAGCCTACTTAGAGTGTTTATACTGAATAGTGTTTATACTTCTGGAAAGTATTCTGTACACTACAAGATAAAAAGGTAGCCATCAACTCAGCTACAAACCCTGTGACCTACCACAATGACCCACATGCAAAATATATGGTGCAAAAGTTGCCCACATATCATGGGAGTAACCAACTACTCTCTGGTTGGGTTTAAGGACCACTCCATGATTGTAATCTATGTCTGACCCTGTTTGAGCCAAGAACCTGAGAATGTATAGGCCATGGAGTAGGGGAAAATCAAAAACTGTTGTTCTTCTAAAAGGAAGATAACAATAAGATGACTTCTAAGGACATTCTGCTATACTCATAAATCAGTGTGTCACTTGGCCATCATAAGATACTTTCTCTTGCAGTGGATGAAAACTAACACAAATACCCACAACTGGACAATGGGTGCAGAGTGAGAGACTTTGGAATGCCCAGTTCTAAAGAGGATGGCCATCACACTTTTCCCCACAGAGCTATGTGGAAGAGGAGGTGGGAAGAGAATAAGAGCCAGAGGGGATGGATAACACCAAGGAAACAGTGTTCTTCACATATGAAGTCACAGAGACTGTGTCACCATGCACCAGGCCTTGCAAGTTTGAGCCAGTTGTGGTTCCAGGACTGAGGCGGGGAGAGGACATGAACTCTCATCACTAACCAAGAAGCTATCTTCAGTTGACAGCCACTTGCAAAGGAAAAATTAGTTTTCTCCAACAGAGTCTCACTGGGTATATAAGCCACACTTAAAGGCAGACCAGACCCTGTACCCAGCAGTAGATGGCCAGCACAAAATGAGCTCAATGGTATTTTTTGTAGATTTTTTTTTTTTTGTCATATTGCTTGGTTTGGGCACTTTTTGTCTTACTGGTCTTTTGTTTGTGTATTATAGTTTTTTATTTCATGGTTTTGTAGGGTTTTTTGGCTCTCTCTGTGTGTTTCTTGTGTTATTTCTTTTTCTTTTTAATTTTTATTCTGTTTTGTTTGTTTTGTTGTTGTTTCCCTGTTTTGATTTTTAAAGACAGAGCATGAAGTTGGGTGTGTAAGTAGATGGAGAGACCTAGAAGAAATTGAAGAAGCAAAAAACATGTTCAGAATATATCACATAAAAATTATTAGTAATATATGTCTATTAAATATATAAGTATAAACTACATATTAAAAGAAAATCTCTCAAAAATGTCCCAGCAGCTTGTCTTTCAGTTGATTCCAGATCAAGTCATGACAACAACCAAGATTAACCACACGTTTTTATTTGTAAGATACTGGTCTCAAAATAAAAACTAGGTCACTTTTGTTTTTTCAAAAATCTTGGCGCAAGTCCAGAGTGTTTTCCTATTATTAGATATTGGACAAGGGAAGTCTGTCATCTAATTCTAGAAGATGATAGAACACAAGTAAATACATGTACATAAAAGTGATAAACAGATGGACCAAAGTATTGTTTGGGAATAAATTTTGAGGAGAAATTTAAGTGTAACATGATATTTAATTAATTTTAGCATAGTACAGCAGAAATAATATTATCAATTCTAAATGAAATTAATAAAAAACTTACAAAGTTTTTTCATTGCATATTGAAAAATGAGTAGGCATGCATTTTTACGACAAATTTGATGCTGAAATTCTTGTGAAACTAGCTAATATCTTAGACGTATGGGACTTCAGCCATTTGTCACCACATTAATAGCAATAGGAAACTTCTGGTGGAGTTACACTGATCTGTAGTCTTTCTCTAAGAAAGCATACATTGGGCAAACTAGGGCATAAGGAAAAAAAAAACACATGTTTAAAGTCAGAAACATGTAGATTGCAATTTGGCTTTCTGCTTAACACGAGGCTGCATTTAGGAAGACTGGCTATGTGTCTAACCTTCAGTTTCCTCCTCTGACCAACATGAAGATTAATGACAGTTGCAAAAGGTTGTTGATCGGGATAAGTGACTAACCACACACAAAGCACTTGGCACAAAATCATCATTCAGTGAGTCCACGTGACCTCCACCTCTCCAAATACTGCAGGCTGAGCACAGAACTAAACTCATCCTGCTCAAAAGCCCTCAACACATCTCCTTCTTATTTCCTAAGCATCAGCCTTCACTCACTTATTATTTTGGTCTCACCACTAACTATAGACAGGAAAAGGTACTGAAACTGTTATCTGTTTTTGAATAATTGGTGAAAGGTAGAAAAATATCCATTTCTAATCATTTCATATTTAATCCTCCGACACTGATAAATAAATTTTCTTTGTCTATGATTGCAACTGTTCTTAAAAGTCACATACTCTTTGTTTATATTCTAATTAGTATAATACTCATACCATGTAACAATGCAGAACAGACGTACACAAAGCAAATGTAACAACTGCCCTTCTCACCTTCAATCCTGCACTCTAAAAGTAATCTATTTCAAGTTTTTCTGGTTTTGTTTTGTTTTTTAACTTTTGGTGGCTACCTGCCTAGTTCTGGATATTATGGTAGTCGGTGCTTTGGCTTGTCTGCTTTAGAGACCATCTGATCCCTTAGGAGCCTGCTTAAGATTTGGGTAATTCACCTCTATTTGTCTCAATGCCTAATATTGTGAGTTCTACTAGTTATGTTTTGGGTTTTTTTGTTGTTTTTGTTTTTGTTTATTTTTGTTTTTGTTTTTGTTTTCAGAAACAATGGTAACTCAATTGCTGGGCATAACAACTAGAATCATAATCTTATAAGTCATATTAAATCTAAATCCTCGGCTCTCTGCTCCTCCCTGTCCCAGAGATCGTGGCATCTTCTTGTGCAATGCCAGCCTCGTCCCGTAGACAAAATGGTGAAGGTCGGTGTGAACGGATTTGGCCGTATTGGGCGCCTGGTTACCAGGGTTGCCTTCTGCTCTCCGTCTGGCAAAATGGAGATTGTTGCCATCAACGATCCCTTCATTGACCTCAACTACGTGGTCTACATGTTCCAGTATGACTCCACCCACGGCAAATTCAACGGCACAGTCAAGGCTGAGAACGGGAAGCTTGTCATCAACGGGAAACCCATCACCATCTTCCAGGAGCGAGATCCCGCTAACATCAAATGGGGTGATGCTGGTGCTGAGTATGTCGTGGAGTCTACTGGCGTCTTCACCACCATGGAGAAGGCTGGGGCTCACTTGAAGGGTGGGGCCAAAAGGGTCATCATCTCCACCCCTTCTGCGGATGCCCCCATGTTTGTGATGGGTGTGAACCATGAGAAATACGACAACTCGCTCAAGATTGTCAGCAATGCGTCCTGCACCACCAACTGCTTAGCCCCCTGGCCAAGGTCATCCATGACAACTTTGACATCCTGGAAGGGCTCATGACCACAGTCCATGCTATCACTGCCACTCAGAAGACTATGGATGGCCCCTCTGGAAAGCTGTGGCGTGATGACCGTGGGGCAGCCCAGAACATCATCCCTGCATCCTCTGGTGCTGGCAAGCCTGTGGGCAAGGTCATCCCAGAGCTGAACGGGAAGCTCACTGGCATGGCCTTCCGTGTTCCTACCCCCAATATATCTGTTGTGGATCTGACATGCCGCCTGGAGAAACCTGCCAAGTATGACGACATCAAGAAGGTGGTGAAGCAGGCATCTGAGGGCCCACTGAAGGGCATCCTGGGCTACACTGAGGACCAGGTTGTCTCCTGTGACTTCAACAGCAACTCTCACTCTTCCACCTTTGATGCTGGGGCTGGCATTGCTCTCGATGACAACTTCGTAAAGCTCATTTCCTGGTATGACAATGAATACGGCTACAGCAACAGGGTCGTGAACCTCATGGCCTACATGGCCTCCCAGAAGTAAGACACCCTGGACCACCCACCCCAGCAAGGACACTGAGAGCAAGAGAGAGGCCCTCGGTTGCTGAGGAGTCCCTGTCCCCAGCACTGAGCATCTCCCTCACAATTCCTTCCCAGACCCCCGTAACAACAGGAGGGGCCTCGGGAGCCCTCCCTACTCTCTGAAATACCATCAGTAAACGTTCGCGGCACCCCTCCTCCCCCCCCAAAAAAAATTCTAAATCCTCCAGTGGCGAACCTGCCAGGATTTGCCCTGGAAGACACTAGTAGCTATATCTTGTCCTCTCACTATCCATGTCCAAAAAAACTCTACTAGTTATGTTTAAATGTTCATTTAAACCTTCATTTCTTGTTCTGCTAGTTCCTGGGGTAATGCTTTGAACTTTATTATCAAGGACAATGTAAGTTATGCGAAGCTGAAAAGTTTCATCTGAATTTTCCTTACCTTGCCCCACCCAATGCCTAGGCTACCCGCTACATTCAGTGGGTTCCTGTTGAGTAAACAAATGGATGACTGCATTGTCGGTATCTGAGTGTTCATATCCTTTCTCTCTCCTCTGCATGCACCATTCCTACCAGTTAATATACTTTAGTTTTCCACAGCCTAGTTTTAAAGATCTACATATTGTTCTACAAGCAGAGCAATGCCTTTCATGTTTTATCCTAAGTGATATGAGGCTCCAAATCTTCACTTTCCACAGATAGTGTTCAGTTTTAAAAGAGATGCCAGCTAAGATTTGCCTTAGATGTTTGAGGCAGAAGTACAGAGCCACTCACAGTACCGTTCATTATAGACCTCAAGCAGATATACTGACCCTCTCTCATTTCCTTACTAATGACTCTGAGGTCAGGGATGTCCAAAGCTTCTGCAAGGCACAGCAGCTCCCATCGTCTTATAACTTTATACCAACTATAAAAACAAAGACTTTCTATTTTAATCTCCCAGAATTGTACTAAATTCATTTGTAGATTCAACCCAATTTCATTATGTTTAATGTTGTTTGTATTTGTGTTGATTTACTTTTTGTTCTAGTAGATGTTAAAATAAAAATGTGCACTTTACATTTTTAAAACTTGCATGTTTCTGGCAGGAATATATAGGACACAGATGATTTGTTATACACAGTGTTTTACTACCTTTCTTTCACAGAATCTGACCTCACACAAACTATAAGACAATCAATATGTTGTTATTGATTCTCTTCATACTTTTATTTAGTTCTGTTATATACACTAATTCTGTGGTGAATATTTTAAGCTACATTATATTTTTTGAAAACATAAGATATAATAAAGAAGTAGAGCCGGGCAGCGGTGGTACATGCCTATAATCACAGCACTTGGGAGGCAGAGGCAGGCAGATTTCTGAGTTTGAGGCCAGCCTGGTCTACAGAGTAAGTTCCAGGACAGCCAGTGCTCTAGAGAGAAACCCAGTCTCAAAGACCAGGAAAAAAAAAAGAAATAGAATCCTTTTAAAACACACACACACACACACACACACACACACACACACACACACTATGGATGGCCACAGATCCTACTTTATAGAGAATGAAGCAGAAGGAGGCAGAAAGTGTGAACAGGCATCTGTGACCTGGCTTCTTCCTTACATGGACAAGAAGACAATATAATGGTTTGGCCAATGTGTTTTAAAGGGAGTGAGTCTTGAGAAGTTTAGAAAAGAATCGTAAGTATACATAAAGAAGAACAATTCTCTTCACAATATTCTTCATTTCACTTAACAAGCATTGATTTAGAAGAAGGGACTCTTTCTGCCAATCGTAACATGTTAATCCGCCATGTTATCCATGAGCACTGAACTGTTTGATGCCTGAGCAAACTTAAGTTGTTTGAAGACTAAACTTTGGAGAACTAGACTATCTTGTAGTCATCTGCACAGTGCAGTGGTCGTGACTTCTCTACAACACTTACTTGGAGTTGATGCCTTCTTGGAAACTGGAACTGACCAGAGCCGTGGCTCCTCCTCATTTCAGCTTGGATTTGCTCTGGCCACTTTTGCCCTCTTTTGTTTATTGTAGCTCTCCTGAAATGTTTCAGCAGTATTCTTACACTGAAAGATTTCCGTGAGTCAAGATTATCTCTTGCATATAATGAGATCCCAGAGCAACTAGAAAAAAGCAATATGACATGTTCACTCAGGAACAAATAAAAACCTAGGATTCAAGATTGGTTTTCTTTTCTCCAAAGACTGTACCCTTTTCTCTCAACCACCAGCTTCTTCTTCCTCTTTTTTTTTTTTTTTTGAAGGTTTCAAGGTACTTTATTTCTTCATTTGTTCTTCAGTCTGCCATAGTTTAATGAGTATATGATTCTTTGACTTGGCATTCACTTATGCGTTAGTTTTGAAACAATTCCTTGATTATTGTACCAGCTGACGTTACTACTACTGATCTCTCCCTTCCTTTGGGGTGACTCTGCCAACAGGAGACAGTTTCCACTCTATTCCAATTTGTGTGGCTGTATGTGTCCATGTAGAAACACAGAAGATGCCTCCACCTGCTAATATAGCATTTCCGTATTTGTCACGGAAATTAGGTGTCCTCTTCTGATGGCTCTGCCTTGCCACCACTTGCTGAATGCTTCGAACTTGGAGACGGCTTAGTGCGTTTTTGGCCAAGGGCAACATCGTGGAATCAGAGATGGAACTTCAGCTACTACAGCTGCTTCCTTGGTGCAGATTCACCCCAACTACCCTTGCAAAGAGTCCTGAAAAACAAAATGGCTTTCAGCGGGGATCAACCACCAGCTTCTTTAAATGCTAAGACAAAAGTGATATGAAAACCATTCCTCAGACAAGTTTGAGTCCCCAGAGGAAGGTGTATCCCTCCTAGCTGCAGTTCAGCCACCCTTTCAAGGTCAGCTTGGCGACTTGGTTCAGTTACCAAGTATAGTCATCCTGACAAACAGCAAGACAAAGTAAGCAAACACAAATCACTCAGTTCAATCAAGCAAATGACAAAGTTAGTAACAAATATTGATTCAGAAACAAATGATAGTATGGATTAACTGTGGGAAATTAACAGTGAGAGCTAAGAAGCAAGGATCTAAGGTTTCCCAAACTAAAAGAAAGGTTATTCTCCAGGTAGCCTGCAGTTCAACAGCTTCACAGTAAGTTGGGTGACTTTTAGACAGCTCCGTTATTCTGTTTGGTAATGAGATGAAATGGAAATGGCTGCAATTGCTTTCAGGAGGTAGTGAAGCAGCATCCGTGCTGATGGGCAACACTTGGTTTATGGCCCAAACCGACTGACTCTCCCTCCACAGGTTCTCATCAACTCTGCCCATTTTCTTTTAGAAAGAGGAAGAGTCATGACGTTGAGCCCTTCCCCAAATCCGCAAAGTATCAAATGCTATTCATCTGCCAACTGAAACTCAAGCAGATATTTTCAAATTTTTCTATTTTGTGTCATATACACTATAGAATTATACATGTAGAATTAGTTTTAATCCTGTTTTTAAGTTCAAACTATTTTTTAATTGACTAGAAAATTTTTTTACCTAGAACCCAAAAGGTAAATATTATAGATTTTCTCTTCTATGTGGGCTAGCTTTTAAGCCTTCCATAGCTGTGCTGAGATTATGGACCTAGTAAGGAACTAGGGAAATGGGAGGAGAGGATCTCTCAAGGAAGGGAATATAGAACATAGTTATGGGGAGACAGGGAAAGACCGGAGAGGGAGGATTAAATGGGGCTAGAGAGGAAAGAGAAAGGTTAGAGGGACACAGGGAGATAAAACTAACACTAAGGGCCATTTGCGAAGCATATGAAAACCTACTACTATAGGCTTTCTAAAATATATGCATATATGAAAGAAATCTGACCAAAGTTATGAAATAATGGGAGAGACATGTTTTACCACCAAGTGAAACCTCCAGTGCCAAGAATGGGTTGCATCTAGTTAAGGGAGCTATGTGGAAGAGGAGGTGGAAAGAATGTAAGAGCCAGAGGGGATGGATGACACTAAGGAAACAGCGTCCTCAGAAGTCACAAAGACTGTGACAGCATGCACATTGTCTGGCAGGTTTGAGCTAGTTTGGGTTGAGGTGCTAAGAGGGGGACAATGAACACAAGCTCTTATCCCTCACCAAGTAGCTATTTCCACTTGACATCCTCTTACAAAGGAAAAAATTATACGGTATTTTTGTAGATTTTTTTTTCTTATATTGCTTTGTTTGGGCTTGTTTTACTAGTCTTTTATTATAATGGTTTCTAATTGTGTGTCTGTGAGTGCGTGCGTGTGCACATCTGTGTCAAAGTTTCTGGTTGGGTTTTGTTTTGTTTGAATTTTTGTTTGCTTGTTTGTTACTTAAAGAGAAAGAAAAGGCATGACGTTGTTTGGTAGGGTAGTAAGTTGTGGGAAGGGGAAAGTGTGATCAGAATATATTTTATGAATTTTTTTCTATTAAGAAGATGTGTTTTTTGGGTTCCATGCATTGTGGACTTTAGATGTGGGTCTCCCTTTCCTCAGGGGTCGTTGACTACTGACCCAGGAGGACAGAGGAAGCAGAACTGACAAACAGGGTTTGGAGGACTGTGAATATGACATAAGAACTTCTGAGAATCAGCTTAAGTGAGACAGATCTGCTTTATTGTTCCAGGGTAGGGTATGTAAGGGATCTTAGGAGTACACATGGAAAGGACTGATTGGTTGTAACACAGTACCTAGTTATCATATGGGCTGGAGGAGAGAGTGAGATATATGTGCTGAATCATACAGCACTTAGAGAAAACTCTGAGCAGGGTTATCCTCCAAATAACGTCTGACATCTGTACCCAGAGACACTCCAAACACAGTCAGGCAGAGTAAAGGAAGCTCCACTGGAATAGTGAGTCCTCCAGTTTGCCCTGAGCTCATAGAGCTATCCAGACATGGTGAAATGCCACCTTAGCAGCAGGGTTCTCTAACATTTAGATAAGAATTATAATTACTTAGAAGAACATAAACCAAAGAACTGACTTGATAACATGCCAATGTGGTGTTCTAAAGACAACTGTGCAGAGAGGAAGAGGATTTAAACCTCAGGTAAAGAACCACAGACTACTTTCTCAGCTGTTGCTTCACCTAGACATTTTAGAGCCTAATATGATGGGCATTGTCTCTGACTTAATAAGTTGATTGACTTGCCTGAGGTAGCATAACCAAAACATGTTTGAACAGCTACATGCAAATACTTTCTCTTCAGTTAGGCTGGTCTGGTTTCAACACTATAGGAGGTGGCCTGCTATGTTATGCATGCATACAAAAGTTCCTAAACCTTAATAGGATAAGTTAAGAAACAGGGTTTTTTCTTTCTTTTATTTCTTTTTCTCTTTCCTTCTTTTTCCCAAGAAAACATTAAAATTCAACTCACTCATGGTTGTGATCCAGAATAACTGATCAGCTGTAGCTTTGACTCAGACAGACCATAAATCATGGCAAAAATGATTGTCTCGTGTTTGTGCCAACTCCCTGCCAGATTCATACAAGCTTCCAATAAAGTTAAAAAGCAACATGATCTATCAGATTGCTGTTATGGTGTCCCTAATGTGACACTCATTGTGTACCCAAGTTCTTCCTAGGAAAACACAATGGCCTTCAATGTTGCAGTGACCAAAAGGAAGCCATGATCTGGAATAGATCACATGTGACTCAGAATAGTTAAGTACAAATAAACAAGTATTATGCTAATTTGTGAAGTAGACTGTAACATGTCCCAGTATTCATCTAGTGTCCTTAAAATCCTAAATGTTGTCAAAAAACAGTTTTACAAACAAAGCAAAACAAACAATTCAGTGTATAAAGCTTCTAACTTAGCCAAAGGCAAATGTGAACATTTTGGCTAGTGAACAGCTATCCCAACAGGTACCTCTACCTGATTTCAGTCATTTCTCTGCCTCTCTACCTGTTATCTCTCTGCTCTGTGAACCATTCTCTCTGGTACTTTCAGGATGAGGCTTTGTTCTCTACACCTTTCTTGACTTTGTACCAAGGAGTTAATCCTTCTAATCTTTTGAGCTCTGGCACTTGGCCATTTCAAACTGCAGGTGGACATCAACCAGAATATAAAGTTACCGTCCTCTTTGAGAGGGACTCCCACAGACTATTCATGGTTGCAGGCACAGTATAATCAAGAGTCTTACAATGGAAAGGAGGCTGGAAAGTCAGAAACAAAGACGTGATCAAAGAAGTGGAGAGGCAGACAGATCTGAAAACACTATGCTGTCCACTTTAAAAGTGGAGATAAAAACCACAACTCAAGATATGTAGGCAATCTCGAGAAAGTAGAGGAATGTGGATTTTCTTCTAGAGTTTCTGAAATAAGCACAGCCCTGTCAACACCCTGATTGCAACACAGTTGGAATCCATCACAAACTGTTGACATCTAGACTTTAAGACCTTCCATTTGCATTGCCTAAGCTATTGTCATAGGACCAATTACTGCAGCTCATGACTTCCAACATCAAAAAGTTAAAAAGAAATGTCTGTCTGCTCTTAGAAAATTAATAATTCAAGGGTAAGTGTAATGGTACATGCCTTTAATCACAGCAGAGGTGGGCAGATCTCTGCAAATTCAAGGCTAGTCTGGTCTATTCCGACCCGATGTTTTTTTGAGTTCTCAAATGAAAGACATATACATATATACATACATATATATATATATATATATATATATATATATGTTGTGTGTGTGTGTGTGTGTGTGTGTGTGTGTGTGTGTGTGTGTGTATACATATATATATATATTTGTGTATGTACATATATATATATATGTATATATACATATATATATATGTCTCCTTTATATTTTTATATGTCTTAAACAGCTTAATGGCTGGGCACTTCCTAACCTCCATGTAGCTAATCCACCCACCTCCAATATTTCCAAATTATTACTTACTAAAAATCTATATTTCATCTTTGTTGCCCTAGACCCAGTCGGAGACCTTCTTGGAGCATGTTCCTCTGGCTCTTACATGGCAGTTATGATCTCTGTACTGCACCTCTTACGAGTGGTGTCTTTCCTCTCCTTGTCTCAGCATGGAGGATCTCTCTCTCCTCCCTTCCTTCCTTCCTTCCTTCCTCTGTCCTTTGCCCAGGAATCCTAAAAGTTATGCCTCTGTCTCCCTGCCCAGCCATTGGCCAGCAACTTTATTTACCAATCAAAACCAACTGGGGTAGGGTTCCTAGTTGAACATGATGACATATGGATTCTCGTCCAATTTTAGAGACCCAGATTAACATAATACAAACAACATTAGACAAAACCCACAACAAATTCCAGAATAGCAAGGACTCTGTAGAGAGACTCTGTCTCAAAAAGAAAGAAAGAAAGACACTTGAATTCAGTCTGTGTGATGGCTCGCTTTCTTTTTAAATTTTTTTTTTTCGTGATTATAAATTCATTATTTCCCTATCCCCTGCCCTCCACCAAAGCCATACTATGTGCTCACACCTTGATCTCTTACAAATCCATTGCTTCTTTTTTCTTAAATTTTGGTGTGTGTGTGTGTGTGTGTGTGTGTGTGTGTGTGTATGTGGGTCTCCTCTTTCCTCAGGAGTCATTAGCCAACAGCTCATGAGGGCCAGGAAGCAGAGTTGAAGGACAGGGTTCAGATAGCCCAGGAGTACAATGGGATGGATGACAGACTTCCAGGATCAACGTTAGAGTGGCAGCTCAACTTTATTCAAGGGTCGAGGGGAACTTATAGGAAGAGGGCAGCTGCTCGGGGATTGCCTGATAAATGCTCACACATGCTTCGTTTATATTAGGCAACATAGTCCTATCATCCTGATGGGAGCATAACATTTAATTATCATATAGGCAGCAGAGGGAAGCACATTTTTGTTTTTTGTATGTTTGTTTGGTTTTTGCAGGTAACTGTGCCAAAGGTCACACTTAAGATAAGCCAGGCATCTGTGTTCAGGGACAGCTTCCAAATAAGGTCAGGCAGATAGAGAGAAAGGAGTTCTACATTTTGCACTGAGCTCAGATCTATCTGGACATGGTGGACTGCAACCTCAGAGCAGGCCCTTCAACACACACACACACATTTCTAAATACATAAATACAATATGCTTAGACTGCATGTTATATGTATTCATATGTTTTCAGGGCTAACCATCTAAGATTCAGGGAACATTGTAGAAGGAGGGGCAGAAAAAATGTAACAGTCAGAAAAACAGGAGGTCTGGTATGAGACTGTATTGAATAGAAATATCAGAAGCTCCACCCACGAAAACTCACCAACATGGCTGCCTGAACATGATCTGAACAAGGACAACATAAATAAACACACTAACCTAGAGAGGAGAAAGTTCACAAGGCCTCAGCTCTAGACAACTAAGAATGCTAGAGTGTAAGAATCAGTCTAGGACACTAATTGATGGTCTACTTTCAATGTCAGAAACTAGTTTTGTAGCAGCTTCCATTGTTAAAAGGACCAAGTCTAAGCTCCCTGATCTTGCCCTCTTCCCTATGATCTCAAATACTGATGGCTTAGAGTTGGGCATGGGTTACTATCAATGAGACTCTGATGGTTTATGCTTGGTCAGCTTTACTCAATACTCTCAGCACTATTAGTCACACCATTCTTCCTCTGATTTACTTCAACAACTGCATGAATAGATAGCCCTTTGAAATTTAAAGCCATACTTATCAATGCTACTAAAAGGATTGAATATGCAGTTGGGTTGCGTATATGAGAGAGGCAAGAATAACCATGGGTAACCAGAACTAGTGTGGTACCATGTGCTTTTGGGTTCAGACAGCTTAATTTATCAGCATTGTTTATGAACTCTTTATAGTCGCCATGTATGTATGGATTCTGAAGATTATGACCATGTAAATAGAAGTCCAGGGGTTTGTTTTAGCTTCAGAAAAGACTAAGTTTGATTTATATAGTACTTGGAAAGTAGTAAATCTATTATTATGTTTTATAAAATCATATTTTAAATCTAGAGGATGTTGACCATAGAGCAGGCTTCCAAGTATCTTGCACATGCAAAAGACTGAATGCTCTTAGGAGGCACCCAAAGGAAGTGTGGGAAGCTGCCCACACTCAGCCATTAATGACTGTTGGCACTGCATAGAAAGACAGCCTGCCAAACCAAAGACATCATGCTGAGTTTCAAACAATAGCTATGCAAAAAAACCCACCTCATAACATCGTGGCTGGTTTTTCTTTGCAATAACATTGGCTATCAAATGACCATACTAACAATATATTTCCAGAAATTATAATTATTTTCTCACCTATTTCCAGTCTTTCCATAGTAACAGGCAACTTCACCCAGCTTTATTTTTATAAACTGGGTGATCATTGCAAATAGAAATAATTATTAAATTTACTAAGAAGAGTAAGCTGTCCAGGATGGTAGCAAAAATTTACTCCCCATATGGTCTCCCAAAGTGTACTCCAGCCAAAGAGTTGTTTTCTCTGAGAAATGAAGTGGATTTGGACCATGAGACAGTTTTAAACAGCTTGTGTGAATACATTCATTCAAAGCACGAGCTAAACCGCTCTGTCCTTCCTGTGGATGGAAGACTTTTATGTGCACCACCTGGGACTGGCACAGGCAACATGCTGTTTAACATTTCTGTGCACAGCCTGTGTTACCCTTCAGAACAGAAATGTATTGTCTCTCAGTTCTGGTGGGTGGAAGCCCAAGATTGATGCATCAGCACATAAGCAAATATACCTCAAGAATTTCTTTTAGATGGTCAGGTTTTGCTGGGAGGCCTGGAGGATTCTTTTGGCAGGGGCTGTATCATCCTTTTCTCTGCCTTTCTATATCTGTATCAAACTGTCCATTTTTTTAAAAAGTATAAAATTACCAGTAACATTGTATTAGAAGCCCACTGTGGTCCAGGACAACCTCATATTAACTGCAGACATCTGCAACAGTACCATTTCTACATCTGGTCACATCTAAATGCGGTTGGAAGTCACCTCAACATATGAATTGGTGTGTTGCAATTAAATTGATATGGAATTTGGTTCATTGAATAAATCTACCAGAAAACCAGAATATAATAGGTTCCCCTGTTTACCACTCTACCATGTACCTGGCCTTCTCACTTTGCCCAGTTCCTGCCAATGCTGTAGGATCATTTTCTTTGCTTGTTTCCCTCTCTCTCCTAAGGTGTTTGACAGAAGCAAGTTCTGACACATTATCCATTCTTTAAGACTTATTTAATCCTACACTTTCCTTAAAGTCATTTTCTGAAAAGCCAGCAGGACCTGTGACTGGCATCTTATTTGTTCCTCTTTTCTTCTACTTAGCTGAAGCCCTAGGAGGTTATGCTCACAGTGCATGTTCAGGAAATGGCTGTCTGCCCGCCTTTCCTGGTAAAACTGGCTTTGGAGTTATTGGCGTGCTTGTCTGCTGGGCTGGAAGCATCTAGAATGTTAGGTTTCTGTTGTTCTGACCTGAAGGCATTCTTCCAATGATTTATTATCTGAGATCTAAACAATAACAAATAATCCAAATTCAAAGTATTAGAAATTCAACCTCACATACCAAAACAATGTGCTATAAACCACTCAGCTAACAAGCAGAGGGCTAAAATGATTTGTTCCTCTTAATCCCTACATTATTAAGTTTACAGTGACCACTACACTGCATAACTTTATGTTTGAAACATTTCTTCTCGGTATAACCTATGGGTGGGAACTTGAAGGTACAGGATAGAAACTCCCTGGACCTTTGAGCTCTGTAAAAGAGAAAGGAAAAAAAACTATCCCAAATCTTAATCTCTAACATGTTCTCACAGATAAAATTTGCCTATGTAGTTGTTCCTATTGCTTTTTAGAACAATATTTCCTGCCAGAAGCATACTTTGCTTCCTGTCTCCCTAAAGGGTGAGCTGAGCTCAGTATAGAACAATGGGAGACGTTCTCCTGAAGCATAATACCTTCCATTCCCCTCCCATGGGTGGCTGTAGCCAATAATTACGTTGTTGCAATTTCAAAGACTACACAATAACTGGACACTGACAGTTACAGAGTATCTGCTTTAGCTCTGGATGCTTTATTTTTACAATGTACAATTGCTTACTTTGTGTGTGAAGGCATATTTTTGCCATGGTACATATGGGAGGGTCAGAGCACAATTTTCAAAAATAGTTCCTTCCTTCTACCATGTGGTTCAAGGGACTAAAGGTAGATCTTTGGGTTTGAGAATTAAATGTCTTTACCTGCTGAGGGTCTCATCTACCCTGCTCTGGATAGCTTATTGATCTGATACTGATTCAAACTGCATAATCAGATCAGTGTTCTTTTCAGAGAAGGGCTATTATACTTAGGTAGCATTTTCTGGATCCAACTGATTTGTGAATCCAACTGAATAAAACAAAGACACCACCAGATAAAAGAACCTGTGTCTGTCTGTGACATGATACACTCTCAGGATAATGGCTGGTTTTAGTGAGTAACTGTCAAGCTAGTTCGGGATGTTGAGATTTGCTCAGTGGTCCAGAAGCAAAGTCCTAGTGCCAGATACCTAGACTCAAGAACCAATTATATCCCTACTAAGTGAGCAGTACCTAGGCTCATATACCAATTCCATTCCTACTAAGTGAGCAGTACCTAGGCTCACACACCAATTCTATCTTTACTAAGTAAGCAATAATTGGGCTCAGACTCCAATCCCACCCCTATTATATGAGCAGCTGATGAAAGGTACTGACAGCACTGTTTCTTTCCTAAGATCTCTGTGACAATCAAATAAGGCCACAAAGACTCCCCACTCCAAAGTCAGCACTCAGACTACCTGCCAGGTACTACACTGAACTTTGCTGACTAACTCACTACAACTATGCATGGCCATTTGTTACACTAAAGTATTTATGATTTCAAACAATCTTTTCTGAGATGTAATTCACATGCTATATATACACTTCACCCATTTAAAGTGTAGTGGCTTTAACATACTCACAGTTGTGAGTACAACTTAACTTCAGAGCATTTTTCTCTTTGTGTATAATAAATTAATGGGTGTTTTTGTATGTTGTTTGTTTTGTTTTTAACACAAAGTCTTACTATATAGCCCTGACTGGCCTGAAACTCATAGAGATCCACCTGCCTCTACCTCCTGATAACTGGGATTCTAGGTGTGTACCATCATACTATGCTTTGTCAAATTAGTCCATCAGGTTTTTTTATTGTTTTATTCTTCTTATGATTCAAAGTCTCCTCATTCTATCTTTAAATAGTAGCCTAAGCCAGGCAGTGGTGGAACACACCTTTAATCCCAGCATTTGGGAGGCAGAGGCAGGCGGATTTCTGAGTTCGAGGCCAGCCTGGTCTACAGAGTGAGTTCCAGGACAGCCAGGACTGCACAGAGAAACTCTGTCTCGAAAAACAAAAACAAAAACAACAACAACAAAAAAAAAACCCAAAACAACAACAACAAAAAAAACCTCCAAAAAATAGTAGCCTAATTATTTTTTTTCAAAAGCTAAATTGGATACTTTGCTCTGAAAACAGAACGATTCCTTGTACTCAATATTCATAATGCTTTAGGGGGATTGGGCAAGGATTGAGTACTGTTCCCTACTGCTGGGTAAGAAGTGGTCATAAAAAGTAGTCATAAAAAGTGATCAAGACTCACTTTCAAGATTTTAGGACATGAAGAAGAACTCCAGATAGAAAGTGCTGAGAAGTGTGTTCTGTGGTCAAGTGGAATGTATTGATGTTCATTTTTATGACTGGCAAGTACAGACTAAAGCCAGCCTCTTATGGCTTGGCATTGAAGGAAATGGCTCAGTTTAGCGGTAGCTGGAACAGGAATGGGAACATCTGGCCAGGAAATGAAACGCCAGGCCACAGTCCTGAAGTTGAAGAGGGCTGGCTTGGATATAAGATCAAATGGCAAATGAAGAAAACAAATTATTTCACAAACTTGCTGAGGTATGGATTAGTTCAGAACTCCCACAGACACACGTCTGTCTGTACTCTACTTCTACAAACAGAAGGTATATTAGACTTTGGTTTTTTCTTAAGTCAGTAGGTTCATAGCAAACTAAATATGTTATGAAGTTTCTCTGGACTCGTTTAGGCAACAGCTGCACGAATATTTTGTCTTTGGCTGCCTGCCCCACTTTACTTTGTGAGAAAGTGGCAGGGTTTCTGTTCAACCTTTATATCTCATGTGGATTGATGGGAAAACTTTATTTAGAAAAGTCAGTATTCCAACCATCTTTATGACTCCTGGAAGCTAAAAAGACACTGCTAAACTGTTTTTCTCCTCTGATATGTCTCTGTTTTTTCCTTAAGATTTAATCTAGAATATTTGATATTCTTTTCACACTCACTGAGGTAAGTATTTTCAAAAGACAGAAAGTGGTAAGCTTAAGATGGCTCTACAGTGAGGCGAACCACTTGCTGTACAAGCCTGATGGCTCGAAATCAATTTCTTTTTTTTTTTTTTTTTTTGCCTTTAAGTATATTTATTCATTTTTTTTCTTTTTTTTAATGGAAATTTTATTTACATTTCAGATGTGATCCCCTCTCCCCATTTCTCTCCCACCAGGAACCCCCTATCCCATCCCTCCTCCTGCTTCTATGAGGATGTGCCCCCACCTACCTGCCCACTCCCACCTCCCCACCCACAAATTCCCCGACACCGGGACATCCATCCTTCACTGGACCAAGGACTTCCTCTCCCACCTATGCCCAACAAGGCCATCCTCCCCCACATATACAGCTGGAACCGTGGGTCTCTCCCTATTTGTCCCCAGACTGATGGTTTAGACCCTGGGAGCTCTGGTTGGTTGGTATTGTTGCTCTCCTTATGGGGCTGCAAACCCTTTCAGCTCCTTTAGTCTTCTCTCTCACTCCTCCATTGGGAACCCCATGATCAGTTCAAAGGTTAGCTGTGCGCGTCCTCTTCTGTATATTTCAGGCTCTTGCAGACCCCTAAGGAGACAGCTATATCAGGCTCCTGTTAGCATGGACATCCTGACATCCACATCAGCGTCTACCTTTGGTGACTGCACAAGGGATGGATATCCAAGTGAAACAGTCTCCAGATGACCCCTCCTTCAGTTTCTGTCCCACACTTTGTCTCTATATTTGCTCCCATAAGTATTTTGTTACCCCTTCTAAGAAGGACCGAAGCACCCACACTTGATCTTCCTTCGTGAGCTTCATGTGGTCTGTGACTTGTATCTTGGGTATTGTGAGCTTTTGGGCTAATATCCAATTATCAGTGAGTGCATACCATGTGTGTTCTTTTGTGATTGGGTTACCTCACTCAGGATAATATTTTCTAGTTCCATCCATTTGCCTAAGAATTTCTCGAATTCATTGTTTTTAATAGCTAAGTAATATTCCATTATGTAAATGTACCACATTTTCTGTATCCATTCCTCTGTTGAAGAACATCTGGGTTCTTTCCAGCTTCTGGCTATTATAAATAAGGCTGCTATGAACATAGTGGAGCATATGTCCTTTTGAAATCAATTCCTGATGTCTCTTATAAGGTAAAAGAGAGAATGCATGCCACAAATTGTCCTCTGACTCTGTCCTCTGACATGTGAGTGGCAACATTTCTCTCCTCACCTGAATACACAACAATTTTATTTATATATATATATATGTAAAACCAGCAACAGAAAGCAGGAAATATTGGCAAGGATGTACAAGTTGGAATCTGTTTGCACTGCTCTGGAACTGTAAAACAATGTAATTACAGTAAAAAACCAGCAGGAGCCAGTTACTTGACTTGGCAATCCCATCCTGGGTATACACAGGAGCACACTGAGCAATAGCTCCTGCTTAACCTTACACCCACATTTGTAGCAGGTAGAAGTAGCCAAAGTGTTCATTAATTGAGGACTTGATTACAAAACAGGGTATGAATTCCAGAGTGGTATTATCTAGCCTTAAAAGGAAGGAACATTTTGACAGATGCTAAAACATCAATGGACCTGGGAAGACGTGCCAAGCAAAGAAGCAGGTTATAGAAAAGCCAAATATTGTGTAGTTCCACTCCTCCAAGTACCAATAATGCCAAACTCATTGAGACAGAAATTACAACGATCATTACCACAATCTAGGTGTTGGGAAATTGAGCTGTTAGTATGTAATAGATACAGATGAGTAGCATTCTGGGATGGTAAGAGTACTTTGGAAAATGCTTGGTGATGATTGCACTATAGCATGAATATACTTTACATCACTGAGCTATTATGCACTTAAAATTTTCTAAGTGAATACAAGCCTGAATTTTTATTAAATAAAACAAGAAAGGTTGACCAACTGAAAAAAACAGCATTTTATTGTACTTGATGGAAAGGAACATTAAAATTCATGAAATAGTCATTTTTTTTCTGATAAGATCTTTCATTAGTTACTATCTATTATTTTGACAAGGTACCATGACCAAGGCAACTTCTAAAAGAAAGTTTTTAGTTGGGTTTTCCATAGGGTTAAGGTGCATGAAAGCAGGCATCCAGGGTGGAGCTGAGAGCTGGCATCACGATCCACAAGCGGGAGGCAGATGGGGGAACTCATAATGGCAAGGAGTCTTTTGAAACGTCAAAGCCCACCCACCCATACTGGCATACCTCCTCCAGGAAGGTCACACCTCTTAATCCTCCCCAAACAGCTCCAACTGATGATTCAAATGCCCTAGATTTATGGAGAACATCTCCTTCAAACCACCACAGAACTACTATGTTAGGCCAGCCAAATAACAATATCAATGAGTTTTCTAGCCATTTACAAAATATATATACACACACATATATAATATATACACAATATATACGTGTATGCTATATAGATAAATAGGTAGAAATATATATGTATATATGTATGCATATATATTTGTGCATACTTGTAAATATATGACTAAGAAATACCCTGAAAAATAAAAAGAAGTTGTCTGCATGTTATGAAGCTAGACTGTTTCCTGAACTATAAACTTTTAGATCCTACTAAGTACAAGAGATTAAAGCTAAGAAGCCACTTCCTATGTGAGATGCATATTCAGTTAGTGGCTGTTCAGCAAACTCTCATCACATGCTGTGTATTAGTTTTAAGCCCTTCGTATATGTTAGCATGTAAGTCCTGAATAACACCTCAGGAAATCATTGTAGTACGCTCATTTTGTCTATGGAAAATCAAGTTTGCCCCGTTGTTAAGCATCAGAGCCAGAATTTGGACCAGGAAATTTTAATCTAAGATTCTGTCCTTTGATCATCCCTACAGTATTTTAAGCCACCAAGAATCCAAACACAGACAACTAACTGAAGCCAGGTTTCATTTTATAGAGCATAGCTTACCTCTAGATAGTTTAAGTAGCATAAATAAAACTACAAAGCATCAGGGGAAAATATGGACTTTAGATTTTATTTTAATTCTTTGACAATTTCATACATGTTACAATATATTTTAGTTATCACCCAACACTCTCTCACCACACCTACCAAACTTCTGGGCCTTTAAAAAAAGTACCATGTGACAAAGCCTCTTTAAAGACCACACAAATCTCAAGATCAAAGTTTAAATGTCTTATAGAAGCCAGGCATGGTGGTAGATACACAACTTAAGTTTAAAGGATTTATAGAAGCCAGACAGCATGGTCTATTAATTTCAACATTTCAGAGATGCAGTAGAGAGATTATGTTGTCCAGATCTACCTGGACTATCTAGCAAGATCCCATTTCAAAGCAATCAACCACCAAAACCCACTGATAAACCTGATTCATAAGCACTTTAAAATCATAATTAAAGTCAATAAACAAAGAGATGATGCCATAGTCATAGTGCATACACCCAGCAGAAGTTAACATGCTCTAGCATACAGAGATCTTTTTACAAATCAATCAGATGATGATAAGCAAGCCCATGGAAAAATGCATGAGCATTTAATAAAAATGAGAAAAACAGCTGGGTGTGCTGGAGCATGCCTTTAATCCACTTCTTGGGAGATAGAGGCAGGCAGATCTCTGTGAGTTCCCGGCCAGCCTATTTAACATTGGAAGTTCCAATCCATTCAGGTCTACACAGTGAGACTCCATTTCAGAAGGGGGGAAAGGAGAGAGGGGGAGAGAGAGTGGGACGACGGTGGGAGGGAGAGAGTGGGAGGGAGAGAGTGGGGAGGAGAGAGAGAGAGACAGAGACATATAGACAAAGACAGAGAGGCGGAGAGAGACAGAGAGATGCTTAAAGTTATTGTTTACTAAAAAGTTCACATTTGAATGCAAACCAACCAGCAGATAAAATCAGATGTTGGATAAGGTAGAGAAAGAGGACTTTAGGCTGGAGCTGAGTGCTCACATGTGTGAGGCCTTAGATTTGATGCAAGCAAAACATAATGAAAAATAATAATGCTAAATACTTTTAAAATAAAAAGCTCTCTATTGTTTTTAAAAGAAAAGACATAGAAATACACATGGCACAGTTTTTTTCTGGAGAGACACTTGGCTCTCCAGAATTTCAAAAATAACTAGGAATTCTTCCAATGACTTCTTTGTGACTATCATTGCTTAAATACCCAAAATAACTTACACATAAATGCATGTGGGTTTTCTTCCAATGATTTTAATGAAAAGCATTGGAAAACTGTGGGTCATGGCTTTTCAGAAATTCATCTTCAAGTAAGATGCAGGGTCTCAGTAAACCAACATTCATCAGAACCTTTCTTGCAGGTAGTAATGTGTAAATCTGATATTGACAATCCCTGTTTTTAAAACTGGGAGCATATCTACTTTCTAGAACTCTCCTTTTCTACAGATGCAAACTAGGAATAAATGTAATTCGATTTGCCCATGAATAGCTATTTACTGCTGGTGATGAGGGGTGAAGTGTGTGCATGTTAGAAGGGCTCTGCCTTAGGCATGCTTTATCTCTGCTTCAGATTTTCCAGTGAACTCTGTAGTTCTATGTTGAAAACACTGCTGTGCACTGAACTTGGCCCAGTGTGTTTCACAAGATCCCCTCCTTATCAGTCCATTAACTTCACCATGTGATGTTTGCCTTTTGCCAGAGCACAGATTGTCTTCTGGGGTCAATGCTTCTGAACTGTAGTTACATATATGAGTTGTGAGTAGAAATAGTCTCTAATTAGTAACTATTAGGTATTAACAAGAAATATAAAATACATGAAAAGAGCAATAGATGTCAGGTTCCAAAAAAAAAAAAAGAAAGAAAGAAAAGAAAAAAAAAAAAAGAAACATCTAATTGACATCATTTAGAAAGTTGAAAGATCTAAATTCTGTGTCTAAAGTGTAAATATAGTCTTAAACACTTGGGAGTAGAGTAGTTTTGTAGTACTGATGCTATTTTTAATTCCATTACTATTTTTAAAAAATTGGGAGGATAGTATGATAGCAAAGAAAAAAATCTCTCCTCTCCTCCCCCTTCCCCTCCCCTCCCTTTCCCTCCTCTCTCTTCTCCTCTCTTCCCATCCTCCCCTCTCCACCCCGCCCTTTCTGCCTCTCTCCCCATTGCCTCTCCTCTTCTTTTCTTAAAGCAGCCAGTGTCTGACAGCAGTATTGTTTTCAGTATGAGGTCTTCCAGGAGTTGCCTCATCTTTAGTTTGTTTGTCTCCAGTGTTTCGAGGATGTGCTTCTCACATGCTCCTCCAGCCAAAGAAAGCATCAGTCTTGAATCATCATGTGAAAGCTGTGATCTATCCTACTAGCGTCAATGTGATAAGTCAGTTTATGTCTGCTTATTTATTTACAATTCTCCAAAATTAAGCCGAAAATTCATCCCTGTGTTACTGAGCATAGCTCATCACTCTGAACTGAGCACACTACATAAAATGATGTACGTACTTTCTATTTTGAACTTATATTACATAAAACCATTTTTAAGTGTGCTTGTTTTTAAATAAGCATTTATTTGTTAAAAAAAAAAATCAAAAGCTCAAAAGTTGATACGTGTAAAATATTAGAGAATGTTGATAAGCTACTACTAGGGAAAGAGAAAACAAATACAAGATGACTGGAACTGAGACGAGTAAAAAAATAAACACTAGATTCAAATCACGGAGCATCTGCTCGTGGTGAAAGACTATATCTTAATTTGGAACAAATTAAGACCTAATTATATTATGTTTCAAATAACTTGCATATAATTCTATGATCATAAACATTTTCTGTCCTCTTTAAGCGAATATGTGTGATAATTTACTTCTTTTAAAAATGATACTGTAATTAATTCTTTGAGAATTTCAGTGTATTTTGATTACATTCATCTCCCCTCCCCCGCTCCTCAAAGATACACCCCTACTCACCTCCCTAACTGTCCAATTTTACATTCTTCTCTCTTTTTATTAAACCCATCAAGTCTAATCTGTAATGCCCAACTACTCTTCACCTACTAGGGAATCACCGTTTAAAAGATGGACCTTCCCTCTCTCAGCAACTATCAAATGCCAACAGATGGGATGAGACTTCATACCCACCTCTCTCTGAGCAAATACAATTTTCACTTTCACAGAAGAAAGCAAAAGTCGCCATTTGTATATATTTAACACATAACAGTAATAGACTTTGAGGAAGCCTGACTCAATTTTCCTACAACAGAATGGCTCTAAACAGACAGCATAAGTTGTCTTAGTCATTAAGCCCTGGATCTCATTAACAGTTGTATGAATGGAGATACACACACACACACACACACACACACACACACACACACACACACACAGGGAACAAAAAGCCCTGGATCTCATTAACAATTGTATGAATGGAGATACAGGCACACACACACACACACACACACAACACAGGGAACAAAGAGGTAAAATCAGGATCTGCTAAGTCGTAACTAATTACATCTACTTCTCAATACTGCTAATATTATCTCTTCTTCTGCTTCAAGTAGAGACCTAAGGCAAACTTCCTCTCAGTGGCTCACTACCCCAGATAAGTACCTCATCTCTGGCCCTTTCCTACCTCTTCCCCCAGGTTTTCTCACTATATGTTTGTAGTTTATTACCTTTCATAGTCTCAAATAATGAGCCCAAATGTCCTTTATTGTTTCATAAGTTCATACAGTATCTCGATTTTCTCTCAATAAATTCAAGATGTAAGAATCACACATAGTAGTGCATGTCTTTCTGAACACAAAGGCAGGAAGGAGGCTTGTTAACAGAAGACCAGGCTGGACCATGTAGTGAGTGCTGCCCTAGTCTGAGCTACATAGTAAGACTGTGTCTCAGAGCAAAGCTAGAGGAAACCTACTGCATCCCTCGTCCACAGCTCTCAGGTTTTATCAACTTATACAATGATTAAATTTATCTGTATTTATACTATTTCCTGTACCTGCTATTTTTGTTTTATAAAGTCTTCAGTATATTCATCTTATTAAAATTCTGGGTCTTTTTGTATAAAGTCTTTTACTTAAATTATAGATAACATTTCTTCTTTGATCTCTGAATACAGTAACTATACTTTTTTAAAATAAAAGAAAATATATTTTCTTCGATGAGTTATCTGTGTTCTTTGGTCTGTTGCTTTCCTTAAGCATCTACTGCTGCTGTCTGGTCCCTTCCTTTTCTCAGATTTCTGACCATCTTTGATTATCTGTTCATATTTATAAGAAAGACTGGATATCCATCCTATGTTCAGTCACCAAAGGTAGAGGTTGATGTGGATGTCAGCATGTACACGCTGACAGGAGTCTGATATAGCTGTCTCCTTAGAAGTCTGCAAGAGTCTGACATACTCAGAGGCAGATGCTCACAGCTAACCATTAAACTGATCATGGGGTTCCCAATGGAGAAGATAGAGTGAAGGCTGAAGGAGTTGAGAGGATTCTCGACACCATGAGGAAAGCAACAATTCCAACCAACCAGAGCCCCCAGGGTCTAAACCACCAGCCTGGGAGCGCTTAGGGAGGGACCCATGGCTCCAGCTATATATGCAAGGGAGCTATATATAAGTGGGAGAAGAGATCCTTGGTCCCATGAAGGCTGGACGTCGTGGGGGGGGGATACTCGAGGGTGGGGAGGTGAGGTACGGGGGAGGGTGGGTGGGGGTACACCAACGTGGAGGCAGGAGGAGGGGGAAGGGATAGTGAGTTCCTGGGAGGGAGAGGGGGAAATGGGGTAAGGAGAGAACATCTGAAATGTACAAAAATTTCCAATAAAAAAAAAAAAAAAGAAAGACTAAGGTTGATTAATTCAAGCAGCTCCTGTAAATTCTTTCTGCTGTTGAGAAAGTTGTCTTTTCTGAACTGACATCCCTTGAGAGATGGGATTCTGTGTCAATGGGCCACTCATGGCAATGAATGGTCTTCGGGCACAAAAGTAATTAGAGCTTCACCCCAAGTCTCAAAACAGGTCCTCTAGCGGGGGTCTCAGCCTCACTAGAATGTGAATTCCCCAGGCTTTCTCTAGAGGGCCTCAGATTCACTATAGTGTCAGCTCTCTTAAGAACTTAGAAGATCAGAGTCTCACTGAAGTGTGAGCACCCCCAAGAGCAAGTCTTCATTTCTTTAATTATCTATTTGAAAATGTCACCTTGCAAATGATATCGCACACATGTTCGGCCTGGGGGCATAAGGTCAGCAGTTTTGGATAATACAACACTTGTACCTTCTGTCCTCAATGAGCTGACTCCAACCCACTCCAGAAAATATGGCTCATGCCTGTGCATGGTATAAACCAATATTCCTTTATCTTGTTTTCAAATATGGAATACTATATGAGAACAAAGGAGAGAAGAATAGATTGCATTGGGACAAAGAATATCCTCAATTCTATCTTAAGAATTTAAGGAACATTTAAAGAAGAAGCTACTGGACTAAAAGTGCTGATCCCCTATGAGACAGATGTCAGCATCCCGTCGTACAAATGGAAAACAGAAGTTGTGGCCCAAGAACACAAAGCTAGCAATTGGCAAGGCCTACGTTTGCACATAACTACCCCTGTCACTCACACAGATGATGGCAAAGCCTCAACATACTTCGAGTCCTGCACAAGCACAAATCCTGACATTGTTAACAGGCAAGACAGCCACAAACACAGGAAACACTAGTCCCCTGGAAGCCCAGCTAGAAACCCTCACGTTCAGCTAGTTGATAGAGTTCTGCCAATTTCAAGAGTAAGATGATATAAATAGGTCCCTCAAGAGCATTTTCCACTAGGAAAGCTCCCATGGGGCTGTGAGTGGTAGCGATGAAAGAAAGTAGACATACATGGTTTGAGAGCCTGTCATGCATTTTGACGGTTATGTACTCATACAATATTTATTCTACAGGTCAGTCTTTCTCATCTGTGCAATATGAAGGATATATTTTTCACTGAATCATGGTGGGAATTAAATGAATAAGATACAGACAAATAACTGTTGTTCAAATATTATCTCTTTCTGCTCTATGATCCCAAATACCTTTTACCTAAATACCTTAGAATTAAGTGAGAAAATTTGCACCCAGTTGATGAATACATAATGCTAAATAAAATATTAAATCTATTGTGGCAAAATTTTCTTTCTAGAATATAATATGAAAAACCTGTAAGTCTGACCTAAACTACAACATGCTTTATGTTATTTATTATAGAGCTTTGAAAACTAGAATTAGTTCTACAAAATTTCATGTATACATGCAATAAGGATAGCAACCACCTAAGATAATTTGGAACATAGTTATTTTAAGACACGACAGTGCACTTTTCTTCTAGTAAAATTCAATAAGGAAAATGTTCAAATAGAAAATCTACCCCAACTCACACAAAGCCAGAGATAAAAGCATTCACCTATGCTTTGATATCCCTTTTGTCTACTCCTTAGAAAAAAATACATGTTCCCTTGTAGATCTGAAAAATGTGAGCAAGTCTACATACAAAGAAAAATTTATACTTTTTAAAGTATGGGGGAAATGAAGAATTCAGACCTGTCATGTAAAATGTGCACGTGCTGTCACAAGACTCAAGCATTTCTACTCTATTCTTGAGTTACCATCTTGCACAAAAGAAATATCCTAATCGCAAGGATTATTCTGAAGGGTGGATCAAAGGAAAGAAAGAGGGCACCCTGGATGACGTTGTAACGTTTAGCTGGGGTTCCTGACAGTTTGAAGTAAGAATAATTTGATGAAAAAGGTGAAAGTCAGGTTTTTTACTTTGTTTTAGTGTCTTTGGGTGTTTTAGTTTAGTTTTTGGTCCTATCTATGCTCTTAGACTACATTTATTTACTTTTAAATATTTTATGCATTTTTATTCATGTGTCAGTGTGTGATCCACATGAGTGCATGTGTTCCCAGAGGCCTGAGACTAAAGTGGCTCTGTGTCACATATGTGACTGCTGGGAAGTGAACCAGAGTCCTCTGCAAGAGCAGCAAGTGTTCCTAACTGCTGAATCACCTCTATAGTCCCCTAGATTCATTTCTTACTCCTGGTAAAATAGATTAGGAAATTTGTTGTATACCTTCTTACACATGTAGTAGATTTTTAAAATGCTTGATGAATGTGAACTTGACTTTTTGTCTTTCTTCAAACTTTGGATATATCCACAGATCTATCAGTAGAGGAAAAAACCTTGGCAAACTGTGGTTATACAAGATAGCATCTCTTTCACTTCATCAAAAAAAAAATTATAAGAATAAAATGTTTAGTTCGAGGCCAGCCTGGTCTACAGAGTGAGTTCCAGGACAGCCAGGGCTACACAGAGAAACCCTGTCTCGAAAAACCAAAAAGAAAAGAAAAAAAAAAGGATAAAATGTTTACTGTGGTTACTCTCAAGAACTCAGAATAGGTTGGGAAGTGAGCATTTTTCGTCAAAACCCTGTGTGGTTTCTTTTGGTCCAAGAGGAGTGTATTATCAGGGCAATTCAGGAAAACTTTAAAAGTTGTTTTTAAACATCACTGTTTAACCCAACAGTACAGGCAATGCATGAAATAGAGAAATGAAGATTCGAAAATCCTTAACATTGGTATGATAGGTAATAAATGCTTTCTAGTTTGAAATTTGCATCACAGATGTTTGCCAAGTTTTCCTTGGTTCTCCAGACTTTGCAATTTTTGTGTAAGTTTCTTTGCACAACTACTAGCTTTATGAAAATACCACCCACTTATTCATAAACCACCTCAGTAGAAAATGCTAATTTCCCTCTCTCTCTCTCTCTCTCTCTCTCTCTCTCTCTCTCTCTTTAGATAAAAGACAGCACACACATTTTGTTTGGTCCGTTGGTTAAAATGTTTTTTGTGTTTTCAGATTGTCAATATTTAAGAGTTCCAGGTCCTACCAGTGCAGGTCTGCATCACATGGCACGGGGGTCATGTGCTTGCTGCCTGAGCCCTGAGCCCTGAGCCCTGAGCACAGCTCATTCCCTACCCACAGGCCTCTGGTGTGGGTACCTTCATAACTCTTTGTGCACTCTTTTTTCCTTATGTGGGAAAGGGACTTTTTACCTCACAAAGGGTGAAGGACATTGAATATCTTTGGGTTTGTTACTGGTGGGTGGGGTAGAGGAGAGTTAGGGACAGGTGGAGGTTCGATATTTCTTTGAAAGTTAAGTGAAATAAGCCCGACCAGAAAGGGAACAATTGCATTTCCCTCCTCGTTTTAGGAATCTAGAAGAACAAAAAAAAGGAAAGACACAGAAGTAGATGACAGAGCCTTAGAAAAGAGGGAGGAGTCAAAGGAGGGGAGGGGGAGGGATGGAGGTGATGGAGTGGTGTGTAGGACCCAAACATACTTATGCCTGAAAATGTCACAACAAATCCCATTGTTTTGTGCAAGTAATGAAAATTAATAAAAGGGAAAGGAAAAATGAAGGTGTCTTCACTGTGCTTAACATACAACCCAAAGGAGTCTGTTGGAAGAAGCAGCTTAAAGGGCCGCCAGAGAACATAAAAAGAACACAAGAAAAACAAACGAACAAACATCTGCAACGAATGTGTTTTCAAGTAGGAACCCAGTGAGGAATTCTTTTTAAAATGTAATTACAAACAAAATAAAAGACTATTTTCCAACTTCTAATTCACTGTGCTATTTTGGCCCAGTGACACAGAAACATTTTGAGTTTTTCTCTTTCGCCTCCTAGTTTTCTACCACTGACATAATTCTAAACCTGCAGGCAGTAAGACATTGCCCTCCTTTTGCTCCTCTTCCTGCTCAGTGCAGTAGCCTGCAAAGATAAGGGTGGCTGCTGTAAAAGTCCTATTAACTCCCTACTCGGCATCGATCCTGTGGGACTGGCATTTGGCGAAGTGCCTGCATCAAGTGCTGGGATCTTTTCCTGCTCAGATGGTTCTATTCACTGCACAAAGTCACAGACCTTTAGTTATGGCTACAAACACTCTGAGCAGATATCTAACCCCAGCTTGACCTCTGGGAGGGAGCAGAGGGCCTGTGCAAGATTGCAGCCAAGCCTAACAGTTGCCATCTGCTGTCTATGCAATCTCCAGGTCTGTAGCTAAGAGCTGATGCCAGAAACTCTCAATTTTAGAGGTAAAGGGATCATTGTCCACCATGTCTGCTAAACCTGGACTCAGCAAGCCTGGTCACAACGTGGTGCCTAGACCACATCTTCAGTAAAGGGTCACTAAATGTTTCCTGAATGTAGCTCTACTCACAGGGTGCCACAGGGTCTCTGTCCTTTGCTACCTAGGCCCAATCCCTTGTGATGATATCACCATCCTCAACTGCTTCCCGTAGTCTCACTTGTTTAATTTAATCCAGTGAGTATTGAGATAGGTAAGGCTGCTTTTA